>JARQOC010000001.1:482026435-482626435 GCA_033576535.1 Allobates femoralis | reverse complement strand
GTGTGAGGCCCCTGCCAGGAGGGGACAATATGTCGAGGAGGGGGAGTGTGATGAGGAAGAACAGTATAAACAGTGGACAGAATAGGGGGACACAGTGTGAGAGGACAATGTGATCAGGGAGTACGGTATGGAAAGAAGAGGGCAGGGTGATGAGCTGGCAGTGTGGAAGGCGTGCGCCAGAAGAGGGACAGTGTATAACTCATATTTTGTGCAGGGAAGACTGAGGAGGAGCAATTATTTATTTCGGGGTAATGTAGGGCAGATATTTTATGTCATAAGAATTTTGATCATTCTGCTATTTGTAAGGGTATCGTGCTGGGATGTGCTGCAGAAGACCGAGAAGATGGAAGTCTCCAGAGACGAGCTGTGGATGTGAAACGTCATCATGGTGCCTGGACAAGATGAAGAAAAGAAAAAGACAACCTCGATCAGAGGCAAGGTCATCTATAAGGTACCAGGATGTAAAAGATTGTGATAATGACTATTTCTCATCAGTGCTGTGGTTCTTGTATGGTCTGATGATGACTGGTAACAACAACTCCCAGTGACTCCTTACCATTGTTAAGGATGTAATGGGAGTTGTAGATTCATTCAGCACAAATGTGTGACCTGACATTACAATTGTTTTACCATGTACTGATGGTGGTTCTGATGATTAATTTCTGTACTAATGAGGATTTTGATGCTGTGATTCTATAGTGATGGGAGTTATATGGATATATTCCTGTTCTGATGGGGGTTCTAGTTGTGTATTCCTGTACCTCTGATGGGTCTGGTAATGCATTTCTGCACTGATAAGGGTTTTGATGATGTATTTCTGTACCTCTGGTGGGTCTGGTGATGTCTTTCTGCACTGATAAGGGTTTTGATGATGTATTTCTGTACCTCTGGTGGGTCTGGTGATGTCTTTCTGCACTGATGAGGGTTTTGACATAGTGTCTCTGTAAGGATAGGGGTTATATGGATGTATTTATCTACCTCTGGTGGGTCTGGTGAGCTCCGTAATTTAAACACTAAGCCCTGTAGCCAAATTCTAACAGCGTGTAATATACTGTAATTTGTTTTTCATTAAACATTAAGAGAATTAGGTAGAGCAGCTAACTGTAAGTGTGCAAATCGTATATGAATGATCGGCCACATGATGATGGGGGGGGGGGGGTTGGGAGGGCGCCAAACTGAAGTCTTGCCCCGGGTGCCAGAAAACCTAGATACACCTCTGGTGTCACACACACTGACTCGGCGGCTGAGGCTGAGCTGAGGTGGCCACCGCACCTCCGCTCCAGCTCCACCACACTGTAGCGGCGCCGGTTAGTTTACCTCCTCAGTCAGCGCTTATCTCAGTCAGTGACAGCGCGTGACATGGGGCGGCAAGCCGGCAGCCAGCAGGGACGCAGAGTGCGGATCTCGCCCTCAGCCTCAGCCTCAGACAGTGTCTGCCGACTGCAGATCAGCTCGGCAGGCCTGCAGGGGGACTCAGAAGTGATGTCATGAGAGACATCACCACTGAGTGCTGAGGCTGAGTCCCTGCTGTGGCTGTGGTGCAAGCTGGAGTCCGTCTGGGGACACTGCTGGTGAGGAGGGAGGCTGGAGCTAGGAGCTGTGAAGAGACATCATGAGGGAGAGGACCACAGTAACTGTTAAAAACAGATGTAAGTAAATATAAAAAAAAGTGATGTGGGGGTGGGGGTTTGAGGTGATGGGAGCCCGGAGGGTTGTATATGGGAGCTTTATGTGGGGGCTGCGTGCTGTATATGAAATGACATGTACTCCCATCTCATATACAGCCCTGGCCCCTGCCCCCCATAGGCTCCCATATCATATACAGCATCCCTATAGGGCTCCTATATCACATATAGACCCCTAAAGGGCTCCCATTATTGGAGCCCCATGGGGGGGGGGCTGTATATGACATGGGAGTCCTATGAGGATTTATGTGATATGGGAGACCTATGGAGCATTAGGGGGGCTGTATATGATATGGGACTCCCATATCATATACAGCCCCCATAGGGCTCCCATATCATATGCAGCCTATGATATAGGAGCCCTATGGGGGGCTGTTGTATATGATATGAGGACTGTATGGGGTATGGGAGGCTGTATAAGATGGGACTCCAATATCATATACAGCCCCCCATAAGGCTCCCATATCATATACAGCCCACCACATAGGGCTCCCGTATCATATACAACCTCCCATAGGGCTCTCATGATGGGAGCCCTATGGAGGGGCTGTATATGATACAGGAGCCCTATGAGGGGGCTGAAAATGATTTGGGTGCCCTATGGCGGTGTTATATATGATATGGGAGCCCTATAAGGCGGCTGTATATGATATGGGAGCTCTATGGGGGGCTATATATCAGATGGGAGCCCTATGGAGGGCTGTATATGAGATGTCAGCCCTATGGGACATTGGGGGGCTGTGTATGAGAGATGGAACTTCCATCTCATATACAGCCCCCCATAGGGCTCCCATGTCATATACAGGCCCCCATAGGGCTCCCCAGTGGTGTAACAAGTCTGACGGGCACAGGTGCACAATTTAGGCCCCCACCTTACGCGTGCACGTTGGTCAGATGTATGGGCCCGTGTAACATTCTAAATCCTATAAAGACTCACAAATTGACCCCTCTCCTCCTTCATTATGTATTAATGTCCCTTATCCTGCTGTATATGGTCCTCCTCCTAGAATATGGCCTTTATCGTGGTATATATGTCCCCCATCATGGTTTATATGGTCCTCCTCTGCCACCATAGTCCTCCAATTATTATAATGCATCCCCACATTCCTCCATACATTACAATGTATTCCCATAATCCTCTATGTATTGTAATGCATCCCATAGTCCCCCATTCATAAGGTACCCCCATAGTCATCCAATTATCATAATGCAACCCCACTATCCTCTATATAGTATAATGTAGCCTCATATGCCTCCATACATTATAATGCACCTCCATACAGTATAATGCACTCCCATAGTTCTCCATATAGTATAATTCACCCCCATAATTCTCCATATAGTATAATTCACCCGTAGTCCTCTATACAGTATAATGCACCATCAATGCACCCCCATAGTTGTCCATATAGCCCTCCATACAGTATAATGCACCCTCACAGTCCTGTGTTTAGCATAGTACAGCCTTCCATATAGCACAGTACAGCCTCATAATTCTCCATACAGTATAATGCAATCCCCCCACACTCCTCTGGCCAGCGTGTACTCCTTAAAAAAATCTGTACTTACCTCTCCTGGTTCCACCGCAGCTTCCCAAAACTGAAGATACAGGAGGAGGCGGTGACACCGAGCGTTGCACAGTGTAACGCATAAAAGCAGAAAGTGCTGCCGAGTCCACACTAGGAGTAGGTGGTGCTTCCTACTTTTTATTTATTTTACGCACAGCATCACCGCTGTGGTAAGAGGAAGCGCAGGGGGACGGCAGTGCATAGCAGGAGGCTCAGTGAAACACACGGGACCCTTAGCGGCCCTTGTGCTGCTGCGCAGTGATGGTACGAGAAGCGGGCGCAACCTGAACGACCATGGGTTGCCCCCCCCTAGTTTTGATCCTGGGTACACCCATGGTGAGGACCACAATTTGCTTACAGGCATGACATCACCCTTCTGTGAGGGAGGCAATGCCACTTATGGCAACTGGACTCCTGGGGTGCCACACAACCTCTTTCAATTTTTAAAAACAGATGTGAGAAAAAAAACGATGCAATGCAACATGGATGCAAAATGGATATAAAGATAGACAAAAATGTGTTCATGTAACTTACCATATTTTTATGACTATAAGACACACCAGACCATAAGACGCACCCAAACTTTAAAGGAGGAAAATAGGAAAATTTTGAAGAAAAAATGTGGTCATGATGCATTGTTATGGGGGTAATGTCCCCGATCCATGGCCCCTTCCAGTATATATGTCCCCCATCCTGGTAATTGTTCCCCATCCTGATATATAAGTAGTCCATTCTAGTATATGTTCCCGATCCTGATATATGTATCCCCATCTTGGTATATGATTCCCATCCTGGTATATGTGTCCCAGCCAGGTATATCTCCCACATCCTTTTGTATATGATCCTCCGTGCTGATATATGATCCCCATCCTGATTTATAAGCCCCAACAAGTTATATATACTTCATCCTGGTATATATATTTCCTCATCCTGGTATATGATCCCATTCCTGATATATGATCCCCTTCCTGTGATATATAACACCCTCCATCCTTTTATATGATGCTCTATCCTGGTATATGTTCCCCATCCTGGTTCATATGATCACCCATTCAGGTCCCCCATCCTGGTATTTGACTCGCATCCAGATGTATGCCCCCCATCCTGGTATATTTGATGCCCTGTCATGGTGCACACATAAAAAAGAAACAATTACCGTATATACTCGCGTATAAGCCAAGTTTTTCAGCCCAAAAATTGGGCTGAAAAGTACCCCCCTCGGCTTATACGCGAGTCAGTGCGGGGGCTGCTGTATACAGCGGTATAAAGCAGCCCCCGCATCCCCAGTAATGCAGGGCCCCCCCCTCATGCTCCGGTCACCTGTAAAGCAAATTATACTTATCATTGTCCCGCTGCCGTCCGCGCCCGCCGCTGCCGACATCGCGATCCTCCATCTTCATGCGTCTTCTTCTTCCTGTTTCTGTGCGCGTCGCAGGCAATGACGTCATTACCGGCGACGCGCACAGGAAACAGGAAGAAGAAGACGCATGAAGATGGAGGATCGGGATGTCGGCAGATGCGGGCGCGGACGGCAGCGGGACAATGATAAGTATAATTTGCTTTACAGGTGACCGGAGCATGATTGGGGGGGCCCTGCATTACTGGGGCTGCCTGTATACTACCACTGGGGCTGCTGTATATAGGGGCTGCTGTATATAGGGGCTGCTGTATACACCACTGGGGCTGCAATACCACTGGGGCTGCTGTATATAGGGGCTGCAATACCACTGGGGCTGCAATACCACTGGGGCTGCTGTATATAGGGGCTGCTGTATACACCACTGGGGCTGCAATACCACTGGGGCTGCTGTATATAGGGGCTGCAATACCACTGGGGCTGCAATACCACTGGGGCTGCTGTATATAGGGGCTGCTGTATACACCACTGGGGCTGCAATACCACTGGGGCTGCTGTATATAGGGGCTGCAATACCACTGGGGCTGCTGTATATACCACTGGGGCCTGCTGTATATCATACTGCTGGGGCCTGTATACCACTGCTGGGGGCTGTATACCTGTGCTGGGGTCCACCCTCAGCTTATACGCGAGTCAATAGATTTTCCCAGGTTTTGGGGGCAAAAGTAGGGGGGTCGGCTTATACACGGGTCGGCTTATACACGAGTATATACGGTATACAAATCGTCCATCACTCTCTGCAGCGCTACGTCTCATACCAGCAGATGACCAATGTGAAAATGTGCAGCGCATCACATCACTATTGTGCACAACAAACCCACATGCTGTCAGCTACCTGGATATTTACTGCTCCCACACCCGAGATGATGTGCTTGGGAAGTAGTGCATATGCACTTTCTTTAATAGTGGGAACATGTGATCGCTCACGGCTGCAGCAATTGGCAGTTGGGTGAACACGTGTACTCACTCTTTAAGAAACTTATTATGTGCTGCCCCTCCCAGACATCATCCCGCCCACCTGTCGATGCTGGCTTAGTGCACAGAAGTGTACAGGGATGATGAGTAGAAGGAGCAGTGCATATGAAATTTCTTAAACAATCAACAGGTGATTTACTCAACAGCCACTGCTGCAACTTGCTCTTGCCCCCTGTGACCCACTCCACTGCCACTTTCCCCACAACTGCCAGGCACTGTAAATCTGGACAAAGTGATCGTGTGTGTACAGCTTCTGTTTAAGAAATCTAATATGCACTGCTCCCCCCCGCCCATCATTTAACCCACCTCTCAGCATCATCTTCAGTGCTAAGGGAAGAGATGTTGGTATAGGGAGAGCAGTGCATGTAAGGACCCCTTCACATCACGTTTTTTGGGGATCCATGACTATCCGTTGTAAAACGGATAGCCACGGATCTGATTTGGCTCCCCAAGTATCCCTATGGGTGCGGATGGGCACCTATTTTTCTTTAATGGCTATCTGAGTGTGCCAGTTTAATCAGGGATCCAATTGTGTCTGCTTTTTTTCCGTCCCCAGAATCGGAGACTGCTACGATTTAGGGCTGCCTTCAAGAAAGCGGACAGAATCGGATCCCACTCAGTCCGATTTAAAGAACATGGGATCTATGGAGCTCGGATCCGCATGGATCCGTGAAAAACACGGATCTGTGAAATGGATCAATTTGCTGTACTGAGCATGCGAACAGGTCCTCCCACCCCTATCTCTGCACACTGATGTCGGATCTGACACAAATAAGGATCCGAGGACATTAGTGGCATCTGTTTGCACAGATCCGTGCCTGTCCATGTGGTCATTGAAATTCAAGGATCCACATGGACAGGCAAAAAACGCGATGTGAAGGGGGCCGAAAGTGTTCTCAAACAGTGGGCACAAGTGATCATCAGGGACACTGCTGCAGCCTATTCCTGCCTCCTGTGACCTGGCTTCTGCCTCCGGTGAGGTATCTTTACTGTAAACCAAAAAATATATTGTATTTTGCGTGTTGTGAGAATAAGATTGATCATTGGCTTTCGGGATTTAAGTTGAAGATTAAGGGAGCGATTCATCAAAGCTTTACATCCAGATTTCGGTAGAAAAAAAGCTTTAATATGTCAGGCTTTTGGTGTGTTCATGCCATTCATGCTCAAGCTTTCACAAAGTGTGAAGAGCTGGGGTGGAACAAGAGCAGGTTGTTAAATTAAACATTAAATACATATCAGTGAAGTTTGGTTGTTGGATATTTGTGAGGAGGATGGAATAAAGGACGTGCGGATGCTTTTCCTCTTGAACTTTATTCTCTATTTCTATAAGGACTACTACTTTGGAAATAGCTATTTGTGTAGTCTGCTTAATAGCTAAGCACAAATGTGAATAAGATAATTATATCCTCTTATGAGCTATTTCTTTAATAGGTAATTGAGATTGCTATGTATAGTCTTTCTAGTTTATTACTGTAGTTTTTCTTTTTACTTTATTTATGGTGTAGTTATAGTTATACAGTATATCACTTGCACCTCTCCAAACTATCTTGAACTCCGCTGCCCGCCTAATCCATCTGTCTCCCCGCTACTCCCCTGTCTCCCCCCTCTGCCAAGCCCTTCACTGGCTCCCTACTTCCCAGAGATCCCGGTTTAAAACATTAACCATGACATACAAAGCCATTCACAACCTGTCCCCTCCATACATCTCTGACATGGTCTCCCGATACCTACCCTCACGCAACCTGCGATCCTCCCAAGAGCTTCTCCTCTACTCCCCCCTCATCTCCTCTTCGCACAACCGCATACAGGATTTCTCCCGTGCTTCACCCAGACTCTGGAACTCACTGCCACAACACATCAGACATTCTCCTACCCTGGGAACCTTCAAAAGAAGCCTGAAGACCCACCTGTTCCGCCAAGCCTACCACCTGCAATAAGACCCGGTCCACCACACCGCCTCACGACTGGAACTTCCCCCTCCAACTGTATCCCCTCCCACCCCTCGTAGACTGTGAGCCTTTGTGGACAGGATTTCTCCCCTCTTGTTTCTGTACAACCGAATTGTCAACATTTATTGTTACTTGTATTGTTACTATGTTACTTGTCCTAGTCTGCCCTTTTTAGCATGTAAAGCACCATGGAATATAATGGCGCTATATAAATAAATAATAATAATAATAATAAAAAATAATAATAATATCAAGATAATTGTTCTTGGGCTAGGTTGAATTACTTGCACACTGCTACTCGATAGTGGTTTACTCTTCTTAAACCATCTTAATAAAAAATGTCTATCTGCGGAAATGGGGGCAAGGCTTGAAATGTTTAAGACTCTGGAGGAGTTGAAATACGTAGGATTGCCTCCCTGCTCTGGGGTATCCAATGCTTGCACTGAATAATTTTAGTATGAAAGAATAAAGAGTCTGGTGTTATACTTACCACTTCTTACGGATTCGCTGGATGATTTCTTCTTCTGTGCATATATTATATATATAGAGTCATTACAAACAGAGTGATCTATTTCAAGTGTTTATTTCTGCTAATGTTGATGATTATGTCTTCCAGCCAATGAAAAGCCCAAAGGTCATTATTGTTAGACGGAGGCCATGGGTACCAAGGCCTCTGTCGGCCATATTGTCTGTTTGAAAAAAGTAACTTGAAACTTTCTCTGTTAGTAGAAATATAAATATCATATCTTCTAGCTATAAGCAATGACCTAACCTGTATAAGAAAAACAGATACACGTTAATTAGATTTGGTCTGATCATTTAGCAAAATTTATAATCAGTTCATAAGCCAGTTCGGAATTTGTCTTATTTTTTGTGGGATTTCTTTGACTATAAGGCTATATTATGATCAAGACCAGAAGCTCATAATGAGATAATTCACATAGATAAATCTAAGTGAAGTATATAGCTAGTAATGAGATTAGTGATGCTTTTTCATGTCAACCTATATTTTACGTGAAATATAAGTATTGCCTTTGTCAGGATAAGGTAATTATGTATCCATTGAAAATAATGGCCACTAACGTTATCCAATGGCAGAAAATTGTATAAAAACCCCTGCTTTAGACAGGCGGCGCGACACTATTCCATCCTGTGTGCCATGCCATTCTGAAACCTGCCTGGCATATGGCCTTGCCATATATCTCTGTGTTATTTCCTACCCGAATAAACCTCAGCCTTTGGTTCTGAAGACAAGGACTTGCTCAAACTATTTCTTTCAAATGGCGAGCCACAGCCTGGTCGAAAGGGGTGAGAGATGACCCTACATCCTTTCTGAAGAACCTAGAAGATTCCTGCAAGTAAAGCTGTGAACCAAAGGGGTGAGAGGGTGAGGAATGGACTTTTTTTTTCCTTTTTTTTTTCCTTTTTTGCTAAAAAGCGTGATGCATCACGTGAAATCGCATTAAGGAAATCAGCCGTTGAGAATCTCTCGTTTGCGCTCCTGTCTACCCTGAGTAACTAAGACTGAGCCTCTACGTGAGTTAAACAAGGACGTGCAGATTAACGCCGAGGGTGATAAAGACGGAGAAGGAGACGCTTGACAACGTAACGAGTGAGGCTGAACATGTGGCTACACCTCTCCTGGTTGACCAAAGCCGGCACGTGTCTTCCATAATGGAGGTGTGAGTATCCTAACTTTTGCTTGCTTTTGCGCAATAGTTGATATTAAGGCAATTTATAAAGTCGTCCTTGTTCTCCCACCACTATTTAATGGCTGAGGGAGCAGACTGACAGGCACGCTGAAACCCCATAGCTAGAAGGGGTTAATGCAGAACCACTTGGTTAAATTGTATGCAGTGGTTCACAGAACAAAGTAGACATCTTGACAAGAAGAAATTATTAGCAGAAAGGGCAGCCGAATAGCGGCTTTGTGTAAGTTAGTTATAGCTCAGATCAGGCTAGTGATAGACAGCTTCAAAGACAGTACGTTAATGTGGTTACACAGGGAGGGGCAGTGGAGCAGTGTACGGAGAGAACACAGCAGCTACTGATACAATGACAGGCAGGGCCGTATCATCCATGAGTCAAGTTGAAGTGTTTGTCCCAAGCGGCGCCACCTGCTGGTAGCCAGAGGACGGCATCAGCAGAGGACCTGGTGGTAGCATCAGCCCTGCGGATGCTGCTCCTGCTCATATGGTCCTGCCACTGCTGCTGTTGGCCTCATTCTCTTCACTCCCACAGGAGAATGGTGCCATGTTGGATGGCTGTGGAGGGCAGGACTGAGGACTCTGTTAAGCTCTCAGGGGGATACAGCTACACCAGACCAGACTGTGAGCTCCCGCTGTGAGAATCCTCCATGGTTCGGGGCAAAAGTAAACGGTAATCGTCAGTATAGAGCTCTGCCACAGCCTCCTGCTTACATAAACATCTTTCCTCCATTTAACTCTTTAATTACTGTCTTCCTGCTGATCTCTCCACATTTACAAGTGTGACCACAGAACCCCCACAGGTCAGGCAGACACCTCAGCTCCTCTAGATCTATGGCTTGTATTTCTGGCTCTGTGCTGCCTGTGGTCACATTATCAGTGAGAACACTGCAGGGAGTCCTGATAATTCTGTATTTTACGTGAATGACTCAGAGAGATTGCAGTGAACACTCCCATACTTTACTAAAGGATTAACCACCTTTCATTACCAGCATAGAATAGTGCAGCAGACAGCACCGAGCAATAATGTAAAACACAGGAAAACTATAAAAAGCTGATAAAAACTACAATTAAAAAATATATACATAATTGGCCCAATTCACACCTGCGCTAGGCTGCGTTTGGCTGCATTGTGTTAACACTGCCATTAAATGCTATAGGCGAACGCATGCAAACGCAACCCAAAGTGCAAGTGCAAAAGGTGGTTGCGTTTGAACGCATGCATTAGTCCTAGCGCACAGGAAATGTGTAATGCTACGTTTTCTGAGCACTAAGACTAGCCCATGTGTTCAAATGCAACCCCACTTTGCACTTGTGCTTGGGGTTGCATTTGCATGCGTTCGCCCATAGCATATAATGGCAGTGTTAACGCACAGCGTTAGATTTGTGCTTGACTGCGTTTGCACAGCGCTAACGCAATGTAGACAAACGCAGCCTAGCGCAGTTGTGACAAGGCCCATAGTGTTTGGAATTTCAACTCTAAAAGTTTGAGCTGAACAAAAATCAAATTATTTAACCCATGCAAAACATGTAAAAAAATATGTATAAAAACCCTACAAGAATTGCTGTTATTTGTTCACTGCATCCAGAGATACTATAAACACTGATTAAGGGTACATGCTCATGGTCCAGAGACACTGAGTCTTGGACCTGAGGGAACCCACAGTAGCACACAGGGAGAACGCAGCCGCCCTGTGCCCATGATCTGCAGTGAGTGCAGGGCGGCTTCTCCCTGTATGCACCTGATGGTGATCGCTTCTGACTCCGCAGCTTGAATGAAACATGCTGCGGAGATGTGTCTAGACCCATACTGGTAGCCGGGACTTCGCGGGGCAGGCAAGCTTCTTCCTCCTGTCACGGAACCGCGCCTGCTGAAGTGGGGCCCGGTGGTCCAGATTCAAAATTGTTGGCTGAACAGATTTAAAAGGTTGTTTCAAGTCATGACGCCACCTGTGAGTGTTCCGGTGATGTCCACCGGCGCTACTTGGGCGCTGCGGAGGGAAACGCCAGTGTGAAAGCAGCCTTAGGCTGCAATGAAAGAGGAATCCGGGGGCTTCAATAGGAGGAAAATTTACCTTGTAAGGCTACAGAGTTGAGAGATGTGTTGTTATGTGACCCAGCCAAATAATTTATTTTTTTGGGGGAGGGAGCAGTTAGAACTTCTGCTATGGAGCCCCATGATTTCTATGTACGCCGCTCGTGCAAGATGCATTGTCCCTCTTCTGCAGGACTAATTGGTACATACAGGCATCCAGCCATGTTTCTCCCGGGCGGTGGAAAGTTGGTGGTGCTCATCCTCCTTCCTACTCTCACATCCCTTCCTTAGCCCAATAGGAAGGCCCCTGCTCTTAGCTCTGGACCGTGTGCAGCACTTGTGATTGGCTAAGTGTTTCAGGAGGAGGCGTGGCCTGTTGGGGAAGATGCGCCATTTTATCAGCTTAGTGCAGTGGCGGCTTGTTGTTGCTCAGACTGCAGGTTGTCGCATGTGCTGTGTAGACGGTGAGGCATGGTGGACATGTCTGACTAGTCAGTGCCAGGCAGCTGCCACATTGGATGTGCTGTGTAGACGGTGAGGCATGGTGGACATGTCTGACTAGTCAGTGCCAGGCAGTTGCCACATTGGAGCTGCCCAGAGTTTTGGAGGTGTGTGCCAAAAATAATAGGTTGCAATCAGTGCTGCCTCCTGTGCTATAAGGATGCAGGACTGTGTCTGCCCACAGGAGCAACATTCTGCAGCCATTATTGTGTGTCTGTAGCTTGTGCCAAGTCTGCCATTGCCATTAATGATCCTTGTTCTGAATTCTTCTGTGTGGTTCTTGTATGTGCATGTGATGGCGCTGACATCCTTTGTTTGGACATCTCTTTCTCTAGTTCTCTAAATTAAAATGTCTAATATTGTCCTCATTTTTACAGGATATATATAGATCTGTATGAACCAGATTTATTTCTACCAATTCAAAAAATTTACTGGGGGGGGGGGGCGCCATTTTGCAGTTCGCCTCAGGCAGCACAGAGGCTAGGTTCACCCCTGATGACAGGAGTAGTAGTATCACAAAGGGAGGGTTATGAGATACAGCGGCTGCAGGCAGACAGAAGGGAGGAAGAAAAATCCATCCATGGTTGTTAGAATCCTTTAGAATCAGGAAAGGAAATTATCTTAGAATTAGAAGATGGGCTGCCTGGTGTGTAACGTTTGATAAGTATTTTTTGATAGAATAGATCAGAAAGATGATTATGATCTAATGGAACAGATTGTAGAGAATCTTTGGAAAGGTTTTGCAAGTTAGGGATTTTACATAATGCTAAATTTGTGGAGGACAAAATTAGGGCATTGGTAACCATTGTTAGGGAAAATGCCATCCCAGACTAAAGGCGATGATACAAATGTTTTTGCATATCGCCCTGCCCGAATGGCATCTGCTGTGGACAGGAGACCAGGACTTCCTGGGGTTATGATCAACTGCCGAAAGCAGGCTGGTCCCAGTCGGCAGAAGCCCCTCGGAACTCCATGGGTTCTCTTGTATGTTATCCTTGTGGGCAATCAGGGTATCTTAGACGTCAGTGTTCCCATTTAGCTCCCAGGGATGATCCACAGGTGCAGTAGCAGCCTACCTCTACAATGTCCCGAGATCCGTATGAGGATCCTGCTGTTAAGACCCCTGGACAGCCAGCGGTTAACGGCCCCAAACCGTGCCAGCAGTACAATGGTCCTCAGATAGTTAACCCTGTTTTACGGGAGCCTTTTGCCCCGTCACCCAATTATGCGACCCTTGTCCATCCCAGTGGACAGATCCATGCTGTGAGGAGAGCTCACCCTCCTCCAGGAGGAATTCCTCCCATCCTTATGCTCCACTGATTCAGGAGCTGGGGGGGGACGAGGAAATGGCTCTTTCAAGCGATCTGTCCGGCTCGGAGGTGACAGCAGTGGGCCGTAGAATTGCCTCTGGTGAGGTTGGTGAATTTGTTTGGGCTTCCTACTGCCGGTACTGATTGATGCATTGAAACCCCTGTTCCCCTGTGCCTCTTGGCAAAATTATCCCTAGGCCGAGATGGACGACCTTATGTCAGAGGGAGAATAGAGGGTCAAATTTGGGAAAGCTTTTTAATCGATACAGGAGCCTCTGTTTCAGTAACAGGACACAAATTGCAGCTCCCCCCGGGCTGCCAGACACCACAACTTTAGTGGGATTTGAGGGCTCCTGTATACTGGCGAGGAGGAGTTGTCCAGTAAACCTGAGATTTCAGGACACGGGGACATTGAAATGCAGAGGCATTCGGTGTGAATTTTGGATCAATCCGCAATTAAAGTTTTTTATTAATGGGTCAAATGTGTTGTTAGCCATGTGTATCATTGTTAATTTGGGTATCATTGTTGATTTGTGTAACAAGGTTTTGTGACAAAGGGGAGCTACTGTCTGTTCAGTTATTATGGATGCTGCAGAGTTGAAAATGTCAGTCATAAATTAACCGTTGCTAGTTTGTGCTCAGTTGATGATGATGACATGCCTGAGATAAATGTTGCAGACACTGCTTTGAAACATGAATTGGTGCAATCTTTTCCTCATTTATGGGTTTCAAAACGTACAGATTGTGGACTGATTAAAATTTTAATTAAGATTGACAGCGACCGTCTACCACCCTTTCAGCGCCAATACCGTATTCCTGAGGAAGCAATTCCTTACATAAGGATTGCTGTCAGTGAATTGGAACAACAGGGCGTGATTGTACGGGCCCCCCCCCCCCCCGTGCAACAGCCCAATCCTGCCTGTAAAAAAAAAAGAGGATGGTAGCTATCGCATGGTCATGGATTTAAGACTTGTAAACAAATACACCCCTCAGCAACACATCTCGGTCCCTGAAGTGATGTCACTGCTGAGGAGTGAATGTCAGGTTTTTTTTTCTTGTTTGGATATTGTGAATGGTTTTTTCTATGTACATATTACACCTGAGTCGGCTCTCCGTTTTGCATTTACCTTTGAAAATGTCCAATACCTGTTCACACGCTTGCCCCAAGGGTTTTATTCGAGTCCAATTTATTTCCATCAGGTGTTGGCACAGGTATTGGAACCCCTGGGGTACGGAGACAAAGTCCTGCAATATGTCAATGATTTCTTAATTTAAAATTTATGGACTCAAATTGTTGATGAAACTGAACACAAAGAGATTTAGTTCAATATTTGTGATGCATTGTGTAACTCAATATTAAATGTGAGTCGGGACAGAGTACAGCTGAATGCAACCAGAGGTTAAATATTTGAATGTGTCAGTTTCAAAAGAGGGGACATTCATTCAAGCTGAACCTGTGCCAAATCAATATCACAGAACTCAGAAAGTTTCTAGGTCTTGTGAATTTTTCCAGAGAATTTATTGAAAATTTAGCTTGCCTTGCTAAACCTTTGTACAATCTCCTAAAAGGTATTGAAAATGAGTTTACCACGATCACAATAGAGGGAGACGCCCTGCAGGCTTTTGAAAATTTAAAACATGCACTTTAATTGGCTTTTCACCTTGATTCTGCAGAACCCCCATGTAACCTTAAAAACACTGCTTACAGGCAAAGCTTGGGGTGTGAATTCTCAGAGAATGGCCCAATGGATTGTTGACTTTGAGACTAGGGATTTGCAGGTAGAAGTGGGAGATAAATATCACTTAGCACAATTGCTGCAATATGCAGGTCAGTCTCATGATTGCCAAATTGAACAGACTCATGTAGCCCCCTCCCCCTTCCGTGCAGACTTTCAAACCAATGTCCCCTGTGTATACATAGATGGGACCCGGTATTGGCACGATGGCAAATACGTCACAGGTTACGCTTTGTGGTTCCCTGACAACGAGAATTTATTGCAATATAAGCTTCCTGGACATTTTTCCGCCCAGCGGGCTGAATTAGAGGCAGCTTTGCAAGTCATTCTTTTGTGTACTGACCCCATGAATATTTTCAGCGACAGTGCTTACGTTGTCTCCTCCCTTATGCATCTCAGTTCCACAACCTCTTAAAGGCATAGAGAGAGCAAGGAGATGCATCTTTATTTAGGCAAATCATGTCCCACTTGCCTGGCAATAAGAGCTGTAGCCTCAAAGTCAACAGGAATATCTCTTTTTGAGCTGATGACAGGTGAGAACTGATACTGCGCTTTTATTTTATTTTTCAGGTCCCCTATTGGATCGGGATCCATGAATTTGCCTGTTTTCCTGGAGATGACATCTCACACCATCCAGTGGGACCCGGACAGTGTGATCGAGGGGGAAGACAGTGGAAGCTCCGAGGGAACAGAACAAGATCGAGAGCCACGGATCAAAGGACTCAGAGACTGTTATGGGACTTGGGACTCGGACACTTTAGGTTTTTTCACTTCTGTGACGATTTTTTTGTTTTGTTGTGTTTTTTGCTTCTTTTTAGGACTATTTTGCCCACACCTGAACTGTGAATAGGACCTTAGGAGCCATGGAACAAAGAAAAATTTTGAATTTTTTCTTTTTTTGAAAGATTGTAATGGGACTCATTAATACTTAAGAACTCTTACGTTGGTGATATTTACTGTAGATTTTTTTGGCTACTTTGTTTGTTTTTTCCTATATGTGTTTAATAGGTAGTAATCTAAAAGTTTAAAAGTTTTTCAAAAATAATCTGGCTCATGTTGAGGAACTACATAACTTTCAGGCCCGTGTAATAACACATAGTACCACTTTTATCAGACCATACCGGAGACTTGGTGCGGGTCGGGTACTTACTCCCAGACCATGCTCACTTGTAGGTTGTACACCTATTGTTAGGGCCCTTCTTACAAGGGTACCTTCAGTCCCTCCCAACACTCCTACTGACCAGGGAGTGTACGAAATTATGCATTCCCTCAATACCATATATGAGAATTAGGACTAGACTCATATGCCAATTTGTACTTCAGGGTAAATTACCAAATTACCATAAGTACAACAGAGGGATTTGTTAGACGGAGGCCATGGGTACCAAGGCCTCTGTCGGCCATATTGTCTGTTTGAAAAAAGTAACTTGAAACTTTCTCTGTTAGTAGAAATATAAATGTCATGTCTTCTAGCTATAAGCAATGACCTAACCTATATAAGAAAACAGATACACGTTAATTAGATTTGGTCTGATCATTTAGCAAAATTTATAATCAGTTCATAAGCCAGTTCTGAATTTGTCTTATTTTTTGTGGGATTTCTTTGACTATAAGGCTATATTATGATCAAGACCAGAAGCTCATAATGAGATAATTCACATAGATAAATCTAAGTGAAGTATATAGCTAGTAATGAGATTAGTGATGCTTTTTCATGTCAACCTATATTTTACGTGAAATATAAGTATTGCCTTTGTCAGGATGAGGTCATTATGTATCCATTGAAAATAATGGCCACTAACGTTATCCAATGGCAGAAAATTGTATAAAAACCCCCTGCTTTAGACAGGCGGCGCGACACTATTCCATCCTGTGTGCCATGCGTGCCTGCCATTCTGAAACCTGCCTGGCATATTGCCTTGCCATATATCTCTGTGTTATTTCCTACCCGAATAAACCTCAGCCTTTGGTTCTGAAGACAAGGACTTGCTCAAACTATTTCTTTCAATTATTTCCAAAAATTAAAGTAAGGAGGATGAAGAGTCTGAGAGATAAAATATGACCTAAATAGGTATCAGAGGCTTCACATTATGTGGTTGTGAGAGTCACAACCACTATAAAAGCATATCACAGCTGATGCAGTCCCCAGCATGGTGCATATATAGAGTAGGGAGGATGAAGGGTTAAAAACAACACTGCCATATTTCACGAAGGGTGAATATAGCATTAATTTATTAGTCAACGCATTTCAGGGCTCCCTGGCCCCTTCTTCAAAACAAATTAATATCATATTGCCATGTGTCATGGCATTTCTGGGAGCCCTGAAAAGCGTTGACTAATAAATCAATATTATATTCACCCTTTGTTGTCTTGTGGAATATGACAGTGCAGATTTTAACCCTTCATCCTCCCTACTTTAATTTTCTGAGATTATGACCTTTGGGTTTTCATTAACTGTAAGCCATAATCATCAACATTTACATAAATAAAACCTTGAAATAGATCACTCTGTTTGTAATGTCTCTACATAATATATGTGTTTCACTTTTTGTATCGAATTACTGAGAAAAAGTTACTTTTTGATTAAATTCTAATTCATTGAGATGCACCTGTATTGTACAATTAGACGCAGTAGAGTGAGAGAGACAAAACATTTAAGCACTTACATGAATATGGCCATAGGTGCTTTATGTAGTACATTCTTTGAGCAGTCACCCCCAATTTGTAGTAAAGTCATACAGTTAAGGCTGGTTTCACACTACAATCTCTTGTAATCCAACGCTGTCCGATATAAATCGGACAGCATCGGATACGAATTTGCCCCCATGTATTCCTATGGGGATCGGACCGATTCGGATGTGCACTAAATGGCATCTGAATTGCGTCCGATCCGATTGTTTCCGATTTCTTTTCGATGCAAAAATCGGAGACTGCTCCGATTTTTGCATCCGAATCAAAACCGGATAGAATCGGATCTCACAGATCGGATGGCAATTATGCCAAATCTGATCCGATTCCTTTAAACATGGGGCCCTATGGAGCAGGGTCCGAGGAAACATCTGATGTCTCCTCAGACCCGATTTTATTGTACTGAGCATGCTCAGTACACTATAACTGCTCCTAACCATCTAATTTTACTTCCGCAATGTATATACATACATTGCAGAAGTAAAATTAAGTAAGGCAGGGGTTAAAAATAAAGAATATGTATGCTCACCTGTCCACGAGTCCCCCGGCGTCTCCAGCACATCCTGCCTGTAGGACCTGCCGTGATGTCACAGTCACATGACCGGTTAACCGGTCATGTGACTGTGACATCATGGGAGGTCCTAGGATCAGAAGATATGGCTGGAGATGCCGGGGGATTCGTGGACAGGTGAGAATGAAGATTTTTTTTATTTTTTATTCCGGAGGAGAGGGGAGAAGAGGGGGAAACAGAGGGGAGAAGAGGGGGAAAACACAGGGGAGAAGAGGGGGAAACACAGGGGAGAAGAGGGGGAAGCACAGGGGAGAAGAGGGGGAGACACAGGGGAGAAGAGGGGGAAACACAGGGGAGAAGCGGGGAGTATCGGGGGAGAACAGTAAAACACAGGGGAGAAGAGGGGAGAAGCGGGAATACCGGGGGAGACCAGGGAGGAACAGCTGACAGAGGTGACAGGAGGCAGAGAGGAGCAAGATGACAGGAGGAGCCGGCCAAACTGAGCCTGCAAAATGTCAGAATCGGATGCCTTTTTGGCATCCGATTGCAGGGATCAGTTTGGGTCCGATGCTGTCTGATTTATATCGGACAGCGTCGGATTGCAAAAAATCGTAGTGTGAAACCAGCCTAAGAAATAATTATTTGTAAACTGTATGACTGTACTACAAATTGGGGGTGGATGCCGAAAGAGTGTACTACGTAAAGCACCTATGGCCATATTGATGTAAGTGCATAAATGTTTTCTCTCTGTTAGACTTAACATGGTTCATCAAATATTTTATTCTAGAGCTATTTATCCGCTAGAAATATTACATATGGCTCACAGTACAATACAAGACATCCTGGAATCCCTACTAGAATAATAACATTGATGCCAATGTCGTACAATCTATTCAATGCAAGAGCATATTACTTATTTTAACCTGTAGCACTGGACTGATCTACAGTATGTCGTAGCTTATGCCAAGCTGAAGTCCCTTATTAGCCACATCAGACTGCTCTGAATCTCCACTACTGTTTCTTGGTCGTCTGAATTTGTGTCACAGCCAAGGTTTCGAACTAAAGGCCTCTTGTCTATCTTGGCACTGAAAATGTAAAGGCAGCCTTGTTTCTAATTGAAATAGTTTATGTAATATTTCCATTTGTCATATTACACCTTCATTAGGTTCTGATAAATGAATGACTGCACCTCCTCAATCAGACGCCATGCATGGATGGACAGTAATAATAACCTTTTCTCAGTTGATTCTTGTTAAATGGAAGAAATTCAGACTTCACATTGGTTTTTGCATAATGTAAAGACTTACGACTTCCTTTCAGGGAAGTGGTGATTATCACATGGGAAATTGGATAATGTTTTGCACCAAATGAAAATAAGGGCGGTGGAGCCTCGCCATGCACTGCTTTATTAACACCTTTCTTGTTTTCATAGAAAAAGTAAATTTCTGTAAATCCTATAAGGCAATATGTAAAGGAAAAGTGTTATTTTTAGCTCAGTGGCTTAAGCATGCATATAAAAAGTTCCACAGCCTGTTCTGAGTCAAAATTTATTATATACCAGTCAAATAAATACGACTCTTCCAAAATAAGTCAAATTCAGCTTTTTAATGAAATGCAGAAGCTAATGAAAACCAAAGATTAAACACCAAAAGGGCAACAATAAAAAGGTTGACCGCTTGTGCTCACAAACTGAGTAGCAGAGATGGAGGAACATGTGATCAGATCCATCAAGGACCTAAACCAGATTTGATGCAATTTTCCAACAGGGACAGGTGAAATGTACGGACTTATTGAACTTCACCCATGGTTCTGAAAAATTATTGGAAATGGTGGTAAATTAAGTATGGATATGCTGCTGCACTGCAAAAGGCAATTGAAAACCTTGACTGCCAGGAATTTCAGGGCCCCATACTGGCAACATTTTCAAGCCCCCTTGATACTCAGCCCAGGCTATACCCCAGCTCCTCCTCCACCTTTCCCAACCTTCCACAGTCCCATTTCCCACTTTAGGAAAAACTCCACTTCTGCACCATAATCCTCAGTGATTACATAGTAAAAATTCCAATTGAATAACATATCACATACTGTATTTTTTGGACTATAAGATGCACTGGACCATAGTATGAAGTAAAAAAAGGAAAAAAAAAAATTGAATCATATAGTGTGGTCATGATGAATTGTTTTAGGAGGATCTGGTACTGGCACTATTAATGTGGGTAAGGTCCCCCAATTCTTTACTGTCCCCCATTTTGGGTCCCTTCCAGGTATATTGCCACCAACCTAGTGTATATGTCCACCATCTTGGTATATATGTGGCCCATCCTTGTATATATGTCCTCCACTCTGATATATATGTCCCTCATCCTGGTATATATGTGGTGACCCGGGGTCCGGTTGCCACAATACAAGCTTGGTAAGGCATCCACTAGTTAACACACACACAACACCTTCCTGACTACAGGCCAGAAGGGGGAGCTCTAAAGCCCAGGTTCAGGGCATGTCCCCTATAAATTCTAGTCTGGGGGAGGGGTCAGGCAGTTCAGTTCCCGGGAGGACTATAGAAGACACCCTACAGACGGAGCCACGCCAGGCTCGTCCAAGGAGACTGACCGGACAGTGTGTGAGACCCTTAGTAAGGGTCTGGGGAAGTGGAAGCCTAGGTCTGGGAAGTGGAACCAGTGCCGGTTCGCCCCAGTACCTAGTGCAGTACGGTCACCGGAGACCGAGGTCGCCAGGAATTCCATATCCAGCAACCAAACACGGAGGGTGGGTGATTTCACGTTGCCTGCCCAATCAAAGGCTCAGAGACACAGCCGCGTAATAGAGCTCTGAAGTCCCAGCTAAGAAGGGGGACCATCAGAGAGCTTGCGCCGCACGTCACCCAGCCAGGGCCACCGCACGTCACCCAGCCAGGGCAGCCTAAAAGAGGCCTCAGCACAGCTACACACAGCCAAGACCCACAGACACTAAACCAGTCGGTAGGCCTCAGAACTTGCCTGGAGTGGGTCGCCCCAACTTGTTTCTAAGCCCGGATCCCTGACAACAGCTTTGGACAGTACATGGACAACCCTACTGTTAAGTAAAAGGTAAAAGAGAATTGACCTCTCCGTGTCTGTTTATTCTTCTGCCCGCTGAATCCTGCACCCCCAACATTCTTCTACCAACCCTCATCATCCCCAGAGGCCTGGACGGCATTGGTGGCCCACACTGGCCACAAAACTACATACATGTGGCGTCACGAGCGACTTTAATTTTATTCTTTTTGTTTTATTTTTCACAATTTCCCCTCTTTACTAACTCGCCCAACGAGGGGATCACGGACCGGGTCACACCACCGCAACATCCGGAGATGCCTAGACGACCTCCAGAGGACCTGACTCCGAGTGCCCCACGGTCCCCACCCAGGGCGAGTCATATACAAGGGTTGGACATAATAATGGAAACACCTAACGTTTTGGCATCATAATCTTCGAACATGTTATAAACATGCAAACTGTGACATATGTTAATGTTTTGTAGTTGATTATTTGTGTTAAGTGATATGTGTATGTAAATTAATTGTTTGTTTTGCCAAATTGTAAGAACATTGATGAGAACCTGATACCAAGGCAGACCTTTCGGATTTTCAAAATGCCAAATTGTTGGTGCTAGTGTAACAGAAAGTACTCGAATGCTTGGCATGTCAAGAGGTACTGTCTCCAAAGTAATGACTGCGTTTGAAAGAGAAGGAAAAACGTCCGCAGCAAAGCACAGGTCCGGCTGAAAGTCGAAATTGACTGAGAGAGACCGTCGAACTCTAAAGCGAATTGTGAGTGAGGATCATAAGACCATGGCTCCGAAAATCACTGCTGAGCTCAATGAACACCTACAGAACCCAGCTTCCACGAAAACTGTTCGTCGGGAGCTGCACAAATCTGGATTCCACGGAAGAGCTGCAATTAGAAAACTGCTGCTCTCAATGACAAATGTTTCCAAGCGTTTAGAGTGTTGTAAAAACCTCTAGAATTGGTCCCTCGAGTAGTGGAAACATGTGATATTCTCAGACGAATCATCGTTTACCCCATTTTCCGACCTTCGGCCGAGGGTATGTTTGGAGACAGCCGAAAGAAGCATTCCATCCAGACTGCCTTCTCCCAACCGTAAAACGTGGTGGAGGTTCTGTGATGATCTGGGGTGCTATTTCATGGAGATCCGCCGGGCCAATGATATCACCTTGCATGAATCCATACCTTGGAGAATTGAGGCTGTAATCGCCACAAAAGGTAGACCTACAGCATATTAAATTAACTTTTGTTGATTTTTCCAGGCGTTTCCATTATTTTGGCCAACACCTGTATGTCCCCATCCTGATATATATGTCCTCATCCTGGTATATATGTCCTTTATCCTGGTATATATGTTTACCATCCTGGGCCCATACTGGCATATGTCTGGGTCGACCTCCACTGAGCCGGGGTGTAACGGCGGCTACCTGTCTTGGTGGTTTGTCTGGCAGTCAGGCCATCCTCAGCAAAATAATAAGGGGTTAAATTGTGTGCAGGACCAGCCACTCTCAATAAATAATGTCCTGATTTTAGGAACAACACAATAAGACTCCTGTTTACTGAGCAGTTTATGATGGTGGTGATAATATGGCTTTCCACAGTTCAACATACAGAGTCACAGCCTCTGATGGTGTGAGAAACGTGGCTCTATTTCTGGCAGTGTGTTGCAGCTTTCCTTACTCACGCTGATTTGGGTTTTATACCACACCCTTAAACCTCTAATCTCAGCCAGGACCTTGGCATTGATGGTACCTCAGACTTACAGGAAGGCATTCCAACTTTCTTCTTACTGCTGACAACTCAGGATCACCTCAAGGCAGCTTTCCACACGCATCCTCACTTCCTCACTGTTGTTGATGCCTGTAATTATGTGGCAGTTGGGTACCAGAGGGACTGCACAGGACACTGAGTCCTATGCAGCTGCACAGATTTTGCTGTGTTATGAGAGTAGTTCTCCTACAGGAGCTGCTAACCCCCATACTTCACAATAGCCATTTGCACAGGATCACATCTGCATATATTAAAATGGCTAAAGAGCTGATTTCCATACCACCAGAGTCTACATATACTGTTGAAACCAGAAGTTTACATACATTATAAAAATAATGCATGTTTTTCTCACTATCTGGAATGAAATAATAAACCTTTCCTATTTTAGGTCAGTTAGGATTACCATAATTATTTATATTTCCCAAACTCCAGAATAATGAGAGAGAGGGAGAGTTTGTTTTAAGGCATTTTTATTACTTTCGGCAAAGTCGCAAGTTTACATACACTAAGATTACTATGCCTTTAAACTATTTGGGACAGCCCATATGTTGTCTTGTGTGTGTTTGAAAGGTTATGATTAGTGATGAGTTAGTGTAATCATTACTATTCACTACTTGCACGGATAGTACAGTGTTCGCAATACTCATTACTTGGCAAGTAACGATGGTGCTCACGAGTGATTTGTTGATCGTAAACGATCTGACACGCATTACTGCCTCTATTCAGATCACAAAGGGAGTCAGCAACCCTGTGAGAGCAGATTGACTGGTAGGCTCAAGAGCAAGGTGTTTTATGCATTGAAACCACAAAAAAGCCTTCCTTCCTTCACTAATTAAATAATATTGGACTCGCTATTCCGATCAGTACGCCAGTATTAAAAACTGCTCGTTATGAGTATAGCGATTATGAATCTTTCACTACTCGCTCATCACTAGTTCTGATAGGTTTAGCAGAAGCTTCCAAACAGTTTGACCCAAGTCATATAGTTTAAGGGCAATGGTGCCAACTGTGCCACAGTAGGGGTACTGCACCCCAAACAGAGTGTGCAGTATCTCAGTCATTGGAGGGGATAATGTCGAACTGAGGTACAGTTCATTCTCATCCCTTAGTACCCTATGTAGAGGGAGCAGGTAGGTCCTTACTAAGTTTCAAACAATAAAGTATATATAATCATATAGCAGCTTGGTTTCTTACTGAGGTGTATAGGAAACGTAGAGCCTGTTTTTTTTTGTCTTGAGGCCAGGAAATCAGAGTCAAGGTGACCCAAAGAAAGAAGGAAAATACTTTTTATAATGTTTTACTTGTGTTTTAAGTACAATTGCATGCATCATGTCTTCCAGGTGTCCACTATGGTTGAAGATGGCTATGATTAAAGAGTGGAGGTATGTGGAGGAGTGTCCAGTGCCCCCATGAAATGTTTGCCCCATTGAAGATTTCACTGTTACTCTGTATATCTATATACATGTGTCTTTTAGACTTATTATAAATAGTCTATGCTAAGTGCCTATCTGAAAATAATCAATGTTTGTGTAACATAAATCTGAAAAACTACACCATGTACCAACATGTAACTTTATTTTTAACTCTACAATGGTAAAACTTTTTAACTTAACTCCATTTGTGTTGGACTATTTGTGCAAAGTAAAAGGTGTTTTGATACTCTCCTATAGATGCTGGAGAACAAACTGCAGACCTCTGTTATGAAGGTATCAGGTAAGGAAATGCAAGACTCTACACACACTATTGTAGAATCGAGCTGGGCAACTCCAGTCCTCTAGGGCCACAAGCAGTGGATGTTTTCAGTATTTATTTAGCATTACATAAGATGATGGAATCATCACACCTTTGCAGGTGATTAAATTACCACTTGTGCAATGATATGGAAATCCTGTAACTTTGAAGTGTTTCCAGTCCTTGATGACTGGAGTTGCCCACCCTTGCCCTAAAAGTCTCTTAGAAAGTAGCTAGGGGGCAAAAGTAATCCTCAAACCCTTCAACCTTGACTGCAGCTCTCCCTGAATCCTCTTACAAGCTTTTGGTATGTACAGTGCGTTGTGAAAGTATTTAACCCCCTTGAACTTTTCAAACTTTTGCCACATTTCAGGCTTCAAACATAAAGATATAAATTCAAACTTTTTTTGTAAAGAATCAACAAGTGGGACACAATCGTGAAGTGGAATGAAATTTATTGGAAATATTTAAACTTTTTTAATAAATAAAAAATTGAAAAGTGTGGCGTGCAATATTATTCGGCCCCTTTACTTTTAGTGCAGCAAACTCACTGAAAGTTCATTGAGGATCTCTGAAAGATCCAATGTTGTCTTAAATGACTGGTAATGATAAATAGAATCCACCTGTGTGTAATCAAGTCTCTGTATAAATGCACCTCTCTGTGATAGTGTCAGGGTTCTGTTTCAAATGCAGAGAGCATCATGAAGACCAAGGAACACACCAGGCCGGTCCGAGATACTATCTCAATAGTCCACCAACTGTCAATGTCTCACCTTACACAAAACCACTTCAAAATCACCCAGAATTCCCTATCAAGGGCTCTCAGATGAATAATGAGTACAATTTCTATTTTTAAGTGATCACTTTATTAGTCATAAATTTATAATTATTCCATAAAAAACATTAAAATTCATTGCATAGGAGTATCCTGATAACTAGAATGATTTATATCTGGGTCCAGGACTAAGACCACTTATATCAATGTTTATACAGTATTTATTATACAATAACCGATAATACCAGGTGTATAAGGGAATGCTATTTATTTATTTATTTATTTATTTATCACTTAAGGCAGCTATACACTCTATAGTATGATCTTGGGGCTCTTATCTCTTACAAGACCTGTGTATCTGTGTACTGGCACCTCTCTTTGACACAGGTTACAATGTAGTGCTACCCTGGTGTTTTAATTGTAGCTGCCCACTCTCTTATATATCTAGAGCTCAAAGCTTCTTGACATATATGCACACCTATGTACTAACAGTGCCCCTTCTAATCTAGATTACACATTGTGTAATGCTGCCCCCGTGATGCGTTCCTAATTTCCCCTTTAGTATCTCATACCTGGTTTGAAGTTGTTTGTGGCCTCGGTCCTGGCAGCCCCACCGCCAACGTACGTTTCGTCTCCATCCTCAGGGCGTAACCTTGCTCCTAAATCGCTATCTTTTTATATCCCCTGTAATAATCGCTAACACTTTGCAGCCGCCATCCAATCGGCGCATCACTTCCGGCTCGCACGTCACGTGTTAAACCAGACCTCGCACATCCTGCCCGTGAACCGCAAGCAAGCGTTTCTGCGTGCCAGCGGGTCACATGACCGGTGCCGAGTCTGGGTGCGTGTCGAGCCTGTCATGCGCACTCGCGGAGGCTGCATAGTTTACTATTTAGGGCTGGGAACTTGATTAAGTCATTTGCCTTTGCTCCTGCAGCTACGGGCTCGTGATATAATATGTGCCATATTATCATCTACAGCTAATAGAATAATATTATGCTGCCTTAAGTGATAAATAAATAAATAAATAGCATTCCCTTATACACCTGGTATTATCGGTTATTGTATAATAAATACTGTATAAACATTGATATAAGTGGTCTTAGTCCTGGACCCAGATATAAATCATTCTAGTTATCAGGATACTCCTATGCAATGAATTTTAATGTTTTTTATGGAATAATTATAAATTTATGACTAATAAAGTGATCACTTAAAAATAGAAATTGTACTCATTATTCATCTGAGAGCCTTTGATAGGGAATTCTGGGTGATTTTGAAGAGGTCCGAGATACTGTTGTGGCAAAGTTTAAAGCTGGATTTGGATACAAAAAGATTTCCCATGTTTTAAACATCTCAAGGAGCACTGTGCAAGCGATCATATTGAAATGGAAGGAGTATCAGACCACTGCAAATCTACCAAGACCCAGCTGTCCCTCTAAATATTCATCTCGAACAAGGAGAAGACTGATAAGAGATGCAGCCAAAAGGCCCATGATCCCTCTGGATGAACTGCAGAGATCTACAGCTGAGGTGGGAGAGTCTGTCCATAGGGCAACAATCAGTCGTACACTGCACAAATCTGGCCTTTATTGAAGAGTGGCAAGAAGAAAGCCATTTCTCAAAGATATCCATAAAACGTCTCGTTTGAAGTTTGCCACAAGCCACCTGGGAGACACACCAAACATGTGGAATAAGGTGCTCTGGTCAGATGAAACCAAAATTGAACTTTTTGGCCACAATGCAAAATTATATATTTGGCGTAAAAGCAACACAGCTGATCACCCTCAAAACACCATCCCCACTGACAAACATGGTGGTGGCAGCATCATGGTTTGGGCCTGCTTTTCTTCAGCAGGGACAGGGAAGATGGTTAAAATTGATGGGAAGATGGACGGAGCCAAATACAGGACCATTCTGGAAGAAAACCTGTTGGAGTCTGGAAAAGACCTGAGACTGGGACGGAGATTTATCTTCCAACAAGACAATGATCCCAAACATAAAGCAAAATCTACAATGGAATAGTTCAAAAATAAGCATATCCCGGTGTTAGAATCACCAAGTCAAAGTCCAGACCTAAATCCAATCGAGAATCTGTGGAAAGAGCTGAATACTGCTGTTCACAAACGCTCTCCATCCAACCTCACTGAGCTCGAACTGTTTTGCAAGGAAGAATGGTTAAGAATTTCAGTCTCTTGATGTGATAAACTGATAGAGACATACTCCAAGCATTTTGCAGCTGTAATGGCAGCAAAAGGTGGCACTACAAAGTATTAACTCAAGGGGGCCGAATATTATTGCACGCCCCACTTACTCTCAACAGAGAGTAAGGGACATTACATGGAGACATTCCAGTAATTAATCCTCAGCAAATTAAAATATAAGAATTTACTCTAGAACAATATAGTACAAAAAAAAGCTTGACAAAAAAAGAACAAGAAGCACTTAGAGCGTTACAAAAAAATAACAACATTGCCATAAGACCAGCAGATAAGGGAGGAGGAGTGGTGTTATAAGACCTCAAGGATTATAAAAAATAAGCAAATCGCATTTTAACTGACACTTTATACTACGCAAGAATAAATAATGATCCCTTTCCGAATCTGGTCAAAACTTATAATATGATGATAAAAATAGCTAATTCAAAAGGCATATTGAATAATAAAGAGAAAAGTTTCTAATTAAACGCACAACCCACAACACCTTTTCTATATCACCTCTCTAAGGTCCATAAGAGTCTGATAGACACGCCAGAGAGACCTATCATCTCAGGAATCGGTTCACTAACTAGCAATTTGGCAACCTACATAGATAGAATTTTGCAACATCATGTTCTTAATCTCGATCATGTTCTTAATCTGAGAGACTCAACTCAATTGATAGTACTATTGAAAGATATTAAATGGAAAAAGTCCTACAGTTTCATCACCCTAGATGTAGCTTCTCTCTATACTAATATTCAACACGACATAGGAACAGCCTGTGTGCAGAATTTTCTCGATGAAGACTTGAGGGTCAGTGAGGAGCAAAAATTGTTCATTATGGAAGGACTGAATTTCATCTTAAAGAATAACTATTTCACTTTTGAAAAGGATTTCTACCACCAAATCAGAGGGACTGCAATGGGGTCTAAAGTCGCTTGCTCGTACGCAAACCTATTTATTGGGGTCTTTGAAAAGATTTACATCACTGGCAATATACAAAGAAATGGGATCATCACATATAGAATTTATTGATGACCTGTTCATTATCTGGGATAATGATTTAGGGGATTTAAATGAATTTTTTAAGGATCTAATTTATAATATACTAGCTGTGAGCCCGATGCAAATGCATCGGGATTCTAGAACGTACGTTAATTTGATTATAGTAGTTATAGCTGTTAGACTAATGCAAATGCATTGGTTGTCTAGAATATGTTTATTGTTTTTTTAAAGATGTTTAAATAATAATCCAATTATTCCAATGACATCTTTACAGCAACTACATATATTTGTATTGTTGATATCATATAAGGAAAATTGAATAATTATGTTGTAAGGGTCTTAGAACACAAAGTAGCAATACTTCTTAATGCATCAATCATTAAAATTGATGAATTAATAACAGTAATAGGTGTATCAGCCAGTTTGTGTCAGCCCACCAATCGCGTCAAGATGCCCTTACGCCTGGTGAGTCCTAATCTAACTAAATCCGAATTGATATAATTTAAATATTTTTTATACCTGAATTTTTCTTAGATTTTTTGAGGATTGTGATGTAAATAATAAAATTTTGTAAATTGATACAGAAGGAGTTACCAGCTACAGACTTGCAGCAATATCCATGCAATAACAAAAAAACTTGTAGTTAACCTACGGTAAATGGAGTTAACGTAGCTTCAGCAGGTGCATAAGATGCATCGACTAACTAACCACAGGTGACTGCAGTTGATGTGGATGACACTGCCGCAACTATGTTGTCTGCACAAACCGCAAGTTAAGTACAAATTACATATATGCAATTATGAAAATTACAGCAAGTATGTTGTTGGTGAGTCCTTCATGATCAATTATTATCATTTAGTATATTCCTCAACAAAGTGAAAAAATCTAAGAAAAATGGTGTGGTAGAATCTAATTAATAATTTATGTTTGTCCCTATCTATCTAAACATGTGGAACACACCTTGCTAATGAGATGTGTGTGAACAGCCATCCCACCCGTCTCTTAGCTGTTCACAAAAACCTCTCCCTGTAAAGAGTGACAATGAAATCTCTCAGCACATATAGTGCTGGAGCTTGAAATAGTGGTTTCTATCACCCACTGTAGAAATGTGGATGATACACATCTCTCATATTATTTTAAATGTGTGTTCACAAAAATATAGTAGAAATCAGTATATAAAAGAATAAAATGTAAAACAGTAAAAATTTTTTTTTTTTTTTTTTTTTTTTTTTTCAAAAGATAAATAAACAGAAGAATAGTAATAGGGAAGAGTTCAGTGCAAAATATTCTTGTAGACAATATTTTTGGTAAATACTTTGTCACTGTTAGGCAGCAATTTTCCTTGGATTGGAGTGTCCACCACTTTCACTTTTACATTGGATCGTCTTCTCACTCTTGAAAAAGCCACATACAATTGTCCATGTCCAAAAACAGGTTCTGGCAAAAAAATCCCTACTTTCTCAAGTGTTTGTCCTTGGGATTTGTTTATTGTCATGGCAAAAGCTGGCTTCAGAGGAAATTGGCGACGTCTTAACTTAAAAGGCAAGCCGGTTTCTGATGGGCACAAATCAATCCTGGGAATGAAAACCACATTTCCTCCAGCAGACCCAGTAATGACTCTTGCTTGAATCATGTTGGCAAACAAACCGGTGACAATTAAGCGAGTCCCATTGCAAAGACCTTTTCTGCTGTTGAAGTTCCTCAAAAGCATTACAATGGTGCCGATTTTTAATTTCAGACGATGAGATGGCATCCCCGTGGGTGTAAGTGAATTTAAAAACTCAACAGGGTATTGCTCTGGGTCCTCTGTCTCATCCGGATCAATGGAATCATCACTAATGTATTCTGTATACTCTCCAGCAATGCAATCCATGATCTTAGAGTTGACCTGATCCACATCATCATTTTTGGGGCAAAGAATGGCATGTGATGCTGCTGTATGAATGCTTTCATTGTCATTGACATCAATTACAATGTTTTCACCAAAAATGTCAAATATTAGTGAACCTGTGCAAATCATATCTTCAGGGATTTCTATAACATCATCTCCAAGGTTATAAGAATTGGTCAATTGTCCATTTCCCAGCTGAAGTATCCAATTGCTGTATTCTGGATCAACAGAGCGCATGTTGTCAAGTAGTGGCAATTGAGTGAAAATCTGCCATTGTCTGGAATATTTAATGCAGCTCTCTACGATATCAGTTCGTGTTCCATGAGGAATAATAGGAAGACACTGACGAAAGTCTCCTCCCAGAACAATGACTTTCCCTCCAAAGGGTTTTTATTTTTCTTCGAGATATCTTTGGTCATAACATCCTTTAATAGTTGGTCAATGACATGCAGTGCGTATTTGGATAGCATAGTGGATTCATCAATAATGAAAAGTTTGGTATTCTTCAATACATCAGTATCATTTTTGATTCTTGACACAGACGTTTCATTGATTGGAATAGGTATCCCGTAAAGTGAATGGATGGTTCTTCCTCCTTCCAATAAGTTGGCTGCAATCCCAGTACTGGCAGCAGGTGACACAGTTTCTCCTTCTCCTCTTATTTGACGAATTAACAAATCATACAAATATGTTTTCCCACTGCCACCTGGGCCATCAATGAAAAAACACTTAGCTTGCTGACTTGTATCCTGTAATGCTTCATTTATGGCATTATAGGCCAAAAGTTGTTGTTGATTTAAAGTTTCTTTCATTTCTTGGGCTCTTCTAAACTCCTCCTCTTTGTCGTATTGTGGTTGTAGTTGTTGTTTTCTTTTGGGGCGTGGTAGATTAAAATCCGTAAAGCTTTTGCCATGAAATTTTAACACATTTTGAACATCTGTCATTGCATAGCCTTCACAATGCTCACAGTCCTCATTGTTAGGGTGATATGCACGGCAGTAGTCTTCAATAAAATCTTTTTTAAATTCTTGCCACAACTCCAATGGATGAGCAGGAGGACCAAAGATACATATGTAAGCAAACATATCCCGAAGCTGTGCAGGCATGTTTAGAACACAGCCATCCAGTAAGGTATTTCGCCAAACACTGTCATCCAAAAGTAATCCAAGGGCTATTGCTGCCTGTTTAAAAGTTGGGTACTCGACTTCATTAACGGTCTTAATGTGCTCAAAACTTGTTGCTCCTTTTACATGTAGTAACAACAACCGTAAATAGTAGCGTTCTTCATCTTTCATACTGACCGTATACATTCTTCCAATGACTGTTGTTCCACGTTTCTGCCTAATTTCCCATGCACCAGCTTTCCAGACATAGTGCTCAGGAATTTGGCGGTAGAAGTATTCATGAGCACGTGGGTCATTCTCATTCAGTTCAAAGTAGGCCATAAGAGTTGATTTTTTATGTGTCATGGCAGCAATGTTCTCAACAGAAGCATCTTCATGAAAATAAAGGGGTTGTGACTGTGGCAGATGTACGGCAAGGCGAACAATGCTGTGTGATTGTTTATGCATTGGATAGGCAAAAATTCTCCAAGCTGCCTCCGGTGCACTGACGTATCTTGAGTCCATAAATTGGTGAGGTTCATCATGTTGTATGTTTGTTTGAGAAATTTCCAGATTGGCTTTATCATGCCCCTTGTAAACATATTTGAATAGATACTTGACACTTTGAATGGATGCACAGATTTCCACATTTATATGACACTTATACTTTAATAGTAAGAAAGGGTTATAGGGAACAACCCAAGAATTATCAACCATGTGAGAACGTTGTGTAAATGAAGGTCCTGCATTGCGTTGATAAGTTGGGTAGGCATCGTGTGCTATTACAGTTTTTGGTTGGAAATCTTTTGGGAATCCTTTTTTACACTTTCCAATATCCATACATGGAGAATTGGGGTTCAATTGTCCACAGGGTCCATGAATCATATGTTGCATCACAATTTGATGGAGCACAGGATACTCGGATGGGTCAGGAATTTCTGCCCAAACAGTACGATCGACATCTACCTCAGTGCGTAATTTGGAATTGCTATCCAGAATAACCAAAATGTGAGCATGTGGTAGTCCTCGCTTTTGGAATTCTATTACATGAATCATTGCACAAATCTTGCCAAATAATCCACTGTTTATATCTTTTAATAGGGCTTCTAATTTTATTTTGAAGACACGGGCGACTAAATCCGGTCTGTGTTCCACCCTCTGCCATGGTTCTAAATTGTGGATAATCTCGCTCCATTTGGGATTACAGGTCATTGTTATAAAAAGATCTGGCCGTCCAAATTTTGTAACAATAGCCATGGCATCTTGATACCTCTGCTGCATGTTTCTGGGACTGCCTTCAAATGACGATGGTAAAATGACCGTCTTGCCAATAGGAATTCCTTTTTCAAAAGATTTTCTTTGCAGATGTTCCTGTAGTACGCAATAGTCTTCCACTTTTAAGTCTTTTTGATGTTGACGTATAAAATTTAAGCGATTAGCCTCAATTTTTATATACGCATCTACTAAATACTGTTGCGTTAGTTTTCCACCATTTAAAATAGGATTGAACCCAGGACGTACAGATAGCAAATAACAGTAATACTGCAATTGTGTAATTCTCCGTGGATTTTCACCTTGATGCTTCAGTCCCTCATGCCAGCCTTGTTCACCATGCGGAAAAAATAACGGATACAGTAAAGCATCTAAATTACTGTGGAGAATACTAACTTGCTGTGTTTTTGGAGCTAAAGGATTGTTTGGGTCAGGTTTCAGATGAATTAAAATGTCTCTATTGAAAGGTGGCTCTCCATCAGCATTTTCAAAGACCACAGCAACTTCATTAACAATTGGCTTATTATAACGTCTTGGGTCTTGTTCTCGATCCTGTTTAAGAGCCATGATGATATTAGGCATGACAGTACCATTTTCAATTGCCTTCTCCTGTTCCTCTTGTTCAACAAAACGTAACATTTTGTATGCGGAAACAAAAGGATTAATGCGATCTAATAAGTTAGCAATGAGCCGCATCAATTTAGGATGACATTTCTTATTTTCATCACACTGTAAACGTTGGTCATTAGCAGTGGCAGTATCTAAAATGTAGAGTTGGGCATAAGCAGGAGCTTGATCTGGAGCAGGATGTAGTGTTCCAGTACGGTGATAAATTTGGCCATGAATCCGGAAGCAATAAGGGCCATGTCCAGGTGGGGGAGCAATACTTGCACCCATAGAAGCAAAACCAAATGAACTATTAATACTTCTGATGTTATCCATCATATTCCGACTGTATGGACTCTGACCTTTAAGAATACATTCCAACATCTCTGGATACTGAGGTAACGGAACCTTGACCTTCCCCTTGTGACAACAGAGAGTATACTGTTTATCCGATGGCATCTCATCCATGAAATGTCGAGCTTCACAATGGTTACATATGAATATCATACAGCCACAGGTATGTTCCACAATGCCAAAATCACTATCTGTAAATCCAGGTGGATATGAAGAGGGAGGTGTAGGTAGGTAAATACGATTTTCTTTCTGCAAACCGACATAGATGAGACGTTGAAGTAATAAAGCAGAAAAAGAGTCAGGATCCACTTGTGTAACAGTAGAAGACGTGTTTTTGCGGTGTTGACGACGGGAGGCACCACTTTTACGTAAGCGGCTCTGTTTGGATAGTGAAGACTCCTGAGCAATTTGTGCCTCCAAAGGAGTTTGTTGTTGTTCAAGGCGAAAACGTTTTGTGCGTGACGTCTCCTCAGCACAATGTTTACGCTTTGCTGTTGCTTTGCGCGGTGATGAAACTTGAGGAATTGTGCTCCTTTCATCCGGTGAATTGCTAGAAAGAGCTAGAGAAAACTGTAGTACTGGTGAGCTTACAGTTGGATCAGCAGACTGTAGTACTGATGAGGTTACTGTCTGATCAGCACACTGAGTTACATCAGCAGAGTATTGTACAGGTGAGCTTGTAGTTTGATCAGCAGACTGTTGTACTGAGGAGGTTACTGTCTGATCAGCAGAGTGATGTACTGGTGGTGTCGCTTTTTTTTTTTTGACGCCGTTGATGTAGCTTCTGAGCATTTTTGGCCAACCGTAGTTGTTTTTGTTCCAGCGACTCCGTTGCAATGCGTTGCTTATACTCAGCTTTAGACTTATCCAAACGACATTGTCGCTCTTCTTCAGTTTCTTTAGCACGTGTCTTACGCATCCATGCGGCTTTGTACCCGCCAACATCCTTGCTAGTATCCTTTGAAGTCATGTTAGAACATACAAAGGTAATACTATGCTTGGAGATGTATAGGTACGCAAGAGCTTTTACAAAAGCTTTTTGGGAGAAAAGAATTCTTGAAAAGTATAGAATAATTATTAAGGAAAATAATAAGTTCCAGATAGACAATGAACATATTTAAATATCATGTTTTGTATGTCCTTTAATTTACCCTACAACGTATTACAAATATATAAACATGTTTCTCATTCATATCAATAATAGTAAGAGGTCACTGAATACTTAAGGACATTGAATGTGCATACATAATACCAATACCATAAATATCAAAACCATCATCAAAACCATCATCAATAGCATCATCAATAGCATCATCAATAGCATCATCAATAGCATCATCAATAACAATAATATTAGCAATAGCATTATTATTAGCATTAATAGCATAATTATAAGCATTAATAGCATAAATATTACCATTAATAGCATAAATATTACCATTAATAGCATAATTATTAGCATTAATAGCATAATTATTGGCATTAATAGCATAAATATTACCATTAATAGCATAATTATTAGCATTAATACCATAATTATTAGCATTAATAGCATAATTATTAGCATTAATAGCATAATTATTACCATTAATAGTATAATTATTTGCATTAATACCATAATTATTAGCATTAATAGCATAATTATTAGCATTAATACCATAATTATTAGCATTAATACCATAATTATTACCATTAATAGCATAATTATTAGCATTAATAGCATAATTATTAACATTAATAGCATAATTATTATGTGCATACATAATACCAATACCATAAATATCAAAACCATCATCAAAACCATCATCAAAACCATCATCAAAACCATCATCAATAGCATCATCAATAACAATAATATTAGCAATAGCATTATTATTAGCATTAAAAGCATAATTATAAGCATTAATAGCATAATTATTAGCATTAATACCATAATTATTTGCATTAATACCATAAATATTAGCATTAATACCATAATTATTAGCATTAATAGCATAATTATTGGCATTAATAGCATAATTATTGGCATTAATACCATAATTATTAGCATTAATAGCATAATTATTAGCATTAATACCATAATTATTACCATTAATAGCATAATTATTAGCATTAATACCATAATTATTAGCATTAATAGCATAATTAGCATTAATACCATAATTATTAGCATTAATAGCATAATTATTAGCATTAATACCATAATTATTAGCATTAATAGCATAATTATTAACATTAATAGCATAATTATTATGTGCATACATAATACCAATACCATAAATATCAAAACCATCATCAAAACCATCATCAAAACCATCATCAAAACCATCATCAAAACCATCATCAATAGCATCATCAATAGCATCATCAAAACCATCATCAAAACCATCATCAATAGCATCATCAATAGCATCATCAACAGCATCATCAATAACAATAATATTAGCAATAGCATTATTATTAGCATTAATAGCATAATTATTAGCATTAATAGCATAATTATTAGCATTAATACCATAATTATTAGCATTAATAGCATAATTATTAGCATTAATACCATAATTATTACCATTAATAGCATAATTGGCATTAATACCATAATTATTAGCATTAATACCATAATTATTAGCATTAATACCATAATTATTGGCATTAATAGCATAATTATTGGCATTAATAGCATAATTATTACCATTAATAGCATAATTATTACCATTAATAGCATAATTATTAGCATTAATAGCATAAATATTACCATTAATAGCATAATTATTAGCATTAATACCATAATTATTAGCATTAATAGCATAATTACCATTAATAGCATAATTATTAGCATTAATAGCATAATTATTAACATTAATAGCATAATTATTATGTGCATACATAATACCAATACCATAAATATCAAAACCATCATCAAAACCATCATCAAAACCATCATCAAAACCATCATCAATAGCCTCATCAATGGCATCATCAAAACCATCATCAAAACCATCATCAATAGCATCATCAATAACAATAATAGTAGCATTAATAGCATAATTATTACCATTAATAGCATAAATATTACCATTAATACCATAATTAGCATTAATAGCATAATTAGCATTAATAGCATAATTAGCATTAATACCATAATTATTAGCATTAATACCATAATTATTAGCATTAATAGCATAATTATTACCATTAATAGCATAATTATTAGCATTAATAGCATAAATATTACCATTAATAGAATAATTATTACCATTAATAGAATAATTATTACCATTAATAGAATAATTATTAGCATTAATAGAATAGAATAATTATTACCATTAATAGAATAATTATTAGCATTAATAGAATAACTATTACCATTAATAGCATAACTATTACCATTAATAGCATAATTATTACCATTAATAACATAATTAGCATTAATAGCATAATTATTACCATTAATAGCATAATTATTACCATTAATAGCATAATTATTATTAATAGCATAATTATTACCATTAATAGCATAATTATTACCATTAATAGCATAAATATTAGCATTAATAGCATACATATTAGGATTAATAGCATTATTATTAACAGTAATATTAGTATTATTTTTTTTTTTTTTAATTATTTTTGTAATTTTTTTTTTTAATTTTAAAATTTTTTTTGTATTATTAAATTATTTTTTTATTTTAAATTTTTTTTTTTTAATTATTATTTTTATTTAATTATTTATTATTTTTTATTTATTTTTTTTATTATTTTTTAATTATTTTTAAATTATTTTTTTTATTATTAAATTTATTTATTTTTTTACTTGCGAGTGAGACAGTTCTCATTGCGGTCCGCCTTTTTTTTCCCATTGACATACATTACCGGTGTGTCGGCGATTTTATGGCCGGCCACCTGGTTCTATTCGTCGGCCCTAAAATCGCGGACACACCGCTAATGCATCTCTATGGGCAGTCAGCTCGAATTCTGATTGGTCGGCGTTCAATCCGAAATCGGGCTGACTGCCCATAGAGATGCATTAGCGGTGTGTCCGCGATGTTAAGGCCGAGAAATAGAACCAGGTGGGCGGCCATAAAATCGCCGACACACCGCTAATGTATGTCAATGGGAAAAAAAAGGCGGACCGGAATGAGAACTGTGTCTCACTGTCGCAAGTAAAAAAATAAATAAATTAAATAATAAAAATAATGATTTAAAAATAATTAAAAAATAATAAAAAAAATTAATAAAAAATAATAAATAATTAAATAAAAATAATAATTTAAAAAAAAAAAAAAAGGCGGACCGGAATGAGAACTGTGTCTCAGTCTGACTTAAAAAAAATAAATAAATTAAATAATAAAAAAAATGATTTAAAAATAATTTAAAAATAATGAAAAAAGAGGGGCTCTTCTGATTGGCTGAGGGCAGTATACAGCGACCAATCAGAAGAGGAAGAGGACGTCGGAGGTGGAAGTTAGCGAAAAGAAGACAGAAGATCCCCGGGGCCGGACGAAGAGGCGGAGATGGCGGAAAGAAGAGAGAAGAGCCCGGGGCCGGAGGAAGAGGACGCCTGGCCGGACGGAGGACTTGTGGATCGGACGGACGATCAGATGACTTGAAGGCATGTAAGTGATCGACGGGGACGTTAGGTTAGGGGACGGCGGGGGCTTCGGGTGTAGGGCCTTAGGTGACAGCGGCGTTAGGTTAGGGGACGGCGGGGGCTTCGGGTGTAGGGCCTTAGGTGACAGCGGCGTTAGGTTAGGGGACGGCGGGGGCTTCGGGTGTAGGGCCTTAGGTGACAGCGGCGTTAGGTTAGGGGACGGCGGGGGCTTCGGGTGTAGGGCCTTAGGTGACAGCGGCGTTAGGTTAGGGGACGGCGGGGGGGTTAGGGTTTAGGGCTTTAGCGAGAGGGGCAGGGGACAGCGGCGGGAGCGGGTGTGCGGACATGGCGGCGGGTGTGCGGACATGGCGGCGGCGGCGGGTGTGCGGACATGGCGGCGGGTGTGCGGACATGGCGGCGGGTGTGCGGACATGGCGGCGGGTGTGCGGACATGGCGGCGGGTGTGCGGACATGGCGGCGGGTGTGCGGACATGGCGGAGGGTGTGCGGACATGGCGGCGGCGGGCGGCGGCGGCGGCGGGTGTGCGGACATGGCGGCGGGTGTGCGGACATGGCGGCGGGTGTGCGGACATGGCGGCGGGTGTGCGGACATGGCGGCGGGTGTGCGGACATGGCGGCGGGTGTGCGGACATGGCGGCGGCGGCAGCGGCGGGTGTGCGGACATGGCGGCGGGTGTGCGGACATGGCGGCGGGTGTGCGGACATGGCGGCGGGTGTGCGGACATGGCGGCGGGTGTGCGGACATGGCGGCGGGTGTGCGGACATGGCGGCGGGTGTGCGGACATGGCGGCGGCGGCGGCGGTGTGCGGAAATGGCGGCGGGTGTGCGGACATGGCGGCGGCGGCGGGTGTGCGGACATGGCGGCGGGTGTGCGGACATGGCGGCGGCGGCGGGTGTGCGGACATGGGGGAGCGAGTTGCGGCTCAGGCAGCGACTCGCTCCATGGTCCCGGGGTAGCTATTGGCGGGGGGGTGGGGCTGTGCGGACATAATCGGGGCTGGGGAGCAGCAGCGGCGGCGGCGGGAGCGGTGCTGTGAGGGCTGGGGAGCGGCGGCGGTAGTGGTAGTGTGTGGGCTGGGGAGCGGGAAAAAAGGTAAAATAAAAGAAAGGTTTTAAGCTCAGAAAGGATATCTTAGCTGTAGGGTAGTAGCGGTCGTCTTGAAGCTTGCTTCGGTAAATCCAGAAGCGAGTCTTCTTGCGGCCTCGGAATCCGGCAGTCCGTCTTCGAGGTAGCGGGTAGGCGAAATGATTTGTGCTTTCAAATTTCGCGCCTTATAAACTGGGCTGTGAAATTTGAAACCACAAAATGGCGGGGGGGGCGTAAAGTGAGTGCTGATTGGGCGTTTGAAAGCACAAAATGGCGGGGGGGCGTAACGTGAGTGCTGATTGGGCGTTGAATGGACACTCTTTCCAAAGAGTCTCCATTCAGGTCCGCCCTTTTTTTTTTTTTTTAATTATTATTTTTATTAATTTAATTATTTATTATTTTTTTTTTTTTGTTTATTATTTTTTAATTATTTTTAAATAATTTTTTTTATTATTTAATTTATTTATTTTTTTTTAAGTCAGACTGAGACACAGTTCTCATTCTGGTCCGCCTTTTTATTTTTGTTTAATTATTATTTTTATTTAATTATTTATTATTTTTTAATTATTTTTTTATTATTTTTTAATTATTTTTAAATAATTTTTTTTATTCTTTAATTTATTTATTTTTTTAAGTCAGACTGAGAGACAGTTCTCATTGTGGTCCGCCTTTTTATGTTTTTTTTATTATTATTTTTATTTAATTATTTATTATTTTTTATTTATTTTTTTTATTAATTTTTAATTATTTTTAAATCATTATTTTTATTATTTAATTTATTTATTTTTTTACTTGCGACAGTGAGACACAGTTCTCATTCCGGTCCGCCTTTTTTTTTCCCATTGACATACATTAGCGGTGTGTCGGCGATTTTATGGCCGGCCACCTGGTTCTATGTGTCGGCCCTAAAATCGCGGACACACCGCTAATGCATCTCTATGAGCAGTCACAGCTCGAATTCTGATTGGTCGGCGTTCAATCCGAAATCGAGCTGACTGCCCATAGAGATGCATTAGCGGTGTGTCCGCGATTTTAGGGCCGATAAATAGAACCAGGTGGACGGCCATAAAATCGCCGACACACCGCTAATGTATGTCAATGGGAAAAAAAAAGGCGGACCGGAATGAGAACTGTGTCTCACTGTCGCAAGTAAAAAAATATAAATTAATTAAATAATAAAAATAATGATTTAAAAATAATTAAAAAATAATAAAAAAAATTAATAAAAAATAATAAATAATTATAAATAAAAATAATAATTAAAAAAAAAAAAAAGGCGGACCGGAATGAGAACTGTGTCTCAGTCTGACTTAAAAAAATAAATAAATTAAATAATAAAAATAATGATTTAAAAATAATTTAAAAATAATAAAAAAAATAAATAAAAAATAATAAATAATTAAATTAAAATAATAATTTAAAAAAAAAAAAGGCGGACCGGAATGAGAACTGTGTCTCAGTCTGACTTTAAAAAAATTATTTTTATTTAATTATTTATTATTTTTTATTTATTTTTTTTATTCATTTTTAATTATTTTTAAATCATTATTTTTATTATTTAATTTATTTTTTTTTTTAAGTCAGACTGAGACACAGTTCTCATTCCGGTCCGCCTTTTTTTTTTTTTAAATTATTATTTTTATTTAATTATTTATTATTTTTTATTAATTTTTTTTATTATTTTTTAATTATTTTTAAATCATTATTTTTATTATTTAATTTATTTATTTTTTTACTTGCGACAGTGAGACACAGTTCTCATTCCGGTCCGCCTTTTTTTTTCCCATTGACATACATTAGCGGTGTGTCGGCGATTTTATGGCCGGCCACCTGGTTCTATGTGTCGGCCCTAAAATCGCGGACACACCGCTAATGCATCTCTATGGGCAGTCACAGCTCGAATTCTGATTGGTCGGCGTTCAATCCGAAATCGAGCTGACTGCCCATAGAGATGCATTAGCGGTGTGTCCGCGATTTTAGGGCCGACAAATAGAACCAGGTGGACGGCCATAAAATCGCCGACACACCGCTAATGTATGTCAATGGGAAAAAAAAAAGGGGGACCGGAATGAGAACTGTGTCTCACTGTCGCAAGTAAAAAAATAAATAAATTAAATAATAAAAATAATGATTTAAAAAGAATTAAAAAATAATAAAAAAAATTAATAAAAAATAATAAATAATTAAATAAAAATAATAAGTAAAAAAAAAAAAAAAGGCGGACCTGAATGAGAACTGTGTCTCAGTCTGACTTTAAAAAAATAAATAAATTAAATAATAAAAAAAATAATTAAAAAATAATAAATAAATGAGGGGCTCTTCTGATTGGCTGAGGGCAGTATACAGCGACCAATCAGAAGAGGGCCTCAGATCTCATTAAGGTAGAATGGCGGATTTTTCGTCCATTCTATGTTAATGAGAAGGAAGAGGACGTCGGAGATGGAAGTTTGCGAAAAGAAGACAGAAGATCCCCGGGGCCGGACGAAGAGGCGGAGATGGCGGAAGGAAGAGAGAAGACCCCCGGGGCCGGAGGAAGAGGACGCCTGGCCGGACGGACGATCAGATGACTTGAAGGCATGTAAGTGAAAGACGGGGATGTTAGTTTAGGGGACGGCGGGGGCTTCGGGTGTAGGGCCTTAGGTGAGAGCGGCGTTAGGTTAGGGGACTTTGGGGGCTTAGGGTGTAGGGCTTTAGCGATAGGGGCAGGGGGTAGACGGCGGGGCTTAGGGGGTATCGGCGGGGGCTTAGGATGCTGCGGGTCGGGGGTTAGGTGGTCGGGGCTTAGCGTGTACGGGTGCGGCGGACTTGGGGTATCGGCGGGGGCCTACGATGCTACGGGGGTTAGGGGGTAGGGGCTTAGGGGGTAGGCGGCATGGCTTAGGGGGTATCGGCGGGGGCCTAGGATGCTACGGGGCTTAGGGGGTAGGGGCTTAGGGGCTGCTGCGGGGCTTAGGGGTAGGAGCTTAAGGGCGGCGGTGGCTTAGGGGTAGACGGCGGGGCTTAGGAGGTATCGGCGGGGGCTTAGTATGCTGCGGGTCGGGGGTTAGGTGGTCGGGGCTTAGCGTGTAGGGGTGCGGCGGCAGGGGGCTGTAGTGTACTGCGCGATGGTATACTACAGTCCCATGGCGCTTATGGGCATGGGACTGTAGTATACTATAGCGGTGTACACTACAGTAGTATGGGCGGTCGGGGCTTAGCGTGTAGGGGTGCGGCGGCAGGGGGCTGTAGTGTACAGCGCGATGGTATACTACAGTCCCATGGCGCTTATGGGCATGGGACTGTAGTATACTATAGCGGTGTACACTACAGTAGTATGGGCGGTCGGGGCTTAGCGTGTAGGGGTGCGGCGGCAGGGGGCTGTAGTGTACAGCGCGATGGTATACTACAGTCCCATGGCGCTTATGGGCATGGGACTGTAGTATACTATAGCGGTGTACACTACAGTAGTATGGGCGGTCGGGGCTTAGCGTGTAGGGGTGCGGCGGCAGGGGGCTGTAGTGTACAGCGCGATGGTATACTACAGTCCCATGGCGCTTATGGGCATGGGACTGTAGTATACTATAGCGGTGTACACTAAGCGCTTAGAGCGGCAGGGGGCTGTAGTGTACAGCGCGATGGTATACTACAGTCCCATGGCGCTTATGGGCATGGGACTGTAGTATACTATAGCGGTGTACACTACAGTATTATGGGCTTCTGTGGCTTGGTTGGGGGTGGGTGTGCGGACATGGGGGGGCTGTGCGGACATGGGGGGGGGGGCCTGTGCGGACATGGGGGGGGGGGCCTGTGCGGACATGGGGGGGGGGGGCCTGTGCGGACATGGGGGGCCTGTTTGGACCTGGGGGAGGCTGTGCGGACATTAGGGTGGCGAGTTGCGGGGAGCGAGTTGCGGCTCAGGCAGCGACTCGCAATGGCCTAGCGGCCATTGCTCGCGCTACCTGAGCGGTAAATCGCTAAGGTTATGGCCGAGCCTGTGGATCGATTTTGGGGCCAGCGGCTCGCAATGGCCGCGCGTATCCACATGACGACATCGGAAAGTGCGCGCGGAGGGGCGCTTTTCCGATTCGCGATTATATAATAGATGGGGCCTATCATTACCACATGTAAATAAATGAGACCATTGATTTTCTTGATTTAACTATATTCATAAAAAATGATTGGATTAATACCAAGACATTCTTTAAAAAGGTGGATAGGAACAGCTACATTCACTTTACCAGCGGGCATTATTCCAAATGGTTGAAAAATATACCAATCAACCAATTTAAACGGATCAAAAAGAACTGCACATCAGATGCAGATTTCTTGGAACAAGCAGCACTCCTGAAAGATATCCTGGGAAACTGGTTAAAAATGCGTTCTTAAATAGTAAGAAAATCGAACAAGAACGTTTAATACAGCCTAAACATAAGGTTGTCAATGATGATAGGCATCTATTCAATTTCATCACCAGATATAACAATTGCCACAAGAAAATTAAGAAAATATTGAAAGAACATTGGTACATTCTGAAAAATAACCCGATTTTAGGCAAATTGTTACCAAACAATCCAGGCATTACATTTCGCAAAGCACCTAATATTAAAAATATCATAGTGCCTACCCGTCTGAATAAATTGTCCAAAAATATCAAAAGCAGTGGAATCAATATAACACAACCAAAAGGAACCATAAATGTGGTATGAGTAGGTGTCTATGTTGTCATACAATACAGAGCACCGAGGAATTTTCATCCACAACTACCGGAGAAAAATACCCCATCAAACATAAAATGTTCTGTCTGTTCATCTGATTTTGTCATTTACTTACTGGAATGTCCATGCGGGCTCCAATACATTGGCAGGACCACACAACCTCTACATTCTAGAATAAATAAACATAGGTCTAACATAAAAAATGGTTACCAGAAATATGGTGTGTCCAGTCACTTTGATAAGTATCACAAAAGAGACCCCACTTTGATCAAAGTAAGGCTGGGGTTCCACATAAGCCCTCAGTCCGTTTTTGGCTTCAGTTTTCTCATTTTTTTTTTCTAAGTCCAAAAACTGACAGAAAAACGGATTGGATGTAATAAACACCCTGTCCGTTTTTCTCTGGAGCTCAAAACATTGCCCTGTCCGTTTTTGAGTCAAAAACGTTGCATGCAACGTTTTTGGCATCAGTTAAAAAACGCATGCGTTTTCATGCGTTTTTTTTAACATGGGGCCCTATGGGAAACGCATGCGTTAACGCATGGCATATATAGGCACTTGCGTTTGCGCATGCGTTAACGCACATGCGTTTTTAATGAAAAAATGACTAAGTCCAAAAACGTTCAGAAGTGCAGGAGGCTCAAAAAGCACCCCAAAAAAAACGGACTGGTGATGAAAATGACTTCCAAAAACGGATTTCTATGTGTAACCCCAGCCTAACACCTATAGAACATGTTCCCATAAACACAATGAATAGGTTTGAGGTATTGAAAAAGGAGAAATTTTGGATGTATAAATTGTGCATATTGAAGCCTGGAGGTCTGAACCTGGTGACAGAATTGATCTCATTTAGCTCTATGGTATTTTTGGATGACCATTTGGTTGTGTAATTCAGAGGTGTACTTTCTTAAAGTTTGGTTTATCATGTTAACTTCCATCTACATATTCAGACCACTTATTGGGTCAGTATCTTCTCACAATTCCAAAATCACTAATATTCCACATCAATTTTTTATTGACTTTGGATAGGACTTACCCGTGCATGTTAATTTACTTAATCATCCCTGCACACAGCACCTAAGATCTTCGCTAAAATCACTATAAATAACTCATAGGCACTAATAATGGGACATAATATAATGTAATCCATCACTATTTTAAGTTATTTACACAGCACTAATGATTTTTTTATCTCAGCATACTGAATTCTTTCTTGCATATGAACTCAAGATCCACATTATAAAATCATTATAAGTTACCCTTAGGCATTATTAATATAAGATAATATAAGATTCCATCATTTTGGGAATGTCAGATACAGAACCAGAGGTGTTTTTGGTTCAATATATGATATAGCTCCTTCATATATATTCAAATATATGATATGATTCTTTTCATTAAGGGTCAGCTACTGTGTTGAATGATCCAAGTATGTTCATCACATCTTTTGCACGCAGCATAATAGTACAATCATATAGGAGAATATCTCTCCATTGATCCAAATGATTGCCGCTAGTAAATCTGAACAGGGACGTCACTATGACAATTACCTGTTTCAACCACATATATTCTATGTGGATCGAGATCATCTTGGGAATAGCTGGTTTCCTCTGTCCCAGCTCCAAGTATCCAGCATGGTTCATATTCAGTTCAGGGATACATGACCTTGGTAGAATAATGTAGATCTCCTTGTGCCTTCTCGTAAATTCGAGCCTGTTCTAATGGATTTTGATGATTAATCTCTGTGAAAGACTACTAAAGAGAGTTTTCCTTCCTTGACTAATGAATATATTAGAAATAGGACAGTGTGTCTTTTGTGATTTTTTCCCGACACTCAGCGCCAACAGAAGCCTTGGTATTATTCTTTTCCATTTTATCAGTATATATAGATTGCTGAATGATATCAGCTTAAGATGAGCTGGTTAGTACTGCTCCAGCTCTAGCATCCAACAAGTTCTGGCATCATGTTCTGACCTTTGGTCTAGCAGATCATGGTTCTAGAGGAGTAATATACATTCCCTTATGCCCCAAGTACGATCCATCCTTAACATGCCTTGGTAATTGGTTCCTTGGAAGTACTACTGAAGAGAACCTTTCTTTCTTTCTTTGATGAATGAATATATATAGAATACCACTGTAAAACAACCATTCAGTGAAGTCATATCATAATAATGAATTAAAATGAGCCTCAAAAATACAGATGTTTTTTAAATATTTGTTTTAATATTTTCAGCATTTTTAGTATTTTTCTTTATTTATTTTTACATTTGTTTATCCAAATAAAGATTTTTATAATATTAATTATAATTTTTGTAGATGACCGTTTCTGATCCAGAATTATTTTAATTAGCGTTTTAATCAGTGTCTTCACAGTTTTTGTTCATTTCCTCAGTCCCAATCAAGCCTCTATTCCATGACTTTTAATTCCTAAAATAAGAACAATTAGACAATAAAAAGTCAGCATTGGCAGTGCAGTCACATTTTATTTAAATTTTTTTATATTTTCATTTATTTCAGCTACCGAATATACTCGAGTATAAGCCGACCCGAGTATAAGCCGAGGCCCCTAATTTTACCCTCCAAAACTAGGGAAATGTATTGACTCGAGTATAAGCCTAGGGTGAGAAATGCAGCAGACCCCCATCCTGTTATATAGCCCCCCATCCCGGTATACAGGACCACCTCCTTAGTAGTATACAGGCCCCCCTCCTTAGTAGTATACAGGCCCCCCTACTTAGTACTATACAGGCCCCCCTACTTAGTAGTATACAGACCCCCCTCCTTAGTAGTATACAGGCCCCCCTCCTTAGGAGTATACAGGCCCTCCCCTCCTTAGGAGTATACAGGCCCCCTCCTTAGGAGTATACAGGCCCCCTCTCCTCAGGAGTATACAGGCCCCCCTCCTTAGGAGTATACAGGCTCCCCTGCCTTAGGAGTATACAGGCCCCCTCCTTGGTAGTATACAGGCCCCCTCCTTAGGTAGTATACAGGCCCCCTCCTTGGTAGTATACAGGCCCCCTCCTTGGTAGTATACAGGCCCCCTCCTTAGTAGTATACTGGACCCCTCCTTAGTAGTATACTGGACCCCTCCTTAGGTAGTATACAGGCCCCCTCCTTAGGTAGTAAACAGGCCCCCTCCTTAGGTAGTATACAGGCCCCCATCAGTGATCTACAGCCCCTCCTCCTTAGTATCTGTCCCCCAGGCTGCGGCACATCTTAAAATTACAAACTTTTTATACATCACCTTTCCGGCGACTCCTTGCTGGCAGCGCCGCTCCTCCCGTCTTCATGCTTCTTCCTGCTTGTGCCGGCTTCTATTCCTGTGGCCGACGCAGCAGCGATGACGTCATCTGCTGCGCCGGTCACATGATACCGGCAAAAGCAGGAAGAAGCATGAAGACCGGAGGACGCGGCTCTGCCAGCAAGGAGTCGCCGGAAAGGTGATGTATAAAAAGTTGGTTATTTTAATGTGTGCCGCAGCCTGGGGGACAGATACTAAGGAGGGGGGGCTGTAGATCACTGATGGGGGGCCAGTGTAGTGCCATATGCACCGCACCCCCCGCCGCTGATGGACGGGGGGATGCAGTGCATATTCATTGCACTAATGAGGCGGCCCCACGTGACCTCCCACTGTCACTGCGGCCCCCTCCTGCCTCCTCCAGCACCCGTTAACAACCCCCCCCAAGCAAATACCCAGTGACTCGAGTATAAGCAGAAGGGGGCACTTTTCAGCACTAAAATTGTGCTGAAAAACTAGGCTTATACTCGAGTATATACGGTATTTATAAATGCACCAAGAATTCCCATAACAAGATAATAGAAATATAATATATCCAGACTGGTTCATTTTTCCACAATCCAAATTAAGATTACATCAATATGAGATTGCATTTTATAACTGGGGTAACACACCTGTTCCCAATTTGCTGACAAAAATATGTAATAAAGCACAATAACACAGCCAGTTAGATCACTGAATATCATATCTCGATTGGATCATTCCTCTTGTCATCAGGTTCTAATACATATACTGAAACATTGTTTTACACTATTTTATTTCTGCATATATTACTATTTTTAATAATTGGTTATATTGGATAATTATGGATATACATTGATTGTTGAATTGTGCATTCACACAGTGATTGTATTACAATTTCCACACGATAAAGTTTTTTTTCTAATTGTTTACTTAGTATGTCATGTGGGCACTCCCCACTCTGACATCATCATGACACATGTGATTGTTTTTGGGTGGGGAAACCTGATTCAGATAGTATATAAGGCTATGAGTTGGTCAGTCATGCAGCATATCCCTGAGGAAGGTACAAGGTCTGTACCGAAACGTGTTGGATGGAAATACTGATGGAATAAAGAAGCAGCACACATACTCTTGGCTTCCCTGGCATTTGTTCGGGTACAGTGGGACGGCAGCGAGGATCACTAAAGCACGATATCTCTCTGGTCTTTTTCTTAAATACTTTCACAAGACACTGTAGATACATTGCGAAAGTTAAAGTCAGCCCCGACACCACTTGCCTGCACTTTGCAGACTCGGGCTCCTTCCAGCTCTTTCTGTGTCCAGATCTGTCAAAATAATGGATCCAGACACAGAAATTACATCTGGAAGTACACATCTTGTCCGTTCCTGACCGTGGGGTCCTGCAAAAAACAGGATCCTCACGGACAGGAAAAAAATTGTGATATGAAGGGGGCCTTATAATTTTTGCTGGTTGTACTTTAAGTAGAAGAAAGATCTCATAATTTTTAAAGGACACATTAAAAACTCACCATGTTTCCAAATTTTCTGAATTCCAAAGGGGTCTCCAGCATAATGTTTTGTACAAATGTTAGGCAGGTGGCTGTGGAGCGGTGTTCAGGGGCTGGAGGGGACCAGTAGCGGGCTGCAGCTGTGGGCCATGGGCACTTGGGGCTGCTCATTATGCTCCTGTTATATGCACTGCATCCAACTATCAATTACCAATGGGAGAGCAGCGCATAGTACAGGAGCCCAGGAGTGGGTCCACAGCCGCTGGCTGAGATCCTGTGTGAATAGTCAGTACTTTCCATGCTTTCATTGGGTGGAAAGCACTGACTATCCCGGCAACGTCATACTCACCTCACTCCATCGCTCCCTGTAGTCGGCACTATCCCCGCTGTCTGTGCCGACATCCGGTCATGTGAGTGTCGCTACATAGTGATGTCATCACCGTGCACTGCTCACAGGACCGAATGGGGAGCTATGTGCCATCATGGGGGGGACTGTGTGCCAGCATGGGGAGGGCAGTGTGCCTGCATGGGGGAGCAGTGTGTCAGCATGGGGGGACAGTGTGTCAGCATGGGGGGGCAGTGTGCCAGCATGGGGAGAAGTGTACCAGCTTGGGGAGAAGTGTACCAGCTTGGGGGACATACAGTGCTGTGCAAATTAATTGGGACAAAGCAAGTTTTTCTTGCATTAGTTTTACTATTGCTGATAAGTGTTTTATTAGTTCTTGGTGTTGTTTTCCTTTTTCTTCCACATTTCCCTTTTCGTTTTGGAGAAAACGATCCAATTTCATTGTGTGTGCGAATTATTCTTGAAACGGTAGATTTTCCATTACCAACGGTGGAAGCGATTTCTCTTACAGTCAGACTTGTATGTTCATTAAGAGTAATAATTCTAGACCTCTTCCATGGAGTAACATCCATTTTTACAGGCACGAATCACACTGAGAGAAAAAGTACACTAAAGCACTCCTCACAGAAACAAGCTCTCAACTGAAGCTGAGAGGGGCAGCTAGCTGTTATTTTCTGACTAAAACCAGTCAAACCACATTTTGCTACTCAAGGTTGTACACTCACACCTGTTCAAAGCAGTTAAAACTGGTTTGAATCACTGACTGGTAACCCCAACTTACGATTCTACTTAAAAAAATGCTTTGTCCCAATTAATTTGCACCGCACTGTATATACCAGCATGGGGGGTTCATGTACCAGGATGGGGAACATATATTTTGATTATAAGACGGACACTGGCATTATACGACGGACCCCATTTAACAGAACAAATTTTTTTTCTCTTTTCCTACATCAAATTTGTGGGTGCATTTTATAAAGCGCAAAATATGGTATGTGTTTTGAGATCTTTTATGCTTGGAAGAAATAAACTAAGAAAAGAACTTTCTCCTACATCCAAAGATTTTAAAATAATTTTGAAATGAGTTTATTTTATTGCGTAGTATATTAAGAAATCAAAACATAGCTAGTAATTAGGGATGAGCGGATTGCTTCGCATGACTCCTGTCCATAGTACGAGTCAGTAGTTTTCTCTTCTGATGGGACCATGGACCAGTTCATGCAGAGTATTTTGCTCATCTCTGCTAGTAATCATTAATTTGTACTTCATTTATTTATAAATATTGGATAGCCTCATTTTCATGCTCTTTTGAGTAGTAACAAGTATAAAATACAATTTTAAATCTGTCTTTCAAAAATATTTTTCAGACAAAAACAAACTGAAATTTGCCAGTACTTATACGAGGAGTGTCAGAGTCTTATTCTTGGGAACATAGAGGTGCTAAAAGCAATCTTCTGCCAAGTTCAAACCTTTAACTTTAAAACTTGTATTGAGCAAACAGTGAATTTTGACAAATATTAGTTTTTTCTTGATATTGGTTAGACAACTAAAAGTTTCAAGAAGTTTTCTTTCAGTTTCACTGAATTTATACATATGTTAGGCCACCCAGTGAAAAATGTAGACACAGCTGGTTTAAATACAGATGTGTTTAAATCTATGTTATTAAGTTATTAACTGCATAAAATTATGAAAGCGTGCTCAGCAATTTCCCATACACAGTCACCTCTCCGTTCCTATAGAATAATGTGGGTTGCACACCCTAACTTAATATAAGTCACAGAGAGGGTTCTCTTTCTGTGGAACAGCTAGTTTTATGTATTCTTTCTCCTATGCTATTTTCACACGACATTGTGTGCTATAAGTTGTTTGACATAAGCTGACATTTAGCAAAAGTTTTTATTTTTTTGACCCTTCATTAGAATCCTTGCCTCCGACTTCGCTTGGGCGGTGCCACCTCGTCAAGATGACCTCATTTGCGAGGCTGCTTTACCCACTCCAAACCCTTCCCCTACTATTAAAACATGTAGATGTCATAAAACTAAACAAACTCTTCACAAAGTTTATCTGGAGAAGTAGGAAGCCTAGTATCAGATTGGGTTTTCTGATGGCGTCAGCAGGAGAGGGGGGACTAAATTTCCCAACTATTTGTGGGTATAATCTAACTTGTTTGATGCGACATATCATTGATTGGATGAAAGGGACAAGCAAATTTTCTGACTTCCCTTTTGAGAGTAAGTTGTGTTTCCTGTGGAGTCTGGTCTCGATGCTACATGCTCCCAGCTCGACTCTACCACCCTTTGTTAAATCAGCGGCCGTTTTCAGAGACACTATAGCCTCTTGGAAGGCGGTGTGCAAAAAACTCAACTTATCGTGGAGAATCTCCAAACATCTAGAATTATGGAGACACCTGCCATTTCCAATGGGAAGGGAAAACAAACTTTTTGCATACTGGAGAGAAAGGGGAATAATGAAGGTCCAAGATTTGTTTCACACATCAGAATCGAGATGGGCGACTTGGGACAAACTAAGGAACAGATTCGGGCTGAAGGAATCACATACACTCCAATATCATCAAGTCCGTAGTCACATAATGACCTCGTTGAAGTCGCTAGACGCTGAATATATCTAATAATATATGGGACTCCATTTTGGCACTAGACCCTTCAACCATTAACATACCCACCTTGTTCCATATTATGAGGGACGATTTACTCCCGAGTGGGATTAACAAGATGTTCAAGGGGTAGGTGACGCAATTACAAGATCCAGAAATGGACACCAAAATATTGGCAGGCTGGAATCAACTGCGGGAGAACATAGTAGATGAGAGGTGGAGAGATTCCGTCTTCCGTCTCATTCACAGGGCCATTCTGGGCTTTAACCTCCAGATCACCAATGACAAACCTGACAGATTACATTTCTGTCCCAAATGCAAATTGCAAAAGACTGGCTTGATTCATGGACTATGGTTCTGTCCTGACGTCAGATGTATCTGGGTCGGAAACAGACCACTGATGAGGGAAATGACGGATACAGATATTCCACTAGCTCCCGTGAAGTGGATCTTCCATGATGCAAGGGGCACCAAATTGGGGAAGGATGAAGCACGTATTTTTCACTTAACGGCGATGGCAACCAAAAGACTGATTTTTGGTTGCCATCAGTAACCTTGGTTGCCATCACTAACCTCGGTTAGTGGTTAACCGAGTCACTACTACAGACTAATGACATTGTGGTTGAATTGAAAAAGGTGATGTCTTGGGAGAGATTGGAAGCTGAAAAGGATGTAGACAAGCTGACAGACAAGTTTTTCAAAATTTTCCATTGTATGTAATGAATAGTTTTCAGGCGTTTATTGAGCTATATTGAGATAATTGCTACCCATTGGAATTGATGGCAGAGGGAGGGGGAAGGAGGGTGGATTAAGGGGGAATTGTTATATTGTTCTATATATGATATTATCTGGTATTTGCCAAGCAATCTGGTGTTTTTCTTTTATTCTCCTTTTGGCCTTAGCCTTGAAATGCTGTATTATTTATCTTTTATGACATGGATATAAAACCAATAAAAATTATATTGGAAAGTAAGATCGATCTTTCATGAGGCTAGATAGGTCCACCAGGATCTTCTCTGCTATTATTTTGATACTATCAAGCCATCACAGGGTCTTCTTCACCGTTGTCTTGATAGTATCAAGCCATTGGGTTGCTGGCCTTCCTATTTACCTCATTCCTTCTAGTCTTTCTACAATTCTATTTTTCCTCGACCAAAATTATACAGGTGGTTAACTCCTGTAGACAGTCCTCTATATAGTTCTGGTGAGTCTCTTGTACATGAACAAAGAGTAAACTTCAAAACTTTGCTATTTGTCACCTTATGTCAAGCAACTACATCTCTTGCAATGTGGTGTAAAAATGTGTGAGAAAGTATCAATAAATGCATCTGATCAAACCTGTGCCTATTGGTGTGCAGTTCCATTTAATGACTTTAGAATCTCTCTGTTCCTGGCAGCCATCATTCGTGCTCCATTCTAAAGATTGCATATCTCCATATGGGACTCACTAGTATTCAAAATTAGAGAACAATGTATGATCACTTGATTTTTTCAGTCAGAATGTAATCTACATTGATCAACAATTGAAGTTTTTTGTATAAGGGGTACACCATGCCACTAAAAAAGTGTTTTAAAAAAATAACCGAAGTTTATCAACTTAAAACCCTTATTTACACAAAAGCAGCACAGAGAATGATTAAAACTATTTTCCAGAGGTTTTCTATTGGGTTTAGATCAGGGCTTTAGGCTGACCATTTCATTGTTTCAATGTTTTCTGTTTCAAGAAATTGCTTTACACATTTTGTTGTGTGACAGGGGGCATTGTCCTGGCTAATTCAGTGCTGAATGCAAGTAAGGAACCACGTGTTATAGAAGGTTCTGATACACACATGCATTCACCCTGCCATTTAGCTGTATGAGAGGTCCTACCCATGCAGCAGAAAACATTTCCCAAACCATGACACTTCCTCCACCACCACTGACTTTTTTACTCACTTTGGGTTCAGTCTTTCCCCAGTTTGTCAATGAACATAATGTTTACCATCAGACCCAAATAAATAAAACTTGCTTTCATCACTAAAATGAATTCTGTTCACACAATATGCTCCTCACCAAAGGCGAGTCTTGTCTTTTGATTCTTTCTGCTGAGAGGTTTGGTCACTGCAGAGTGGGCTTTCAGTCCAAATGCTCTTAAATGTCATGAAACTATATGATAGATGAGACAGATCCTTATCATTTTCAGTGCTGAACTGATGAGTTATTCCAGCTGCAGTTTTGAAACGATTCCATGGAGATTCTCTGCATTATCCTGTCCCGTCTTGCATTTGTCTTTTGAGGGCGACCAATTTTCTTCAGGGACTATTAAGAGTTTGTGATGTAGTCTAGATGCTATATTCTAGAAATCACAGACTGAACAACTTCTGTTGCTATGGCTGATAGGGTGACCCCTTTGGCCTTCATCTGGACATCCTGCTGCTGGAGGATTTCAGTGACTTTGGAACAGGACACCATTTTTGCAAAGCAAAGGGAGTGCAAACTGGAAAGTTAGGCTGCCAGTTAAGTATGGTTTGTCAGATAGATAATTAAGGAAATTAGCACCAAGTGACAGATTAACACCAGTAACTTGCAGGTATCTGAAAGTGTTGTCTAATTTTGATCAGTGTTTTTTTTTTCATTTGTCTCTTTTACATTTTTATTTTATGCTTTAGAATATATTCAATTTATAGAATAACTTTAATACTGCTAATTTACTCCTGTTAGGATATTTTCACATAGGACAACATAATTACTTTAAGATTAAGGAAATTGTGTGTGGTTCTCTAATTTTGATCACCAGTGTACTGTATATATTTGTAGAAACTGACTTGCTTCTATCAAGACTGGTCATAAGTGAATATCTGCCAGAAGGTGACTTGGATCCATTGCTGTTTGCCAATAATCCAATGTCAGTAGTACTAGAAATGCAATAACAAGGCTACAGGGTCAAACATACCTTAGTGACCTGGAAGCTTCCAGAAGACTCCTGGTGTACCAACAATACGACTAAAAATAAGGTCATACCACTGTTCCAGTATAGATATATTTAACGGCAGTCTGAAACAGCATATAAATATGCAAAAAGAAAGGGAGTTTGTATCTTAACAGTAGTTGGTGTATATTAGCCATGCACATCACGTGTGGCTGTCTCATATAACAATATATATTTAATAAAGAATACCTGCTATTTATTTATATGGCAACATTATTTTCCACAACACTTTACAGACAACTTCAATCACTGTCCAAATTGGGGCTGACAATCTAAATTCTCTATCAATATGTCTTTGGAATGGGGGAGGAGACACATACACAAACATGGGGAGAACATACAAACTCAGTGCTAACCAATGAGTCACGGGGCTGCCCTATAATAAAAAGTAGAGTTTACCTATAGAGCATACAAGATCAACTAGGACATGCCATCAGGCACCAAGGTAGGTAGAAGCTCCTGACATACAGGTTTTAAGAGGGATAATATTAGGAGCAAATACAGCTTCTTATCTCTGTCTACCACCCTACCAGTGCTCTCCATTCTGCTGATGAATTCAATCTAACATACTCTGTACTCCATAAATGAACTTTCCACTCCATTCTCAATTAATTTACTTGCCTTGTATTAGTTGTTAGGAATGCACTATAGTAGAAAATCAAGTTCATTTCTAGTATCAAAATTTTAAGTGAGTCCAAAAATCACATTTACCATTGAAGAGAAAACAATGATGGCCTCTTTATCCACACTTTGTGCTGTAGAAAATGCTTGCCAGAAGGTAGTTTGAATGCAGTGTTGGTCTCCAAATATCATGGTTTTGGTAGTACCAAAAAAGTTAAATCAAGACATCAGGGTGAAGCAATACCATAAAGACATGTTAGAATTCAGATGTCCCCCATGGTGTAGAGGCAAGATGACTAAAAATAATGTCATATAGTTGTCCCAGTACAAATATGCATAATGGGGTATTCCCATATCAAAAATCCTATCCCAACAGTGGTAGGTGTTATCAAAATAATATTAGCAAATACCTCGAATTAGAAATGTAGCATAGTTCTCCTGATTAGCTAGAGGAATTAACTGGGTGGCATTCCCCAAAAGTAGACTATAAGAGAGTTCCCAGTAATGCAAGGATGGCATGTAGGAGAAAGAATGGTCCTTGAGCCATATTCCCGAATGACACACCTTGGGATATCACGCTTTATGTGTAACATTCAAAGTGATGTGGCCACTGCTAATCCAAAGTCTACAACTGGAGAATACCCCACCACTTATTTGCAGGACAAAAAAAGCTTCAAATATTTTATTACCACTTACTGCCCTCTTGCTTGGTAAAACCTCTGTAATAATGCCTACATTTTAAATTGTGAAAGAACAAAACTAACATTTCCTATTGGATAGTCCTTTATTTAAATTACATATTCTAGAAAATTGCCATCATTGCATTAACTAAAACATTCCAACAAAAGCATTAACTATAATGTTATATTATATACTACTTTAAGATTGTGGAAACTGAACTTTGTCTAACAACATCATTGTATTATATGTGCCATGCCTTTTAGCTATTGAAGGAGTATATGAACCGTGAGCCACTGTCAGACACATCTGGTAACATCTAATCCCCCTTACCATTGAAATAAACATACACATATAGCCAAGTGTAGAGTCTGTCTGCTTTGAGGTTAAATAATTTTCTTTTCAAGAATGAATAGTTCATTTATGGAGTTCTTTGAGCGATAACATCAAATAAACATAACCCAGGACATTGGAATAAAACCAAATGGTGTTTGCTCTCCACCGATCCAAAGGTAACTTTTTCCCCTATTGCCCTAGGATGCGTGAGACTTTAGCTACCAGCATAAGCAAGGAAATATGTACAGATATTCATTTTAGTGTAGGTATCACAGCAAACCAACCAATATTTGTAGATGTCATTAAGTAATTATTTGGCTTTTTACTGCTGGAGGAAAATGGATCATCATGCCAGTTTCCTTCAGCATGAATACAGCTGTTTGTAAAATTTTCTCATTTTCCATAAAATCTTAAACTTTTCTCAAAGCGCATTTAGTATGCTTAGGAAAAATAACCAGATGATCTGTTCAATAGTGTACAAGAGGGACTGTCTGACAGGAAATCACATACAGAAGATGACATTGACCAGGGTGGAGTGACAATCTAGGAATATAAATTTAATTTTACAGTGTCTGGTCAGTCAAAAAATACAGCAAAGTATTACCAAAATAAATTACCACACAAAGCAGATCTATGGACACCATAAACATCTCTTTACAATCATAATTTCCTCCATATATATAGTTAGAAAACAAGCAGGTGAGAAGGAGCACTTAAACATATGACCATGTCAAACTGTAGTGTGGCGCCCCTTAGTCTGGTTATCGGTACTAATGCCACGTCTGAGAAGAATTCAGGTATCCTATGCTAGACTCGCAAAGCATACACACACTGCCTAAACTTTAGTCAGAGGGCTGGGCATAAGAAGGCCTATTTTTGACTGTGATAAACTTTGGGTGGAGGGAGGGGTTAGCATTAGTGGGTGTTAGGGAGAGGTGGCAACAGGAGTTAGACAGTGTCAGACATTGAAGGAGAGCAGAAGTCTGCGTCGGCTCCCAGGCCAAGCAGCAGCTCAAAGCTGTACGAAGTGTGCCAGGACCCCAAGCTGCCAGATCTTAAGGACTGGCAGTGAACTGGAGGCTACAGGGCTGCAAGCACAGTAGCCACACTGTGAGACTCTCCAGGCACACAGCAACTACCAAAGGACTATAGAGCCGTGTGGGTCCCGTTGCTCAAAAAGAGTATGTGTTTTCTGCCTGCCTGTTAGTCAGCCACGAGGGAGCAACAGGCACCTAGGACCTCATCTCAAGAAGAAATCAGCTAGTAGTCTATATATCCTTTTGGCATAGCGGTCCCTAGTTCTTCTAAGACTGACCAGACAATCGGCTCGGTTTACCAGTACCCCTGGGTCTGCTATTGAACTGCAAAGTAAAAGGTAAAGAAAGAGACTTGAAATTACAAAAATGAGAGGCGCAATCTTGAATACTATCTGGTGGTCTAGTGGGGATATATTATTAGTGGCGGTAATCACATCTTGTACTACAATCCTCACTATCTTCTTCTAAGCCATCACCTACTACTTTCCCATGGGCCTGATCTTCTGAGGAGAGTATTTCACCTGGCTGCAACAACATCTATACCCTAGGAGTAACTACATGCAGCACAGGCCATTCCTGGCCAGACACCTCAGCTGGCCTCACAAACTTTTACAAACTTTATTCTCCACTGTAAATACACCCCCATTCCATGTGCTAATAGGACCATGGCTGCTGGGTATCGCCACCGAGATATAGATTTCCTGCCCGGCTACCGAGTAACTCAGCCCTTGAGACTGACACAGTAGCAAGGAAAAGCTCAGTTTGTGGTGCAACAGGAGGGGAATACAAAGGTAAAAGTAAAAGGAAGACACTGGCAATAGGAGTATGGAAGAGATATTACTTCTTAACACTCACCTGAGTCTGAACCCTGAGCTCCCTAACATCCCTAGATGGGTCCTTTCCCCCTGGCTGACTCTGGGCTTGCCCTGATTAATTTACATGGCAGCAAGATGCTAGCCTTAGTACTATGATAAGGCAACACATGAAGAAAGACAAACAAGCGGGAATACAATAACAAATAAAGAATCTTCACAGCTTTTCCAGAAAGGAATTTCACAGCTTCAATAGGAGGGAATTCCACAGCCATAACTGCAATGGTTTCATCACAGCGATCAGCCATGCACCATGACCTTCTGATCCCAGATACCCCAGAAGTCTCAGCAGAGCATGACACACTCATGACAGTCCAGTGGTGTACCTAGACTCTGATGGGCCCCAGTGCAAAACTTAGACCTGCCCCCTCCCCTGCATGTTGGGAACGTGTATGGACGCTTGAGGCATTCTGAAACTTATGAAGATGTACATGTTTCTCCATCCCCTTTCATAATGTACTAATGTTCCCCATCCTGAGAACTAATGTTCCCATCTTCCAAGTATATATGTCCCCCATCCTGTGACCCTTTCAGGTATATACAGCATGTCATCCTGGACCCCTTCCTGGTTCATATATTTCTCATCCTGGTCCCATTTCTGGTATATATATATCCCCCATTCTGGGCCCTTTCCTGGTATATATCCACCATCCTGGACCTCTTCCTGATATATATATCCCCCTTCCTGGTATATACAGTATATCCCACATTTTGGGCTTCTTCCTGGTATAAATGTCCCCTATCCTGGACCTCTTCCAGATGTATATGTCCCCCATCCTGAACCACTTTCTGGAATAATAAGAAAGAAACCAGGCACTGACCTGCGGTGCGGTGGTGTGTAGCACAGATCCAGAAAGTGGCGTCCTCCTCCAGCGGTGCACAGCTAAGGTTGAAGATCCATGAAGGTAGCAGAAAGAGCAGCACTCAGGTGGATGAAGTGCAGTTGCAGCTTTATTAATTATAGATCCATGAGGTGAACAAGCAGAGAGGTGCAGGACGGCAGTGACCATTTCACGCCGACTGGCACTTCTACAGGTCCACAGTATTCCAATCGATCACTGCCCAGTTCGTTGGACACCATGGTCTCCGGCTGCAACAAACTCATGTTCCTGCCAGGTTTAGGTTTGAAGCTATTCCTTGTAAACAAGGTCTCCCACTGTCAGCACTGTATTCTCCCACTTCTTTGGGTCCATGCTGCTGCACACGTGCATCTCTCATGGGGGTCAGTGGCAAGGGTTGAATTGAATAATGGCCATTGTTCCTGTGATGCTTTTTTTACCTACTGAGGACTCTCCTAGCTAAGTCACCGTGTTCACTCCCTATTATAAACTAAGTCCCTCTCACCAAGAGCACCAGTAATCATATGTGTTGCCTCGTGACTAACAGGAGAGCAGTCTTTACCTTTATGGCCTAGAGGGCAACAAACATACAGAACCAGGCATAATTAAATCCCAGTTACCAACCCATGAGCACAGAGCATTTTTATAGGACAACTCCCTCCCATACCACCTTACAACATTACATCACACATCAGCGGGCCTTCACCCTGCTGTCAGTAATATCCAGCTTCCTGATAATAGCATCTGTCTGTGAGGGGGGCATGGTCACACCCCCTGTTCTCATAATGTAGAGAAATATATAATCACACTTTCAGTATGTGGTCAATATTTTAACTCAGTATTTGTAATCCAAAACCAGAATACGATGAAAATGAGAAGTAGTGCAAGTGTTTCTATTATGCTTTTCCTCCGATTGTTGCATTCATGATTTTGTTTAAAAAGTACTGATGTTAAAAACTGACCAAATACTGAATGTGTCATCGAGGCCTCATCCTGTTAATAATATATGGGAGCAGGCCCCTTGATGTGTGATGTAAGGTTCCAGATAGGAGGGGAGAGCAGTGAGAGCAGCTTCTGTCACACTAAATTACAGGTATTGTAAGAATAATAGAATAGCACTGTGTATCTGAGCTTAATAGATTATGAAGGCAGGGACAGTACAATAATTTTTAATCTGCTCGTGGGACTTCTTTAAGGCTCTGTTCACATTTATATTGCAGGTTCTGTCATAGATTCCATCAAATAGCTCCCTGTTCTGCACTCTTTAAGTACACCTGTCACCAGTTCTAAACTCTGCCCATTACCTTTAACACCCCTGCAACATGATCACAGAGGCCAAATCATCACTATGGCAACTCAAAGTCGTCATAACGATGTCATGATGACCTCCCAGTAACCTAGCTAGCACAAACCTTTTTTACCTTGTCAGGAACATGTTATAAGACGCTTCTGCCAGTGTAAAATTGACACTCCATTGATAATCCATTGCAATGCTGGGGTATTGCAATGATTTAAACTAGCAATCAGTGTAATAAAAGCTAATGTCCCATAGAAAGACTATGTAGGAAAGTTAAAAAAAAAGTAGAATTTTTTAAAAATATTTTTGAAAAAAAAACAATAAAGAGCAAAACAACTACAAAATTATAATATTCCAATAAATACATATATGTACACAATCAAATAAATAAACAAAGAACACATATTTGGTATTGCAGTGTCTTGAATGGTCTGATCTATAAAACTGTAACATTAGTTCACCCCTTCAGTAGACACCATAAAAAATAAGTAAAGAACTATGCTTTTTCATCATACCTCCTAAAAAGCTAGAATAAAAATGATCAAAAAGTTGCATGTAAATAGAACTTGTATAGCTGAAAAAATAATGTGGTCTACTATACAGATCCATCATTGGAGAAATAAAAAAAAGGTATAGCTCTCAAAATACAGCAATGCAAAGCAATTCTTTTTTTATGGTGTAAAAGTGTCAAAACATAAAAAAAATCAATATAAATGTGGTATCACTGTAATCATATTGACCCAAACAATAAAGCAATTTTATCACACTTATGTTTCTGCAGGACAAAGTACCTCGTGGTCCGAGCTGCTGTTTTCTTATGATGGAAAAACCAAAGACACCGGTATGCCTGGATATGGTAGTAGCTAGTTTATTTCCTACACGTTTCGGAGTCGCATCCCAAACTCCTTCCTCAGGGAACATCCTGAATTATCACTTTCATGACACGATAAACGCATAAAAAAACAACCAATTCCAATATTGCAGTTTATTCTTGACACTGTCTCACAAAGAACAGAACAGAAAGCAATTAAAAACATTCTGTAATTCAAAATAGTGGCAATAAAGACTACAATTCATCCCTCGAAAAAAAACAATTAAAATTTGGTGGTGGGAGTCCCAAAGTAGCAAAAAGTAAATTGACAACATCTGCAATCTGTAATGCCCATCCCACAGTCCAAATTCCCCCCACCTTCTGGGCACCACAATGTAAACCACAGTTAATGTCCACATATTTGGCATTGTTGCAGTGAGGAAGACCACTTAATTTACTTAGCGTGTGTCTCCAGAAGCATAAAATGGACACAATGTAGGGGGGCATTGCAGTGTATTGGGCGCTACAAGGGTTTATTTGCATTTTTTAAGTCTACAATATTCACTGCATTTAACTTCATGGATATTTTCCAGAGACAAAATCATCACTACACCCATAGATGAATTTTCAGATGTAAATTCCAAAATATGGTCACTTAAACGATTTCTGCTGTTCTGGCACTTGGCGGCTCTGCAAACAGAATCCATAAACTACTAAAGAAGAATCTGTACCCCGAAAATCAAATGGCACCGCTTCCCTCCCTAGCTCTGTGGTGTGTACAAACAGTACTGTACAGTCTCATGAGGCATCTTGCCACATTCAGAAAAAATTGTTTAACACTTTAAGGGGCCATTTTCAATCCAATTCCCCTTGACAAAATTGTACATCTGTGGTTAAAATAACATTTTAAAGGTAAAAGTAGAATTATTTTTTCTTCACCACCCAATAATAGACATTTTTTTTGACACATCTGTGGTGTCAATATGCTCACTGCATGCCTAGATTAACTCATTGAGGGGTGCAGTTTGTGAAATGAACCAGATCAGCTGCCGGGAACATCAATCACCGCCAGCCCTGTTCAGGTGTCACCCCTCGACTAGGGCCACTGGAAGAGCCTGGTAAAGTGCCTGGAAATGGCGCTATGATTAATGTGCAATTTTCAGGGGTGGCTGCTGGCTGGAATTTTTTAGCGTAGGGGGAGCCCTAAAACAATATCCTGATTTGTCTTGAGGAAGGAGCCCGTGCTGGCTCTGAAATGCATTGACATAAAAATCATCTGGGATCTGCATGGACTGATCTGAAATTTTATTTGTGGATAATACAGCAGCGCAGGTTATACTCAATTCCGTTACCCTGTACCAAGTTCTGTACACTGTCTCGCTCTTTCAAAGACAATGCAGACAGAGAGTCCAGAAGTCTCTTCAACATTTTTTTTTATTTGGATAATCTTTTTAACATGGGCACAAATCTTGCATTTACTTGCCTGTTTACTTCATCTACAAACTGCAGCAGACAGATCCTGTCATCCCGATATCTCTGCTGCAAACTCTAGCCCTTTGTGCTCTTTCTCCACTGCCATGGTGTTTTGCTGCAAACTCATGTTGTCTTACTTGGCTCCAGCCCCATCCCACCCACAGGAATTTATTTATAGAACAGTTGGGGCAACCATCAAAGTTTCTTTATCAATTGCACCGAGTTTACCCGTTCGCCTGAGTCTGTGTTGACATCCACTGCACCTAGTACCATAGGAGTCACAGAGCCCTCCTCAAGGCCAGGGTTCTCCAATCCTGGGGTGACCTGTAGGGTTCAACCAAATTCAATGTTGGGCTGCACTCTGCTACACCTCCCAAAGACGTTGCACACAATATCCGTTCCATTACACTGTTAGGGGACTCTCTTGCTTAAAATTAACTGAAGGCACTTTTTATTAACCAGGTCCCACCCCTAATGGGTGCACTTCTATTTTTAACTACTTCCCTAACTTGAGGGCACCAGGGAGCAGTCTTCACCTTGTCTGCTAGATGGCCGCATATCTAAAACCACACATATACATAAAAACACAGTACCATCAAAAGTGGGGGTGCTAGAGTCATAAATGCCCCTACAATGGTTCGAGAGCAATCACCTATCCATGATGTACATTTTAGTTGATCTTCCAGGATCTTTCAATGCACCAATGAGGTCAGTTACAAAGGCAACAGTGTAATTCATAGTCTTGGTTTTGCTGTAACTGTCAGGTTAGATTGTTCTGGAAGCTAAGGGCGTGAGATGACTCGCATGGTTGGCATCTCAGTATATCTACTAAATTCTGTCAGAGACTTGGCATAATTGAATACCTGTCAATTGTACACTTACACAATACACAGCAATACTAAATGACAAGAATAAACAAAGAAATAATGAAGACAAATGAAGACAAATACATTGTGTAAATCATTTTTGTAATACATTCTGCTTGGAAATTTATTATCTAAAGTTAAAATCCAAAAGACTTCTTTCAATGTGAGGTGTCTTTGCAAGCTACCCCTCTGACAGGATTTGTATCCGTCTCTATGCCATACAATTTTAAATGTGAAATGTCTGAATTATGTATAGACAAAATGTTTAGCAGCACCAGAACAAGAGCTGTTCTTTGTTTGTACAGTATATTCAAAATGTGTTCTGTGATTCGTTTTTATAGTATGCAAATAGTACAACCTTTATAGTGCAACTTCTATAAGCTACGCTCAATACCAAACACCACATGGTGTATATCACAATTGATAAAATATGTGATATTATGAAAGTTGCCATTGGGTATTTGAAAGTTAAAAATGTTATTGTGTGCAAAGACAAACATATTGCAGCGGCAGTCCGCACATCTGAAACATTTCAACTTTCAATTACCGACCTAAATATTGTCACTTAAACATTGTATGGAATATCGGTGTTCTCCTCCATAATGTGACCATAATCAGAACTCGTAGACAGGCCGGGAGACAGGATGGTCAAGCATCAAAACGGATTTGTATGTGTGACCCTGGCCTATGTTTTGCCCGCCTCTGGATGAGCAAATTCACAGGATATGATGGATCATATATGCATTTCACTTTTTGTTATACATATACTGGTAAAGAAAATAATAATATAGGTGTACAGCTACTGGAGATGAGCCAGTCCAGTGGTCACCTTTGTAGTCCATGGCTGCCAGAATGGTGCCCTGTGAACCACCTCCAGTCCTACCTGTAGAAAAATATATTGCAATCTGACAGTCCTCAGTGGTTGATACCTTTTAATGGCTAACTGAAAAGATGGTAAGCTTACCATCTTTTCAGTTGGCCATTAAAAGGTATCAACCACTGAGGACTCTCAGATTGCAATATATTTTTCTATCTACTGGCTAAGGCCAGGGTCACACATGAAAATCCGTTTTTAAGCCCTTAGAAAAACAGATCCGTTTTTCTAAGGGTGCCAATAGTGTCCCCTGTAGTCCAGGACATTTTTTGGAAATTTTGGGACTTAGTCATTTTTTCTCAAAAAACGAATGCGTTAACGCATGGTGCCTATATGTACCATGCGTTAATTCTTGCGTCTCCCATAGGACCTTATGGTTAAAAAACGCATGCGTTTTTTGAAAGGAGCCCAAAAACGCTGCTAGCAGCGTTTTTGGGCTGCTGCATAAAAACGCATGCGTTTTTTGAAAAATGTACATGCACATGCGTTAACACATATGAGTTTTTGGACTTTGAAAAAAAAAATGTCCAAAATGTTCCCAAAAACTGATTTTATGTGTGACCCTGGCCTAACACAGTATAAATATTGTCTACTCCTACCTGTAGGAATCTTCAACATCTCTACTGATTGTAGAATCGGCATGATATCCTAATTGTGACATGACACACAGGATATTGTTCTGGGCCTACTAAGAAGAATAGACACTGGGGATACAAGTTGAAGGACATTCATAGGACTCTTACCTGGTTACTCAAATGGTTACTGGACCAGGCTTCTGTGAATCAATTTGCTCATCTCTAATTACTACCTGATGTATCACTTAGGCTGCCTTCACATTTGCGTTTGGAGCGCAGCGCACCAAACGCAGTCAAACGGTTGCGCACATGCGTTCCTATGTTTAACATGGGAACACATGTGCCTGCGTATGGCTGCGTTTGGCCGCATTTGCGTTCGGATGCGCATAATTTATGCGCCCTCCGACCGCACTCCAAACGCAGCATGCAGCATTTTCTTGTGCGTTCGTGGGGCTTGTTCTATCCGCAAGCGCCCGCAAGAGCAAAAAAAATGCATGGATCGTAATGGATCCGCAGTGTCCTCTGCATGACACCACAGGAGAACGCTGCGGATCTCATTGAAATCTCTCCCGGTGACCGCCGGTGATCACCGGTGGCCACCGGGAGATCATGTAGAGCCACCGCTGATCTCCCTCCGGTGTCCGCGGGGAGATACAGCTGATCTGACAGCTGTTTAAATCTCCCGCACCGACATCACCTATTCAGCGATCAGCTGTTTCATATCTCCTGCGCTGATATCACCCTATCCGGTGTCAGCGCGGGAGATTTAAACAGCTGTCAGATCAGCTGTATCTCCCCACGGACACCGGCGGGAGATCAGCTGTGCCGGGAGGAGGAGATCTCTGCCGCTGATCTCCTCCTCCCGGCCGCCCCCAGAGGCAGCTGATTGGCTGCCGGGGCACCATAGTAATGTGAACGCATGCGTTCACATTATTATGGGCTGCTTTTGCCTGCGTTTGTGTCTGCATGCCCTCTGCATGCAGACACAAATGCAAGTGTGAAGGCAGCCTAAGTACAACAATCTCGTGCCTGTACATTTTTTAAATGAAAAAATATAATAGAACATCCACACACTGATTTTTAATTTTTTATGTCCACAAACTTTTTCTTCAAAAACTAAAATTTCCAAATTATTCAACAACCCAGTAAAGTAAAATCTTTTCTAAATACCAGGCATACCAAACTGCTTATTTACCTATTTCTTTAACAAGCTGTTGTATTACTTTTCACAAAAATTATGAAGTGTAAATGTATAATTATACGTGAATTGTGAAATTATATCCCTTGGTAAAAGGGATAAATATATGTTCCAAGCTTGTTTTACTAGCAGAAAGTACTGAACTCCAGGGGAAATTCTTCCAGTAATACTTAGGTAAATACCTCCACTACTACTGTTTTCAAAGCCCTTGGGGTGAATATTTCTCAAGGCATGTGTGTAGGTAAAAGGCTTTAAAATCTTTGCTTTCAACGTGTTATGCTATATAATCATGCTCTGCATAAATGATAGACAAATAATTAGATAGATAGATAGATAGATAGATAGATAGATAGATAGATAAATAGTTTATTGACACTCTCAGCGTTTCAGAAAACAGCAACTATTTTTAAACAATTGCAGGTTATGATGATCCAGCTGTTTGCTATTTAGAGTTGTTTGTTCGCTGAATTTAGTTTTTTCCTGATGATTGCTTGCCCATTCTTTGAGATCCTAGTAGTTTAGTAATAAGATTATTTGTGGTCTAGTGATATTTATAATAATATTTATTAAAAAGAATCAGCAAAAAAGCCAGCATTACCAGGAAATAGCTTACAATGAAAACCGTGCAAATGCACATATTCCTTCTTTTGAGCCACCCTGCCATGTCAAGGCAATTTCATCAGGGTGATCCTACTCTATATATTTTTATTTTAGTTGTGTCATGTAGCCTCCAACATACACATAAAATGGACCATAAAAAGCAGCATTTACCGTTAGCTGCATGTGCTGGGGTCACCACAGATCCTATCAGCAACAGGACCTTGCTGGAGTCATCAGTGGACTGCCGGACAGGTGAGCATACATTTTTTTTTATTTTTAACACTTTATTTTACTTAATTTCACTTCCGCAATGTATGTATATACATTGCGGAAGTGAAACAGCCCCACATAGCTGTTTATTTAGTGCTCCGGAGTGTTCGACGGTGTTCGATGAGCATTCGACAAACATTCGTCAGACACCCCGCCGATTTGATGAATCGAATCGAAAACGAACACTAGGGTGGTGGCTCATCTCTAATTCTGATGCTTTTCCATGATCTTTTTTTCATTTTATATACGGACAGCTTTTCTACTGGCTTCTATTATTTATGTTACTTTCTGACAGTTTTTCCACTGTTTTTTTTCATATTGCATTCTGATAGCTTTTTCACTGTTTTTTCATTCGTGTTACCCTCTGATTCTTTTCCATTGCCTTTTCTATTTATTTTTCATTCTGACAGCTTTTTTACTGGTTTCTACCATTCAACAGAAAAACCAAGGATGCCAGCACTGCCAGAATACAACTTGCAATAAAAATTGTGCTGATGCACACATTACCTCCAACCTGTATAATATAGTGAAAATTGAGATATTTAGCAAAAGATTCTAAAATCTTTTAAGCCACTCGGCCCAATGTCAAGGCAATCTCAAATCAGGGTGGTCCTACTCTATAGTTTTTTATTTCTGTTGTGTCATGTGACCTCAAATCTGTAAATACAGTGAACCATAGAATGGACAATGAAAATCCTACTCTATAATTTTTTATTTTTGTTGTGTCGTTCAACCTGAAACCTTGAAATACAGTAAACCATAGAATGGACAATGAAAAGCTTAGTCTTACCTAGAGCATTTCAAACTTTCTTCCATGGTGCCAGAAGGAGTGCAAATGAATGAATGGTAACTCAGGCTTAGACACATGTAGCGGCTGAGCTTGTCAGAGTTAACTCTCACAGCACTGGGCTAGCACTCATGAATAAAAGCAGTATAGGCCCAGGCAACTGAGGCTTGAATTAAGCTGAGCCTGAGGGCAGGGAATGGTGACTGAATGTGAATAGTCACCAAAATGGCAGTAACAATACTGATGGAAACAGGTGAAAACTAGGCGTGCAGGGCAAGTTTGAAATGCTCTAGGTAAGGCCGGCTCCACACCACATTTTTAGTGATCCGGGGCTGCCCAGTATGAACCGGACAGCCCCGGATCCTATTTCGGCCCCATAGTATTCCTATGGGGCCTGATGGGGCCGGATGGCAGCTATTTGCCATCCGGTTTCCATCTGTCTGGGAGGATCTGGGAGAATTCAGATGTTTGTCCCGGACACAAAATTGCAGCTTGCTGCGATTTTCTGTCCGGGGCAAAAATCTGCACAAATCCCATCCTCTCGGATCCTCCCTGATCCGGCACGATCCAGCGCCCCTAATATGGAAGTCTATGGCGCCGGATAGTGCCGGATCCGACATAAAATAGGTCCAGCTACCGGACGCCAGGTGCTGAGGCTCAGCGTCGGCTGGTGCTGAACTTCAGCACCGTGGAGAGCTCATGGGTGAGATTTCAGGACTGCGGCTAGCTTCCACTAGCCAAGTTTTTGAAATTTCATCTGGGACAGCTCCAGAAACCTGTGATCTGCCGATTCCAGCAGAAAACAGGACAGGAGGGCATATTTGCCCTCTGGTTCTGTTCTATCCGGGGCTGTCAGGTTCTGTCCGGTGATTCCTACAAAACACCGGACAGAACCTGACAGCTCAAAACCGTGGTGTGAAGCCGGCCTAAGACTAAGCTTTTCATTGTCTATTCTATGGTTTACTGTATTTACAGGTTTGAGGTCGTAAGACACAACAAAAATAAAAAACTATACAGTAGGATTTTCTTTGTCCATTCTATTGTTCATTGTATTTACAGGTTTGAGATCACATGAGACAATGAAAATAAAAAACTATAGAGTAGGACCACCCTAATTTGAGTTTGCCTTGACGTTTGGCCGGGTGGCTCAAAAGATTTTCGATTCTTTTGCTAAATATCTCAATTTTCACTATATGATACAGGTCGGAGGTAATATGTGCATCAGTACAACTTTAATTGCAATTTGTTTTCTGGTAGTGCTGGCATCCTTGATTTTTTGGTTTCTACCATTCATGCTACATTCTGACAGTTTTTCCACAATTTATTTTCTCTTTCTTTTATAGCTCTTGGTATGTCTCACAGATCCCCAGTTATGGGAAATATTTTTATACCCTTGGTGATTATATCAGGTAAGTACTATAAATATAAAATCTGGAGAGTGATTTAGATTTACATGCTATGTTATACCAGAGGTTAATTACAAAAATAAAATGTGAGCTACTAATATCTCAAATTATTTATATAATAATTTTTGGGGGGACCTGTTTTAAAAATTAAAATCCGGTGAAGTTTGTAAAATATTTTTTATTCGATACTCTATGGCTAGGGTCACATTTCCGTTTTTGTAACTAAATCCTGATCCGGTTTTGAGCTTTAAAAAAGCTCAAAACCGGACCAGGAAACGCTCCTCATAGGAGCCTATGCAAAACACCGGATGGCTTCACAAGCCATCCGGTGGCCGGATCCGGCACTGCTGCCTGCGTTTAAAATCATGCAGGCAGCAGTTTTCGCAGCGTTTGCCGGGACCGCACTGCGGTCACCGGATGGCTCAGGATGTGTAATCCTGAGCCATCCGGTAACTGCAGAGTTTGCGGATCCCGGCTATTGGCGGGATCCGCAACCTTAATAAAGAGTTAAATTGTTGATCTCAATGACTGTTTAAGGTCTGTAGGGGGGCTTAGACCCCCCTACAGACCGGCCGACCACTTATACAGTGTTCTTGTACAATTTCACAATGGGCACGGGCTCTTCGTAGCAAAGTGCCCCCCCCCCGTATCACTATACAGGGGTGCATACACCCCTGTATTACAATGATGCATTAATGATGTGTAGTCCAAAAAGGATTTTATCACTCGCAATGTAAGTTTATACTTACAGCATGTAAGTTGTAGGCAGAGTCCAGCGAAATCCATAGGCGGGGCTGTGTGCAGCAGCCTCCGCCCGCTTCATGTTGATGGCCGCCCCCTCTGGCCGTAATCCACTGTTGTGAGGGCGGATACGTCGTTAAAGGGGCGTGGCTAACCTCGGCACATAGTTAGCCACGCCCCTTTAACGACGTATCCGCCCTCACAACAGTGGATTACGGCCAGAGGGGGCAGCCATCAACATGAAGCGGGCGGAGGCTGCTGCACACAGCCCCGCCTATGGATTTCGCTGGACTCTGCCTACAACTTACATGCTGTAAGTATAAACTTACATTGCGAGTGATAAAATCCTTTTTGGACTACACATCATTAATGCATCATTGTAATACAGGGGTGTATGCACCCCTGTATAGTGATACGGGGGGGGGGGGCACTTTGCTCCGAAGAGCCCGTGCCCATTGTGAAATTGTACAAGAACACTGTATAAGTGGTCGGCCGGTCTGTAGGGGGGTCTAAGCCCCCCTACAGACCTTAAACAGTCATTGAGATCAACAATTTAACTCTTTATTAAGGTTGCGGATCCCGCCAATAGCCGGGATCCGCAAACTCTGCAGTTACCGGATGGCTCAGGATTACACATCCTGAGCCATCCGGTGACCGCAGTGCGGGATTCAGCACACATTTTTGAAAAAAATGTGTGTGCCCGCCATTGCGTTCACCGCATCCGGATCCGGATGCGGTGAATGCAATTTAGGTTTTCAATGTGACCCTACCCTATCTTATGATGTGCCATGGTCTATGCTAGCAGCATGCAACTAAGGCTAGGGTCACATTTCCGTTTTTGTAACTAAATCCTGATCCGGTTTTGAGCTTTAAAAAAGCTCAAAACCGGACCAGGAAACGCTCCTCATAGGAGCCTATGCAAAACACCGGATGGCTTCACAAGCCATCCGGTGGCCGGATCCGGCACTGCTGCCTGCGTTTAAAATCATGCAGGCAGCAGTTTTCGCAGCGTTTGCCGGGACCGCACTGCGGTCACCGGATGGCTCAGGATGTGTAATCCTGAGCCATCCGGTAACTGCAGAGTTTGCGGATCCCGGCTATTGGCGGGATCCGCAACCTTAATAAAGAGTTAAATTGTTGATCTCAATGACTGTTTAAGGTCTGTAGGGGGGCTTAGACCCCCCTACAGACCGGCCGACCACTTATACAGTGTTCTTGTACAATTTCACAATGGGCACGGGCTCTTCGGAGCAAAGTGCCCCCCCCCCCCGTATCACTATACAGGGGTGCATACACCCCTGTATTACAATGATGCATTAATGATGTGTAGTCCAAAAAGGATTTTATCACTCGCAATGTAAGTTTATACTTACAGCATGTAAGTTGTAGGCAGAGTCCAGCGAAATCCATAGGCGGGGCTGTGTGCAGCAGCCTCCGCCCGCTTCATGTTGATGGCCGCCCCCTCTGGCCGTAATCCACTGTTGTGAGGGCGGATACGTCGTTAAAGGGGCGTGGCTAACCTCGGCACATAGTTAGCCACGCCCCTTTAACGACGTATCCGCCCTCACAACAGTGGATTACGGCCAGAGGGGGCGGCCATCAACATGAAGCGGGCGGAGGCTGCTGCACACAGCCCCGCCTATGGATTTCGCTGGACTCTGCCTACAACTTACATGCTGTAAGTATAAACTTACATTGCGAGTGATAAAATCCTTTTTGGACTACACATCATTAATGCATCATTGTAATACAGGGGTGTATGCACCCCTGTATAGTGATACGGGGGGGGGGGGGGCACTTTGCTCCGAAGAGCCCGTGCCCATTGTGAAATTGTACAAGAACACTGTATAAGTGGTCGGCCGGTCTGTAGGGGGGTCTAAGCCCCCCTACAGACCTTAAACAGTCATTGAGATCAACAATTTAACTCTTTATTAAGGTTGCGGATCCCGCCAATAGCCGGGATCCGCAAACTCTGCAGTTACCGGATGGCTCAGGATTACACATCCTGAGCCATCCGGTGACCGCAGTGCGGGATTCAGCACACATTTTTGAAAAAAATGTGTGTGCCCGCCATTGCGTTCACCGCATCCGGATCCAGATGCGGTGAATGCAATTTAGGTTTTCAATGTGACCCTACCCTAAATAGGTTTCTTGTCACTTCAAAATTAAAAAAAAAATTCAATTAGTGTTAATGATACAGTTGGGTGGGGGTTTGGCTTTTTGTATATAAAGTTCTGTTTAATATGGATTTAATATGCATATGAATAAGAACACCTGTTCTAAATGCGTCGGGCGTTAGGTGCTGCCTCCCTCACGTGTTGCTTTTATTATTGACACAATAAAGTTGAAGAATTTTAAAGACAAGAAGACTGGTGCCAGATTACTTTCTTCACGTCTTCTATGTTAATTGAGTGGTTTCCGGCCACACTTTTTCTGGCACCTGTGTTCAGCCTTGATTCCAGTTGGGCACCATCTCCCACACCTCTTCCCTAAGCATGTATTGTGATACACCTGATTCATGAAGAAGTTTTCTGAAACCAGAAAACCCTTTTAACTAAATAGAAATACGGTGGAACCTTGAATTACAAGTAAGGCTAAGGTCACACTTGGCATGCGTTTTTTAAGGTGCTTTTTGGCAGCCTGCATTTTTGCTGATAGGTGGGGGGACCCTTAAAACATTTGTAAAAAAACGCATGCGTTTTTGAAAAACCACCAAAAAACGCTGCTTGCAGTTTTTTTTGGTGCTGAGCCAAAAACGCATCCCAAAAATGCATGGTACAGTTAGACATGCGTTTTTGCTATTGGGGCATGCGTTTTTTGCATGGGGGCCTATGGATGTGTTTTTGCATGCGTTTTCACAAAACACAAGTCTCAAAAACCTATGTAAAATCTGCAAGTGTGACCCTAGCCTAACTTGGTTTGGTAGTGTTCACAAGACAAGCTAACATTTTTAAAAAAAATTGTAACTTGGTATAAGAGCAAGATTTAGAATAAGAGTAAACTGTGATCTCTCCCCACTCTCTACAGTACAGTACCTTCGTCCCTGTGCAGATACAGTAGAGTACTAGTAATACTGCTTCGAAAACATGCACATAAGCCATCAATAGCGGTCTCTTCCTCACTTCCGGGTTCCAGCCTTTGTGTGTTCACTGCACTCTGAACATGAAGCCTCCATACTTGATACTGCTAAGGCAAAACAATGACCTCTGTTACTTGGACATTACACAGTGTAACTGTTAAGGGGATAAGAAGATTATACTTATAGTGTGATTTGTTACAGCAAGGAAATGGGTCGCTTTCATTTGACTCGCTAACCTTGTAACAAGCCTGAAAACATAATTACATGTTGCCACAGGTGTTGAATGAAGAGCAGATATTGAGCATAAGTATTTACTTTAAGTGCTGGAAAATGAAGAAAGACACAGAGCAATGAACAGCAGATGTGCTGAGACTGCAGAACAAATGACCGTATATCTCCATGCATCCTTCTCTTGCTTGACAGATTATACTCCATGAAAAAAACCTGGAATGCCCATTATCAATAAATAGGCACATTCACACCTTGATTAGTAAAAGAGGACAATGGACTGATAATTTTAATGTTTTAATTGGAAATGGTTTACATTAGGACTGGGAGTCCGCATTTGTTTTTTGAAAGACTGCATTTTGGTAAAACATTCACTTTGGCTGTTGTTAATACTGAAATAGTGTATATGAAATAAGTCTCATAGACCCATGCTAAGTCACATAGGTAAAATAAAAAAACATACCTCTCAAAGGCTAGGTTCACGTTTTTGATGCGTTTGAACGTATTGTGCTTTTCAGCAATGTTTACTGTGCACTGGGTAAAAACGCATTTGTTCAAACGCAACTGCATTATGTAATGCATTTGCATTGCATATGCAATGCGTTTACCATACAAGTCTATGGGTGCGCTAACGCATAGTGTTTGATAGTGTTAATGCAGCTGAAAAACGCAATGTGTTCAAATGCATCAAAAATGTGATGTGAACCGAGCCTGACCCAAACTGTTCCAGTAATGTCAGCACAGAGTCTACCAGAGATCACATGACATTATTATGTCACGAGTACTGCAGCCTATCAGCGGCTGCTTATTGTCAAGTGACCCCAAGTAGACAGTGTTGACATTGCTGCAATGGCACTCGTCTAGATGGGGAGAATATGTTTATGTATGTCTGAGGGACTTTAGTATTTAGGAATAAGTCTAGTAGAGTGTGGCGCCCCTGCGGCTAGGCGCCACAGAGTGGTATTACACTTATTATCTATATGTAATATTATTGTAAGTTGCTAGTTTAGGATTTAAATCTTATGGAGTCTATTTTTACACTCACTTAGGACCACACCACCTAGAGTAGGGGGAAGCAATACATGGTAGATCCCAGATAGGTGGGGGCGGAACTTAGGATAGAGTAAGAGTGACAGTTGACAGTTTACCTCAGACGGTGCTGGGAAGGCAGACAGAGTGGTCAGGCCTGGCAGCCCAGCTGAGTGGAGGGTACCCCATCTTTAAGTGGGGAGCCAGGATAGAAGGCAACGGACCAGGGCTGGTAGGAGCCAGCTTTTTTTCTCCTTTGAGAACTGTCCCTATTGTCAGTATGGTATTTTAATATGTGTGTGTTTTCATTTCCACTTTTAGTTTATATATATCTGGATTCCGGAATTGTGGGCTCCCCTTGTTGGAAGTGGAAAACATGCAACCACAGACTGAGTCGCACAATGGATGTGACAGTTAGAACTGTATGCCTCCAGGACCTGTTACCACCTATGCCCTGGATGAAGCACTTTGATGGCTGTAAATCAGCATACTGTTGTGTGTGTGACAATGTCATGTGCTATAAACAAACATTTTTTGCATGTTCCCCCTCCAGGTGATGTATTAGGTAAAGGATGGTCACATAGCCAGGAATACTATTCAGACCGCTGATATAGTGCCTAGTGAAGGGTTAATTACCCTTTCACGGCACCATCAGCGGTGTTATCATTCCTTCCTTTGCTTGGCTTAGTGCGCATGCGCCAACCGGCCCGATCATGTGACTGTGACGCGGTCGCGGTGGGCGGGGCCCCGGAGTTACAAGACGTCATTGGGAAGTTTCCCTCCTCCGGATCCTCACCTGCGACCGCTATCACAGTCACCTCTGATACGAGGTAAGGGGGCGGGCATGCGCCACTCAATAAGCCACAGCTGCATCCAGTAGGGACGCCCATATATACCGGTCTCACTTCACACACCCCACCACGGCCCCCTGAAGAAAACAGGGAAACACATGTGTCGGGGCTCTGACACTCTGTGCCTCTCCACTCATTCTGTGTAGGTTCCCATCTACCTCAGCTGCAGTACCATGTAAGATTCATTGGGTTACAGTGTACACTCCTTTTAACAATGTAATGCTATTTATATGATCATGGTTTTTATGTATTGGATTGTATTTCTGTATAAACCCGTTACTCTTGTTATGCATTGTGCCCCGGTTGTGAATTACATTACAGATGGTTGCTGAACCTTGAGGCACAGAGTTCGTTCTGTCTCCTAGCTTGTCTGCACCCTCCTTCTATGTATTTACTGGTTATGGATTTTGTCTGTTGTTTTTTAAATGTAATAAAATGAAGATTTTTACTTGCAACTGAACAATTCTCCTATACCTGTTATTTTGGTGCATTATACGTTTTTTCGTTGGTTGAGTTAATAGGTTCCACGTAGCACCTTGTACTTATGAGGTCCAATACGCCCTTCACTACTTGGTGTATTAGTGTTGACATTGCTGCAATGGCACTCGTCTAGATGGGGAGAATATGTTTATGTATGTCTGAGGGACTTTAGTATTTAGGAATAAGTCTAGTAGAGTGTGGCGCCCCTGCGGCTAGGCGCCACAGAGTGGTATTACACTTATTATCTATATGTAATATTATTGTAAGTTGCTAGTTTAGGATTTAAATCTTATGGAGTCTATTTTTACACTCACTTAGGACCACACCACCTAGAGTAGGGGGAAGCAATACATGGTAGATCCCAGATAGGTGGGGGCGGAACTTAGGATAGAGTAAGAGTGACAGTTGACAGTTTACCTCAGACGGTGCTGGGAAGGCAGACAGAGTGGTCAGGCCTGGCAGCCCAGCTGAGTGGAGGGTACCCCATCTTTAAGTGGGGAGCCAGGATAGAAGGCAACGGACCAGGGCTGGTAGGAGCCAGCTGGTCACGTTGAGGGAGCACCGGCAACATGGACAGCCGAGGCAGCCAGGAGTTCAACCCTGACTGCAAAGCCGACGAGCTGCAGGCCCAACAGGAACGGGTTGCTGACAGCCCCACAATGGCACCTCATCCCTCAGGGCTAAAAACCGGTTTAGGACACTAGAAGAAATTAAAAGGAACAGGCTGATTTCCGCGGATGGGGGCTTTAGTCCTTGGGCCCAAAATACCGGACCGGTAACGCACAGACCTTATCTTCTAGACACAGACCGTGGGACTGGCGGGTGAGCTCTACAAAGGTGGGAAAGATAGAAAGACAGAGAAAGAGAGTGGAAAACCCTGAAAGACAAAGAGAGGACATCTAGAGACTCCATAAGAGAAACCCTGAGTTGGCAACAACACCCTAAAAACCAAACTGTACCGTGTCTTGTTATGCCATCAGCCGGTACCGAGTAAAGCAGAGTTAAACTTGAACTGGTTTCTGTTATTCTTCCCGCCGCAGCCTGGAGGGCTCAACATCATCAACATCAGCCCAGCAGATGGGTAAGAACTGCAGTACCACCATTACCATCACTGTCCTCCCTCACCGTCTCACCACAATAGCTGCCCTGAGGTAAAGCTCCACCTGTGGGGAGCTGTACCACACTTAGCTGCCTCAACCATCACCTCAGTAGCCGGCTGGCAGCGCCGGTGCCAACTTACCTGACTCTACAGGTGGTGTCACGACCCCCTGTAAATAATCCCTTCAACCCCCACTATTAACAACAACATCTATTTTAATTGATCACCAGGGCACGGCACCGGGGTTCCGACGATCTGTGACTCCCCACACAGTAGCCCCGATGTCCGAGTACCCCATCCCCTAGCTCTGGTTGATTCAAGAGGACAACGCCTTTTAAGTCAATCCTCAGAATCAGTGATTTATTGTGATTTCAATTGTAAATTGAAATCATGAAGCAAGTGTGAAAAGGGGTTTCATTTGTACACAGGAAGAACATATAAGTTAAAGGGGTTTTCTGATAATATGATATTAATAACCTATACTTAGGAAAAGTTTTGAAAATTAAATGGATTGTGGGTCAGTCATCTGACACCTCCATTAATCAGCTGTTATTAGCTCTGGGAGGAAGCTGGATGTCATCATTGAACAGACTTGGGTGTCAAGCTTACCCCAACCAATTGATGACCTTTCATGTAGACTTTTTCTATTCAATTTCATTATCTTAATGATCGAACTTGAACTAATCAATGGCACTAAAATAATTGAACCAATGAAAATTTACTTTTGATGCTCATAGTGATTTTCCATTGATTACTAGTGGTTTCAAATAAATATGCAATGGAAAGAACAGCAAGTGGTCTTCCTCTGCAACCTTACAGTATAGCTTGTTTTCCAAATAAATGAATACTATATTGTATATGCAATGTAACCACTTTGAGAGTGTAAACCACAAATGTTCAAGAATGTAGAGATAAGTAGTTAAGGGGAATTCTATAACTAGTGTCTTAGTGGTTCCAAAGCCTCCAAAGGAAGAAGAATATCTACTATATAATTGCCATGTGACCACTTCCTTCTGAGGCCGAAATCACGCGCCAGTGCTCATTGGCCGCCGCTAGCCACGACGACCAATAAGCGCAGCATATGCAAAACAGCCGCATGTGGAAGTCCGTGACAAGCCAGCCGGGAGATGACCGGCTTCAGCCGGTCATCTCCCGGCTGGCGAGCCGCTGACCTCTGTGCAGCAGTAGCTGAGCCGCGGCTACCTGCCTCACGGAGGTCCGCGGTGAGCCAGCCGGGAGATGACCAGCGTCAGCCGATCATCTCCCGGCTGCTCACGGAGGTAGTACCTGAGCGGGATTCAAACCTCGCGCCAAGCTTCGCTACTTTTCTGATTGGCTTGGCACGGGCACAACGACCAGTCAGCAAAGCAGCGCGGCTTGGCGGGAAATATGAATCCCACACTGCTGATTGGTGGCCACTCTCAGCAGTGTCCAATCAGCGGTGCGGGATTCACATATCCCACCAAGCCGCACAGATTGGTTCCTGCGGCAGCACCGACCAATCAGAGAAGCAGCGCGGCTTGGCGCGTGGTTTGAATGCCGTGTCTCTGATTGGTCGCAGCGGCATTCAAACCACACGCCAAGCCGTGCGCCGCATCTCTCATTGGTCTCTGTAGCGACCAATGAAAGCCGCGGAATTCAAACTGCCGTCCAAGCCGCGCTAATTCTCTGATTGGTCGTCGCGGCCGCAGTGACCAATCAGTGAAGCGGCACGGCTTGGTGGGAAATATGAATCCCGCACTGCTGATTGGTCACTGCTCCTGTCTACAAGGCTGTCAGTCAGTGTGACGAACTTCACTCCTGTCTATAAGGCTGTCAGTCAGTGTCACAAACTTTACCCCTGTCTACAAGGCTGTCGGTCAGTGTGATGAACTTCACTCCTGTCTACAAGGCTGTCAGTCAGTGTGACGCAGTTTAATCCTGTCTACAAGGCTGTCGGTGAGTGTGACGAACTTCACTCCTGTCTACAAGGCTGTCAGTCAGTGTGATGCAGTCAATCCTCTCTACAAGGTCTGTCAGTCATGCGTGACGCAGTTCACTCCTGTTTACAAGCTATTCTAGAATACCCGATGCGTTAGAATCAGGCCACCATCTAGTATTAAATAAAGGGCTGATGCAACCTAACACGCAACACACAATAAATAGGAGAAAAATTAGAGCATATTGCTACAATACTTTGCATATAAATACTTGATTTATTTAGGTTTCTAGAGACATAGTGAATACTAGGATACAAGAGACATAAAGTGCCATTATTACAAATACACTAGCACCAAGGTACAGTAGGATATATTGCACAGTTGGATTGACAATCAATACAATTCATGGGAAGACATTTAATACACCCTTGTTTAGGGAAATCACAGATAGCCATTCATTAATCACACTGTTGCAGACAGACTATACTGTGGAATAACAGCCCCATGTGATTGCTGCTCAACTAATGAGCCGATCAGTTCATAAAGGTTATAAGTCCATATCCATACCAAAAGTGCCTGTAGTGCAGGAAGGAGGGAACCCCCTTAGTACCAGACTCCTGACATACGTTTCGCTTGGTTTTCTTGTTATCACGATTGCTTCATCAAGAGGAGTACCGCCGATTACATGTTTGCAGCTTATATCCGTAATCAACATGGTCACATGCTTCTACCCGGCCAGTAGGATCGCATATTGCGGCGCATGCGTACTTGCCGCGGTCGGCAGCCCGCATCGCTTCCGGCGCGACACGCAGCTCATTCACTGGCGCCGGGAGGTGTATCCCGGCAACCAGTAAACAAGTCGCGCTATGTCGCGCCTCAGCGATGAAGGTCCGGCCCGGAAGAGAAGGCATGCGCACACGATCCACCAGCTCAACTACACAATAACATGTAGATGGGCCCCACACTTAAATCATAATAGGAGCATAATATGTTCAATAAAGAAGGACGTGCTCAGGGTGCTGTGGTGGTCCATTCTCCAATATAAGGTGATGATATTGTAGCTTGCGACAAAAGTTGAGAGATACAGCTGTCGGCAAGAAAGAATAGTAAGAAACTTTAAAATCACAATAACCACATTACAAAACACATATAAACAAATACAAAGGGGAGATGGGGAAGAGGAAACAATAAAAACTCCCATTTCTAGTGGACAAGGAGTTATGATGATGGCCCTAAATGACAGACTATATAGATTTGCGAGTTTACAATCTATATACATAGAACCCTACAAAAAGGGGGCGAAACTGGTTACTTCATTGAGGCCTTTAGGGACTACCGTGTCGAGTGTGATAATCCACTTCAATTCCCGCTGGGCTAGTAATTTTTGAAGATTACCCCCCCCCGAATACCTCCATGAATTTGATCTATCCCCTTTGCTTTTAAAGCGCTGGGGTTGCAGTCATGATGATAATAAAAATGACGAGGCAAGGTCTTCAAGGAGGGAGCATCTCTTTCTTCAATTTTCTGGGCTGCACCAATCTCCCTTACATGCTCCCTAATTCTAACCCTTAGTTCTCTGGTCGTAAGTCCCACATATATCCTGCCACAGCCACAAGTCACATAGTATATGACATGTGTGCTGCTGCAAGAGATATGTTGATTGATTTTATATGTTCTCAAGCCATCACTAGAGGTGAATTCGGAGCTGCGACAGAGGTTGGGGCACGTAGCACAGTCACCACACGGGAAGAACCCATTCCGAGGGGGGCCCACTCCGAAAATCCTCGGTGTTTTAGCTATATAGTGACTATGCACCAATATATCCTTTAAGTTAGAGGATCGCCTAGATGTCATTAGAGGATTCTCTGAAAGGGCATCACTCAGAGTGGGTTCAGATTGCAACACCGGCCAGTGTCTTTTTAGTATTCGCCTCATGGTCTCCCATTCGTGATTATAGGTCGAGATATAGCGGGTCTCCCCAAAGGCTGGATCCAGCTTCTTATTTTTGTCGGAAGAGAGGAGGAGAGCATGACGATTAGTATGCTTGGCCCTTAAATAGCCTTTCTTGATTGCTCTATGGCTATACCCTCTCTGCCTAATCCTTTCACTCAAATCCATCGATTGTCGTTCAAAATTCGCCTCGGTGGAGCAGATTCGCCTCATCCTCAGAAATTGTCCAACCGGGATTGCTTTAATAGTAGACTGAGTGTGGGCAGACGAGGCATGCAGTAAGGCGTTTACAGATGTCTCTTTCCTGAAGACATCCGTCTGCACCAAGCCCCGCTTACCCACCTCAATCTTAATATCAAGAAAATCAATACATGTTCTACTATATTTGTATGTGAGCTTGATGTTTAACTCATTCTGATTTAATTATTCCATAAAGGAGTAGAGCTGCTCCATCGTACCCTGCCACACAATCAAAATGTCATCAATATAACGCATCCAGCACTGCACATGGGACACGGCCTGCACGCCCCCAAACAAACCATGCTCCCAGTTGCCCAGGAACAGGTTTGCGTATGAAGGCGCACAAGCCGCGCCCATGGCAGTGCCGCGATGCTGTAAGTAAAAACGATCCTTGAAGGTGAAAAAATTGTGTGACAGGATAAAACGAAGCAGCTCTATTATCAGCTCACATAGATGGGCATCCCGGTTGGACTCTCCGAGGAAGAGGCGAACCGCCTCCACACCTGCATCGTGATCGATGCAGGTGTAGAGGGACTCCACGTCGGCTGTAACGATGTACATATCAGACTCAACAAAGAACCCGTCAATCCTTGCCAGAGCGTCAGTCGTGTCTCGTATATAGGAAGGGAGGGTCTCAACAAGTGGTTTTAAATAAAAATCAATAAAGCGACAAACTGGGTCGCATAGGCCCTCCATCCCTGACACTATAGGACGCCCTGGAGGACTGACGGGATCCTTGTGAATCTTTGGAAGTAAGTAAAAAGTAGGCACTTTTGGGAACTTAACGACGAGACCATCAAGTACTTTTTTGGTGATGATCCCCTCCTCAAATGCCAAAGTCAAAATCCTGGTCAGATCTTCAGAAAAGGACCATACAGGGTTAGAATCGAGTTTAGCATATACATTCCTATCCCTAAGCTGTTTTAAGGCTTCCTTTTCGTACATAGAGCATGGCCAAATGACCACGTTTCCCCCTTTGTCAGCCGCCTTTATTACTATGTCATCCAGGGACTTCAATTCAGCAATAGCATTCCGCTGCTGATGCGTAAGATTGTCAAAAGACCTTCTTGTTGGAATTTTTTTGAAGTCCTCAGTGACCAGTTTGGTAAAAATATCAATCGCAGGGCAGGCTGACAAAGGAGGAAACTTCTTAGATCTAGGCAAAATGTTAGAAGGAAACCTACCGGAAGTTTCAGGAGGTTCCTCATTCTCCAACTCCTCCAAATCCCAGAGGGCACTTTGTTCGTTTCTCTCTTCAAAAAGCACGCAACACCTAGATTTTTTTTTTTTTTTTTTTAAAACATGAAGTTTTATTGAAATTTTTGGAAGGTACATATCCAAAAAAATCAGGAGCATTACAATACATATCAACTCAACATACAAATTAAGAAGACTAACCAGGAGAGGGTAGGGGGGGTAGGGAGGGGGTAGAAGCTGCAGTAATATCGTACATAATTCAATAACAGAGGTGTTAGTATTAGAGCGCTCACTCTATATCTGGACCAGATTATGCCCAGAGGTCACCCACGGGTCCCACCACCTCAGAACCTTAGTTCTCCTTTTAATTGTGTGGGACAGGGTCAACTCATGCTGAAAGTGAGTGTTGAGGCGGACAAGTACATCCGCAGCAGTAGGAGTCACAGGGGATTTCCAGCAAGCCGCAATACATTGCCTCGCCGCAATCAACACATTAGTGTAGATGGGTCTTAAAGGGCCAGGAATGGCATTCAATCCAATACCCAGCAGTGCCATCTGTGGCAGGAGGGGATTAGGGATTCCAGTAATTCCCAGTAATATACGTTCAACATCTCTCCAAAATGTACGTACACCCGGGCAGTACCACCAAACATGCGGGGAGTCTCCAATCACCAGGCACCCCTTCCAACAGTGGGGGTGTGCCCGAGTCGGAGATGAGATAAATCTGGCTATTCTCTCCGGGGTGAGGTACCACTGCATCTGGGTCTTCCTAGATTGCTCCAAATGCGTTATACATGTGGAGTAACGGGCAGCATGAACTGCTGCCGCCCGCCAGTCCTCAAGTGAGGCAGAAAAGGACAAAAGACCCTCCCATTTAGACATATAGGGAAGTTTCACCTCCCCCTCAGGTTTCAGTAGGGCTCTGTACATTATGGAGGTTCCATGTCTAGCATGTGATCCATTTTTTATAAATATCTGCAAGGTTGAGTCAATAGAGGCAAGATCCAGGACAGGCCATTCCAGGGTGGTCAAAAAATGCCTAAGCTGGAGATATCTAAAGAAGGTGGAGTTAGGCAGACCCAATTCCAAAACCAGTGTCGAAAATTGTTCCAGACGCCCCGATGAATCCATAAGGTCTGATAGCTGCAACACACCCCGTTTTTTCCAATCCTGCAGATATAAGTTCTGAACAGAATGCTCAGCTGCAGTGAGGGAAATGTAACGGTATAAGAAGGGAAAAAAGGGTCTGCCCACCTGCGACCATATCCTAAGTAAATTTGTCATAGTTCTTAAACAGTTTGGGGTGATCTTGTGACTCAAAAGATTCATTTCTAATAGAAGCCGAGTGGACCCAGTCGGGGAGGATTCCAATTCTATCTGCATCCATCTAGATCTGAGAGAGTTAGACCACCAGTGTGCCGCTGCCTCCAGAGCCGCAGCTCTGGCATAAGCCGCAATGCTGGGAATCCCCATACCCCCTCTAGCATAAGGCAGGGAGAGGACCCTCCTAGCAATCCTAGGAGGTCTGCCACTCCAAATAAATTTGCTTAGCGCTGCTTGGACCGGGGCGAGGTACCTGGAGGGAATCTGCAAGGGAAGACACCGCAAAAGGTATAGGATCCGCGGGAGGACGGACATCTTAACTATCTGGATTCTGGCCATCCAAGAGAGCTGCATTCCAGAGAGTCTATCAAATTCCTGTTGAATCGTTGTTCGTAATTTATCCCAATTATGCTTTATTATCCCTGACAACCTGGAGATCCATACACCCAAATACATAAAACCTTCCTGAGCCCAGTGAAAGGGAAAGAGGTTTTGGAGAGATATTTGCTCTGTTTTGGGGAGGTGGAGGGGGAATATAGACGACTTGGAGAGATTTAGCTTATAGTATGATGCTGATGAAAATTCTTCCAAAACCGAGAGGACATGGGGTAGGGAGGTATGCAAGTCAGTGCAAAAAAATACCACGTCATCGGCGTATAGACCAATTTTGTGTTCAAGATTCCCAACTGCCACCCCCCTAATTCCTGGGTGTGTACGAACTATAGAAGCTAATGGCTCCATTATGAGAGCAAATATAAGAGGGGAAAGTGGACAGCCCTGGCGGGTACCGTTTGATATGGTAAATCGGGAGGAAAGAAAGCCCGATGCACTAGCTGCCGCACAGGGATTAGAATAGAGGGCCCTAATAGCATCCCGAATCGGTCCCTGGAATCCAAACTTCAAGAGGACCCCGTCCAAGTATCCCCAGTGCACCCTGTCGAAGGCCTTCTCTGCGTCTAGAGACAGGAGTGCACTGGGGACCCTTTTCCGCTCGAGCAGATCCAGAAGATCCAGGAGTCTGCGCGTACCGTCAGAGGTCTGACGCTCTGGGACGAATCCAACCTGGTCCAGTTGAATCAAGGAGGGGAGGATAACCGAGAGACGGGAGGCTAACAATTTGGCATAGATTTTTAAATCACAATTAAGTAGTGATATGGGCCTAAAGTCTCCCGGAGTAGTGAGTGGTTTCCCCGGCTTGGGAATTGTGGTTATTAACGCCTCAAGACCTTCAGGCCGGATGGAACCCTCCCGCTGCCAAAAGGTAAATAATTTAAGAAGATAAGGGGTCAGTAACTCAGTAAAGGTGGTGTAATATGCATATGAGAACCCGTCTGGGCCAGGAGAGGTGCGCTTTTTAATGAACTTGATGACCGAGACAATCTCTTTTTCAGTGATAGGGGCATTAAGAAAGGCCAACTGATCAGTGGAGAGAGTGGGAAGGTTAGCTTTAGAAAGGAATGATTGTATAGACTCAGTGGAAGGCTGGACAGTGTCCACCGACTCCCTCAGATTGTACAAGGTGCTGTAATAGTTGCCAAATTCCTCCGCTATCTGGACAGGATTACGAATAATGGAACCTGAATTATCATGTATACTAGTAATTTTGGCCTGTAATTCCCTTTTTTTGATTCTCCTGGCCAGGAGGGCCCCGGCCCTGTCCCCCATGCTGTAGTATTTGGAGTTAGTTTTCCTTAGGTATTTCTCTGCCGTTACCAATAAGCATGCCCTCAGTGACCGTCTAGCCTCCGTTAACTCATCCTGCGTGGATTTCTGAGGAGAGGTTCTATAAGCAAGGTCAAGGAGCTTAATCCTAGCCAGGAGAGCCGTAACCTTTGCCTCACGTTCCCGTTTAACTCGGGAGGCCAATTGGATTAGCACCCCCCTGAGGACCGATTTGTGGGCCAACCAGAGAGTCTCCGGCCCAACCTCATCATTATCATTGGATAAGAAGTATTGCTCTATCTGCGTCCCTATATGCTGAGTATGAGAGGAGTTAGTTAAGAGATATTCATTCAGTCTCCAACGAGTGGGGGGCCGAATGGAAGCAGGGTCAGCTATCTCCAGTGAGATCTGTGCATGATCAGACCAAGAGATTGTCGCAATTTCTGCGGCTACACAGTGGGTTATCAAGGAGTCGTCTACTAGGAAATAGTCGAGCCTGCTTAATGTGCCATGGCGTGAAGACATGAATGTGTATTCTCGGTCGGTGGGATGGAGACAGCGCTAAATGTCGTGCAAATGGGACTGGGCAACAAGGGCCCCCAAATCACCCTGGAAAGTCGAGGGATTGGAACAGTCCAAGCGTCTCTCCATGGGCGCGTTGAGGTCCCCAGCCACCAACCTACATCCCCTAGCATGAGAGGCCAAGACCGAGAGGAAGTCTCTAAGAAAGGCACTTTGCCCCTTATTCGGGCCATACACAGAAGATAAAGTGTAGTATACATTATTAAGAAGACCAATGACAATTATATAACGGCCCTCAGGGTCAGCAATCTCAGTGATGAGAGAAAATTCAACATTTTTGTGAATAAAAATGGCCACTCCTGCACGTTTACAGTCAGCAGAGGCAAAAAACTGGGTAGGGAAATCACGAGACGCCATTCTGCGGCAGTCCTCACGCAGCAGGTGCGTTTCTTGCAAAAACAGCACATCACTCCTGGATTTCTTCAGCTGACGCCACACCACGCTTCTTTTACCAGGGAGTTCAGGCCATTTACGTTAATTGAAGAAAGTGTGAGAGTCATGGTGGGATCCAACAGAATCTATATGAAACCAGTGTGCTAGTAAAAGGCAGGACAAAGTCCAATGAGCACCCCGTGAGGATATCTGCAGCTACAGGGCAGAGGATGGGGAAGGAGAAAAAGGGGAATGGAAAGATAAAAGAACATATCAACAGTCCAATGTCCAGAACAGGCATGTAATCCCAATAAGGGAGGAAAAAAAGGGAAAAAAAAAATTATTCCTGAGTCTGAGTGCACGGCAAGAGCAGCACCCAACGGGGGTTACTCAGTTCTCATCCAAACAGAGAAATTAGGAAAAGTGGCAAGAGCGCCAAGAATGGAAGGGGAAGGGGGAGATATAGATAATGGGAAGGGAAGAGTAGTCAGAGGAAAGGAGCAGGAAGAGAGCGAGCAGAAAAGGAGAAGGGGAATAGGGGAGGAGAAGAAGGGAAAAAAGGGTGAAAAGGAGGTGACTTCAGACTAAGGGGGGAAGAAGGGGAGCAAAGTAGAGTAGTAGAGGGAGTAGAGGGTTAACAGGGGGGTGGAGTGTATGTCAAAGGGGGGAGATAGGGGGGAGAAAGGGGGAATTGTTCAGTGCTAGGAGGGAATGAGAATGAGAAATTCACCTACCTATTTAAAGGCAGAAAGAAAAAGGGAGAGAGGATGAGAGAGAAAAGAAGGCAGAAAGGAAGAGAAAAGGGCGAGAACAGAGAGACGGCCAGGAAAACACAGCCTAGAGCACATAGGTGCAGTGTGGAGAGAAAGGAACCTGTATTTGTCGAGTTATCAAACTGTAGACCACTCCGGATCGATGCGGCCTCCTGGCCTGGGTCTTGGAGAGGCGGCAGGAGCAGTGGATTGTGATGTAGATTCAGGCGGCCACAGTCCCCATCGAATTAGATTCTTCTCTGCGTGCGGAGGAATGAGACATGGAATCAGGGAGCCATTACAACGGATCAATAGCTTGGTGGGGAACCCCCAGCGATACTGTATTCCATGATCTCTCAGGATTTTGGTGTAAGGCCTGAATGCCCTCCTCAAAGCCAGGGTGCCTGGAGAAAGGTCCGGGTAGACTTCAAGAGAGGCATATTGATCCTGGAGGTGCGGGCTCTGCCTGAGGACACGGAGGAAGTCCTCCTTTAGTTCGAAGTAATGGAGCCTGGCTAGCACATCTCTAGGACTGTCTTCAGGGACCGAGGGAGGCTTAGGGACCCTGTGAATTCTATCCACAACCAGGAGCTCCTGAGGGGTTTCAGGCATCACTGTTTTGATGAAGTCTTTGAGGTATGACCTTAGATCAGCCGCCGCCACCTGCTCTGGTATGCCTCTGAGCCTAATGTTGTTGCGGCGCGATCTATCTTCTAAATCTAAGGTCTTTGCGGATATTCTGTCTGTTCTGCTCTGGAGCCGGTCATAGGAGTCCAGTAGCTCATTGTGTGAGCGAACCACCTCCGCCATTTTCTGCTCCAATTTGTCAACTCGTGCGCCCAGCTCCGCAATCTCCCCCCGCACCTCCGCCACCATAGCCCTCATATCCTGCTGCAGGGAGGATCGGAGGCTCGCCAGGAGATCCGCCATCATACCTCTGGTGAGTGGGGCATCCATTAGTTCAGCGTCCCCCAGGTCTTCAGCCTGCACTGTGGCACGGCGCGCAGCTCTCTGTGCACGAGGAGAGGAGGGAGGCACCATCTTGAGAGAGCTGTTACTGGCTAGGAAATAGTCGGTGACCCTCTTAGGGGATTGCCTCACAGGAGGTTTTGTTTTGCCCATCAGTTGCACAGGCAGTTCAGGAAGCTCCGTGCCGAATTTGAAGTGCCCAGGTTCCTTCACTTTCTTGTTATGGCTGCTTCTGTGCTCAGGCTGTGCAGAGCTCCTGAGTTACACAGCCAGCTCCATTGCTGCCAGGACACGCCCCTGCAACACCTAGATTGAGCACATTGTGGTAAGGGGTAGTTTACTTGGCATCCAAAGCGACATGTAAGTTCAGGCAAGAATCATTAGCCATCTTGAGCAAAACCACAGGAAAATTTGTGATAGGGGCAAAGTCTTCTACACCCCCTGACAGATGTTATGTCGCTTATCCATGTTATGTAAATAAAAGCTTATAACCTGACGTTAAATTCATCCATTTGTTGTATGAATTAGTCTTTTGAAAGCTGAAACCCTCCAAAATGTGGTTTAGGTTAAGAAAATAAATTGGCATCAATGCTGAAATGTTGGTCATTTAATGAACAAAGAATGGTCAGATTTTGGCAAGACAAAAGTTTTGTCGCCCACAGAAAGTACCGTATATACTCGTGTATAAGCCGAGTTTTTCAGCCCAAAAAATGGGCTGAAAAGTCCCCCCCATGGCTTATACACGGGTCAATACGGTAATCCTATGGTGGGAGGGGGCGCGGGGGGTGGGGGGGTGCTGCGCAGTATTTCTTACCTTGTCCCCCGTTCTGCAGTGCTTTCCGGTGTCTTCCGTGCTCCGTTCCCGGTCTGCTGGGCCTTATGGTTCCTCCTGGTTCCTCCTCCTTCGGTTCCATCATGGGGGCTGCCATCTTGCTTCTTCTCTCCGCCCCCGGCCAGTGATGTCAGAGCAGGCCGCGCTGTGATTGGCTAGCACCCGTGATCACATGTCACGGGTGCTAGCCAATCACAGTGCTGCCTGCTCTGACATCACTGGCCGGGGGCGGAGAGAAGAAGCAAGATGGCAGCCCCCATGATGGAACCGAAGGAGGAGGAACCAGGAGGAACCACAAGGCCCAGCAGACCGGGAACGGAGCACGGAGGACACCGGAAGGCACTGCAGAACGGGAGGACAAGGTAGGAAGCTGTGTGTATGTGTGTGTATGTGTATATATGTGTATGTGTGTGTGTGTGTGTGTATATATGTGTGTATGTATGGGTATGTGTATGTAAGTAGGCTGGCTGCCAATATAAGCCATACCTCTGGGGCTGCTGTATATACTTCTGGGGCTGCTGGATACTACCACTGGGGCTGTATATACCTCTGGGGCTACTGTATACTACCACTGGGGCTGTATATACCTCTATGGCTACTGTATACTACCACTGGGGCTATATATACCTCTGGGGCTACTGTATACTACCACTGGGGCTGTATATACTTCTGGGGCTGCTGGATACTGCCACTGGGGCTGTATATACCTCTGGGCTACTGTATACTACCACTGGGGCTGTATATACCTCTATGGCTACTGTACACTACCACTGGGGCTGTATATACCTCTGGGGCTACTGTATACTACCACTGGGGCTGTATATACTTCTGGGGCTGCTGGATACTGCCACTGGGCTGTATATACCTCTGGGGCTGCTGGATACTACCACTGGGGCTGTATATACCACTGGGGAGGCTGCTGTATACCACACTGCTGGGGGCTGTATACCTGTGCTGGGGACCACCCTCGGCTTATACACGAGTCAATAGGTTTTCCCAGATTTTGGGGGCAAAAGTAGGGGGGTCGGCTTATACACAGGTCGGCTTATACACGAGTATATACGGTAATGTGATTTTCAAATAATAAATTAACTTAAAATACAAATATATGCTGCATAACATTGGTGAATGAAGTTGTGGTGCTATTAGAGTCATATTTAATATTTTTTGTGACTTCCATGAGCTTGAAGGACTGCATCCATGCAGTTCAACAATGATTCATGCAATTTATAAATGAAGTCATCAGGAATAGCAAAGAATGCAGTCTTGCATGCCTCCCAGAGTTCATCTAGATTCTTTGGTTTTGTCTTCCAAGCTTCTTCTTTCATCCTAGCCCAAACATGCGCAATGATGTTCCTGTCTGGTGACTGGGCTGGCCAGTCCTTGAGCACCTTGATCTTTTTTGCCTGGAGGAACTTTGTTGTAGAGATGAAGGTATGAGATGGAGCATCATCCTGCTTTAGAATTTGACCCCTTTTATGATTTGGAATGTAAGAGGTAGCTAATGTCTTGATATTTTAGGCTATTGATATTGCCTTCCACCTTACAAATGTTTTGCACACCCCCATACTGAATGTAACCCTAGACCATGATCTTTCCACCACCAAATTTAACTGTTTTCTGGGTGTATTTTGGATCCATACGGGCTCCAGTAGGTCTCCTGCAGTATTTGCGGCGGCTGTGGTGTAATTCTACTGAAGATTCATCAAAGAAATCCACCTTTGGTCACTTTTCCAGTGTCCATCTCTTTAGCAGGCTCTGGGACTCTGCAAATGCCACATGGCTTTTTATTTGCCTTTTTGTTTAGTGCTGGCTTCTGGGCACTGATTCGACCATGGAGGCCATTTCAAGACAGAATCCTACAAACTTTTCAGGTGACCAGGCCTGTTGGAGCTCTGCTGAAGTGGAAGAGGGGCTTGCTTTCAATTTTCTAACCAACAAATGTTCCTCCTGAGCAGTTGTTTTGCGGGGTCTGCCGGACCTGGGCTTGTTGCTTGTTGCAAAATAAACCACATGTGTGGTCCTTACGGGGGCACGCACGCCCAGGAAATCATGAAAACGCCGGGCTCCATGGGCGTGACAGCACCGCGCGCTTCTGGGACACAGGGGGGACTCCCGGCGGATTCCGGACCACACACAGGTGGGGCTTATCTGCTGGTGATCATAACATGATTTAATGCCATGGCCACTGGGCTGGCAGTGGATTCTCTCCCTGAAGAAGCAATTAAATCACCATAAAAGAAGCGAAACGTATGTAGGAGGTGGACCTTATGGGTAAAACTACTAATTTTTGTTTACCTTTTTGTGGAAAAATGTTTCCAAGTCAGATATCATCCACAGATATTATTGTCCAGGTTTTAATACTCCACTTGTCTTTTTGTTATAGCCTTTCCTTCTAGGGGTCATGGACTGTAATGATTATGCACATGTGGTTATTTAAGATGTTAACACAGTGATATGTGTAGTTTGGACTCAGATGACTTAGAATCCTCATAAGCTTATAATGCACTTTAAGGAGGAAAACTAAAGAGATGAAAATGGTATTGAGTCTTGCAATTGAGGTTTAACTCTGTATCCACATGTGTCCTTTAGGTCAGTTCTGATGCTGTAAATCAACCCGACTGTAAATGTTCTGTGTGCACACTCTGTGTCTTGTCCTTGTAAACATGTGATGTACATGTTTTTGCAACTTTTTAATCAGTGATTTATATGTTTAATAAATGTTCAACATTTTTGCATAAAAACTTCATTGTTTTCTCCCTGCTTAAATGAAATTAAATTAGTTTGCAAATGACTTGGTTTTTCTATTTCCAGTCATTTTCTTGCATTGAAAACTTTTATATTTCACAGTGTACAGTATGGGTTTTGGCCATTAGTGGCTTCTCAGAACATAACTGAAAATACGTGGTGTGTACATTCAAGGAGCATGCTTAAATCCTTACATTCCAGTCAGCTCTTTCCATTCTATTGATTTCAAAATAACATTTAGTTCCTCACATCGATTCTTCTCAGCTCCTGACAAGATGCTGTTATAAATCCTGCAAAATCAACAGCCCTTACTGTTAGCTGCTTTCAGAGTAGTTATCCTATTCGTGCTTGTTCAAATGCCCTGGTATCTCTAGGTGTCAATTTAGTGATAACAGTGCACACTTTAGAACAAACTAAACAACTGGCAGAGGAGGTATTGCAGAATTGCTGCTGAACTTTTATAGTTCTACTAATACTACAACTCTGCTACTTAGGCCACCTTCACATCACGACTTTTATGAATCCGTGGCTATTCGTTGTAAAACTGATAGCCATTGATCCAATTTGGCCTCCATGTATTCCTAGGACATGGATTGGTGCTTAATGGCCATCCGTGTGTGCAGGGATCTGATTGTACCCGCTGTTTTCACGTCCCCAAAATCGGAGACTGCTCCGATTTTGGGTGTAACGGACACAATCGGACAGAATTGTTATCTACATACACTGCTAAAGTGAAATAAAATAAAGCAATGTGCTAAAAATAAAAAAAAATCCTCACTTCTTCGCCAGCTTTTCGGGACCCAAGAGACATCTGATCACTGCCTGCCAGGACTTTAAAATGTGATTGGCCAGTAGCGATCAGATGGTATGTGACGTGACGTATCACGTGATTGCTAACGGCCAATCACAGATCTTTAAGGTCCTGGCAGCAATTGAATGTCTTCTCTTCGGGTCCCAGACAGCAGTGGAGAGGAAAGTATTTATTTTTTTATTTTAACACATATTTTCTCTTTTATTTTGCTTTCACTGTGTATGTAGATACACTGAGAAAGCAAAACATCAGCCCCGACATGTCACACGGGGTTAGGAACACAGGATTCTTCCTCCCCCGTGTGACATCACAGCCCCAACACCACTTGCCTGGCCTCTCCAGGCTCGGGCTCCTCCCAGCTCTTTTGTGTCCGGATCCCTCAAAATCATGGATCCGGACACAGAAATGGCATCTGGAGTTCACATCTGGGCCTGTCCGTTCCTGACCGTGGGGTCCTGCAAAAAACAGGATCCCCACAGACAGGTTAAAATCGTGATGTGAACGGGGCCTTACAAGAATTGTCACTCAAGAAATAACGCCTGACCTGCTAAACACCAGGAAGTAAGGAGCCTGCACATCTCTGAGCTGCTGAAGAGACAATTTGAGAATAAGTTTAACCCCTTAAGGACCGAGTCACTTTGCAGCTTAATGACCGAACCATTTTTTGTAATTCTGACCACTCTCCGTTTATGAGGTAATATCTCTGGAACGCTTCAACGGATCCTAGCGATTATGAGATTGTTTTTTCGTGACATATTGGGCTTCATGTTAGTATTAAATTTAGGTCGATAATTTTTGCGTTTATTTGTGAAAAAATAAAAAATTTGGCAAAAATTTTGAAAATTTAGCAATTTTCAAATTTTTAATTTTTATTCTGCTAAACCAGAGCATTATGTGCCACAAAATAGTTAATAAATCACATTTCCCACATGTCTACTTCACATCAGCACAATTTTGGAAGAAAAAAAAAAATTTGGTAGGACGTTATAAGGGTTCAAAGTTCATCAGAAATTATTCATTTTTCCAACAAAATTTACAAAACCAATTTTTTAGTGACCACATCACATTTGAAGTCCCTTTGAGGGGTGTACATGACAGAAAACACCCAAAAGTGACACCATTCCAAAAACTGCACCCCTCAAGCTACTCAAAACTATATTCAAGAAGATTATTAACCCTTCAGGTGCTTCACAGGAACTAAAATAAAGTTGAAGGAAAAAATGGACATTTTAATTTTTGTAACAAAAATGTTCTTTTAGCCTCAATTTTTTCATTTTCACATGGGCAACAGGATAAAATGCATCATAAAATTTGTTGGGCAATTTCTCCTGAGTACACCGATACCTCATATGTGGTCATAAACCACTGTTTGGGCGCACGGCAGGACTGAGAAGGGAAGGAGCGCAATTTGAATTTTAGAGCCAATTTTCCGTTCAAAAAGTGAAATGGCGCTCCTTCACTTCTGAGCCCTGCCGTGCGCCCAAACAGTGGTTTATGACCACAAATAAGGTATCGGTGTACTCAGGAGAAATTGCCCAACAAATTTTGGGATGTATTTTATCCCTTTGCCCATGTGAAACTAAAAAAATGTAGGCAAAAAGAAATTTTTTGTGAAAAAAAAGTGTTTTTTTAATTTTTATGGATGAATTTGTGAAGCATCTGGGGGTTCAAAGTGCTCACTATGCATCTAAATACCTTCCTTAGGGGGTCTAGTTTCTAAAATGGGGTCATTTGTGGGGGAGCTCCAATGTGGAGACACACGGGGACCCTCCATACGCGACATGGTGTCCGCTAACAATTTGAATGGAAAATGAGCTCAAATTGTTAGCGGACACCATGTCGCGTTTGGAGGGTCCCTGTGTATCTCCACATTGGAGCTCCCCCACAAGTGACCCCATTTTGGAAACTAGACCCCCGAAGGAACGTATCTAGATGCATAGTGAGCACTTTGAACTCCCATATGCTTCAGAAATTCATCCGTAAAAATGAAAAAGCACTTTTTTTTCCACTAAAAAATTATTTTTTTCATTATTACGGATCAATTTGTGAAGCATCTGGGGGTTCAAAGTGCTCACTATGTACCTAGATATGTTCCTTTGGGGGTCTAGTTTCCAAAATGGGGTCACTTGTGGGGGAGCTTTAATGTGTTGACACACGGGGACCCTCCCAACGCGACATGGTGTCCGCTAACAATTTGAATGGAAAATGAGCTCAATTTGTTAGCGGACACCATGTCGCTTTGGGAGGGTCACTGTGTGTCTCCACATTAGAGCTCCCCCACAAGTGACCCCATTTTGGAAACTAGACACCCAAAGGATTATATCTAGATGCATAGTGAGCACTTTGAACCCCCAGATGCTTCACAAATTGATCCGTAAAAATGAAAAAAGAAACTTTTTGTGGAAAAACAAGTGCTTTTTCATTTTTATGGATGAATTTGTGAAGCATCTGGGGGTTCAAAGTGCTCACTATGCATCTAGATACGTTCCTTAGGGGGTCTAGTTTCCAAAATGGGGTCACTGGTGGGGAGCTCCAATGTGGAGACACACTGGGACCCTCCAAACGCGACATGGTGTCCGCTAACAATTTGAATGGAAAATTAGCTCAATTTGTTAGCGGACACCATGTTGCGTTTGGAGGGTCCCTGTGTGTCTCCACATTAGAGCTCCCCCACAAGTCACCCCATTTTGGAAACTAGACCCCCAAAGGAACGTATCTAGGTGCATAGTGAGCACTTTGCACCCCCAGGTGCTTCACAAATTGATCCGTAAAAATGAAAAAATAAACTTTTTGTGGAAAAACAAGTGCTTTTTCATTTTTATGGATGAATTTGTGAAGCATCGGGGGGTTCAAAGTGCTCACTATGCATCTAGATACGTTCCTTGGGGGTCAAGTTTCCAAAATGGGGTCACTTGTGGGGGAGCTCCAATGTTCAGGCACACAGGGAGGGGCTCTCCATACCCGACATGGTTTCCGCTAACAATTGGAGCTAATTTTCTATTGAAATTGTTAGCGGACACCATGTCGCATATGGAGAACCCGTGTGCCACCAGCACAAGGGCAACTGGTAGAGTTGGGGTACAGCACCAGAAAATGCAGCCTCTAATGAATGCGCTATTTTCTTGGGTGGCTGTGGGTTGAAATTTGCAGCGCGGGGGACCCACAACATTTGGGTCTCTCCACGCTGAGGATTCCAGTTAGCCAGCTACCAAGTTGTACATGGCTGGCTACAAAAAATACAGTGAAGGCCTTTTTTTTAATTTCTAGAACTAATTCTAGAAGAAAAAAAAAATGACGTAGGGCTCCGCCATATTTTTGGTCTAGCCAGGTACAACTTGGCAGCTACAGACTGCCAGCAACCCCCAGCTGCCTTGTTGAACCTGGCTGCAACCAAAAATACAGCGAAGCCCATTTTTTTTTATTTCTAGAACTAATTCTAGAAAAAAAAATGACGTAGGGCTCCGCCATATTTTTGGCCCAGCCAGGTACAACTTGGCAGCTACAGACTGCCAGCAACCCCCAGCTGCCTTGTTGTACCTGGCTGCAACCAAAAATACAGCGAAGCCCATTTTTTTTTATTTCTAGAACTAATTCTAGAAAAAAAATGATGCAGGGCTCCGCCATATTTTTGGCCCAGCCAGGTACAACTTGGCAGCTACAGACTGCCAGCAACCCCCAGCTGCCTTGTTGTACCTGACTGCAACCAAAAATACAGCGAAGCCCATTTTTTTTTATTTCTAGAACTAATTCTAGAAAAAAAAAATGACGTAGGGCTCCGCCATATTTTTGGCCCAGCCAGGTACAACTAGGCAGCTGGGGGCTGGAATCCTCAGCATGGAAAGGCTCAAGCATTCTGGGCCCCCCATGCTGCGAATTGCAGCCCGCAGCCGCCCCAGAAAATGGCGCATTCATTGAAGCGCCATTTTCTGGCGCTGTACCCATGCTCTTCCAGTTGCCCTGGTGCCGGTGGCAAACTGGGTAATAAAGGGGTTAATGCCAGCTTTTTATTGGCAGCTGGCACTAAGCCCGAGATTCATAATATAGGGCCAATGTTAGACCCGCCATTAGGAATCTCTGGTAAATAGTCAGAAAATACACACATAGAAAAATCTTTTTATTTGAAAAAAAAACACAAACAAAATTCGGACTCCATCTTTATTATAAAGATCCGACGTAGTCCACAACGAAGGTCCCACGACGCTCGATCGACTCCAACGTAGTCCACATCGAAGGTCCCACGACGCTCGATCGCCTCTGCTCAATCCAGAGACTACAGCAAGGGATAAAGTGTCCTCTTCCTACAGTCTTGGGGGTCAGAGTTATGGTGCACTGTATGACAATGATCTGTTATACAGTGCACCATGACTATGATCCCAGAGACTACAACAAGAGGACACTTGATCCCTTGTTGCACCCATCCATCCACCTATGCACCCATCATCCACGCACGCACACAACCACGCACGCACATCCAAGCACGCACATCCACACACGCACACATCCACGCACGCAGATCCACGTACGCACATCCATGCACGCACATCCATGCACGCACATCCATGCACGCACATCCATGCACACACATCCATGCACGCACATGCACGCACGCTGACATCCACGCATGCACACATCCACACACGCATGCTGACATCCACGCACACGTCCACGCACATCCACGCACATCCACATCCACGTACGCACACATCCACGTACGCACACATCCACGCACGCACGCTGACATCCACGCACGCACATCCACGCACGCACATCCACACACGCACATGCACGCACGCTGACATCCACGCATGCACACATCCACACACGCATGCTGACATCCACGCACACATCCACGCACATCCACATCCACGCACATCCATGTACGCACACATCCACGTACGCACATTCACGCATGCACATCCACGCACGCATCCACGCATGCACACATCCACGCACGCACGCTGACATCCACACACGCACATCCACACACACACATCCACACACACATCCACGCACGCACATCCAAGCACGCATGCTGACATCCACGCACGCTGACATCCACACACGCTGAAATCCACGCACGCACACATCCACGCGCGCACATCCACATCCATGCACAAATCCACGCACGCACACATCCATTCATTCACCCACCCATCCATCCATCCACCCATCCACCCATCCATCCATCCACACATCCATCCATCCACCCATCCACCCATCCATCCATCCATCCACACATCCATCTATTCATTCATTCATTCATTCATACTTACCCACCGATGAGGAGGAGGAGCCCCTGAGGAGAGGAGGAGCCACACCGGAGACTGCAGAGGACTCGGAGGCCGACGGTGCGGGCAGCCCGATGGAATAGGTGAGTGGGACTGGGGGTCAGTAGGAGCGGGGGGGGGCACGAGCGGGGGCGGGCACGAGCAGGGGGAAGGGGGCCCTGCAACTTGATATAATATTGAAGGAGGAGGGCGGGTGGTTGGCGGGGACCGGGGTAGGGGGTGCCGGCCGGACACAGGGGGAACTGTACTAAGGGGGGGCTGGACAGCACATGGGGGGGCACAAGCAGGGGGGAGGGGGCCCTGCAACTTGATCGGCGGGCGCATGAGCCCGTCGGCAGATATAATATTGAAGGAGGAGGGCGGGTGGTTGGCGGGGACCGGGGTAGGGGGTGCCGGCCGGACACAGGGGGAACTGTACTAAGGGGGGGCTGGACAGCACACGGGGGGGGAAGTGGACATAGGGGGCGCTGGACAGCACACAGGGGGGGGGAGCTGGACGGAGCAGGGACACTGGAGTATTAGATAATGGTTGGCGGGTGTAGTGCAGCCCGCCGGCAGATAAAGTATGATTGGGGAGGGGGGGTGAAGGGGTTAACAAGGGTCCCACACCTCTTCCCCTAACCCTTGGCTGTCACTGACAGCTTTTAGAATTGAACTGTCACTGTTCGTTTAGAAGCAGTGACAGTTCAAAGCCATGACGAGTATACTCGTCATGATGCGGGAACTGACATCTTTTCATGACGAGTATACTCATCATTAGTCGTAAAGGGGTTAATGTGACATGCCAGCAGGAGATTAGCACCACCCAGCACCCTTGTCAAATATCTCTCACGTATTAATTATTTGCTAGTTATTTTTGTTAATTAGAAAAAATACTTAGTACATAGAACAGGGCAAGGCAGACATTTTGCCATATATCATTCTGCTCAAGGTCTTATTTCAGTTGCTTTAGAGTTTCCAAAGAGACACACCTTTGCAAAAGAAAGCTGACAGCGCTGTTTCAAACATCAGAACTTTAATTTATTTTTCACCTCAGCAGATGTATTAGATTGACAGAATTTAATAAGTATTTATTAGCATAATGCTATACATACCCCCCAACAATTTTCTAAACTTGAATTTGTGCTGCAGGACTAAGTAAGGCATTTTTAATGTTTGATGAAAAAATAATTAAATATCTTTGAGTCATACTATCATGGTGAACTAATATTACAAAAATTGCATCAGAAGCTATCCATATGCTACAGCCTTGTTAAAAGAGAAATAAAAGAACAAGTCATTATAATTGTTTAGAATATATTATGAATGTGTGTATGTGTGTGCATGTGTGTGTGTGCATGTGTGAATGTGTATGCATGTTTGTGTGGGTCTGTGAATGTGTATTTGTGTGTGTGACTTTGTGTGTGCGTGTGTGTGTACATCTGTGAATGTGTATGTGTGTATAGATGTTCTGTAGGGAGTCCAATAAAACGGCAAAATCGCACTTGGTCACTTTAAATCGGAATACAGGGGCACAGATGGAAAGAATGGGCCATGGTTCAACAAAGCTTTTATGCCAAAAAACTGGAGTATAAAGTTTTGAAAAGTTGCACAGTTTTTGCTCATGCAACTTTGTGAATCATTAAAAGGTAAGTGTGCTTAATGAATTGGGCATATCACACTCCATTTCACCCCCCCCCCCATCATGACTAGAGTAAAAATGTCGGTTTTGATGAATCAAGGCCTTGATATACCGGCAGTACTAAAAAGCATGGCGTGCATTTAACATCAGCATATTTTTGCCAAATGTCTTCCTCAATGCTGCTGAAATGCTAACACTTTTATACAGTGCCTTCACCAGCATTCACTTCCATTTTAGATACTGTATGGTAAAGTACTTGCGCTGCAAAATGAATAGGCAATTACACAATATCAGTGCTCAGATAATGTTACAGTAACATACAGTGGACCAATAACCACCCCTTATATAACAAAACCTAATAATAGTGCTATGTAAAGTCAAAATTATGATCCAGTACAATCTGATTTTTGATGATCACAAGGTGTCGGGCTAGCTGGGGAACCCCTTTTAGTAGGTAACACCTATGATGGACCGTGGACAACATAGTATAACCTATCCTGTAGTAAAAAGCAGCAACGACTATAAAGAATTATAAAAAAAAATAGAACGACAACATGAATAACAACACGTGTAAAATCAATGTGGTGTCTGAAGAATTCAAATTTTAATTTATTACCACTTCAGGCAAGGATGACTACACTAAATTGAAATACCTTAGAGAAAAATAGGGAAATCCATTTTGTACAGTAATGTTCTTGAGAGGAACATGGAAAAAAATGTTGTGGATCCAATACCCATTTACATATTAATCTGTTGTAATGGCGTTTTGTCATTACTTTAGTTAGTGAAAATGCTTAGGAAATATTAAAATGTTTTAAGGAGTTGAAATAAGATACATCATCTTCTTACAAAGAGAACAGGCACTTTAAGAGTTAAGCCTCCTGTACATATTGGAGTGTTGCCAAAAACAAATATATTCCTTTTTTTGCAATATGTTAGCAACAAGAGGTGGCTTCTATCGGGTTCCAGTATCACATAAGTGTAGTGCTGTCTGCCCAGCACTATGTTAGTGCACCACACAGGGACAGACACCTCCACAATCAACAATAAGGGACCTGCATAAAAATGTGCAATAAATAAATAATGAAAAAGATGTAAAAAATGCATTAGGTATTGGTTGATATTGTGTCTAAAATACCCAACTTCATGACCCATGTCAAGGGTCCTCATTGTCTTTTGAGTCCGTACACTACTGTCATTTCAGTTGAGGGACTTCCAAGGCTAAAAGGACATTTGATCTGTGTTGTCAACGTGTGTATTTTCGCCAAAATATCCACCAATGCATCTTTTACATTTTTCTGATTTTTTTTCTTTATTTAAATACTCATTTTTCTTCAAATCTTGTTTTATGTGACTGCCAGATTAGGACACTTACATTTTAAGATGAGTCAACATCACCCTACTTGTGGAATTAAATGGCCACCCTTGGGTAAATATTTAACTATTTAGGTAGCACAGAGCAAACTGTGCTTAATAATGTAACAATCCGTAATAGTTTATTCAGTGCACATAGGCTGACATTGTTTCGAGCGGAAAGTCCTGTTTACATAGGACAATGTGCTTCCAAAAATGATAATCTTTTGTGCAATATTAAAGATCATTTCACCTGAGGAACCAGAATTTTCATAGTTCATTTTGTGGTCAACAGCCTGCTTATCATGAAATATAGGAATACTTGTTCATGATACACTTGCAATGTAAATGGACCCCTAAGCTTGTCTTTGTGTACCTATGATTACCCTCATTAATCTATGTATCATTGTCACTAGTCCAATTTAAGTGTTTTATTTTTTAGCAACCTTGTCACAAGCAAGTAAGTGATTTAGGTAATCAATATATATTTCACTCCAATCTTAAAGCAGATGTCTGTGACTTTATTTTTTTAACTATGTGCCTAAAAACTAACACACAGAGATTAACACTAACAGAGACAAGTACCTTCCTGTTGCACCCAGTGCTGGCACACATGTCACACTTGGGAGGTAAGGGAATCAGGTAACAGGTAGGTGTAATGGGCGAAGGGATCAGGAGGAGCTAATGTGACCCTTACCCTGGACGTCCCAAGCTCGCCCTGATCTTGGAGGTAACGCTAATGGTGAGGAGGTCCGAGTCTCTGCCCTATTCCCTGGCTCCTGAATAGCCCTAAGCTGAGGGCCCTACCTCCACCTCCATCCACTCCACCCAGGATCACAGCTACTCCCAAGTAAAGCCTTCAACCCAGCAACTAAGCAACAGCACAGCACCAAGACGTAGAGCAAATACCTCTATCAGCAGCATCTGACAGAGGAGAGGGAAGGCTATTTAAAGCCAGGGGGAGGGGATTCCAGGTGAGTTGCACATCAACCTCTCAAACAACAGCTGAACATAATAGTGAACGCAGCTCTAGAGCACAACACAGGATGCAAAGACCTTCACACCAATACCACATGCAGCTCTTAAAGACAAACAACATACACAGCAACATCCAGCAATGCCAGCGCCATCTAAGCGCGTGATAACACAGTAGTCATCGACCACTCTTGCCTGCAACTCAGCTGTCCAAAGTAAACAGAGCAGTTCTTCTTAGAGTGCACTTAGAATATCCATGCAATATGACCCTTTTCTTAAAGGGCCAGAGTGCCCTACCTGTAAGTGCTTCTCAGCTGAGAAGCACAGACTATTTAAGGCACCTTTTATCTTTGGAAGGTGCCTGAGCAACAAGGTCTATGTCCTAGAAACACATTGATAGTTCTCAGGTCCCTGTTCCTTTCCCTGTGCCTAGTTCCCATACCTAAAAAAAGAGGGTAGACAAGGGCGCAATGGGTCTTATCTGCTTGGTGCAATGGAATATATGCAGTACATTAACTGCAACCCACAACCAGTATTTGTGCATCAAACAGCTGCCGCAGGATCCACCACCTCTAGGATGGTCGCATAATTCCAAAGGGACAATGATAATTCCATCGGCGCTGCTGTATATAACACAGGTCAACAAAAAAAAATTTTTTTTCTGGTGCCCAAAATATTTTAATGAATTTGGGGTATTTTTGGGGTGCTGATTCTGAATATGCTATCAGTTTTGCCAGATTGGCTCAAGTTTTTGAGATTTTTGGTATCTTATTTATAGCACTTGTTGGTAAATGCGACGCATCATCTCATTAATTTCTTTGGATTAGTACTTGAACTGAGCAGTTCTCAATATAGTTTTGTGTTAATTAGTGTTCTAAAAGTTTGTTCATAGCTTGATTTTTGCACTAACTTTATGTTGTTGTCTGTTTTCCAGTGAAAAGCATGAACTCATCAAGAAGAAGTTGTCTTAACGATCCAGACTCATTCTGTTACATTTGTGGTGAATATACACTGACAAAACATAGAAGAAACATAACAGACTTCGTTAAAAAAGTGTATTTTGCCTATTTTGGGGTTATGCTTGGGGACCAAGACAAGTTTTGGGCACCACACATAGTGTGCAAAGCATGTATCGAATAATGGAGCAAAGGACAAAGAACAAGCTTCAAATTTGGTGTTCCAATGGTGTGGAGAGAGCAAAAAAATCATCATGATGACTGTTATTTCTGTGCAGTGCAAGTACAAGGATTCAATAAGCATAAGAAACGAAAATGGGAGTATCCTAACATGGAATCTGCAAGAAGGCCTGTCCCTCATTGTGAAGATGTGTCTGTACCTATGTTTACCATGTTACCTGACCTTCCCCCACCTGATGATGATGATGATGAAATGCAGGGTATGGAGCTAAGCATTAGTTCTGGAAGTGAACTAGAATATGAAGGAAGTTTCAGAACACCTACGCAATTTACCCAAGGAGAGCTCAACGATCTAATAAGAGACCTCAACCTCTCAAAAAGTGCATCCGAACTTTTAGCTTCAAGGCTAAGTGAAAAAAATTGTCTGACGCCTGGAACTAAAATTACATCTTACAGGACCAGAGAAGAAGCACTTCTTCCATTTTTCTGTGAAGATGACCTACTTGTATATTGTAAGGATATTCCTGGCCTGATGCTGCAAATGGGTTTACAAGTATATCGTCCTGTAGACTGGAGGCTTTTCATAGATAGTTCTAAAAGGAGTTTGAAATGTGTTTTGTTGAACAATGGCAATCAGTGTGCATCTCTTCCAGTAGCTCACTCAACTAAACTTGCAGAACAATACCAAAATGTCAAAATGGTCTTGGAGAAACTGTGCTACCATGAACATTCGTGGCTGATATGTGTTGTTTTAAAAATGGTCAACTTTTTACTTGGACAGCAAAGTGGATACACAAAGTATCCTTGCTTCATCTGCATGTGGGATAGTAGAGCAAAACATCAGCACTGGGAGAAACTGAATTGGCCTCCAAGGGACACCTTGACAGTAGGAGCATCAAACATAGTGAACAAACCTTTGGTGGACAGGGAAAAAATCATTCTACCACCACTTCACATAAAGTTAGGATTAATGAAGCAGTTCGTCAAGGCATTAGACAAAGATGGTAATTGCTTCATGTACATCTGCAGATCTTTCCCTGGTCTTAGTAGCGAAAAACTGAAGGCAGGAATCTTTGATGGTCCTCACATTCGGAAACTCATTAAAGATTCAAATTTTCCTAAGGAAATGAATGACATTGAAGCTGCTGCATGGTGTAGTTTTGTGTTGGTAGTGAAGAACTTCTTGGGAAATCAAAAGGCAGACAATTATGAAGAACTGGTACAAAACATGCTATTGAGATTTAGAAATCTGGGTGTACACATGAGCATTAAATTGCATTATCTTCACAGTCACTTGGACAGATTTCCAGAAAACCTTGGAGATTTTAGCGAAGAACAAGGGGAGAGATTTCATCAGGATATTATGGTGATGGAGGAAAGGTACCAAGGCAGATGGGACAGACATATGATGGCTGATTACTGCTGGAATCTACAGCGTGACTGCCCCAATAGCTCACATAGAAGGAAATCATATAAAAAGCGCTTTTCCAGCGATTAAATGTCTATCTTTCATGTCTTGTTCATTTTTGAAGATTACTTTCTAAAACTAGTTAAAATAAACTAAAATCAACATTTACTTTGTTAAATTTATTGTATTCATGACAATATCAATAAAGTTAATGCGCGTGTAGCAAAAAACGTCTTTTTTTTTTACACATTTTACGAAAAATCTCAAAAACGTGAGCCAATCTGGCAAAACTGATGACATATTCAGAATCAGCACCCCAAAGTTACCCTAAATTCAATGAAATATCTTTGGCACCAAAAATGCTGTTGACCAGTGTAATAGAAGACATCCATGGTATTTTGAACAGTGCTCTTTATTCCTACGCATTTCAAGGTCGTACTGACCTCTTCATTAGGGATACACAAGCATAATGATCAGCAAGATATAGGCTCATACATATATAAACAACTTAAACCAATTACAATTAGCCATATTGCAGTGACGTTAGGTAGGAGGTTACCATGACGTGAAATGTCCTCTGCTCCATTTGGAAAAAATGTGGATATTGTGTGGATTAACCCTGAAACCGTTTGATAATAGAACAAAGTTGTCCATACACAATTTTATCACAATTTACAATAAAACTCATGAAAAACATTCATAAAAATAATTAACATTCATTTACAATCAAATATTTAATCAAACATTAATAAAATTATAAAAATGATATTAAAAGAAATTTTTACTCAAATAGGGCTGCAAATAGTCAGGGCTATTCAAATTATCAATTACTTATAACCCCATCTATAGGACGTCAGTATGTAGCCATTGTATCCACCTGAAAGGTTTTGTGCTATTGTGTTGGAAAAATCAGCTGATAAGGACAATGACCCTTAAATCAAAAGTAGCATAACTAAAATATCAATAATCAATTGATTAAGTGCAGCTCCTATGTGGAATGATAATCATAAAACAATGTTAAAATATCCATACACACATACCGATATTACAGTATTTTTTACATTGAGTGATAAATAACACCCAGAAATACAGTAGAACATCTAGATTGAATTTTCAGAACTCCTGCTGCAATAATAAAAAGAGAGGAGAGAGTGATCGGTTTTGCTGTGTTCGTATAATTCTATATATATGGCAGGGTCGTATCTAGGGGGAAGCTGGCGGGGCATGTGCCTCAGGCGCAGCAGGCAGGGGGGTGCCCTCAGCCTCCTGCTGCAGAGCCCGAGGTGTCTCGCCGCTGGCCGCACATTGCGCCCCTCCCCCCCCCGCAGTGTGAGTCGGCTGCTCTCTGCTCCCGCGATCACCTGGGAGAAGAGAATCTGCTGCACCAGCTCCCTGCTGGTATGCATGGTTCAGAATGGCTATTAGCCGCTCTGTACCATGGATGCCCTGACTCCCGGCTTTTCCGGGTCACAGAGACATCAGCAGAGTGATCAGGTCAGGTGATAACGCTGCTGACATCACTCGACAGTGCCGCAGAGGCGAAGACCAAGGATCAATGTAATTATTAAATTGGGGCCAAGGTAAAGTATTAGGAGCTAGCTGGGGGGAGAGGATGGGGGATACGACGCGCAAACGGGGGTGAGAGGATGGGCGATATGATGAGCAAACAGGAGGAGAAGATGGGGATACAAGGAGCAAACAGGAGGAAGAGGATGGGGGATATGAGGAGGAAACAGGGGGAGAGGATGGGTGAAACAAGGAGCAAACAGGGGGAGAGGATGGGTAATACGAGGAGCAAACAGGAGGAGAGGATGGGGGATATGAGGATCAAACTGGGTGAGAGGATAGAGGTTACAAGGAGCAAGCTGGGTGGAGAGTGTGGGGGGTACGAGGAGCAAGCTGGGTGAGAGGATGGAGGAGTTTGAGGAGCAAACTGGAGGGAGAGAAAGGTATGAGGTGCAAACTTGTGGTGAAAGGTTGGGGTAGTACGAGGAGCAAACTGGGTGAGAAGATGGGGGTATGAGGTGCAAACTTGGGGTCTGAGGATGGGGGAATATGAGGTGCAAACTGGGGGAGAGGATGGGGGCTACGAAGTGCAAACTGAGGGTGAGAGGATGAGGGAATGTGAGGAGCAAACTGGGGGGAGAGGATGAGGGAGTGTATGTGAACTAAACGGGGGAGATGATGGGAGGTGTAAAAGGAGGAAACGAGGCTCTAGTGAGGTTTCAGTAGTCATTCAGGTGTGGTCCTCCAGGTGGTGATCAGTGCCTTGGCCCAGTGGTTTCACTCCCAGATGCTCGCCCCTGCAATCGTTACAGGTATGTGTGGACAGTATTTGATTGCAGAAATTTCTGCACCAGTTCTGTATCTCTTGGCAGAAAAAACGCTACAGTAAAAACCTGTGTTTTTGAGGCATTTTTTGCATGCATTTTTCAATACATTCTGGGGTGGAAAAATGTGTCAAAAACACTGTAAGAATTGACATACCGCACATTTATTTCTGCACCAAAAGTAAGCCATGTGTGCACAAAGCTTCTGGATTCTCATTGACTTTGCTGCCATAAGGACTTGGTTGCAGTTTTGTGACAAAATGGCACTAAAAAACACATCAAAAACGCAATAAAAATTAAATCTGTGAACAGGGCCTAAAGCTACATTTTCGCTGTAGCAGTCAATGTGTCCTCGGGTCTTCCAGCTGCACAGTACTCTCAGTGGGAAACTTGTTTCTCACACACTTTGTAAAACAGTAATTTTTTAAAATACTTGACCAAGCTTCCAAGACTAGTAATCTAAAAAAATCAAACTCGCAATTTCGTCCTCTTTATATTTCTTTAAATTCTATTGTGATCACACAACTGTTCATTAACTGCATAGACAGTTTAATATAGGCTTTGATATCCTCAAAGTCCTTTGTCATTTACTTATGGCCTAACCATTACTTCATGCTATTTGTAGTATCTACAAGAGGTTGAGCTACCACCCACTCTCCATAACAAGTATAAAGAGTTCAGTGCTGAGCGATCTAAGGCAGCAGTCATTTGCCCAGAGGCCAATATTTCCCGTCATACACAATTGGCAATTTGTTTCATTCAACGTTTGTCAGAATAGAGTGACGATTGGAAACTACAGTACCTTCACTTTAGACCATTGTAAGGAGAATTATGTGGATTTAACTACTGGGAGCTTAGAATGTCAATACTTCAAAGCATGCTTGAAATTTCAGCACCATTGCATTCAGGTGTGTCAAATTATCGACTGAGATCCACATACTGTCTGACTGTTTCCAGCAGAAGATATCCTGATTTATTTATATAGGAAAGTGCTGGTTTATGTATAGTGCAAGTATAGTTTTATCAGAAAATACTATTTTACAGAGGGCAGGGAAGATTCACAGTAGATGAAATATCTTTCTCTGCATGTTTGTATCCCCTGGGTGGGCTATCATTCATTAAATGATGAACGAACCTGTCTGAAAAATGAGAAAATATCTTTTAAGTAAGTTGTCCATAGGTAGTTCATGAACTTATGTAAGCCTTTGAAATTTATGCTCATATTTTAGCCTGTCTTATGCTGTTGGTGCAAATTCAATTTATTATCTTGATTCACACAAATGATACTATACTGTGCAGTGCCTAAAAGAAATACTACATTTCTAATGTACTAACAGTACCTTTAATATCGACAGAACAAACAATTGAAATTCAAACAATAGCATCTAGAGCAGAAATACCAAAAATTCAAAGAAATGCCCTAATACTATAGAAAGGAGTGGCCTCTGATATTGTAGAAACTTTTAAAAATTAATGTTGATTTATTAAATTACCATATGCACAAAATCATATTACAAAAATTAAAATGATATGCCTCAAATGCAAAATGGTAGCTGAGGTTTACAATTTATATACACAGTATTACAGTTAAATATCCATATCACATAATATGCCCATATATATTTCTAACAGACAACACACCATAATTGAAACTACAACCTCCCTCAACCTGAAAGGGGTTGTCAGGGCTTTTTCTATAATTTACATGTATATCTAGGCTGCAAAATGTTGACAGTTTGTAATATACATCCTGTCAACATTTTGCAGGGTTTCCTAGATTTGCTATTTGCAGCAGCCAGGAAATATCCAGGGAGCGTTTGTGTGCTGGAGCTGCATGTAAATGGAGAACTGGTCATTTACTTCCAGTCGCCTACACACACACTCCCTCCTTATGGTCTGTAAGTGCAATCCGATAAAACATATGATTGCAATGGCATGTTAAACAATAGTGACATGCATATCTGCGAGTGTTTCCTCTGCGAGAGACTTGCAAAGGAAAAATTTGCAGCATGCTGCGTATGTTTGCAGAACTCGCCGAGATTCCGTGGCAGGGTGACCTTAAATCTGATGGACCCTAACTACAATAAACCTCACATGGACTTTTTAAAGTCTACATTATATTGGAAATAGCAGGAACCACAAACATCAGTGGCCCCCCGGGCTTATGGGAAGGAAGGAGTGCAAGGTCTAGTATGGAAGCCAGCGTAATCCATTTATAGAGGGTGTCCGCTTTATCTGGGTTAGTCTGAAAAATATGAAAAATACTGTGAAGCCCTATGCGTTTTTTTTTTAAATTATTTATTTCTTTAACACACTATGACAGCAGTTTGGTTGCCATACCCTAATGTGTATGGAAACCAAACACAATCACAGTCCAGAATGAGGCAATGCAGTCTGACTGCAATAGCCAATCACAGACACTCTCACAGAGTGTGAGCATCTGTGATTGGCTGTTGCCAGTCAATGCAGTGAATATACTTGAAGCTTATTGGACAGCCCTGGAAACAGCAGTGGGAGATTGGTAAGCCCGATCTAGCTCTTCTAGCATCTATCCTATCCTATCTTATCTATTTATCTATCTATCTATCTATCTATCTATCTATCTATCTATCTATCTATCTGATTTTCTATCTATCTATTTTAATCTTTAACATCTTGGAAAAGACCATGTTAAAAAAGCATGTCATACGCATGTCATACTTATAACAGGTGCATAACATACGGATGCTAGATGCGGGGAAACCACACACTGGCATGTCATCCGCATGTCATCTGCATATCATACGGGTGTCAAATCACATGACACCCACCTGATACTCTGATACTTTTCTTGCTGATATTGGCAGCGAAAGAAAAAAAGGGGGGAATAGTGCAATATAGCCTATTTGTATTTAGTAGGTGGGTTAGTGTATATAGTTACTAGGAGAGAATGTTTTTCTCCCCAAGTATACACAGTTAGAAATATTAGGGTCCTATTACTGTTTAACTGTTTATAATATGACCTGTGGTACAAACCCACCACTGGCACTATAAAAACGTGATTGTAAAGGACACTATCAAATACCAGTTGTAATACAGTATTTCCTCAGTATTCTTTTAGCCCCGATGCGCGTTTAATAATGTCTCTTCCTCAACAATCATCATTACCAGTTGTCTCAATAATATTGGCAATACCAACTACATAGAAAATACCAATAAGACTTATAAAAGCAACTTTCCAGTCTATCCGTCACCTGGCAAGATGGATCCACTAAGCTCAAAGTCCAGGTGGGTACACAGGCCATAAGTGTCAGTGTAGTAGGCAGGTAAGGCACTCGAGAAATGGGTAGTAGCAACATTGGGGAATATATGCATGCATTCGACTGGCAATCAGGTAGCAGAAGCACTGGAGTCTGCAGGCAGATAGGAGTCCGGTAAACAGGTAACAGAAGCACTGGAGGTTGCAGGGAGACTGGAGACTGGGAAGGAGGTGGCAGAACCACTGGAGAAGAAGCACTAGAGGCCACAGGAAGAGAGGACACAGGAGAACTAAAAGTCTTAATAGCAACACACAGTTGTGTGTCTTGGTGAGTTTATTTTTTATAGCCCAGGGATGGGGCCTAGCACTCCCCTGCATTTCCTCTACTCTTTAATGCTGGTTGTCCCCAACCAGACAGCCATGAAAAACATAAGCACACATAAGTCTCCAGGCTCCTCTCTTCCTCTCGCCCCACAACATTCACCCCTGACCCCATTCCCTCACACCTACTCCAGTCTCTCTCTCTGGTCGTCACCACTCACCTAACCAAAGTCATCAACTTCTCCTTCTCTTCTGGCATCTTCCCCTCTTCCTTCAAACACTCTATCATCACTCCCTTATTAAAGAAAACTTCTCTTGACTCATCCTGCACAAATAACTACAGATCAGCCTCCAATCTCCCCTTCATCTCTAAACTCTTGGAGCCCTGGTCTACACCCGCCTCACCCCCGACCTCTCCACTCACGCTCTTCTAAATCCATTACAGTCTGGTTTCTGCCCCCTTTACTCAACAGAAACCGCCCTCATCAAAGTGACCAATGACCTTCTGATGGCAAAACGTAATGATAACCACTCTATACTTATTCTTCTTGATCTCTCTGCAGCTTTTGACACTGCTGACCACCATCTCCTACTCTCTATGTTGCACTCCATCGGTATAAAGGACACGGCTCTCTCCTGGTTCTCTTCCTAGCTTTCTGACCGCTCTTTCAGTGTAACATTCACTGGCTCCACTTCCTCTCCTCTTCCTCTCACTATTGGGGTCCCTCTGGGCTCAACCCTTGGCCCTCTTCTCTCTCTACACGGCCTTGATTGGACACACCATCAGCAAATTTGGCTTCCAGTACCATCTTTATGCTGATGACACACAACTGTACACTTCAGTCCCTGACCTTACTCCTGCGGTATTAAAGAACGCCAATGACTGTCTAGCTGCAGTTTCCAACATCATGTCTGCTCTCTATTTGAAACTCAACCTTTCCAAAACTGAACTTCTTCTGCTCCCGCCCTCCACTAACCTCCCTAAATCTGACATCTCTCTCTCAGGGTACCTTTACACGCGGCTACATTTCTAGGGTGGCTACAGGTAACTTACTGGTTGCAGTGAAATCATGGAGACAAGGTTCTATCTTGTTGCTATGTACAAATGGAATAATCTCTCCATGATTTCACTGCAACCAGTAAGTTACCTGTAGCCACCCTAGAAATGTAGCCGCGTGTAAAGGTACCCTCAGTGTGCGGCACCACGATAACACCTAGGCAGCAGACTCGCTGTCTGGGTGTTATGTGTGACACTGATCTATCCTTTACCTCCTATACACAATCTCTCATCCTCTCTTGTCGCTTGCACCTGAAGAACATCTCTAGAGTCCGCCCCTTTCTCACCATGGAAATAACAAAAATCCTCACCGTGACCCTAATCCATTCCCACCTTGACTACTGCAATTCTCTATTTCTGTAATTCTCTACTAAATGACCTTTGCCTAACATCTGCACTTAACCGATCCTCACATTCCCGGGTCCAAGACTTCTCTCGAGCTGCACCAATTTTCTGGAATACTCTACTCCAAGAAATCAGGACTATCCACAACTTGCATAGCTTCAGACGCTCCCTTGACTACTGCAATTCTCTACTAATCGGCATCCCCCTTTCAAAACTATCCCCTCTCCAGTCCATCCTTAATGCAGCAGCCAGGATCACCCATCTGGCCAATCGTTATTCAGATGCCTCCGCTCTGTGCCAGTCACTGCACTGGCTGCCTGTATACTACATGACACAATTCAAATTGCTTGTTCTCACCCACAAAGTTCTTCACGGTGCAGCACCTCCCTACATCGCCTCCCTCTTCTCTGTCTATCACCCTACCCGTTCTCACATTCTACAAATGACCTTCAAATAACATCTGCACTAATTCAATCCTCCCACTCCCGGCTCCAAAACTTCTCCTGAGCTGCACCAATTCTCTGGAATGCTCTACCTTAAGAAATCAGGACTATCCACAGCTTTCATAGCTTCAGATGCTCCCTAAAAACACATCTTTTTAAGGCGTCCTATCATGTTCCCTAATAGAAGTCCTTAGAGAATGGGCTATATACAGTACCATCTCTCTAGACATAATCTCTTCTTCAAACTCCACCAAACCCAAAAGCTATACACAGATGTCTGGTGACCATTCATGTAACTTTATTTCTATCGCCCTCTTCCTCAAAATTCCTGGAACATCACTGTAATAAGCCCCTGTACCCTGTGTAACCCCAATCCCATTGCAGATTGTAAATTCTTTTGAGCAGGGTCACCTTTATTTTTGCCTTAATTATTGTATTGTACTTTTTACATTGATTCTATGCTTATTGTACTGTATCTAATTACTGTACTGTATTTTTTACATTGTTTCTCTGCTTTATTTTTTACACTGTTTCTCTACTTTAATTGTACTTGTACTTGTATAGTAGTTTTACATTGATTCTCTGCTTAGTGTATTGGATTTTTTACATTCATTCTCTGCCTTAATTACTTACTGTATTGTATGTTTTTTATTGTTACCTATGACCGCTCGGAAACAAACCACTGTATTGTTAAGCGCTGTGGAATATGTTGGTGCTATATAAAGATTTATTATTATTATTATTATTATTATATATATGTCACCTCAACTCAATCATTGATATTTTTATCATCATTTAAACATTTTTCTCATTCAAGGCACAAAGTTCAATTTGTCGACATGGCCTGTTGGCCAGCATGGCTACACAAGGCCCAAAAGCCCAAGAGAAACAGAATCTTCATAAGCTCAATAGTGACAGTCCTTTCCACAAGGAAAGTAACAAACACGGGGAGCTCAGGTTGTGTTAATCCATTCTCCTGGGCACAATCCTTAAAGTCCACAGGAGCCCACAAGTACTGGAGTCCTCTAAGTTTTCCCCTCCCTCCATTGGGGATGGCATTTCTCCTATAACACATTGTTAGCTGCCCAAGTGGCATGGAAAAATGGCACAGTCCATGGGGAAAAAGGACAGTCCGTAGGGCAAAAAGGGGCAGTCCAGGAGACAAAAGGGGCAGTCTGTGTCACTGAGTTGTTAATGAAGGGACTTTGACCCTTCCACAATCCAGATCCTTGCATTACAGCAGGAAAAAGCACAATAAACGCAAATAAATTGGAGGGTGAAATTAAACACAGACTTTCCTTCTCTTTGGCCCCTTCCTTTTGTCGAGCCCACTGGGATGGGGTACTCGGTACCGGACCGGGTCTGCTACTGGGGATGTCACGGGTGGTCTTGGTCCGGACCGTTTCCCGGGTCTGGCAGTGAAAAGGGGAATATTTACAGGGGATAATATCAGTCGTTACGCCACCCACGGTGTGTGGTCAGTAGTGGGACCGCCGCTGCTGCAGAACCTCCGGGGATGATGTGATGGCAGCTAAGATGGAATAGTTCTCCGCGGGTAGAACTAGGTTCCCTGGGGCAGTGATGATAAAGTCTATAGTGTAGGGTATGATTCTGGCTGGTGCTGGGTGCAGTGCACTTACTGTCCTGATGCTGCAGAAATCCTCCTTCAGCGTTCGGAGATGACAGGCTGTGACTCTCCAGGTTGTAATCTTCTGCAGACCTGTTTGGAGGGAATCATGTGCAGGCAGAATCATGCGAGGGAGTCAGAATCAGGGTTCACCGTGTTTACTTCTCAGCTTCTCAGTTACAGCTTAGTCACAGTTCACAAGTCTTTACACGGGCACAACTCTCCCCTCCGGGTTCCTTTACTCCCTGCAGCCAGGTTGTTCCTTTCTATGACCCCTCACTTGTTCTCTTTCCATTCCAGGCTCTGATTCTCTCTCTCTCTCTCACTTGTTATGTGTGTCTCCAGACGGTATGGCGGTGGCTCGGACCCCTGTGGGCCCTCGTGGTTGCCACTGAGCTACCCGTCCTTTGGGGTGGGAACCCTACCGTGAAACTAGAGTTCCCCGTCGGTTGTCTGGGGATACTGGTGGATCATCGGTCCCCTTCAGAGCCAACACTCTGCTGCTAGCCTAGCCTCCAATAGTCCTCCTGGGTGAGGCTCTACCAGGCTCCTTCTAACCGTGTCTTTGGGTTCAATAGGAGGGCTACTCCGCCTGCAGTCTTCCGTCTCAGCCGTGTTTCTAGGACCCAGTATCACTGATCCTCTCGTCCCTCACACTTCTGGGGTGCTGGCTCCGGGTAGGCTTTCTCTCTGTGGCTCACACTGGCTCTCCAGATTCTGCGTTCCTTCCACCCCACTCTTCCAGGACATGTGTTTCTGTCTTTGCATCTCAGCTTACACCGGCCTACTGACTCCTTTCTCCTCCCCCTGCTCTATATATACTCCCTCTGTCACCTGACCTGCTTGCTGGCCCACCCACTGTCTCTAAACCCACCACCCCTCGCCTGACTAGAGTTACCAAGCTCCGGGTTGGGTGCTGCTCTCTAGTGGTTGTGTGTGCTATTTGTGAGGGTGTTGGGGTGCAACTGTCGTTTCTACCTTCCTGGCTGCAGTTCCCTTTGTGGCCTCCTGGTCGCAGGGGCGCCACACTTTCGTCTGACAACTTTCAGACACAGAGCCTTCAGGTCCATCACTCCCAAGGACACAGAACTATCCCGGTGCAAAGGTGCAACAGACATAACCTTCGATGATACTGATGCATTCTTAAGTAGCTCTTTCCAATACAACTTCATGGCAGTACTCAAATCAAATTTTTTTTGCCTCCGACCACATTCACATAAACAGCCGAGTGGGGTCCTTGGACCGCATTCACCATATCCAGAGAGCTTGCTGACTTGTGGGTTCCAGAACGTAGGTCAATAGGGGCTGAGGACATAATAGTTTTGATGATACTGATGTTATTCCTTGTCTGCACTGTAAGGCCATGGGGTATTGAGGGTGAGGACAAGGTCTTTCCCTGCTGGAACTGGTTGCCAATGAGGGGGTAGTGTCTTCCAGCCTGGCATGGAGCTCTGCAACCGCATTCCACCCATGGAGTCCATCTACTTTGATAAATTGGAACCTGTCTCCCCAGATCATCACAGGGCCACAGTCCACAGAACCTGTGTACACTCTGTGGCCGGTCTGCTCCTCACAGATAAATCCATAACACCGATCGAGATCTAGTTGTCAGATCTGGCTAAAGGTGACGTGACCGCTATGGCCAGGGAAGCCCAGCTGGGCCCAGCTTTTCCCGCTTCATCTTGCCCTGGATCAGGCTGGCATCCTTTTTGCTTGTTCAGCATGAAGGGGCAGCGAATGTGGCTGCACATATGCCATGGGTAGAGCCTGATGGGCTGACAACTCCCTAACTATATAGAAGGCTTCTAGAAGGGAACCCATTGGCTTTGCAGCTATCTACTCCAAGAGCAGCTTCACTTACTGTCCGCCACCAAAGCGGGTCACCTTGAAAGCCATCAGTTTAGGAGACAGGGGATCCAGCCCCTCAGGAGCAATCACTCAGTACCGCTGTAGCCCACTCAGATGGGTGGACACCTCATTGACCTCAATGACCCAGTCCTTCCACATATGATGAAGGCGACCATGGGCATCATGCTCAAATGAAGCCTATGTTTTTCGCTTCATCTCTCTCAAGCTGAAATGGCCGGGGTAAGCTCTACTGACAGAGCTTCCATTTTCTTCCAGCTTCCCCACCCATTCTCCCAAGACTTCTGCCTGTTCTACATTACTCCACACTAACGGGTGGGGCTTTTTCTTCTGCAACACCCACCTGGGTGAAGCATCACTTATGATCCCTCCCAGGGGCCAGCTTATCTTTTGTGCCACAGCTACGCCCACGATAGGCCTGTCTTCTTCTCCACGCTGCAAGAGCCATTTTTCTTTTTCTCAACCATACTCTGGCTGCAGAGTTCAATTTTACAGTTGTTTTCCACATAGTTTGCCCTATCTTTTGGCACACAGTTTTATCCTGCCAGACTATACCAGATGATGTGGGGGTGGCGTGGAGCAGTAGTCACGGGTAAGGGTCAAGCCCTCGCTGCCTTGCAGGCCTCCATGGGCAGTCCGTGTCCTGGCCACTTCCATAGTGCAAAGCGGGTTAGCTTGGTTGTGTGTTTCTTGGAGGGATAACAAGGACACAGATTATTGTCTCGGTTAAAACGTTTCTGTACTTGTATACAAATACAACACTTGCCGAGCAGGTACATTGCGAGCACGCTCCTTTAACACTAGAAGTCCCGGGAATTTAAAGGATCCTTGGTTTTCAATGTTAAAAAGGTCAAATGACCCGTCTCTGGGACTTCTAGTGTTAAACAGTCCAGGAAACACACAGTTCACATTAACTTGAAATTTAACTGTAGACTGCTCCCCTAGTTTCAATACCTCTGTTTTTACTGCTGCACCTCTTACTTTCCTTCCAGTTTTCGGCTTAAGAATTGAGCCGCTTACAGCGTTCACCAGGACTTACTTTTTATTAGTGCGTAGGGGCTTACACAGCAGGGGTTGAGAGTGTGAGGATGGGGGATTCACTTACAACGGCCGTTTCACGCCGCAAGTGGCGCTTCCATGGGTAAACAATCCATGGGGGTGGGTGGGTGTGACCCCATACTTATACTCACCTCCTTATGACATCATCATGTTATTAGTTCCTAGGCAACCATATACAACAACACAATATACCTGGAAGCTTCAGTGACAATAGTTTTAACTATAAGATACCTTAAAAGTGATTAGTGTCAAAACTAAAATACCTATAAAGATAAAAGAAAAAAGAAGAAACAAACATCATATAATATGCATGTGCTCATACACCCACTACCATTAAAAAAAGAAGGTTACAGAAATGAGAGGTCATTTTTGTCGTTCAAGCCGGCGGGCCCCTGTGCTCTAAGCTTAATTATCCAACTGGCTTACTTTTGCAGGAGCAACCTGTGCAGATTACCTCCTGCAGGTGGCATTTCCACCCTCTCCAGGCCCATAAACAACAATACACCAGGGTCTCCCCATGGGCATTTCTCACGTGCTCTATAAGCCTTGGTGATGCCAAACCTGTCTCTATAGATTTTACATGCTCTCTGAACCGTATATATAAACATCTAATACTTTTTCTGATATAATACCTACCGCAGGAACACACTACGGCATATACTATGTACTTTGTTTTGCATGAAATAAAACTATTGACCATATGTAAAATATGACCAATCCTAACTGGATTATGTACTAAATGCTGCGAACAAAAACGACAGTTACGACCTCAAAGCAAGAATCTGCACTGGGTTAGTGGTGCTAGTCTGGATTTGGAAACCATGACTTCTTACTTTCCTGTTTAACATCACATATACGCACGGTAAATTAAAAAAGTTCTGCATGGCTTTCATCTCATCCCACTCACAGGGACCCATTCTGTAGAACTAGTGAGACAAGGCTCATTCACAGATACGTCTGTGAAGCCCTGTTCGCATGAGCCTCTGTTAAATTGTCCTTAGACTGTTACAGTAGAAGACAGTCGCTACCAGGGGATATTCTCCCAACAGTTCAGGCCAGGTACTACATGGATGGCTAGGCCACACTAACTGTTAACTGTGGAAGTTTTTCATGTGGCAAAGATCCCAGGGGTAACCCAGAGGGTGAGCCAAATTAAAGTTATGGCCACCACTCTTGGCACCTCCCACTGCTTTTGCTGCTTTTGTCCTCCTCTTCTTTCTCTCGCTTCCTAAACCAACATTGGCTAGGAACTTTTTTTTAACTCCTAAGCCCCTCCCTTCATGGGCTGTCTATATTAAACCATAACCACTCCCTGCCTAGAAGGAACCAGGGAAGCAGTATCTAAAATCTGGCCACTAGATGGCCGTACTATATATTTTTTATTCAAATTCCCACATATCACAGTTAAACATAGTATATAAATTCAATACAAATATCATAACAATTCACATTACTCCTTTTTTCAGTAACCAGTGTATTCAGGCCTGGGTCCTAGCACCCCTCTACACATGCCTCACTTTTTTGACATGAACATTTTGATTGATCTGCAACTATGCAATTCCATTGATGCACGGTGTTCTGATACCTTTCTTTCATAGACAATCATTTCAACTTTATCAATTTGTAATCAAGTATCTCTTTTGTATCACCAGACTAGACAAGCTAATCTTTGCACCCTACATCTCAGTCATCCTCGACCCTTTTGCTTCTTCACTGTTGGTTGTCTTTTTATAGTTAACTCTTAGGCCGGCTTCACACCACGGATTTGCTGATCCGGGCTGTCCGGTGTGATCAGATTTCGGTTCCATAGTATTCCTATGGATGGAGTCGGATATCAGCTATTTGCAATCCGGTTTTCATCTGTCCGGGAGGATCCGGGAAAATTCTGATTTTTCTCCCGGACACAAAAACGCAGCTGCAGCGTTTTTGTGTCCAGGGCAAAAATCTGCACAAATCGGATCCTCCTGGATCGTCCCGTATCCGGCGCACCCTAACATGGGGGTCTATAGCGCCGGATCCAACATAATATCGGCCGGCTCCTGGACGCCAGGTGCTGAGGCTGAACTTCAGCACCATGGAGAGATCCCCGCTGAGATTTAATGACCGATTTTGAAATTTCAGCAGGGACAGCTCCTGAACCCTGCGATGTGCCAATTCCGGCAGAAAACAGGACCGGAGGGCTTTTCCCTGTTTTCAAGATTTCTGAAACCATGGGTCCATGTGGAAAGTTGCTGGAGTGCACTAGCCAACTGGTTATTGTTAGGGTACAAAAATGGAGTGGAGTACAATGACTGACAATATGACCAAGGATTTATTTTCATCCACTGATAGCAAAAAAAGACACAGATTATAATAAGGATCTGAAACAGAATACATGTTTCCAATTTTTTTAATACTAAACTTATATAATGCAAAAAAATGGAAAACGTCTTTACAACTATTTTGACATGGCTTAAGCAGAGTTCAAGTAAAGTGCCCTAAACTTTTATTCATTCTCAGATTACTTCCACATCTTTAATTCCTGTTAGATACAGTACGAAGGTTCCCAAAACACAGTCAAGGGTAAAAGGCAGTGAGTAATCTCCTAAACCTCTTGCCCACAGGCTTGATACAGTAATATCATACTGAGTGTTGTCAAAATATGTTGATTAATTTCCAGTCTGAAATAGTCTGTAAGACAAACAAGATCAGAGGACGTCTCGAGTATATACTTCATCCTGAACCTTATCTGAGATCACCAAAAGTATTTAATAACGTCTGCAGTAAAATGCTGGGAAAAAGAAGCATTTCATTGCCTAATCTATCAGTGACATGAATATAGACTGACAGGTCTGACAATATTCTCCTAACATAGCTGTATATTCTAGAGACTATTGCGTAAAAATTCAAGTCTGCACCATATATCCTTGTTAAGTTATACCCAGGCTCATAGCCAAGTAATAAAAGGAAATGAATGAATCAGTTGTCATGATATGAGCTGTATTTTTTTTCTTCTTCATATTTTTTCATGTGTCATATGATTCATACATGAAAAATTAAACTCCAAAGTTTCACAAAGATAAGATAAAATAAGAGGTATATTACAAAGCATACAAACCATCTGGGTCTTTTCACTGAGCTGTCACAGAAATAATGTTGTACTTGTGGTGACCAAGGAATTTTCAGAGAGTAAATGATTTTATTTAGAGCAGTTGTCCCTTGAATAAAATACATTTTAATCATTAGATCTTAAGACAAGCCAAAAAGGACAGTGTTTCCTAGATCCGAGCTGCTCATACGATTAAAGAACCACAGTTGTCAGATGGGGATGGCTTTATCCCAACGCGTTTCAGAGCTGTATCCCCACTCCTTCCTCAGGGATCTAGCACAGATCTAGGAAACACTGTCCTTTTTGGGTTCATCTTATGGTTACCACTGCCTGCATGTGGAGTGTGGATCCTGACATACACTGTTTACACTGGTTGTGGGTCACACAACCATCCCAGGTGAGCAGCTATAATTGTTTGCCCCACAAAAGTTGTTGCAAGGATAAGACCCTATTGCGCTTTCTTTCCTTCTTTATAGTTTTCTTTGTTAATCATTAGATCTTGGAATAATAATAAGTTCCACAATTTGATGTGTTAAAAAAACTGTTTCTGTGCTGAGATAATCTTATATACAGTTGAAACCAGAAGTTTACATACACTATATAAAAAGACTTACGCATGTTTTTCCCACTATCAGACCTGAAATCAAAATAAACCTTTTCCGTTTTATGTCAATTAGGATTACTATAATTATTAATAGTTGCCAAATACCAGAATAATGAGAGAGAATGTTTTAAGGCATTTTTTTTTACTTTCTATAAAGTCACAAATTTACTTACACTAAGATTACTCTGTCTTTAAACAATTTGGGAGAGCCCATGATGGTGTCGTGTGTTTGCTAGCTTTTGATAGGTTTATTGGCAACATCTAAGTTAATTAGAGTTACACCTGTGGATGTATTTTAATGCACACCTGAAACACACTGCTTCTTTGTGTAGCTTCATTGGAAAGTCTAAAGAAATCAGCTAAGAAATCAGGAAGAGATTTGTGGACTTGCACAAGCCTGGTTCACCCTTGGGTGAAATTTCCAGATACCTGAATGTGTCTCGTTCACCTGTATAAACAATTATATGCATGTACAAACAAGATGGAAATGCCCAGCTATCATACCACTCAGGAAAGAGTTGGGTTTGGTGTCCTAGAGATGAACGTGCTTTGGTCTGACATGTACATATCAACACAAGAACAAAAGCAAAAGACCTTGTGAAGATGATGGCAGAAGATGGTAAGATTGTGTGATTATCCACAGTGAAACGAGTACTGTATCAACATGGGCTGAAAGGCCACTCTGCCAAGAAGAAGCCGTTACTCCAAAAGGAACATAAAAATCCAGATAAATTTTTGCAAATTCCTACAGGAACAAAGACTTACATTTTTGGAGACATGTCCTGTGGTCTGACGGAACTAAAATTGAGCTATTTTTCCATCATGACGATCGTTACTTTTGTAGGAAAAAGGGAGAAGCTTGAAAGCTGAATAACACCATCCCAACTGTGAAACATGCGGGTGGCAGTATCTTGTTGTGGTGTTGTTTTGCTGCAGGAGGGACTTGTGAACTTCACAAAATAGATGGCATCATGAGAAAAGAAGATTATGTGGCAACACTTAAGCAATATTTCAAGACATAAGCCAGGAAGTTAAAGCTTGGGCGGAAATGGCTCTTCCAAATGGACAAAGACCTGAAGCATACTGTCAAACTGATTACAAAATGGCTTAAGGATAACAAATGTTTGGAGTGGTCATCACAAAGCCCTGCTTTCACTCCTATTGAAAATTCATGGGCAAAACTGAAAAGGAGACCTACTGCCACACTTGGGAGGTGAGGGAATCAGGTAACTTGATGGTGTGATGGGCAAAGGGGGTCAGGAGAGCCTAATCTGACCCTGATGCTGGGGTCCCTGGCTCACCCTGATCTCGGAGGTACCTCTGATGGTGAGGAGTTCTGAGCCACCACCCTTTACCTTAAGCTCCTGATCAGCCCTAGGCTGAGGTCCCCTACCTCCACCCACGGGTCGGGGATCACAGCTTCTCCCATGGCAATAGAACTCTAGGTATGGCTTCAGCACAGCAGCAAGACGTCTTCTGAGGTCAGTGACCAAGAGCCAACTAACTCTATAAATGGCGTCTGACAGAGGAGAGGGAAGGCTATTTAAAGCCAGGGCAAGGGGATTCCCAGTGAGTCACACTTCAACCACTCAACCAGCAGCTAAACATAATAGTGAGTGCAGCTCTAGATCACAACACAGGAGACAAGACTTTCACACCAATACCTCATGCAGCCCTTAAAGGAAGACAACACATACAGCAGCATCCGACAATATCAGCGCAAACTAAGCGCGTGACACCTACAAACATGGCTCAGTTACACCTGTTCTGTCAGGAGGAATGGGCCCAAATTCCTCCCAACTATTGTAAGAAGCTTGTGGAAGGATATCCAAAACTTTTGATCCAAGTCATACCCTTTATGGGCAATGGTACCAAATACTAATGAAATGTATGTAAACTTGTAACTTTGCAGAAAGTAATAAAAATGCCTTAAAATATTCTCTCTCATTATTCTAGCATGTGATAAATGTTAATAATTATAGCAATCCTAATTGATGTAAAACAGGAAAGGTTTATTCTGATTTCATGTTAGATAGTTAGAAAAACATGAATGTTTCTTTTTATATAGTGTATGTAAACTTCTGGTTTCAACTGTATGTGCTCCTGCTATGCACTGTCCAATGGCTCTGTCAGACCGTACAGGGACATGGTCTTATCATACCACATCTCTTAAGCTGGGGAGGAAAAGCACAGATAGAACATGTATGTGAAAAAAGGAAATTTGAACATGGCCCCAAAGCAAAGATCTTCCAAGCAATGCTCCAGTCAGGAGACTGGCCACCATAGTTGTGGGGAAAGGTGGGGCAAAAGAAGACCTGACCATCGGCTCTTGTAGGTCATGGCAACATAAGCAGCATGAACAGGTCAGCTAATCATTCTCCTGACATCACTCGCTGACACTGCATATGCAGCTGACAGCCTCGGTAGTGAGTGCTGCTGTGAAGCTAAAGATATGGAAGATTTATTGTAAATGGGGGAAGAAGTTTGAGAACACAGTTAAGAGGAGCAGAGGGGTAAATATGGGGAGAGAGTATGGGGATCGAGGAGGAAAAATGTTAGTACTGCATAGGGAGGGAGAGGGTAAATATAAGGACACAGTATGCGGAACAAGAGGGCATGATGGGAATGAGGAGGGAAATGTATGCAGGCATGGTATGAGGAGTGAGGGGAATGGGTGTAATGTATGCAGGCATGGAATGAGGAGTGAGGGGGATGGGTGTAAACACAGTACGGGGAGTGAGGATGAATGGCATGAACACAGTATAAGGAGTGATGGGAGGATGGGTGCAGAGGTAGTGAGGAGACAGTATTGGATGAGAAAAATGTGAGGGGGAACAGAACAGAGATTGGGTAGTGTGGGTTGTGTTTTGGAGAGAGGGGGCAGCATGGGGGGACATTGTGATGCTAAGGCCAGGAGGAGACAGCAGGCTCATGAGGGGGAGTGTGATGGGGGCATAACATAGAGACTTGGCACTATAAGGGGAGCAAAATGTGAGAGGACAGTGTGAAGATCATGATCCTGCACTGGGCTCGGATGCTAGAGAAAGACCTAAGGAGCTCACAGTCAGGAGATGTACTGTTCCTGATGCCAGGCAGGAGCATCATATGTCATACTCAGGAGGATCTTACTGCATGCCTGGTAGCTGGTGCTGCAGCTGCTGAATTGGCAAATCCAAGACCAGAGCCATGATGAGGAGTATGAGGAAGAATAGAAAGTAGTAGATGCAAAAGGCCCTGTTTCCCAGCCTTCTGTAGCACCCCCACCAGAGGCCTAGCGGCCTTCAACAGGGAGAATGCCATGTGGGGATTCCTATCCTCTCCAAACAACTATCCGTTACAGCATGAACCACCCTGTCCTGAAGTGATTTGGCTTGCGGATTCCATCACCCAACAGTGGTTGCATGGACCTAATGCCAATGGCTTTGATGACAAATGTACCCGAGGCAAGGTGGTGACATACATCCAGCAGAGGGTTTGGCTTCATAGCCAAAGAAGGTACTAGTTATCAGTGCTACGCCAACTGGTATACCCTGCTGCATGACCATCTTCCCAAAAGACATAGCACAATCTATGTTTCGGAAGTGGTCACTTTCATTAATATGATGGGCATCAAGTGGAGGATCGTGGTTGGCGTAAGTCAGGTTGACACCAACGACGACTTTAAAAAGTGGCAGCAAGAGGTCAACCAAGAGAGAATCATGCATCGGATGGAGGCCAGATCTCTCTTGGTTAGCCAGCCAGCTGCACCCAAACTCACAGGGACCATCGATCCAGTTGGTGTTGCCCAAGTTGATCCCATCTCTCCTAGAGGGAGTAGTTATCCCCTAATTCTCTATCCTACTCTCCATTGCTTGCCATGATGGGGTCTACTGGGAGGCAAGAGAATGCCAATGGAGGAGTAGCACCTGCAATCCTCCGAGACCGTACGGCAGTGGAGTACCATGAGCAACGTCCACCTCCATCCCAGGCAATGATGAGAAAGCTGATAGACAGTTTTAGTTTTTACTCAAATTGAAGTGGACTTCGCTTAAAAGGCATGTTGTTGGGTGCTAATCCACTCGTTAGCTGGCATTTTGTCTAGAGGATTTTTTTTCAGTTGTTTTTAAGTTCTTTGAAGATCAAGGTCTGTTTTTTCTCAATTTTATTTTTTCCCCTTCCCATGTCAAGCATCGGTTATGCTTTCCCCTGCTGTATTAGCGGGACTGCAGCCTTTGGGCTACACCTCAAAGCCCTTAATGGACTCTGCCCTTAATGGACTTTGCACCATTGTAATGGAGTGTGCTGATCCCTGTGGGACTTTCCTTATATATACTGTGCATATTGATATATGTGTTTTTGAGACTAATTATTATCTGTGCTGCAGTTAAGTTTTTTTTTTTACTTCACTCCTTGTGTGCTGGACTGTTTCTGCAAACAGGTGCTTTGATACTGCCCTACAGAGACTGGCAAACAAGCTGAAGGCCTCTGGCTTGTTGGTCTGAGGTATGGAAATGTAAGACACCACACACACTCTTGTAGAGCAAAGCTGGCCAAGTGTACTCTTTAAGGTCAGCAAACAGTGCATGTTTTCATGATGTCCTTAGCATTGCTCAAGGCACTGGAATCAGATATATGTCAGTATGGGCGCACACCTCTTTTAGTGGGTGCTAGCTTCAAAAATATGTAAACACTTACCAATAGATAGATCAGCTGCACACCACATTATTTCTTTAAAGGGAATGCCAAAATGGCTGTGTGAATTTATTGCATTATATAATAAGAAACAAAGAAATATTTATACAGCTACTGAAAGCTGGCCCTGGTCTAAAAGATAAATGTGAAAGCATTAGTTGATGTCATAGTCATGAAATCATAAGCCCAGTAACTGTTTACAGAGTTCTTTCACTAATACGGTCCTATTCTCACCCTCAATGTCTGCAACCTGGAAATGTGAATGGGAAAATGCCCTGTGCAGTTAAAATCATGGTCTTAAAGGGAATGTGTCAAGACTATGTTAAAACCCTGCTTTTAAAGGGAGTGTGTAACACCTGTGTGAATGTTCTCACATTAGTCACTGGGTGGGGTGCAGCTCCAAATATAATAACTAAATATATGTCAGTATGGGCGCACACCTCTTTTAGTGGGTGCTAGCTTCAAAAAATATGTAAACACTTACCAATAGATAGATCAGCTGCACACCACATTATTTCTTTAAAGGGAATGCCAAAATAGCTGTGTGAATTTATTGCATTATATAATAAGAAACGAAGAAATATTTATACAGCTACTGAAAGAACTCTGTAAACAGTTACTGGGCTTATGATTTCATGGCTATGACATCAACTAATGCTTTCACATTTATCTTTTAGACCAGGGCCAGCTTTCAGTAGCTGTATAAATATTTCTTTGTTTCTTATTATATAATGCAATAAATTCACACAGCCATTTTGGCATTCCCTTTAAAGAAATAATGTGGTGTGCAGCTGATCTATCTATTGGTAAGTGTTTACATATTTCTTGAAGCTAGCACCCACTAAAAGAGGTGTGCGCCCATACTGACATATATTTAGTTATTATATTTGGAGCTGCACCCCGCCCAGTGACTAATGTGAGAACATTCACACAGGTGTTACACACTCCCTTTAAAAGCAGGGTTTTAACATAGTCTTGACACATTCCCTTTAAGACCATGATTTTAACTGCACAGGGCATTTTCCCATTCACATTTCCAGGTTGCAGACATTGAGGGTGAGAATAGGACCCAGTATTAGTGAAAGAACTCTGTAAACAGTTACTGGGCTTATGATTTCATGGCTATGACATCAACTAATGCTTTCACATTTATCTTTTAGACCAGGGCCAGCTTTCAGTAGCTGTATAAATATTTCTTTGTTTCTTATTATATAATGCAATAAATTCACACAGCCATTTTGGCATTCCCTTTAAAGAAATAATGTGGTGTGCAGCTGATCTATCTATTGGCACTGGAATCAAGACATAACTGGGTGATAAAATTAACACCTGTGCAACCCTGCTCTAGAAGAGGTAGTGAGTGGTCAAGATGAATTCTTAAGCCCTTTCACCACAACTGCAGTCCTCCTGGATACCTTTGGGTCTTGTGCCCATGGTGCATTGTTTGATGCTTTTTTGACACAGATTTGAAGAATCTGCGTCAAAATCCGCATGCCTATCCTGAGGCCAGCAAAGTCTATGACAGGTCAGAAGTGCTGTACCCACTCTGCATTTTTTTTCCTTGCACATGCGGTTCAGAATTCTGTTTCCTGCCCCCAAATCTGCAAGAAAAAAAACATGTTGGCACAGCACTTATGAATTCTCATAGACTGCTGGCTTCAGGATAAGCATACAAATTTTGATGCAGATTCTCAAAATTTGCTTCAAAAGAAGCATCAAACAAAGTGTCATGGACACGGAGCCTTACAACAACAGGGTAAGGTCACGTTCACAGAAAGCATCCCCCATATGCTGTGAAAGCAGGCACTGGTGTGAATGTGACAAGCAGCTAGCACGATATCACAGTTCTCAAGAGACAGCTAGTGTTATGAGCACTGGCTCCACTGAGGTTATCTCTGGTCTCACAGTGGGATTCCCTGCTGCGTGATACCTACTGTGTAACCTGAGACAACCTCAGGGAAGTCATGAGAATGTCTTAGGTTCATTAGAGGGCCCAGAAGCTTGGTGACAGCAGTGCTGAAGCTTAATAAGTAACAGTGTAGGAAGATAATGTCTGTGTCAAAACAGCGGGGCTCCACTGTAAAATGGTTTGGGCTGTATTTGGCAGTTTTTGGGTCCCTTGAAGGTGTTTCCTAGGCCGTTGATTTTGCCTCCCATTGATTTGAATAGAATTTGGGAGTTTGGCGAATTGCTTGCCAATCTATTCAGCAAACAGATGCCTGTTCAGTGAACCAAACCCGAACTTCAATAGGTTCTCTCATCTATACTCATATGCAACATGATACTATACTTATGTTCACATGACCATTGTCTTTTCTTCATGTTTCTCTGCTTTTCACTGAACATTGACAGAATTAGGAAGAGCAGCTCATTGGCATGTGACTGTAAGTATGAAAATCGCATATGAATGATTAATCACATTATGACTAATCAAACTACTTGGGAAGTGGGAGGCACCAAAGTAAATGCTTACCCTTTATCCCGAAAAGCACAGATAAGCCTCTGACCTCAGATACATTATTATTATTATATATTTATATAACGCCATTGGTTCCATGGCTGCTTTACGTGTGCAGGGGCAGACAAGAACAAGAACGTAACATAACGACAATTAAATCGTACAGGTACAGTAGGGCAGAGGATCCTGTCCTCGAGGGCTCACAGTCTATAAGGGATGGGTGGGAGACAGTAGGAGGGGAGAGGTGAGGGGGAGATGGAGCGGTGGGTTAGGTCTCAGTGTGGGTTGTAGGCCTGAAGGAAGAGGTGGGTCTTCAGGTTTTTCTTGAAGGTTCCCAGGGTAGGGGAGTGTCTGATGTGGTGGGGGAGAGAGTTCCAAAGTATGGCGGATGCACAAGAGAAATCTTGTAATCGGTTGTGGGAGGTGGAGATGCGCGGGGAGAAGAGGAGGAGCTCTTGAGAGGAGCGCAGATTGCGTGAGGGGAGGTATTGGGAGGATTGAAGAGGTGGCTAATAATCTAATCAATGAGCAGTATACTATACAATTAAAAAGCATTCCTTTCTTAAGAACAGAAGGAATTGTAATAAAAGTAAAGTGCAAAGTTGTTTTTTATTACAAGTAGATTCCAATTTTACATTTTCAAAAAATGAGACAACCCCATTAAACTATTCCAAGGATTATGATCCCAAGGCTTAGTACTTACTGTGCTTGAGACCATTGTCAGGTGTATACGACCAACAGTGGCCACTTCCTGAACAAATGCCATGGTGTTCATTTATTTTTTAAGGAGCTATCGCAAAAAATCTATGATATACTTTTCTTGCAGTAACCCTCTGAGTAGGAAAGCAAAGTCTGCTGCACTTTCCTATATACTAGTTATCCAGTGTTTTTTTTATTGCACCGCTGGAGTGGTGCTTTAAATCTAAGCTTCCTGATCCTTGTATTATGCTCACCTTCTGGCAGCTTCATCTTCTATCACCACCGGTCGGTTTCCAGGTATTTTTCACCTACCAGCAGCTCCAGTATTTGCTGGAGGCATCAAAGGACACAACTCAATGCATCTCCATGAGAGCCTCGTTCTTGCTTTAATAGACTTGCGTTGAAAGCTTGTGATGTAACTTCTGACTTCCAGCTAGTCAGAAGTTGCAGTCACAAAATGGAGCTGTGGGGCTGGAGCTGCACCGAAAAAGTATGAAAACGCCAGAGGGTGAGTATAACGTTAGGGGCAATGGACTTACATTTAAGGTGCCACTCCAGCGCTGAATAAAAATACTATACCACAGTGATAAAATATATAGTGGATCATACCTGTCAGACGGAGGTCAATAGGACACTCTTTTGGTCTCTGTCTGATGAATGGTATAGGAATGTTAAAATATAAGCCTGGAGCTTTTTCCTGTATATAGATGCATGATTAGCTAAACTGATACAAGTTATCTATAGAAAGCAACTGTGTGGTCTTATGCTGAATCATGTCATGCAAAGCAGTCATCTGCTAAGTACAGCAATTGATGGCTTATGATTGAATGATGTATTTGTAAAAGAAGGAACTATGCTGCTGCCTTATTACCAAATTACCAAAATACATATTAAAATCATAATCAGACGACATAACTGTATCTTTAATAATACCCTCTATGAAAGAATTTGTGATCTTTTTAGATAATACAATTAGGTTTGCTTATGGAATAACATCTTCCTCTTTTAAAGGGCAGCATGTGTAGGCAAAGAGGCTCTGAATCCAACAAAGTATCACTTAGATATTGGGTGCAGCCATTCTTACACAATCAATCATAAGGCTTTCAGTGTACATTTCTATTAACAGAAGCTGCTTGATGACCTGGGTAATCGTAGCCATAATCAGCGGTGTAACTAGGTTTTCTGGCACCCTGGGCAAATATTTATTTTGGCGCCTCCCCCTCACCACCCTGCCCCCCTCCCCCCTCCTCCCCATATACAGGTGGTGGTGCCCCCCATACAGATGCCAGTGCACTTAGCTGACAGCACCACAAGTTATCGCCATCACCCTCTGCAGGGCACAAATGCATTGGAGACCACATAAAGCTGGCAGAGCAGCCTGGCACAGACACTGGGTACAGGATTTATCAACACAGACAGACACTTATACCCTGGCACCACCATATGCCACCTAAATACCGCACCCTCCCCGCATTTACATCATGCACAAACCCTTCTCACCTGCAACCTAGCGATCCTGCCTGCAAAGTCGGGCGATACCTGCGCGATATTCCACTCAATGCACAATGCAAAAAGACACCAATCAGCAGAAAAGGTGCACTGCAAGGGCTCCTAATTCTTCCCCATGAAGGGGCCACAGATGCCGGAGAAGATGCTGATGGAGGTGAGGAGCAGAGAGTGAGCTCTGTGGTACTGGTGCTGGAGGAGAGGAGGGACTGAGGAGGAGGAGGAAGAGATGGAGGAGGGGAGAGAGGGAAGGCGGGAAATATGCGAGGCTGCCAGTCACCTCACCTGGGCACAATCACCACAGACACTCACCTATACATGTCCTACAGCTAAAAGGGGGGCTCCACTAAGAATAAATCATCTGACATATTACAATTAGTCTGCTGCCAGGGGGCGGCTAGCAGGGGTTCAATTGGGCACGTGCGGCGCCGGCCGTGCACAATTTGCAGGGCGGAGTGGAGGAGCCGGCACGGGCGCGGCCGGCGCTCCCTCTGAGTTGCGCCCGGGGCAAAGGATCCGGCTGCACCCCTCTATATACGCCGCTGGCCATAATTGCTATCTATGCCTCTCCCAGAGCCATAGGGATCTCTGAGGGAGACCCAGCTTTCTCACAATGGGCTTTACATTATGCTGCAAAATTTGTTGGTAGTCTTCAGACTTCATAATGCCATGCACACGCTCAAGCAGTCCAGTGCCAAAGGCAGCAAAGCAACCCCAAAACATCAGGAAACCTCCACCATGTTTGACTGTAGGGACTGTGTTCTTTTCTTTGAATGCCTCTTTTTTCTCCTGTAAACTCTATGTCGATGCCTTTGCCCAAAAAGAGAGAACATTCTTCCAAAACGTTTTAGGCTTTCTCAGGTAAGTTTTGGCAAACTCCAGCCTGGCTTTTTTATGTCTCGGGGTAAGAAGTGGGGTCTTCCTGGATCTCCTACCATACAGTCCCTTTTCATTCAGACGCCGACGGATAGTACGGGATTGACACTGTTGCACCCTCGGACTGCAGGGCAGCTTGAACTTGTTTGGATGTTAGTCGAGGTTCTTTATCCACCATCTGCACAATCTTGCGTTGAAATCTCTTGACAATTTTTCTTTTCCGTTCACATCTAGGGAAGTTAGCCACAGTGCCATGGGCTTTAAACTTCTTGATGACACTGCGCACGGTAGACACAGGGACATTCAGGTCTTTGGAGATGGACTTGTAGCCTTGAGATTTCTCATGCTTCCTCACAATTTGGTTTCTCAAGTCCTCAGACAGTTTTTTGGTCTTCTTTCCTTTTCTCCATGGTCAATGTGGTACACACAAGGACACAGGACAGAGGTTGAGTCAACTTTAATCCATGTCAACTGGCTGCAAGTGTGAATTAGTTATTGCCAACACCTGTTAGGTGCCACAGGTAAGTTACAGGTGCTGTTAATTACACAAATTAGAGAAGCATCACATGATTTTTCTAACAGTGGCCAATACTTTTGTCCACCCCCTTTTTATGTTTGGTGTGGAATTATGTCCAATTTGGCTTTAGGACAATTAGTTTTGTGTTTTTTTCATTGAAGACAAATTAAATGAAGATAATAATACCAAAGAATTTATGATTGCAATCATTTTCAGGAAGAAACTGAGTATTATCTGACAGAATTGCAGGGGGTGTCAATACTTTTGGCCAACACTGTATAATTGGGGAGAAGTTTTATCTTATGCCTTTCAGATTAATTATGTCTCCTCCTTTAGATAAATTGAGCCAGCAAGAGCACATACTTTGAATCACATCTATTCACTGTGTTCTTCTTTGGAGGCTTTCTATAACTGCCTCCCGTTCTGCTTCTTTAGCACACAAGTTCAAACACATCACACAAAAGGCACTGCGCATGCCCCGATTGCGCTCCAGCACACAGTCTTCCTGCATTTCATTTACTGGAACCTTGTTGGACAGCCATAGAGTCCCACGGCTTTCAGCACCATCTCTGCTCTGATGACACACAGATCTATCTCTCTGGACCTGATATCACCTCCTTGCTAACCAAAATTCCACAATGTCTGTCCGCTATTTCATCCTTCATTTCTGCTCGATTTCTAAAACTGAACACGGACAAAACAGAATTCATCATCTTTCCACCAACTCAGTCTACCCCCTCCATCAGACCCACCCATCAAAGTCAATGGCTGCTCACTTGCCCCAGTCCCGCATGCTCGGTGCCTCGGAATGATAGTTGACTCTGCCCTCTCCTTTAAGCCACATATCCAAGCTCTTGTCAACCTTCTGCTGACGCCAACTGAAAAATATTTCCTGGATCCGTACATTCCTTGACCAAGATATAGCAAAAACACTTGTACATGTCCTCATTATCTCCCGCCTCGATTATTGTAATCTCCTGCTCTCTGGCCTCCCCTCTGGAACCACTCCAGTCTATCCTAAACTCTGCTGCCCGACTAATCCACCTGTCCCACTGCTATTCCTCAGTCTCTCCTCTCTGCCAGAACCCTTCACTGGCTCCTCATTTCTCAGATGCCCCATTTCAAAAACTCTAACTATGACATACAAAGCTGTCCACAATCTCCTCCATACATCTGTGACATGTTTTCCCGATACCTACCCTCCCGCAACCTCCAATCCTCTCAAGATCTCCTCCTCTACTCCTCTCTTATCTCTTTTTCCCACAGCCGCATACAAGATTTTTCCAGTGCATCCGCCATACTCTGGAACTCTCTGCTCCAACACATCAGACTCTCGCCCACCTTGAAAACCTTCAAAAGGAACCTGAAGACCCACCTTTTCTGACAAGCCCACAACCTACAGTGAGCCTCAGTCCACCAAACCCGCATGACCATCTCCTCCCCTATTGTAATCCCACCCATGCCTTCGTAAGACTGTGAGCCCGTGCAGGTCTTCTCTCCTGTACTTGTGTCCTTATATCTTCATGTATTTCTTGTCCTATGTAGCCCTTTCCACATGTAAAGCACCATGAAATAAATGCCATATATAAAAATAATAATCATATGAAAACGAAGTCTGGTAGGTGCTTCACACATGTTTTTGCCATTATCCGATCTGTCCGAAAAATCGACAGTTTCGACCGATTATTGGACCCCATGCTCCTATGGGATCGTACCGAATCGGATGTCACTAAATTGCCATCCGATTGTCGTCATTCCTGCCTCGATTTTGCCGATTTTTTTCAGGAGAAAAAAAATCGTTGCTGCAACGATTTTTTCATCGATTGCAAATTGCAGACTGATCGGAAATCAATTGGCATTTATGCACATCCGATCTGACCCGATCCCTAAATGGCCTATGGAGAAGGTCGAGGAAACATGATGCTCCCGGACCCATTTTACTGTACTGAGCATGCTCATACATAAATGCTCTGGGAGCAAGGTTAAAGAAAAAAAAAAGAGTTTATTCTCACCAACCCCGAGACCCCGCTGTCCCCGCCATCTCCTATTGTATCCGTGGCATCCCGCAGTGCCTTTGTAGCAGAGGTGTACCTCTGCTTTCAGGACTGCGGTGATGTCACAGTTGTGCCACGTTCACCAGGGTGAACCTGGTCAGTGACTGTGACATCACCGAGTCTGTTACAGAAAGTAACTTGTACACCGGCGCTCGGAGCTAGAGGATGATGGCGGTTGACGCGGCTCGGGGGAAGGATGGAATAAATTTTTTTTTTTTCTTTTTGCAGCCGCGCGTATATAATCGAAGGTGCTATTGACCGATTCAGATCAAAGGAGCCGATGCTGTCCGATTTTATCGGACACATCGTCCTCAAAATCTGGTGTGAAAGCCTTAGCATGTTTTTTTTTCCATTTTTGTATGTTTTTTATGATCTTAAACTAGGGTCAATATAAATAGTTTCCAAGTTGAGGGTAGTTGACCCTAAACAATAAAACATAACTATCTCCACATTTTCCTTTTTTATTTTATGTTATTTATCAAAATGAAGATTTGTGTTTGGAGAAGAAGGATTGACATACAATTGTATTGTGAGTTACGTTTATGACCATGTACTGTCCTTTGACACTTTGCCTTTTGTTACTTTTGTGTATAACCTAACTGTAAAGTCGATATACTGAAGGAGGCTCATATAGAGCCGAAAACGTTGTACACCGCTTAATGAATTGTATCCTGACCCTGTTTGCGACCAAATAAACACTATCAGCATTAATTTCCTTGTGGATTCAACTTTTTTCTTGTTTGTTGTATCAGAGATAATCTAAACTACTATATCGCAAATTTTTTTCAGAGCATCCATTAAGGTTCTGTGAGCCAAGCTTGTTCTCATATATAGACTTAAAAAAGACCAGGTTTGGGACGAACTTGACCCAGACTTGAGTCCAGACCCCAAAACCCATACAAGTCTATGGTGCCCTGAACTAAATGGTGGCTAGGAGGCTGCAAAAAAAATCAAAATGAGGATTAAAGTGTTAAATCATACTTACCAATCTCCACGCTGCTCTCATATTACTTAAACCTTATAACTATTCACTGCATTCCCTCCCCACACTCTGTGACAACATCTGTGATTGGTTACCCAGCCTCACAGAAGCTGTCTGTGTCCCCATGGTGTAAAAAATTAAATAATTAAAAAATGTGTCTGGTCCCCACAATTTTGATATTCAGCAAAGATAAAGCTTACAGCTGGGGATGCTGTAATGGGACAAAATGCCGGAATGCCCGCGCTGCCACCAGGAATCACCAGGAAACAAAGAGTTAACTGGGCAGATTTTTCTTTATTCTATCCTACGCCTTTCCCTAGAGAAGGAGCTCGGATAGAGGCTCTGAAAGGCGTAGGATAGAATAAAGAAAAATCTGCCCAGTGAACTCTTTGTTTTCTGGTGATTCCTGGTGGCAGCGCGGGCATTTCGGCATTTTGTCCCATTACAGCATTCCTGTTTCCGACGGTTATCGTGAAGGTGCGGCCCTGCAGCAGCCATCCTAGAAGCCATCTTACAGGCGATTATACCGGTTGTGGTGACACAACCGAACCAGGTGAGCAGTTCCTGATATATACCGCTATAACCCTTTGTAAAAAGGATAAGACCCTATGTGCATTTATCTCACGTTTACAGCTGGGGGATGGTATTCTTACCCTTGGGATGTCCATATTTATTTGGCCTCCCAGGATAAGAATAGCAAGCACACAGCCACTCGGATTTGGTGCATCCATTAGATATGCTAAATCTGGTGCTTATCCTGCTCTTCACGATTACCCTGGTGCTGTGGCAATCAGGGTAATATAAAGGGTTAATGACAGCTGTAGGTTGACAGCTGTCATCAAGCCCTGGATTGGTGATGTCCGGGTCTCTACAAAACCCCCACATTACCAATCCTGTAAATAAATATTTAAGAAGAACACAGACACAGAGAAAATCCTCAATTTAAAAAAAAAACAGACACCCCCTGTTACCCATTTAAAAACCCAAACATACCCTCCAATGGTATTCCACAAATAGGAGATCCTTGAAGCTCCTTGTCTCTCCTACATCAAGCAGTAACATTAAAGTGACCTCTCAGTGCAAGATCTGGCATCCAATGACTGGCACGGAGAGCAGTAGCTGTGAGAGCGGTGATGTGAGTGAGGTGACCTGAGATCACAGTACCACAGCTGTGACCTCAGATGACCTCACTCATGTCACCGCTGTCACAGCTGCAGCTTTTGGTGATGGCACTAAGAGCTGAGACTGTGAGATTGGTGAGGTCACCTGAGGTCACAGCTGGGGTACTGTGACCTCAGGTGACCTCAATCACATCGCCGTTCTCACAGCTTTCAGCGCCATCAGTGTATACCAGACCTGGCAATGAGCTGTCGCTTTGATGTCACTGCTCAATGCGATGGATATAGAGAGCCAGGCACGTAGAAGGACCTCAGTAGTGGACTACCGTTGAACAGCAAAGCATGTTTGGAATAATAAATGGGAAAAAAACGGTGTCTCCATTTCTTATTTCAAATGAAGGATTTTTCTTTGTTTCAGTGTTTTTCTTAACTATTTATTCACAGGATTGCTAAGGTGGGGATCTCATAGAGACCCAGACATCACCAATCCAGGGCTTGATAACAACTGTCAACCACAGCTATCATTAATGCCTTATATCATTCCAATTGCCACTTCACCAGGTCAATCGAGAAGAGCCGAGTAAGCACCAGGATTGGCGCATCTAATGGATGTGCAAAAACTCGGCAGCTGCAATCTGCTATTCTTATCCTGGGTGGTCCAAAAACTATGGGCCTCCCCAGGGTGAGAATACTAATTCTAAGTCATCTGCTTTATGTTGGCTGAGTATCAAAGTTGAGGGAACCTCATGCCTTTTTTTAAATTATTTTTACACTTCGGGGACACAGAGAGCAACTGTGAGTCTGGGCATACAACCACCGACACTGTCACAGGGAGTGGACAGGGGATGTAGTGAATATTCATGAGGTTTAATGAGCGGACTGAAAGTAGTGTGAGAGCAATGCAGACAGCAGCGAAGAGACTGGTAAGTATGATTTAACACTTTCATACTCGTTTTGCAATGGCAAAGCTTGCTGATTGGATGCACTACCGCTTCTCAACAAGCTTTATTCAGGTGGCAGAAACCGTTTTCGGGGTCCGTGCATAGACACTAGGTATCTGGTATGGACTCCGAACATCACAGTTCGTTTTTCCCATAGATATCAATAATGAAGTCTATGTGAAAAAGCAGAAAGAATTGACAAGTTGATTTCAGCATCCAAATCTAAATGGAGGAAAACATGAAGGTGGCACAGCACTTCAGGATTCTCATAGAGTTTACTGGCATGCATTATCCCTTGCAGATTTGAGAAAATCTGTAAGGAAAAACGCGTAAAAAAACGCACGAAAAACAACGCTAGGTGCGCACAAAGCCTTAAATGGGATCTTCAAGGAAAGCAAGCAATAGTGTCATTGGTTGTATGATTCTTAATGCTCATACTGTGCATTGTACACAATGTTAAGAATCCCTTGTCCTTGAATGTTTGAGCAGTCATCACTTGACCTATCCTATGTGATTTCCGTACCAGCAGTCACATGCTGACTAACTTTTATTCCTGCTTCAACTCAGAGGAATATTAGATGACCATTTCACCCATCAAACAGGGTGAAGCCCTAACAGTATGTATATTACACGCCAAAGGGATTCAGTATTATTCAGTCACTGCCAAAGTTGCTGCCTGATTTGGAAAACCCCTTTTAAAAAAGTAAAAAAACACTACATTCTACTAAACATTAAAAGCACATATCAACATAATAAGCTATTGTTACAAACGTAATGGTTAGTCGCTCAAAATGCAGCTGGAAAATAACTCTTCCAACTGTTGGAAAATAGTTTATATCTGTTTTTCTAAGGACAATACACAAAATAAAATACATCACAAAGATAGAAAAAAGTAGCTGTTACTAAGTTATTTGGTCTATTTTATTGAAATAACCATTGGTGTATTTGTAATGAAATAGACCAAATACCTCACTCTGTGACAGACATATCAATAGTGCTACCAGGGCACCTGCACTGAGGTGCATAATAAGGGACCCATTTCCAACTACAAAGCATTGTACATTATCATGAGCTATTGGACTGCAACGGGCCCATTTGTTCTTGCACAGGGGCCTTTTTCTGTTTCATCTCACTTCTATGAATGTATTTATATTTAGTGTAAGTCACTGCCAGATCCTACTTGTAGGGGCTTATCCTGCTGTGACACGATAGTTCAGCAAAAAGGGGGGCAAAAAAGAACAGAGAGCGCTCCTGTATGACCCAGTCACCACAATGGCTTGCACATTCATGGTGAACCAATACACTCAGCTCCTTTGGTTGTGCTGACTATCACAACACAGTAAAGTACATAGGGGTTGGTCATATTCACCAACTCAGATACCTAATGAAGGGTAAAGTCCTTCCCCGAAACATGCCGTATGTTTTATTAAACTAATTCTTTTTATTATTACTGTCTAACCATTTAATTTGAGGCACCCTCAAATGCCGCATTTTACTATTTTTATTCTTTTGGTAACAATAGTTCAACAGGCGTGGTGAAGTCCAAAATCCAAAAATATTTCCTCCCCTCCCAACCCTCTTATTACAGTAGGCATTAACGTGGGAGAATAGTAATATACACAATGACTGTCAAACATGGAAACAGAAGAAAACAGATGTCTAGCCTATAGATTTACAGATGAGGACAAAATTGATAGTGCCTTTCTGCTAATGTAAGAAATTAGAGATTAGAGGTAAACTCCAAGGTGAGGGTACATCAGTGTGAGATCACACCATCTGTCAGTCTTGGTCAAAGTGGACATCATGGAAGGCGACCAATAAGGAAACCAATATTGAAAGCAACTCATAAAAAAGAGAGACTGGAATTTGCTAAAATGTATATTGATAAACCATAAAGTCTCTGCGAGAAGAGAAGAAATTAAACAAAACTGGAGCTTTTGGGAAGTCACATCAACTATATGTTCACAAATGTAAAAATGAAGCATACAAGCAAAAGAACATTGTGCCCACTGTGAAACATGTAGGAGGATTGGTTATGTTTTGGGGTTATTTTGCTGCATCTGATACTTAGCATATTGTGCAAGGTATAAAGAAATCACAAGATTGTCAAGACATTGTGAAGGAAAATGTGCTTCCAAGTGTAAGAAATATTGGTCTGAGTCACGGGTCATCGGTATTGCAATATGAGAAGAATCCAAAACCTACAGCTTAAAACACGCGAAAAACATTGGACTATTCTGGCATGGTCTTCTATGAGCCCTTTTATAAATACTATTGAATATCTGTGGAAGGCGCGGAGATGAAACATGCAGCCTGGAGTAGTGCCTTCACACCTTAGGGCCACTTTACACACACCAACTTATCTGTCCAACTTCTGAACAACTTACTGGTTGCAGTGAAATCATGGACACATTGTTCATTTTGTGGCTGTGTACAAATGTAACAATGTGTCCATGATTTTACTGCAACCAGAGATCTATGACCAATATCTGAACAGATATCTGTGTGTGTAACGTGGCCTTAAGACAGCTGAGTTAGCCAAAATATTGGTGGACAGGTGCAGAAGTCTCATTAAAGGCCCAGTTACACAGATAATTGTGCAGAGATTCGTTGCAGATCTCTGGTTGCAGTGAAATCATGGACACATTGTTCTATTTTGTGGCTGTGTACAAATGTAACAATGTGTCCATGATTTCACTGTAACCAGAGATCTGCCAACAATCTCTGCACAATTATCTGTGGGTGTAACTGGGCCTTAAGAGTTAAAGAAGGCACTTGTTTGCAGTGATTGTCTCAAAAAGTTATATAACAAAATATTACGTTTAGAGGCCATCATTTCTTTCCCGGTAGTTTGCATTCATTTGTTTTTAAATGTTTCTGTTGAACCTCAATTCACAAGCAATGTCTGATTGTCATTAGTTGATATTCAGTAAATGTAAAGTGAAAATTTCTTTCATCAGCTTCAGGTTATCTCAGTGACCATTAAAGGTTTTTATTACCTTATTTTTCAGACTATTTGATGCACTTTTTTTTATTCAAAAAGTGGGAGGAAAATGGAGGGTGCATCTTATAGTGTATAGTAGCTTACCTGGTGCATTGTACGGAGGGGCAACGGTGGTGGAGTGGGGTCACAGGAGGTGACACAAGGTCAGGATAAGGTGATGTTGCAGGCCCTTGGCTGGGAAGGAGGGGACAGCAGTGTGAAGCAACAGAAGACAGAAGTGATGTTCCTGCCATTGTTGAGGCATCAGCACATTAACCTCCCATCAGGCTTCAGGAAAATGGTGCCATAGTGGTTTATGCTCAGATTGAGATTTCGGCTCATCAGTTTTACTGAAGCCTGCAACAATATCGATCTGCACCAGTGCTGTCTTTAGCCATGGGCAGGACTTGCACAGATTGTGTGGCGCCCCTGCGTTCAGGAGGCCACAAAGGGAACAGCAGCCAGGCAGGTAGGACGACAGTTGAACACCAACACCCTCACAGCCCACACACCCACGTAACAGTAGAGGGCAGCACCAAACCCGGAGCCTGGGAACTCTAGGCAGGCAAGGGGGGGTGGGTTTAGAACAGTGGGTGGGCAAACACCTAGTCAGATGACAGAGGGTAGAAATAGAGCAGGGGGAGGAGAAAGGAGTCAGTAGGCCGAGGTAGGCTGAGCAGAACAGAAGGAAACACACGTCCTGGGCAAGTGGGGTGAAAGGGACGCAGAATCTGGAAGAGCCAGTGTGAGCCGCAGAGAGAAAGCTTAACTGGAGCCAGCACCCCACGGAGTGTGAGGGAAGAGAGGGACAGTGACACTGGTCCCTGGCAACACGGCTGAGCCAGCAGACTGCAGGCGGAGTAGTCCTCCTATGGAACCCAAAGACACAGTAGAGCAAGCCTGGTAGAGCCTCACACGGGAGGACTGCTGGAGGCTAGGGTGAAGTAGAGTGTCGGCTCTAGAGGGGACCGCAGATTTACCCGGCATCCCCAGACAACTGACGGGGGGTCCCAGCTACATGTTAGGATCCCTACCCCCAAGGACAGGCAGCTCAGTGGTAACCCGGAGCGCTCACAGGAGTCCGAGCCACCGCTATACTGTCCAGAGTCACACACACCAAGTGAACTAAGAGAGAGTCAAAAGCCTGGAAAGGACACAGAGACAGAGTGAGGGGTCACAGAGAGCAACGGCCTGGCTGCAGGGAGTAAAGGGAACCCGGAGGGGAAAGTGTGCCCGTGTAACTGTGAACTGTGACTGGAACTGTGAACTGTACTTGAGAACTTTGAGAGTTTTCAGAGTAAACACGGTGAACCCTGAATCTGACTCCCCTGCATGTGTTTGCCTGCATATGACTCCCTCCACACAGGTCTGCAGGAGATCCCAGCATGGAGAGCCACAGCTTGTTAGCTCCAACACCGAAGGAGGATTTCTGCAGCATCTGGACAGTAAGTGTACTACACTCAGCACCAGGCCTGCACACTACACAATAGACTTTAATCAACACTGCCCTGGGGAACACAGTTCTGCCCACGGAGAACTATTCCATCCTTGCTGCCATTACATCATCCCGGAGGTTCTGCGGCAGCGGTGGCCCCATTACTGGCCACACACTGTGGGTGGCGTCACGACTGACATTATCCCCTGTAAATACACCCTTATTATTGCCAGGGCCCAGGACACGGTGCGGACCAGGACCACCCGTGACTTCCCCAGTAGCAGACCCGGTCCGGTACCGAGTATCCCCGTCCCAGTGGGGTCGACAATTGATCCCAGCTTAGAATTTCAAACAGCCATGAAGATATATATATATCAGAGGAAACTGAGGGGCTTTGGCCAGACGCTAATGACAGGTTCTTTTTAACATGGGCAAATTTCACTGCAGGACCACCACTTGCCAATGTCATCCTGCAACTGCTGCAAAACTGCAACTCTCATCATGGTTTGACAGGTTGGGATGTTTTGCAAAAGCTGCAGAGCCAGACAAGTTGTGCAAAACTACTGACCCCATACAAGAGTATTGCACAACCTGTGATCTTCCAGCAGATGTCTTCTGTCATAGCTATGGATCACCCCCATAACGTTGTCAGCAGAAGACCGACCCATAACAGTGTCAGCAGACCAATCGTTGTTAATACTGCTGTTTAGTTCAATTTACATTTACATTGGTGAAATATTATGTTACTTATGTTATTAAACATTTTATCACATTTTGTTTGCTTCAAATTATATTTTTACCATTTTCCTCCTCTAAAACCTAAGTGCTTCTTATAGTCCAGGGAAAAAACCCTGCAGTACTTTACTAGGATAAGAACAATGCAGTCCCCTGTCTGTATATATGGTTGACTGACATATAACACTACGGTGTTCATTTTAGGACATGGTCATTTGTCGAAGTCAAAGTCTAAAAAAGCTGTTCCTGATGCCTGATTTTGACTTTGACTTTGACAAATGACTTTCATAAATGACTTTGATTTTGATAAATGACTTTGACTTTGATAAATGACTTTGACTATGATAAATAACTTTGACTATGATAAATGACTTTGACTATGACTTTCATAAATGACTATGACTTTGATAAATGACTATGACTTTGACTTTGATAAATGACTTTGATAAATGACTATGACTTTGATAAATGACTTTGACTTTGATAAATGACTATGACTTTGATAAATGACTTTGGCTTTGATAAATGACTTTGACTATGACTTTGATAAATGACTATCACTTTGATAAATGACTTTAACAGATTAGCATAATTTATTTTAAAAATTCTACAGTGGGTCCACTATGGATTTGAACCGTGAATGCTGGTTTCCAAAGGCCAAAAGCTTATCCACTAGACCATCCAGGAAGCTACTGTAAAAGCTTGCTTTTGGTATACAAACATAGATAACATGCACACAGTCTGTGTGCAGAAATCTGATGACCCTGATGTCTGAGAGCTTCAGACTCAACCATGAAAGTCACACATCACATTTATTTCTCATGGAGGTTAGCAGTATAATGAAAGTACAAATGCCAATGTTTCCTAGCTTTTTTTTTCTGAAGGTATTATAGTTATTAATATAATTATTATCCTCTTAAACAAAACTAATGGTAAAAATTTTTTTTTTGGAAACACTAATTTAGTATATATATATTATATATACTGTATTTACCAGTTTCTGTAAATTTCTATAATTGTTTAAAAAATTGTTTAACAGCATATAATAGTAATATATTTACCAGTGACTGTACATTTGTATCATTGTTTAGGAAATTGTTTAAGAAAATATAATAATAATTATACAAAATGTATTCTACAGCAGGTTCAGGATGGATTTGAACCATGAACGCTGGCTTCCAAAGGCAAAATACTTCTCCACTAGACCACCAAACTAACTGTTAGGAGGTGGAGGTTTTGTTCTGCTAAGAAAATGAACATGCAGGCAGTCTGTTTGCAAAACTGTTCTGACCCTGATGTTTGACAAATCTCATTGTCATTCGTCGTGGTCAGAATCAGACTCACGCACACTTCAAAGTGTCATGGAGGCTTGCCAGTATGAAGAAGGTTCACATCCCCAAGCAGTAGCAGGAGTTTATTTATTTATTTTTTTAAGGTATTATTGTTTTTATTATTATAATTATTATTATTATTATTATTACACTTTCCAACCAAAATAATGTACAATTAAAAAGCTTTGACTTTGTGCTTCATTCTCATTCCTGAGTATGATAAATCACTTTCACAGATGACACTTCACTTCTCACACATAAAAATGAAAATATTATTTCCATACACAAAAGCTTTAACCCCTTTTTTCAGTGTGGCCGGACACAATGGACCTTGCTTTATTTAAAACCCACATTTCAACAATTTTTATACATTGTTTTGTTTTCAAATAACAACATTAACTTAATGATAAGCAAATTACATGTCCTGAACTGCGCGTTTTAACCCCAAAGTCTCCAACACAAAGCCTATGCCCACCCACCACTAAACTATAGGCATTTAATAGAGGCACAGACATCTTTTCATTGCTTATATGCCTTTCAATGCAGACATGTGTTAAGCTCATTTAAACTGTTGTGTGACCTTAATGTATGATTTTCACACGTCACAATGATATCTGACTGACACACATCAAGATCAGCAGATTTTTGCACGTTTGGTCTCTTTAGCAAACAAAATCAGTAATGGTATCATCTGATTGAGTGGCCTAATGGTTAAGGCTCCTGCCTCTGGAGTGTTTAGAGATCTTTTGCACCCTGGTTCAAAACCCCCCAGTAGGATTATTTTTATTTTATTTTATTTTTTTCCTTGTAAATTATGGTGTTTAATACACAATTTACAGTAATGTTTAATTTGTGATTTCTTACATTATGGTAATCATCATAACATACTAATAATTGGTTTCAGCCATGTTGTCCATTTACAGGCTAAATCAGGGGTCTCAAACTCGGCTGGGTTGGTGGGCCGCACAGAGAAAATTTTTTTTATCGGGGGCCACATTGCTTGTAGTGAGCAAAAAATTCTGGTATTACTAAAAATGTCAATGGCAGGCAATCAAAAAGTCCATAAGAACAAAGAGACGCGTTTTTTGAGACGAAACGCGTCAGGGTTAGGAGTGGATCGAAGGTGACCACAATACCATCAGTAAGGAGGTATGTGAAAGGGTCCTGAAATGATTTGGCATATGGGTTATATGGAGTAATCTATTCTCTTGGAGTTTAATCAGATATTATGGTATAGGCTTCCCTAGTGAGTACTTTGAGTGCAATAGTACAATAGACCATATTGTTGTGTTCTGGTATGTACCCAGCGCCGTCCTCCTGGGAATATACTCACTATTTACGGTGTTTAGCCTATATTTTATATATAAAAGTGATCTGAGACATATACTATCTAGTCCAAGAGATTATACTCAATAATACACCCACCTTCAGTGATGTTTTTTTGGGGATCCCTCCTTTTTTATTCACAAATGACAGAGGGGAGCAGTGGATTTGCATGTTGATCTTGTATATGGTCTCCTGACATAGGCCTCATCATTGTATGGGGATATGTACGGTAGTTCATGTAACTTTTATCAAAAGCATTGTCCGCAGTGATCCCCACTGAGTATATGTGGTGTGTGTATACAACAAAGGTTTTTGGAGATCGCCCAAATACATCATAAATAGATCATTTTATTGAGCACCTTTTTTACATAGGCCACCTACTTGGTCCCTAGGTCCGTTCCAACAACGTACCACCGGATATGGCAATAACCTCTATTATGCATAGATGTCCAGTGGCTTTGTTTCTCTATATGTATATGGTCCTATTTTCACCTTGTTATTTTTGCTATTTTGAAGGATTTTTTTAATTCTATGTCTTGAAAATCCTAAATAAAGTTTACGTACTGTATGAACTCATCTCTTTGTTCTTATGGACTTTTTGATTGCCTGCTAATGCGAGTTGGGTACTTGGTGAGATATTGATTGATTAAAAATGTCAATGTAGTACTGTCCAAATCCTTATCCCCTTCTTGTACTAACATCCCCATCCTGATCCCCTTTTATACTGATGTCCCCAACCTAGTCTACATTCTTTTCACACACACATTCACTCACTCACAGGCACAGGCTCAGACGCACTCACAGGCACAGGCTCAGACGCACTCACAGGCACAGGCTCAGACGCACTCACAGGCTCAGACGCACTCACAGGCTCAGACGCAGACGCACTCACAGGCTCAGATGCAGACGCTCTCACAGGCTCAGACGCACTCACAGGCACAGGCGCAGACGCAATCACAGGCTCAGACGCACTCACAGGCACAGGCTCAGACGCACTCACAGGCACAGGCTCAGACGCACTCACAGGCACAGGCTCAGACGCACTCACAGGCACAGGCTCAGACGCACTCACAGGCACAGGCTCAGACGCACTCACAGGCTCAGACGCACTCACAGGCTCAGACGCAGACGCACTCACAGGCTCAGATGCAGACACTCTCACAGGCTCAGACGCACTCACAGGCACAGCCTCAGACGCACTCACAGGCACAGGCGCAGACGCAATCACAGGCTCAGACGCACTCACAGGCACAGGCGCAGACGCACTCACAGGCACAGGCTCAGACGCACTCACAGGCACAGGCTCAGACGCACTCACAGGCCCAGGCGCAGACGCAGACGCACTCACAGGCGCAGGCTCAGACGCACTCACAGGCGCAGACGCACTCACAGGCTCAGACGCACTCACAGGCACAGGCTCAGACGCACTCACAGGCACAGGCTCAGACGCACTCACAGGCACAGGCTCAGACGCACTCACAGGCACAGGCTCAGACGCAGACGCACTCACAGGCACAGACGCACTCACAGGCTCAGACGCAGACGCACTCACAGGCTCAGATGCAGACGCACTCACAGGCTCAGACGCACTCACAGACTCAGACGCACTCACAGGCTCAGACGCAGACGCACTCACAGGCACAGACGCACTCACAGGCTCAGACGCAGACGCACTCACAGGCTCAGACGCACTCACAGGCTCAGACGCACTCACAGGCTCAGACGCACTCACAGGCACAGGCTCAGATGCACTCACAGACACAGGCTCAGACGCACTCACAGGCTCAGACGCAGACGCACTCACAGGCTCAGACGCACTCATGCTCAGACGCACTCTCGCTCAGGCTCAGACGCACTCTCGCTCAGGCTCAGACACACTCTCGCTCAGGCGCAGACGCACTCTCGCTCAGGCGCAGACGCACTCACGCTCAGGCACACTCTCGCTCAGGCTCAGACACACTCTCGCTCAGGCGCACTCTCGCTCAGGCGCAGACGCACTCACGCTCAGGCGCACTCTCGCTCAGGCGCAGACGCACTCACGCTCAGGCGCACTCTCGCTCAGGCGCAGACGCACTCTCGCTCAGGCTCAGACGCACTCACGCTCAGGCACAGACGCGCTCACGCTCAGGCGCAGACGCACTGACGCTCAGGCGCAGACTCACTCACGCTCAGGCGCAGACTCACTCACGCTCAGGCGCACTCACGCTCAGGCGCAGACGCACTCACGCTCAGGCACAGACGCGCTCACGCTCAGGCGCAGACGCACTGACGCTCAGGCGCAGACTCACTCACGCTCAGGCGCAGACTCACTCACGCTCAGGCGCACTCACGCTCAGGCGCAGACGCACTCTCGCTCAGGCGCAGACGCACTCACGCTCAGTCGCACTCTCGCTGAGGCGCAGACACACTCACAGGCTCAGACACATTCACGCTCATGCTCACTCACACACTCAGGCTCAGACACACACTCAGGCTCAGACACACACTCAGGCTCAGACACACACTCAGGCTCAGACACACACTCAGGCTCACACACATCAGGCTCAGACACACACTCAGGCTCACACACTCAGGCTCACACACTCAGGCTCAGACACTCAGGCTCACACACTCAGGCTCAGACACTCAGGCTCACACACTCAGGCTCACACACACACTCAGGCTCACACACTCAGGCTCACACACTCAGGCTCAGACACTCAGGCTCAGACATTCAGGCTCAGACACTCAGGCTCACACACTCAGGCTCAGACACACACTCAGGCTCACACACTCAGGCTCAGACACACACACTCAGGCTCACACGCTCACACACTCTCAGACACTCACTCTCACACACATGCACACACTCACATTAACTCACAGACACAGACTCGTTTGTACAACTAACCTAGCCGGCGGTCCTGTGCGGGGGGCCGCCGCGATACTGCCGCATTATTACTTCCGGCCCCTTCACTGACACTAAACTGCCGCGCAGAGTGCGCCCTATGCAGGGAACCTAGCTGGCAGTCCTGTGGGGGGGGGGGGGGGGGGGCCGCCGCGATACTGCTTTATTATCACTTCCGGCCCCTTCATTGAGACTAAACTGCCGCTCGCTCTGCCGCTCGCTCTGCGTCCTATGCAAGCTGCCAACCAATGAGAGGCCCGCAGGTGACGTCATGCGCCTCTCATTGGCTGGCGGCTTGTATTGAACTTGCAGGGCACAGAGCAAGCTGCAGAGCGAGCGGCAGTGAAGTGTCAATAAAAAGGCTGGAAGTGATAATAAAGCAGTATCGCGGCGGCCCCCCCGCACAGGCCCGCCGACATGATTCTCCACTGTGTCGGGGGCCGCACTGAGGGGCCCCAGGGGCCGCATGCGGCCCGCGGGCCGCGTGTTTGAGACCCCTGGGCTAAATGAACGGAAGGCAGTCATTTACTACTTATCTATTTCCAAGTGTCTGTACATTTTAACAATTTATTATCAAAGATTCTAAACCAATTATTTATTATTTATTTGACACAAAATGTTGTTTGCCATCTACCCAAAACTCGCTGCATTTAATGAGCAGTACCATAATGTAAGAAATCACAAATTAAACATTACTGTAAATTGTGTATTAAACACCATAACTTACAAGGAAAAAATTAAAATAAATTAAAAAATAATCCTACTGGAGGGATTTGAACCAGGGTTGCAAAATAGCTCCAATGCTCCATAGGCAGGAGCCTTAACCATTAGGCCACTCAATCAGATGAAACCACTAGTGATTTTGTTTGCTAAAGAGACCAAACGTGCAAAAATCTGCTGATCTTGATGTGTGTCAGTCAGATATCATTGTGACGTGTGAAAATCATACATTAAGGTCACACAACAGTTTAAATGAGCTTAACACATGTCTGCATTGAAATGCATATAAGCAATGAAAAGATGTCTGTGCCTCTATTAAATGCCTATAGTTTAGTGGTGGATGGGACATAGGCTTTGTGTTGGAGACTTTGGGGTTAAAACGCGCAGTTCAGGACATGTAATTTGCTTATCATTAAGTTATTGTTGTTATTTGAAAACAAAACAATGTATAAAAATTGTTGAAATGTGGGTTTTAAATAAAGCAAGGTCCATTGTGTCCGGCCACACTGACAAAAGGGGTTAAAGCTTTTGTGTATGGAAAACTATTTTCATTTTTATGTGTGAGAAGTGAAGTGTCATCTGTGAAAGTGATTTATCATACTCAGGAATGAGAATGAAGCACAAAGTCAAAGCTTTTTAATTGTACATTATTTTGGTTGGAAAGTGTAATAATAATAATAATAATAATTATAATAATAAAAACAATAATACCTTAAAAAAATAAATAAATAAACTCCTGCTACTGCTTGGGGATGTGAACCTTCTTCATACTGGCAAGCCTCCATGACACTTTGAAGTGTGCGTGAGTCTGATTCTGACCACGACAAATGACAATGAGATTTGTCAAACATCAGGGTCAGAACAGTTTTGCAAACAGACTGCCTGCATGTTCATTTTCTTAGCAGAACAAAACCTCCTCCTCCTAACAGTTAGTTAGTTTAACTGTTAGTGGAGAAGTATTTTGCCTTTGGAAGCCAGCGTTCATGGTTCAAATCCATCCTGAACCTGCTGTTGAATACATTTTGTATAATAAATTATGCTAGTTAATAGATATAAGATATAGTAATAAATTAAAATGTTTGCAGTTCTGCATTTTTGTTGTTGAAATCGAGGTAGTGGATTATTATGTATTTATTACTAATATTAATTATTATTATTATATTTTCTTAAACAATTTCCTAAACAATGATACAAATGTACAGTCACTGGTAAATATATTACTATTATATGCTGTTAAACAATTTTTTAAACAATTATAGAAATTTACAGAAACTGGTAAATACAGTACATATAATATATATATACTAAATTAGTGTTTCCAAAAAAAAAATTTTTACCATTAGTTTTGTTTAAGAGGATAATAATTATATTAATAACTATAATACCTTCAGAAAAATAAGCTAGGAAACATTGGCACTGCTTGGGGATTTGTACTTTCATTATACTGCTAACCTCCATGAGAAATAAATGTGATGTGTGACTTTCATGGTTGAGTCTGAAGCTCTCAGACATCAGGGTCATCAGATTTCTGCACACAGACTGTGTGCATGTTATCTATGTTTGTATACCAAAAGCAAGTTTTTACAGTAGCTTCCTGGATGGTCTAGTAGATAAGTTTTTGGCCTTTGGAAGCCAGCATTCACAGTTCAAATCCATAGTGGACCCACTGTAGAATTTTTAAAATAAATTATGCTAATCTGTTAAAGTCAGTTATCAAAGTGATAGTCATTTATCAAAGTCAAAGTCATTTATCAAAGTCAAAGTCATTTATCAAAGTCATAGACATTTATCAAAATCAAAGTCATTTATCAAAGTCAAAGTCATAGTCATTTATCAAAGTCATAGTCATTTATCAAAGTCATAGTCAAAGTCATTTATCATAGTCAAAGTCATTTATCATAGCCAAAGTCATTTATCAAAGTCAAAGTCATTTATCAAAGTCAAAGTCATTTATCAAAGTCATAGTCATTTATCAAAATCAAAGTCATTTATCAAAGTCAAAGTCATAGTCATTTATCAAAGTCATAGTCATTTATCAAAGTCATAGTCAAAGTCATTTATCATAGTCAAAGTCATTTATCATAGTCAAAGTCATTTATCAAAGTCAAAGCCATTTATCAAAGTCATTTGTCAAAGTCAAAGTCAAAATCAGGCATCAGGAACAGCTTTTTTTGACTTTGACTTCGACAAATGACCATGTCCTAAAATGAACACCGTATAACACAAATTAGTCAGCTATAGCTGTACTTTATCACTTCTTTACAGTAATAAGGTCAGCTCTGGATTACAAACTGCTTCACTAAATCTGTAAAATTATGTGCAGATTAAAACAAAATAAATGTAATCACTATGTTACATAAAATTGATTATACACAGGCGTATAGTTACTTGAGTGTGGAGGTGTTTCAGATTAAAAAATAACTAATATCATTAATGTGATAATAGTTCAGTTTAATTTCAACAGAATGCAAAGCAAAATATAGTTTTGCAATTGTATCTATTGCATTTTTCTTTAATTTTGCATATTACATGCACTCAGGGGTGATGGTGACATTTTACTGCTTGCTTTTATTTCTTGCTATTTTCTTTCCAGCAACAGGAAAGGCAGTTTCCTCACTTGGCTATTAAACACTGTCACAGTTCAGTTTAGTCGACTTTAAGCCAAATAAAATATTCTCAAAAGTCCTTGAAAACAAGTGGGGTGTTGTCTAATAATTAAACATCTGTTTACTAGGTCCAATTACTGGGACTGCTGCTTTTCCTTTTGGAAAATAAGTGGAGGTTGCATAAACTTTGATAATACCTTAAAGTGACCCTTATGTGCTGTATTTAAGGGGAATCCATCAGAAAGTTTTTACTATGGAACCAGAGAGCTTCCTGATGTAGAGGCAGAGAGCCTGATTCCAGTAATGAGTAGAGATGAGCCACCACCCTAGTGTTCGAATTCAATTTGATCAATCAAATTGAAGGTGTGTGGAGAGAAAGGGGAGAAGCACCACTAGGAATTGGGGGGGTGTTTGTCGAATGTCTGTCAAATGTTCATCGAACACTGTGGAAGACCATTGAAAACAATGGCAGGCAAACACGAACACATAGAAAACACCTTCAAAGGTGTCCAAAAGCCTACAAACTACTCAGAAGACACAACAAACACATGGAAAAGTGACAAGTGCATATAGTCATGTGAAAAAAAAAGAGGTGGAGGAGTAAAAGGAGGAGGAGACACAGATATAGGCATGTCATGCCCTTCTAAAATCATGTAAAACACAGCAAGGGGACTCCAACAAGAGTCTCCATTTTTTCCAAAAATTTGGGCACAGACACCACTTAATGGCATCAATTGCCCCACAGTTGCAAGCTTAAAATGGTTGGTGAGGTGACTTTCATGCAGCACATTCCAAAATCCACAAGCCTTTAGTCTCCCCATGTCATCTGTAAGATTTGTCACCAAAATCTAAGTAGAGGCCAAAAAATCAATAGTTTGAGTACTTCATGCATGACCTGTCACATGGATATGAAGCATAAGTCGCAGTGGGAAGCTCAATATGCTACAATGAGGCCTAGCAGGTGATGCTGAAGTTGAGGTGGAGGAGAGCCCACTTGATGAAGCGCTTGATATCCATTCAAGCACCTGCTCTTTTTGTGCCTTATTTACATTATGTAGCGATAGTCGTGTCTGTAAGAAAGGGATCATATCAGATTGTCCACGAAGAGAAGTAGACATCTTACTTTGGCTGGAAGATGGTCTTTCTTCTGCAGATGTTACTGTTGCTTTACCACCTACCCCACGGACACAAACTGTTTTTCCCTTTCCAACACGCCTATTCCCCTTTCCACCAGCAGCATGTCTTTTGCCACTCATTTTGGAGGTTAACTAATTGACAACTCTGTACTTGTTGGCACAAAAAACTATGGGTGGAAACCGAGCAGAGCTGAGTGGCCAAACTGTGTTATTAACCCAAAAAGATTGCCTGGGGTAGATGCAGTAAAATATTGTTATTAGATACACAGGAGGTGTAGCTTGTTTCACAGCTGGGCTACGCCACAGACTACCAGACACTGCTACTAAACCCAATGGATTGCTTGGGCTAGATGCAGTTAAAAATTGTAATTAGATCTACAGGCGGTGTAGCTTGCTTCACAGCTGGGCTACTCCATTGACTACCAGACACTGCTACTAGCCCAAAAGGATTGCCTGGGTTAGATGCAGTAAATAATTGTTATTAGATACACAGGCGGTGTAGCTTGCTTCACAGCTGAGCTTCTCAGCTGACTACCAGACACAGCTACTAGCCCAAAAGGATTGCCTGGGTTAGATGCAGTAAATAATTGTTATTATATAGGCAGGCGGTGTAGCTTGCTTCACAGCAGGGCTACTCCGCTGACTAGCAGATACTGCTACTAGCCCAAAAGTATTGCCTGGGCTAGATGCAGTAAAAAATTGTTATTAGATAGGCAGGCGGTGTAGCTTGCTTCACAGGTGGGCTACTCCACTGACTACCAGACACTGCTACTAGCCCAAAAGGATTCCCTGGGATAGAGGCAGTAAAAAATTTTTATTAGATAGACAGACTACTAAAGACAGGTGGTGTAGCTTTCTTCACAGCAGTGCTACACTACTAGCCCAAAAATATTGGCTGAGCTAGATTTGGCCAGATGCTGTGAAAAACACTTGCACAGCACTGGCACACATTTGCCTGGCAAAAAGTGCTATGAACTGCTCTAACCTAGCCCTCAAAAGGGCTGATATTAAAACTAGTCCCTACTACCTAAACCTATCTCTCTATCTAACTTGAAATTTGCTCCCTATCTGGCTGACTAACTGACACTGGCTTCACACTGCAGTTTTTTCACTGATCAGTGTCTATTCAGTTTGTGTGCCAAAACCAGGAGTGTCTCCAAAACTGAGAACAGGTGTCAATCTTTCAATTATAGTTTTTCTCTGCAAGTTCCTTTCCTGGTTCCTCTCCTTGTTTTGGCACCCAAACACTGATGGACACTGATCAGTGAAAAACTGCAGTGTGAAGCCAGCCTTACACTTTATAGCGCCCACAGCAGCAGCGGTGCCATCGGACACAGAGCTGTAGCAATGAGGAAATGGTGCCGACGGGGAAAATGGCTGGGTCTTATAGGGCAAGGACATGTGACATACACAGCCAATGCAAAATATAAAAAGGGGGGGGACAAGAGGCGCAATAGTGCCCTATCACTAGTGACACTGGTGTGCAAACGGTGGTGCTGTGTGGCCGCTCACCTGGTCCAGTTGTGGTCCCCACAACTGATTTGAAGGCGTTTAGGAATCAATGTTCCAAGCTGCTGCAGGACCTCCACCTACCACTGGATAGTGGTATGTTCCAAGAGAAAATGATGGGAGTGATGGTGTGTCACGGTCCGCGCTGCTTCTGGGTTCAAATAACTCACCAAAGAGCCCAACAACTTTTCATCCTCTTTAGTTCTTCTCCTACGCGTTTCAACGCCACACCCGGCGCCTTCCTCAGGGAAGGCGCCGGGTGTGGCGTTGAAACGCGTAGGAGAAGAAATAAAGAGGATGAAAAGTTGTTGGGCTCTTTGGTGAGTTATTTGAACCCAGAAGCAGCGCGGACCGTGACACACCATCACTCCCATCATTTTCTCTTGGAACATACACAGCCAATGACACATGCCCTTGCTTGTGTGCAAAAAATGCACTTTGCTGTGTGTGTGTGCTGATAAGCTGACAGCCTGCACCGCCCCACTGTATATGCAGGAAAGAAAAAAAAAATGGAGATCGGAATTATTTCAGCACAGATTACAAAACATTGTCTTGAATTTACAGCACCCATCTTAAAAAGGGATATATTCTTGGAATAATGCATTTTATCCCTAAAATTAAAGGGTTATTCCCAACAAGAAGAGTTTATTCAAAGAATAGGTGAAAATGTTTGGATCAATGGGGGTCCGAAGGCAAGGACCTTTGCCAATCTAGAGACCGTGGCTCTGCAATGTCCTGGCAGAACTGAGGTACCAATGTAAGACATTCCTATCCCAGTTTATATGAGTCTACTAGGATGAGAGACAGATAAGGAGTCACACAGAGAATGAATGGAGCACATCTGGGATGACAGCTCCATTCTCAGGTTTGGTGGGGGTCCCATTGGTCAAATCTGCAAGTTGTGGTTTATCCTTTAGATAGGAATGTTGGAAGTAAGACTAAAATAGGCCATGTTCACACACATGCGTTTTTTTTGACCATCTCTGCGTTTTTGGGCTGTTAAAAAAAACGCAGGTGCGTTAACGCAGGGTACATTTGAGTGTAGCTGCGTTTTTCAGCTCCATTTGCGTTTTTTACCCCTAGTCCAAAAAACGCTGCATGCAGCGTTTTTGGGTGCTGTAAAAAAACGCATGTGCGTTTTTCAAAAAACGCATGCGTTTTTTTTAACATGGGGCCCTATGGGAAACGCATGCAAAAACGCATGGTACATTAGTACCTTTTAGTGCCATTCAAAAACGCATGCGTTTCCCATAGGGGCCCATGTTGAAAAAACGCACATGCGTTTTTTTAACATGGGGGCCCTATGGGAAACACATGCGTTTTTTAAAAGGCACATTTATGCACCCTGCGTTAACGCTTGCGTTTTTGCCTGCGTTTTTGGTGAAAAAATGACTAAGTCCAAAAACGTGGCAAATCCTTTCAGACACACAAGGGTCATTTTTTAGCACTCTTAAAAAAACGCAAGTGCTTTAAAGAGTGCTAAAAAAACGCAAATTGTGTGTGAACATAGCCATAAACACTAATTTTGGAAGCTGCTCTCTTTTATCATGTCTACAAGCTTAGGCTGGTTTCACACCATGGTTTCTGTCATTCGGGGCTGTCTGGTGTGAACAGATTTCGCCCCATAGTATCCTATGGGGCCGGATGGAGCCGGATGGCAGCTATTTTCCAACCAGTTTCCATCTGTCCGGGAGGATCCGGGAGAATTCAGATTTTTCTCCCGGACACAAAAACTTTGCTTGCAGTGTTTTTGTGTCCGGGGCAAAAATCGGCACAAATCAGATCCTCTTGGTTCCTCCCGGATCCGATGCAATCTGGCACCCCTTAACATGGGAGTCTATGGCGCCGGATCCGATATAAAATCAGATGCAGCTCCCGGACCCCGGCTGCTGAAGTTTAGCAGCGAGCGCTGCTAAACTTCGGCACCTGGAGCTGTCCCTGCAGAGATTTCAAGACCACAGCTAGCTCCCCGCCAACTGCGATCTTGAAATTTCAGTAGCTGCAGCTGATCTGCATATTTGCCTTCTGGTTCTGTTAGTCCGGGGCAGTCAGGTTCTGTCCAGTGTTTCCTGCAAAACACCAGACAGAACCTGATACAACACAAACGTGATGTGAAACCGGCCTTAGCTACAAATGTCTGATGGGTGTCGACCCTGTCTTGGTAGCCCATTGAGGTTGCCTACTACATTTAGGCAGGGAATAGCAGATTGCTCAGCTGTTTTCTTTTTCCACATATGCAAAGATAGATAGTATCAAAGTGCAGAGCAGCAAGAAGACCACTTTTACTATGTGATGCCTAAAATTGTGAGCACAAAGAGGTTCACTATTATTATGTGTCACCTGACTTTGTGAGGCACAAAGTTGGGCTCTTATACCTTGTGGTGCATTTAAACTATCTGGTGCACAATTCTTTTATAGAGTGTATGAGGCACAATCAGTTCATTACTGTTTGTTTTGGAGGGGGGGCGGGCTGTAGCTATTTAGCACTTTCACTGTAGGAGTGCTGTTGGTATAAGAATATTTTTGGAGGTGTAACTTTACATATATGACACTATTTCAGTATTTGAGACAGTGTGCTACACAGCAGGGAAAGTAAAAGGGAAACATGAGAAGCAACTGGCACAGAACTGGGCTTATTAGAAGGGCAAGGAGTGTGTAGATTGAGAAAAAGATATTCAGCTTGCTGTAAAACGTCAAAGATGTTTGGACAGCAATGTCTGCAAACGCAAGTCGTAGCTGGAAACAGTCTTCACAGTGGCCACAGCCGGGTGAAAATAATGGGAACTTACAATTCTAGAAGACATTATTAGTGAGCTATTCAATTTACTACAGTATTTTCTTTTTTGGTCTACAGATTACCTATGTCAATCTGCCACTGTCAGTGGCGAACACGTACAGAAAAGGGGCTCCTGTGCAAGAAAAGAATATGGGCCCTTTGCAGTGTTCTGTATATGAGAAGATGCTTGCTGCTTTGAAGGTGATAGTGGCCCCTGTTACCTCTTGGGCCCCTGTGCACAGGCTGCACCATTTATATGCTCCCCCAAGCACTTAATGTAGTTATTACAACATGATGACAAAATTGCTCATTTACTATTTGCATACTTGCAATAATATGGTGACTGTTTTCTTTACCACTTCTTTTACTTAAGAATAGATCCCTAAATGCAGTTTTTTTTAATACTGTATATACTCGCGTATAAGCCGAGTTTCTCAGCCCAAAAATTGGGCTGAAAAGTTACCCCCTTGGCTTATACGCGAGTCAGTGACGGCAGCAGCCCCGGCACTACAGCAGCCCCGGCAGCCCCAGCAGCCCCGGTAATCCAGGGCCCCCCCAGCCTTGCTCCGGTCACCAATAAAGTAAAATATACTTATCACTGTCCCGCTGCCGTCCGCGCCCGCCGCTGCTGACACCGCGATCCTCCATCTTCATGCGTCTTCTTCCGGTTTCCTCTGTTCGTCGCAGGCAATGACGTCATTGCCGGCGCCGAACACAGGAAGTCGGAAGAAGACGCATGAAGATGGAGGATCGGGATGTCGGCAGATGCGGGCGCGGACGGCAGCGGAACAGTGATACGTATATTTTACTTTACAGGTGACCGGTGCAAGGCTGGGGGGGCCCTGGATTACTGGGGTTGCTGTATACTACCGCTGGGACTGCCGGGGCTGCTGTATACTACCGCTGGGGCTGCAGGGGCTGCTGTATACTACCACTGGGGCTGCTGGGGCTCCTATATACTACCACTGGGGCTGCTGTATACTACCACTGGGGCTGCTGGGGCTGCTGTATACTACCACTGGGGCTGCTGGGGCTCCTGTATACTACCACTGGGGCTGCTGGGGCTCCTATATACTACCACTGGGGCTGCTGGGGCTGCTGTATACTACCACTGGGGCTGCTGTATGCTACCACTGGGGCTGCTGGGGCTCCTGTATACTACCACTGGGGCTGCTGGGGCTCCTATATACTACCACTGGGGCTGCTGGGGCTACTGTATACTACCACTGGGGCTGCTGGGGCTGCTGTATACTACCACTGGGGCTGCTGGGGCTCCTGTATACTACCACTGGGGCTGCTGGGGCTCCTATATACTACCACTGGGGCTGCTGTATACTACCACTGTGGCTGCTGGGGATGCTATATACTACCACTGGGGCTGCTGGGGATGCTATATACTACCACTGGGGCTGCTGGGGCTGCTGTATACTACCACTGGGGCTGCTGGGGCTGCTATATACTACCACTGGGGCTGCTGGGGATGCTATATACTACCACTGGGGCTGCTGGGGATGCTATATACTACGACTGGGGCTGCTGGGGATGCTATATACTACCACTGGGGCTGCTGTATACTACCACTGGGGCTGCTGTATACTACCACTGGGGAGGCCTGTATACCACTGGGGGGGGCCTGTATACCACACTGCTGGGGGCTGTATACCTGTGCTGGGGTCCACCCTCGGCTTATACACGAGTCAATAGGTTTTTCCAGATTTTTGGGGCAAAAGTAGGGGGGTCGGCTTATACACGGGTCGGCTTATACACGAGTATATACGGTACTTTGATTTATTGTATTAAACCAGTACTGACGGTGACCTCCGTAGCTCAGCTTTCCCAGACTCATATCTGTCTAGTTCTGTAAAAAATAAAAGTATTCCTGTATAACTAGGCAGGTATAGCAATAGAGACTATGAAACATTGTCATCATTAAGCTTTTTTCTTTAAAGGGAACCTGTCACCAGGTTTTTCCCATATAGACTGCAGCCACCACCAGTAAGCCCTTACTGTATATACAGCAATCTAAAATACTGTATATAAGTTCCAAAATCGATCTGTGTAACATAAAAAGAACTTTTATTTATTCACCCACGGGCCCTCAGGTCCACTGGGCATCGCTTTTTTTTTGATCCAGCGCTTCCTCTCAGCTGGTGATCGCCATCTTCCTTCCCTGCATTTGCTCTACCATCAGTAGGGCAGAAAGAAGTGCGCATGTGCAGAAGTGTAATAGAGAAAACTGTGTGGATGATGTAGAATGCGTCATCCACAAGAAGCAGAGAAGGAGGAAGACAATCGCAAGCAGAGAGGAGGCACTGGATAAAGATCAGCGACCCCCAATTTGACTGGACCTCCCCATATGTGTGTGTAATAAAAGCTCTTATTTATGTTATACAGATTGACTTGGGAACTTCTATGCAGAATGCTATATAAAAGTGCTTACTGGTGGTGGCTGCACTTATATGGGAAAAACCAGGTGACAGGTTCCCTTTAACAAAAGGTTTTGTAACATAGTAACATACTATTTAAGGTTGCAGGACGACCTTGAGTCCATCTAGTTCAACCCATAGCCTAACATGTTGATCCAGAGGAAGGCAAAAAAAAACCATGTGGCAACACTAAGGCCTTGTACACACATACCATCCGTTTTTGCCTTAAATCCGTTTTTGGGAACATTTTGGACAATTTTTTCCAAAGTCCAAAAACGCGTTAACGCATGTGCATGTGCGTTTTTTAAAAACGCGTACGTTTTTATGCAGCAGCCCAAAAACGCTGCTAGCTGTGTTTTTGGGGTGCTGTAAAAATAATGCATGCGTTTTTTTTAACATGGGGCCCTATGGGAAACGCATGCATTAAAGCATGGCACATATATGAGGTTATTTCTTCAGATACTCCAGTATAGCATCTCTTAGAAAACCCTGTAGGATTTTACCCACAGTAGAGGTTAAGCTTACTGGCCTATAATTTCCAAGTTAAGTTTTTGTTCCCTTTTTTAATATTGGCACCACATTTGCTATACGCCAGTCCTGTGGTACAGCCTCTGTTATTATGGAATCTTTAAAGATTAAAAATAATGGTTTATTTATGACGGTATTTAATTCCTGCAGTACTCTGGCGTGTATCCCATCCGGGCCCGGGGATTTGTCAACTTTAGTGATTTTTAGATGGAGCCGTACTTCCTGATGGGTTAAACAGGTGACATTTAATGGAGACTTTTGTTATCACTGATCATGTTGTCTGTGATGGGATATTCTTGTGTAAATACTGATGCAAAAAAGCCATTTAGCATATTGTTTTTTTCCTCATCCTCATCCACCATTTCACCAAGATTATTTTTAAGGGGGCCAACACAATCATTTTTTAATTTCTTACTATTTATGTAGTTAAAGAATATATATTTTTTTTTACTTTCTCTGGCAATGAGTCTCTCTGTCTCAATCTTTGCTGCCTTAATTTGCTTTTGACAGATGTTATTTAATTTTCTGTATTTATTTAATACCTCATCACTACCTACTTTAATTCCCTAAATGCGTTCTTTTTGTCACCTATTACGTCTCTTACAGCCTTATTTAGCCATAGTGGTTTCCTCCTATTTCTAGCATGTTTATTCCCACAGGGTAGATATTGTGCACAGGTCCTATTCAGAATGCTAATAAACATCTCCCATTTGCTTTGTGTACTTTTATGTCTCAGGACATCATCCCAGTTTATTGCACTAAGACCATCTCTCATCGGTTGGATATTTGCCTTCCTGAAGTTTAGTGTCCTTGTAGCCCCTCTACTACACATCTTATTAAAGGATACTTGAAAACTTATTATTTTGTGATCCAACCCGTATATTTGATATGTGGTCCGGCCTGTTGGCTAATATTAGGTCCAGCAGTGCCCCCCTTCTTGTTGGGTCCTGAATCAGTTGTGAAAGGTAATTGTCTCTCATAATTGTCAAAAACCTATTACCTTTGCTGGAACTGCAGGTTTCTGTTCCCCAATGTATTTCAGGGTAGTTGAAGTCCCCCATAATAATGACTTCTCCCTGAGTCGCTGCTTCATCTATTTGCTTTATGAGGATATTCTCCTCCACCTCCATTATTGTTGGTGACTTATAACAAACCCCTATCAGTAATTTATTATTTTTTCCCCCTCCCCTTATCTCCACCCACAGGGACTCTACATTAGATTCACCTATATTATCACGCAGGATGATTTTACGTATAAACATACACCTCCATCTCGCTTATGTGTACAGTCATTTCTTAACAGATTATAGCCCTGTAAATTAAAAGCCCAGTCATGGCTCTCGTCCAGCCATGTCTCCGATATCCCCACCATGTCATAATTATTTTCCAACAAAATTAATTCTAATTCCTCCATTTTGTTGGTGAGGCTTCTGGCATTAGTATACATGCACTTTATGCATCTCTCTTTACCTCTATTTCTTCCTAGTATATTGACTGTTCTAACCCCACCCCCATGCCACCCCCAATTTCATTACTTGTGCCCAGGTTACTATTTACACTATCTTCCCCTCCTGTACAATGAATACCCTCCCCCCCAATCCCTAGTTTAAATACTCCTCCAACCTTCTAGCCATTTTCTCCCCCAGCACAGCTGCACCCTCCCCATTGAGGTACAGCCGTCCCTAGCATAGAACCTGTAGCCAACAGAGAAGTCAGCCCAGTTGTAGTGTTGTCTTGTACTTCCTATGTTCACTTATTGTTCTAATGCCTATAGAAAATAGTAATTATTTAAAATGTCCTACTGTTTTGTCCAAACAGCTCCTCTACAGATATATTAATCTCCATGGTGACAGACTACAAACAAACTCTGTGTAGTCTGGCCCTGCAGTCGTTTCTCATGCCACTTCCTCTGCTATCCCATCACTTATTGCTATTTGTATCTGGCCAGACACAAGAATATATGGGAGCCCTTTTGTTTTATTATTTCATGAAATAATAAAAAAAAAATGCGTGGGGCTCCACGCAATTTCTATGTCTAGCCAGGTACAGCTAAGTCGCTGGGGGCTGGAATCCACAGCGCAGGGAGGCCCAAGCTTTCTGGGCACCCCCCGCTGCAAATTGCAGCCCGCAGCCGCCCCAGAAGATGGCACGTTCATTGAAGCGCCATCCTCTGGCTCTGAACCCCGCTTTTCCAGCGGCCCTGGTGGCGGTGGCACGCTGGGTAATAAAGGGGTTAATACCAGCTTTGTTATACAAGCTGGTATTAAGCCCGAGATTCTTAATGTCAGGCCAGGTTTGACCCGGCCACTAAGAATCTCCAATAAAGGGTTAAAAAAAAACACAACACAGAGAAAATTTTTTATTAGAAATAAAAAAAAAGCCATTAGGGACTCCATCTTTAATTAAAAAAGTCCTCTTCCGTCCGACGTAGTCCAAAACGCGATGTCCTCTCTGCTACATCCCCTGTGCATAGATATAGATGTCTATGCACAGGGAATGAGCAGACTGAGAACAATCTCAGCTCTGCTACATCAGGCAGCAGGCGGGCTCTAGGACCCTGGAGCTGCACAGAGCAGACAGCTCTTACTCTGCGAGTTTCCCTGCTATCACTGGCACAGTAGCGAGTCCAATGCAAGACAATGGCAATCCTAGTTTTGTCAGAGTCTCTGACAAAACTAGGATTGCCATTGATTTGCATTGGGCTGGTTACTGTGCGAGTAAACGCTGGGAAACTCACAGAGTAACGAGTCCTAGCAGATAGAGCCTGAAGCTTCCGAGACACATCTGCAATTTGTAAATCGCACATTACTCGCTATTACTCGCTTCCCCATTCATTAACATTGGACTCGCTAGACTCGCAACGAGAAGCGAGTCCCGGGCTCGGACTTGCTAGAGTCAAGCGATTCCGAGTAATTTAGGACTCGCCCATCACTAATTAATAACAAATTTATCATTGCTGTTAGACCTTCAGGTTGCTTACAGACCCAGTTTTCCTAGGGTATTACCTATTTCCTCCAACAGGTACCACGAAGACCCCTTCAGTGGTCCCATCACTTGTTTTATCTCCTCATCTGACAATAGTGACTCTATGAAATTTCTCCATTTACCCATAAATGCTTTTGTCATGTTTTCTTTATCTCTCAGCGCTTCCCTTTTGTCTGTTTCTAAAGCTTTTTTCAGGCCAGTTATTATTTTTGATCTTCCCGGCAATTCGGCCTTAAGCCAATAAGCTAGAAGCAATCGTTTCGCCAGCAATATTAGGACGTGTACCCATCTCATACCTAGGTTCCCTCTTTGAGGTGTCTCTAAGTCCTGGAAGATCCAAATTGAAGGGTCTAGGTCAAATGTTTGTGAGCTCACTTGTGTGCATATATCTCTGATCATGGACCAAAACTCCTGTACCCTATGGCAACTCCAGAGTCCATGTGTCATATCTGTCCTATCTTTAGCGCACTTAGGGCAGCTGGCTTTCCTATCTGGATTAGCAGCTGATGGTGGGAGGACAAAGCCATATATTAGCCCATGTATAATGCGGAACTGGGTGTCGGGCAATTTCTCGTTTAAGATATTATGTCTTATTTTATCCCATCCCGCCAAAATGTTTTCCTCCACATTTTCCCGCTCTAGGAATTTGCGCCATTTTGCGAAAGGAGTTGACCCTCCCATCGGGAGTAGAGTTTCCCTCAGGGACCCATAAATCACCGAAATTGTTAGTTGGGTGTTGTCTAATTCTACCAATCTATCCCAGGCGTTACGTTCTATTTTTTTGAGACGTCTCTAAGGTTCGTCATTATTTGATGTTTGATTTGGAGATATTGGAGTCCGTGTCCTACCCCTAGATTGAAAATCTCCAGGGCTTCTTCTCTTGTCATCCATCTTTACTCTTGTTTCTGTATCAGATCACCCATCCTAGCCACTCCCTTTTGTCTCCATGTCTCATAGTGCATTTTCCCTGCCCTCTCTAAAATCTGGGAAGGCCCATAGATTAAGGTACTTAGACACCTTCCATGCTAGTCCACAATTTTTTCTTACCGCCTTCCATGTCATGATCGTGTCACGAAATATGGCTGATGATCTTATATGTGGTGGTAAACCAGAAAGTGATTTATGTAACAGTGAGCATCTGTCACATGGAACGCAGTAAGCCTCTTCTAACTGCTTGTCAGAGTACCTCTCGGACTGCTTGATCCACTCCACCACATGTCTGAGCTAGCAAGCCAGGTTGTAACCTCTAACGTCGGGAAAATTCGTTCCCCCTCTGTCTCTTGCCCGAGATAAGATCCCCAGTCTTAGCCTAGACTTCTTGCCCTTCCAGAGGAACCTAGTGAAGGCTCTATTTAATCTTGATATATCTGAACGTTTCAGCAACAGTGGTAGGGTTTGGAGGGGGTAGAGGAGCCGGGCAAAACTAATCCTCTTTATCAGATGACCACGACCTAATAATGATGTCAAAAAAGAGGAAAGAATATGCAGAAAAAACTTGCACACCCAAAGTCAAAACACAATTTTTATTATAAGTAACAACAAAGGCAAACAACACAAAAACCACAAAAGTTAAAACCACTTAAAATAAAGTAGGTCCCAGTATGCCAGTTGCAATCATATACTATAACAATTAAATAGCTGATGAATGTTAAGATGGACAAAATATCACACCATATGGAAGCAGTGAAACCACATAATCAACAAGGTCCTCCAATGAACATGAAGCAACCAAATTACAATGGTGTAAACAAAGTGACACTATGAACATACATCATGAATAAGGGGTCATACCAAAACTGGATGCTGCAACCTGGGTGACTGGGGACCCCACGCGTTACTCTGCAACTAGGCAGCTTCCTCAGGGGAGTCTGATGTGCCCTGTGTTGTTACAGCCTTATATACAAGAAGCTATGAAGCCAAGTGGGTCATAATGATTCATTGATCGATAACAGCTGTTGAGAGAGAGGTTTTTGTTTTTTTTTTGTTTTTTTTTAATTTTTTTTTTATTTTATTTTATTTATTTATTTATTTTTTTTCCTCCTGTTGTCCTCTGTGTCAATGTCTGTCAATTAGTCAAAACGTGAGGGGAGGAGGAGAGAGATGGCATTATAACATCGTCATAATACACAATGACCCAGTCTAGTGCTGGCGCCAAGCACCTGTGTACAAACGCCGTGTAGTCGCGCACCGGAAGTGACGCGGTGCCGTCGCTAGGGTAACGCGTTGTGTACTCGCGCGCACGAAGTGACGTGACCCGATCATCATTGTGGCGTCAGCAGTAACAGCGTCGCATAGGAAATGAGGTCGGCTGGTTGTCATGGTAAAAGACAACAACACCACCGATCAGCAGGGACCTCGCAGCGATCGTATAAGCGCAGTACACCAAGGTAAAGCCGTCACCCACATTAAGCCAGTGCGGCACTTAATACACAGCAACAATAAAGCTATATATATATATATATATATAAAACAATGTATAACTGTGGTCGCTGGCCGGAGTAACCCATCTTATTTCCTCAGAGACCTATATGAAAAGAAAAATTCCTGTAAATGAAATAAATCATTAATTTAAATAGCCTAAAATGAAGAAAAAGGAAACAAACAAATAATACACAAGACCAAAATAGGCACTATTGATTCATATGATAACAGCTGATGGGGAGAGCGGATCAAGGTCGAACAGCCCTAATGGTACCTTTACACGCCGCGACGGCAGGCTGGATACATCCCGCTACAGGCTACAAATGTAGCTTGTAGCGCCAATATCGCCCGTCGTAGCGGCGTCTGAAGACGTGACGCTGCAGCCGGCAACAGATACATCTGTTTCCTAGGTCTGCTCGAAAACTGATGGCTACATCGCCGATGGTAGCGAGCTGTATCGGCGTGTAAAGAGGCAACGGAAGGGAACTCTGGACACCCGGGGCTGTAGCTGCAATGTAGCTAAGGCATGACCCAGGCTCTGGGATACCGCGCCCCATCACCGATCATTGGAGGAAGCTCCTGCATGACGATTGGTAGTCGCTGCCTAGGGCGGCATATTTAAGGAGCTGACCAGTCACACTACACAATCGCTCGAGCGTGCTGTGTTTCTCAGCCTCCTGCGATGCCTGCCCAATCATGATGATATTGCGCTGTCCTATCATCGTACGGACGGCTCGTAATCCAAGATTGTGGCACGCCTATGTGCTGTCCCTGCTGTACCAGGTCCGCCCATATTAGCTTATTGTAGCGCTGTGTAAACGTGGTACTCTAAGCTACAGCTGGCTACCTGACACACCCGGCGATGTAGCTAGCTACAGATGTAGCGTGGCGTAGCGCACCTTATGGCGGCGTGTAAAGAGGGTGCGTTGACCGTTTGTAGCCGTTTGAGCGTGCTCGTGCACGTGAAGTAGCGGGATGTATCCAGCCTGCCGTCGCGGCGTGTAAAGGTACCATAAGGGACGGCAACTTTCCCATAAGGGCCAGTGCAGCCCAATCCGCTCCACTCAAAAGTGCAAGAGCCCAGATCAATTAGATGGGAAAGTATCTGTGTATATAAAAGATAATGTAGGATTATGAGTCGCAATATACATTAATGAATAGACAATGCACAGTTGAAATCCGTAAGGATACCTTTATTAATAATAATTTTTCTGCATATTCTTTCCTCTTTTTTGACATATACTTCTTCTATGCAGTCTTGCACCCCTTATTTACTCGAGAGCTGTGCATCACCTCCTTTTTGGTCCCAGACCTAATAATGATAGCGGAAGGCCCGCCCATCTCTTCAGTTCTCTCTCGATCTTGTCAAATAGTGGGCCATAATTAAGGGAATATATTTGTTCTGGGGACCTACTTATCATCAGCCCCAAATATTTAATTGAGGAAGTTGCTACTGGTATACCTATATCTCTAATCTTCCTCTCTCCCTCTCCACCATTTCTCAGTCTCAGAAGTTCACATTTACTTTTATTCAACTTGAACCCCGCAAATCCCCCGAAGCGGTCTATATCATTCAATAGATCAGGAAGATCTCTGGTTGGATTATTCATGAATAAAATTATGTCGTCCGCAAATAGGGCCGACTTCACTTTTAATTTTCCTATCTTAATGCCCTCGAAGGGGCTAAAGTTATTTATAAAACGCGCTAAAGGTTCCTGGGCCAAATTGAACAAAAGTGGTGACAGGGGGAAACCCTGTCTGGTGCCCTTCTGTAAAGGAAATTTAGAAGATAGGAAGCCTGGGATGTGGACCCTCGCTGTTGGATTGTTATATAGGGACTGTAGGTATTGGCGAAATCTCCCTCGAATACCAATTCGGTCTAAAACCATGCCCAGCCATGGCCACCTGACATTATCAAACGCCTTTTCTGCATCCAGTGTGACCATGGCTGGGTCTCCCCCCTTTGTGGATCGTCCGCATCGTACTGCATCTAGAGCTAGTAAGGCTTTACGGACATTGGAGACCGCAGACCTCCCTTTAATAAACCCCGTCTGGTGATGTTCTATCAATAATGGCATTATTCTAGCTAGTCTGTCAGCCATGATTTTGGATAATAGTTTAAGGTCGAGATTGATAAGAGATATAGGTCTATAATTTGCCAGGTCCTCTCCCCCCCTGTCCCCATTAGGCAGTAATTTATCATATGCCACATTCATGGCCTCCGAAATGGGTTCTCCCGATAAAATATTATTGAAGAGGCCAGTCAGTGTCAGTATTCCAGGTTTTCCAGCCTGCCGTTTGACAATATTGCCCTCAGTCAACATGGAGATCATTGTTTTGTTTGCCCTTCTTCCTGTCTCGTTTGCATAAAGACCTGGCTCAGGTGATCATTAATTGCTTGAGTATACTGGTTCCTGGTCTGCTCCTGCTCAGCTGCTCTTCTTGGTCCACTTACTTCCCTGGAGCTCTGTGAGATCTTTGTCTTCCTACAGCTTCCTGCAGTGTGCTCCCTGTAGTGCCACTGCTATCATCAGGCACGGACGTCTTAAGTGTGTATAAGCAACTTCCCGGTTATTACTTTATGTACTGTTTTGCTCTCTGGAACTTGTGTTTACATTTCCTTCTCGGGACTGTGTTTTGAACTCCTCACCCGGTCATCCGGGTGTGGGGACCTTTTTGCCACAGACTATATTCATCCGGTCGTTCCGGTACAAGGACTTGTGCTATGGACTACGTTCATCCGGATCTACATATTTTGGACTATTTGTTTATCGGACTGTTTTCGTACGGACTGTGCTTGGCAGTATATTTTGGGGTCGTGTTATTTTTGTATGTTTATTTGCTGTGTACTAAGTTCACATTGTTTGCTGTGTGTGTATAAATACTTTGCACCCAAGTACCCGTCTCTGCTCTTCATTGCCCTTAAGCGATCAGAATCCTCAAACCTATACAATAGTATTACAGTCAGAGTCGGTGTTATCTCTTCCTTCAGGATTTTGAAGAATTCCCCGTGTACCCATCTGGTCCTGGCGCCTTGTCATTGCCTAAATTCCTTATAGCCTGGTCTACTTCCGCCTCTGTGACAGGTCTGTTGAGATTTTCCAGATCTGTCTCTGCGATGGAAGTGAGGGGTATTTCATTTAACCAATCTATTCCACCCTGTGTTATTATTTCTGGTGCACTATACAATTTCCTGTAATATTCTTCTAGGATGTAGTTTATCTCTTTGGGATTTGTTGTAAGACCTCCCCCTTTTTTTTGTAACGCCATGATTGGGTTAGGTAGTCTCCGCCCTTTTGCCAACCTAGCCAGTAACCGTCCTGCCTTGTCTCCGAACCTATTAAGATCTGTCTCTAGTTGGCCTCTTGTCATTTCTTCTCTCTTATTAGCCCATCTCTCAAATACGTTCTTGGCTTCCAACCACGCTTGTTTATCCCTCAGGCTATGTGTGCGTCTGTACATCTTGTAAGTGGCCGATACTCTCTCACTGGCTGTCGTGTATCTTTCCTTTAAAATCTTCTTTTGTCTGGAGGTGTAGGCCAATATAAAACCTCTCAGTACTGTCTTTCCTGTCTCCCAGTATAAACGGTGATTATCTTTGTGTTGGGCATTATCAGACGCGAAATTAGACCACCACTCCTTAATTTTGATCTTAAAGTCACCGTCCCTTGACAAATGTGAGGGAAATCTCCACAAGAAGTCCACTCCTCGCTGATGGGTCTCCATCAGGTCTAGGCAGATCGGACTGTGATCCGAGATCACCATTGTCTATATTATTGCGTCTTCTGTCCTCCCCCATAGCTGCTCAGATGTCATAAAATAATCTATGCGTGACCATGAGCTATGTGGGTGAGAGAAGTGAGTGTATTCCAACTCCTGCCGATGAAGAACTCTCCACACATCAATCAGTCTCGACGACTCCATCAAGTCTGCTAGAGCTCCTTTATTTCTAATTGGTGTGTTTGGTATCGTGTTCCTCGTATCTTTCCTGTTTCTGTCTAGATCTTCTGACACCACATCATTAAAATCGCCTCCTACCAGGATATTCGCTTCTCCATCGCCCAGTACTTCTGTCGATAGGTCAGCAAAAAACTGGGTTCTAGAGGTGTTTGGGGCATAAACGTTATAGATACTGATCTGTTGACCTTGTAATTTTAGTACTATATGTAAGCGCCTCCCGTCTTGGTCTTGGGATATTGAAATTAAAGTATGAGCTATATGTTTATTAATTAAGATCAGGACCCCCGCCTTCCTATCTTGCGCTCCTGATGCCCAGGCCGCCCCCACCCATAATTTTTGCATATATTTTAATTCATGGGTCTGAAGATGTGTCTCCTGAAGGAGAGCAATATCAGTTCTCAATCTCTTCAGGTGGCGTAATATCATATAACGTTTGTTAGGGGATCTGAGACCATTGACATTCCAAGATACAATTCTTAACATCATTTATGTGACTCCATCCCTACGCCCCTCATGATAACTCTTGACCTTAACATGTAATCCCCTTAGCTTCTTTGTTGTATTGCCATTATATGTCTTATGAGTGGATTCTGTAAGCGAATATCTGGTAACTATCAGTAGCATCAAAAAACAATAATAAAAATTAACATTCAAATTCTTAACCATTCCCTTAAACCTAACTTCCCAAACACTCAAGGAGTTCCTTTTCTCTCCTCCCTCTCTCCTTGGAAAAAATAGAAATAACCCTCCATATGACTTCCCTATTTCTTCGGATGGCAGTTAGATACCACGCCTTTTGGCTTTAGTCAGAATAATCGTCGTCCGAAGGCCTTCCCATAGTCATTCACTCTGGGACGAAGTAGTTCTCGTCGACCACCCCCTTTCTTGATAGAGCTTCAGATATCCTGTTTATATTAGCTGGGAGATATATAATCCTATATATAATCCTAGGAGATTATGCCTCCTTCCTCTCCTCCCCCTCCCACCTCCTCCCCCCTTCCCGTCTTTTAACTCCAACCATCTCCTCTGTCCCTTCCTCCGAAGGGTATTTCTATCAATCATCAGTTATGGGGGAAAGCAAAAGCGAGAGGGAGGAAGAAAAAAAAAAAAAAATTATTATGATAGCGTTGGCCTTTAGGAACCTTTGAATTGTGTACCGTTCATCACCGTTTATTGTCCAGTGTGCTCTATGGATGTGATGGAGTTCTGAAGTCCAAGCATCGTATATTCATTTCTTAGTAACAGCTCATGGAGGGCGCCCGAAAAGGACACATTGAGCCGTCATAACCCGGGAAAGTCTCCAACTTGAACTGTGCTGTTGTGCAACCATCATTACTCGGATGCTTCTGTTACCGATGAATGTGTGTTCTCTTTTTGTTTTTTGCGTCTGTCTTGTGTCTGGGACCCTCTGCCTCCGCCGACATTGTTGACAGTGTTTTTTCTTCCTGTAGTGGCCGATAGTTTCTCTGCATACGTCTATTGTTGCGGATTCTGTTGTATGGTCTCTGAGTTTGGTGGCGATTGGCTTCCCCGAGGGGGTATAGGTGACTGTTGGAGGAATTTCTTGGCCATCTTGCAGTTTACAAATGAATGCATCTCTCCCTTGCCATCTCTGAAGCGTAGTATCGCTGGAAATGCTAGCTGAAATCTAATATTCTTCTTGAATAGTATAGTGCATGCCGGGCTAAAGGCCTTCCTCTTACGGGCCACCTCCGCTGAATAGTCCTCGTATAATCTGACCTTATGACCTTGTATTAGCAATGGGAGACGTTTAGATCTGTATTCCCTAAGTAGGGTTTCTTTGTCCTTGTATTCTAGAAATCTGGCAATAACCTGCCGTGGGCCTTCATCTGGTTTTTTGGGGGGTCCAACCCTGTGTGCTCTTTCCAACCCGACATTGACGTCTCACACCCAAAGCCTTTGGCAAATCTATTTCCCAGATTGAGTCAAGTTGGCTAGGCATGAAAGCTTCTGGAAGACCAATCATCCTGAGATTATTTCTCCTGGAGCGGTTCTCCAGGTCTTCCTTTTTTTCCTCTGTGTATGCTGAATGTTTTTGTAATGCAGCTATGTGCCTTTCCATGATAAGAATTCTGTCCTCAGCTTCTGAGAGGCGTTGCTCTGCCTCTTGTAAACGCTCCCCATGCTGTTCTGTGGTTTGCCTTAACCCTGCCACAGCTTCAGCTACCGTGTCCCTTAGGGCAGACTTTATATCTACCACTATGTATGGGACTATTTCTCTGGCCAGCCGCGTTACATCTATCGGGCTTCTGTCTGTTGCGGCTCCTATCTCCTTTTGTTCAGGGTCTCCGGCTTCCCCCTGTGTTTGTCCCTGTGGCCCGCCATCTTTCCATACCTCCGCCATGTCTGTGTGTGTCTCCGTGTCCCCGTGATCCTTACTCATCAGGTCCTCGCAATCTCCATGGTTCTCCTTCTCTCTCTTTTGCGATGCCGTGGAGCTGTGATCGGTGCTGCGGGTAACACTGCCCGCGCTTGTCTGTTGTTGCTGAGCGCGGTCTCCTCCTTTGGGCGCCATCTTAGCCTGCTGACTGCCTCGCTTGTTATATTGCGGGCTCGCTACCTCCTCACGCCCTGAGCTCCGCAATACATAGCGGTCTAGGGTCCCCAGTGCCCGGGGTGTCTCCTCCATTACTGGGCAGTTGGTGTGAGCCGTCTGGGTCTGTGATGCTGGCGGATTGTTGGCGCGGTCTCTGGAGCTCTTCTCCTAGGCTGCCATCTTCCCAGAGCCGGAACCGGAAGTCTAAACTGTTTTTTTGCTTCTTACTTTTAATGTCATCATGGTACTACAGGACTGAATCTGAACTTTTCTTCAAATATGCTTTTTTGCCTAAGGTGTTTTCTTTTTAGTTCTCTTTGCCTGCTGTGACAGGTAAATCTTGACACTGTAGTGTTATCAACTGTTCTCATGCCCTAAGAATTGCAGTACATCTAGTTATCAGTTCTCAAACTGAACCGTGTCTTCACATGTCCTCACACTTCGGTGTTTGGTTCACCACTGATCAAAGCGATAGCACTTAAGTCATATATTCTATATTTATCCACCGTCACATCATTTTCATAGAAGCTCCACCTATACTATATAATCTCTAGATTTATGATGAATAGCAATAAGACTGAAATTTGCAACAGCATCGGCAGTTCAAAGCTGTGTCGGATCAGAGGAGATATTTCTCCTCCCTACGACACTCTCCTCTAGCCCGCCCTCCTGGCTAGCATCATGTGACCGTGGTCTATGACTGCACACGGCGTCATGTGACTTCGCTCAGCGTGGGAGAAGACAGATGTCTGGAGAGGAAACCTGCAGCAACGGTGAAACCGGGAGCAGGAAGGTGAGTATGACTTTTTTTTTAAACCTATTTACAGCAACCAGGATGAGGCAATTTTAAAAGAGGGACAGGATGGGGCAGATTACTATGTGATGAGGCAAGATGTGGCATGTTACTATGTGATGGGGACAAGGATAGAGCAGAATACTATGTGATTGGGGCTGGATGGGGGCACATTACTATGTGACTGGGGCTGGATGGGGGCACATTACTATGTGATCGGGACAAGGATGAGGCATATTACTATGTAATGGGGCAGATTACAATGTGATGGGGACAAAGACGGAGCATATTAATATGTGATGGGGGCAGGATGGGGAAGATTACTATGCAATGTGGGCTGAAAGGGGCACTTTACTATGTGATGGGGACAAGGATAGGGCATATTACTATGTGATGAGGACAGAATGGGGCATGTTACTATGTGATGGGGACAAGGATGGGGCAGATTACTGTCACGCTTGGGAGGCCAGGGTAACAAGGAGCTGGATGTAAGGGGTCAGGGGAGCCTACTCTGGCCCTGACACTGGGGTCCCTGACTTGCCCTGATCTCAGAGGTACCTCTAAAGGTGAAAAGGTCCGAGCCCCAGCCTAAGTCCCTAAAGCTCCTGAGAAGCCCTAGGATTAAGCCCCTACCTCCACCCACGGACCACGGAACCCAGCATCTTCCAATATAGAGAAAAAGCAGCAGCTTTGGATCAGCTTCTGTTCACAACAGGTCACAGTCCACAAGTGAACTGAATCAGCGACATCAAGTGGATGTGAGCTGACCCATTTATGGCCGCGGGGTGGGGTGCAACCAGCCCAGGTACGCTCCTTAGCTCACCTAAGCATGAGTCATATCCATCACACAGACTTGCAGCAATCTCAACTGCAGAGTCGCAAAGTGAATAGGGAAAAAAAGGGTCAATTAAACAATAGCAACAGAAGAACCCATGAGCATAGGCATCCCATACATAACAGTACCCCCCTCACAACGAGAGGCCTCTGGACTTTCAACTGGACGCATCCGGCAAAGGTTCAAACTTCCTGAGGGATGTGATATGGAAGATCGTCCACGTGCAAAGCACTGGGGGGATGGCTAGCTGGAGCAACACGGGGTTGCAAATGGCCGAAATCCTAAACGGACCAAGAACTCCAGTAGTAGGAGCTCCAGCTGCACACTTCCACCTTACTTGTCTTGACTGCACCCACACATAGTCATCCACACTCAGGTCTGGACCTGAACGTTTATTGCACCGCACACGACCATAAACGGGACACACATCCCAGATGGCAATCAGCAACAGCATCCCCCTGGGGACCAGGGCTACCACCTTCCCCTCCCAGAGTGCACAGGAGGGGGCCATCGTCCATCCCCGGCCACCCCTCCTGAGATGATGCCTAGCTCTCTCATGAACCGAGATGCAGACCGGAGCCCACTCCCGGATCCAGACTTACTCCCAGGAACCCCTGGTACAGGGGCGGGAGATGGAGCAACCAGAATGGTAGAAAGTGGTGTAGTCAGGCAATTGTTCACACAAAATGCCCCCAAGGTTACCACCTGTCTACCTCGCCAGTCGATCACCGGGTTGTGTTTTTCCAACCAGGGTAACCCCAACACAATGAAAGTGGACATGTTCTCCATGAGGTGACAGGACAGAACCTCCTGGTGGAGAGACCCTAAGCACAGCGTCACGTTGCACACCACTTGGGAGAGGACCCTCTGGCTGAGCAGAACTGAGTCGATCGAGGAGATGGGTATGGGTCTCGCTAAGGCACTGCTGGTGAGACCATGAGCCTGAGCAAAGCGAAAATCCATCAAATTGACCCCCACTCCACTATTGACAAATACCATCAGAGTCCCAGTTTTGCCATCTACCACCACCCTGGCAGACAGTGTAAACTGAGACTTATCAAGGAAGGAAAGAAAAACTCTCTGGGCGTCTCCATCCAAGCAACTCGAGGCAGGCTGCTTTTGAGACTGCATATTTGCCTTGGAGCAAAGCAGACAAACCTTAATAAAATGATCCAGTTTGCCACAAAGAAACAAGCTCCGCCCTTTTGGTGACTAGTGGCCACAGGAGGTTTAGCACGTGGACCTACTGCCCGCAACTGCAGGGGTTCATCAGGTACCATCTCCTCAGCAGGGATAGGAACAGAAGACAAAGCAGGTCTCAGTCTCTCCCTTAGGCATGTGTCAATCCGAATGGCTAGGGACATCACAGCCTCCAATAACTCAGGTGCCATGTCTTGCAGTCTGGCTGACAGGCCCAGACAGAACTGACTCCTGAGGGCTGGGTCATTCCACTGGCTATCTGTCACCCACCTCCGAAACTCAGAGCAGTACTCCTCCACTGCTCGTGTGCCCTGCTTGAGTTTACGGAGATTGGACTCAGCAAAGGTTACCCTATCAGGTTCGCCGTGCACCTGAGCCAGAGCAGCAAAAAACCCGTCCACCGACCGTAGAGACTGGGTCGGCCGGGAGGGAAAAGGCCCAGGTCTGGGGATTCCCCTTTAGCAGAGACACTATTATCCAACCTGCTGTTCCACAGTCCCAGATGAATGGGGCTGGAGCTTCCCCACGGAAAACAAAAAATGTGTCCTTTCCCCCAGAAAGAGGGACCTGGGGTTCTGGCATTGCCTGAGCATGAGCCGACGACAAAAATCCCACAACTTGCTAAAGCTGATGCACAACCTGAGTTCGCAGGCCTGTTATCTCCTCAGAGAGGGTCTGCATCAGGCGAGTAGACATGTCCATTGAAGCAGTCTGAGACATGATGACTCAAGGGAGGGAAAAAAAATAAATGGCTATGGGTTGCTGATGATGTCACGCTTGGGAGGCCAGGGTATCAAGGAGCTAGAAGTAGGGGGTCAAGAGAGCTTACTCTGGCTCTGATACTGGGGTCCCTGGCTCGCCCAGATCTCAGAGGTACCTCTTAAGGTGAGGAGGTCCGAGCTACCAGCCTAAGTCCCTAAAGCTCCTGAGAAGCCCTAGGCATAATCCCCTACTTCCACCCATGGACCATGGAACCCAGCAAGTTCCAATGGAGAGAAAAAGCAGCAGCGTCTGCTCACAACAGGTCACAGTCCAGAAGTGAACTGAATCAGCGACATCAGGTGGATGTGAGCTGACCCATTTATGGCCAAGGGGTGGGGAGCAACCAGCCCAGGCACGCCCCTCAGCTCACCTAAGCATGAGTCATATCCATCACACACACCTGAAGCAATCTCACCTGCACAGCCGCACACTGAATAGCGAAAAAAGGGACAATTCAACAGCAGCAACAGCAGAACCCATGAGCATAGGCAGCCCATACGTAACAATTTCTATGTGATGGGGCAAATTATTATGTGATGGGGACAAAGATGGGGCATTTTAATATGTGATGGGGACAGGATGGGGCAGATTACTATGTAATGTGGGCTGGATGTGGCACATTACTATGTGATGGGGACAAGGGTGGGGCAGATTACTGTGAGGGGGGAAAGGATGGGGCAGATTACTATGTGATGGAGGAAATGATGAGGTAGATTACTATGTGATCGGAACAAGAATGGGGCAGATTACTATGTGATGGGGCTAGATGGGGCCTATTACTATGTGGTGAGGACAGAATGGACCATGTTACTATGTGATGGAGACAAGGATGAGGCAGATTACTGTCTGATGGGGGCAGGATGGGGCAGATTACTATGTGATAGGAACAGTGATAGGGCATATTAATATGTGATGGGACAGTGATGGGTCATAGTAATATGTGATGGGGCATGGATGGAGCAGATTACTATGTGATGGGGGTAGGACGGGGCATATTAGTATGAGATGGGGACGAGGATGGGGCATATTACTATGTGATGGGGATCAAGATGTGCAAATGGAGTCTGTGGAGACTCGTTTAAGAGTCTCAAACACGTGACTAGCCAGATATCCCTCCAGGGAAGGAATTCATGAAATAATATAAAAAAAAGGGTTTCCCTATATTTCTGTTTCCAGGCAGGTACAAATAGACAGTTGGGGCAGCCCGTTCCTGCCTGCTGTACCTGGCTGGTGTACAAAAATACAAGGATGCCCACGTCGAAATTTTTACGAAAAATCCATAACACAATCCAAAAAAAAGGGACTGCATCTTTATTAACCCCTCAACCATCTACTCTATCACAGAGATGATGGTCGAGGGGTTAATAAAGATGCAGTGCTTTTTTTTTATTGTTTTATGAATTTTTCAGAAAAATTTTGATGTGGGCTTCGCAGTCTTTTTGTATGCCAGCCAAGTACAGCAGGCAGCAACAGGCTGCCACCAACCCCTAGATGCCTATTTGTACCTGCCTGGAAACAGAAATATAGGGAAGCCATCTTCTGGTGCTGTATCCAACTCATCCAGGGCCCTGGTGCGGTGGCACACTTGGAAATAAAGGGGTTAGGGCCAGTTTTGTATTATCAGCTGGCCCTAAGCCCGAAATTCATGGGGTCACGCCAATAGTAGACATGACCGCCATAAATTTCTAGTAAGGTTTTTTTAAAAAAAAAACACAACAGAGAAAAAAATTATTTATTAGAAAAAAAAAAAAAACAACACTTAGACTCCATCTTTATTAAAAAATTATCTTCCGTCCAACGTAGTCCAATCCAGTTTTCTTCTTTAGCTCATCTATATCTCTGGTAGAGAACCTCTACCAGAGTAGTAGCTGAGCTGTGCACTGGGTGGCTGTGGGAAAGTTTATGTGAGTTCATGCTGCATGAAATCACATGAACCCTGACAGCTGATCTGCATCAGCTGATCATTTGAAATAATAGGCGGGAAAGCCAGCAGTGAGAAGACTTCACCGCCGGATTTCCTGCTCTGTGCTGCACTCCCCACTCCCTGATGCCCCCTCATTGATCCCCCCGCCGCCTCCACACGTGATCCTAAGTTAGGACCGGGCGGGGGGAGCAGCTCCAGGGAGTGGGGAGGGGGCATCAGGGAGCGGGAAGCGCAGCACAGAGCAGGAAAGCCGGCGGTGAAGTCTTCTCATTGCCACCGGCTTCCACGCCCTGGTCCTTGGTCCCCGCTCCCTGGTGCTGCGCTCCCCGCCCAGTCCTAACTCAGGATTGGGATGGGAGGCGGCGGGGGGAGCGGAGGATTGGGATAGGAGGCTGTGGGGGGCAGAGGATTGGGCTGAATGATTGTTTAAAGGGAACCTGACATCTCCAAATCACCCCCAACCCTATTAATACCTGTCCCTGCACCCTAACATATCAGTATTAGTGCTCCATTTCTATATAAAAAAAGCGCTCTGCAACATTGGAATAATCAACAATATACACTTACAAATCTCAGACTTCTTGTCACTGAATAAGTCTCAGAGGGCGTCCCCTGTGAGACTCTAAGCCCTCCCTAGGTGCTCATTTTCACACCCCGAATGATCCACCCTCTCTCTGTCTGTGCTGCTGAAGGCAGGACTAATGATTTGCATTCTGTGAGTGACACAGAGGGGGGAGGGTAAAGCCTGCACAAGCAGAGCAAACAGACAGAGAGAGGGTGGTTCCTGGAGCCTGCAAAACAACCCGTCCTGGTGACTAAAGAATATAGTCCCTGCTAATTATAATCACTAATGAGTAAGTATTAAAACATTTTTATGCACTTTCACGGGATGCTTTTAGGAGACAAAAGAAGTGTAAGATTAGTGAATGGATGCTGCAGGGACATGTTTTGGTAGCTTAGGAGGCATTCTGGAGGTGACGGGATCCCTTTAAAAGACGTCGGCTTTTTACCGCCAGCTTTTAAACAATTATGCCCCCATTTCAGCCTTTTCCTCTGCCCCAGACCGCTTTATAGGGTCCTTTTGGTGAACGAATTGTTATCGAATATAACCTCGAACTGCCAAATTTGAAGATAATTGTTCGCATTCGTTGAATGACTCGAATACCGCACAAAACAGCTTGAATTTGAGATTGTCGAACATTTCGAATCGAACATCGCTCATCTCTAGTAGCTTGGTTCACAAGTGGGCTACACCACTGACTAACAGACACTGCTACTAGGCCCAAACTATTACCTGGGCTAGATGCAGTTAAAAATTAGTATGAAATAGACAGGTGGTGTAGCTTGGTTCACTAGTGGGCTACACCACTGACTAACAGACACTGCTACTAGGCCCAAACTATTACCTGGGCTAGATGCAGTTAAAAATTAGTATGAAATAGACAGGCGGTGTAGCTTTGTTCACAAGTGGGCTACACCACTCACTAACAGACACTGCTACTAGGCCCAAACTATTACCTGGGCTAGATGCAGTTAAAAACTAGAATGAAATAGACAGGTGATGTAGCTTGTTTCACAGCTTGGCTACTCCACTGACTACCAGACACTGCTACTAGCCCAAAAGGATTGACTGGGCTAGCTGCAGTAAAAAATTAGCTACTGGATAGACAGGCGGTGTAGCTTACTTTACAGCTGGGCTACACCGCTGACTACCAGACACGGCTACAAGCCCAAAAGGATTAACCCAACATAAAAAATGAGTAAGGGCTCCATTTAACATAATCACATAGTTCATTTATTAAATTGACAAAGATAAGAAACAAGGAGGAGGGAAAAAGTGCCACTGAAATAACCACCTGGGGATCTGATGTCATACAGAATGATGCTTATACATGCCTAGAACCATCAACTGTTCATAGTCACCATATCTACAACTTATTAATATGTGTATACCATCCCGAGTAGATCTTGAGTAATCACAACTACGGTATATCTATTAGCAGTGCAACTGGGGGGGTATATAAGACAACTAACAGGCACAATGTACCCTCATATTGTAAATATCTTCCAAAAATTGGAATAATTAAAGTGCAACATAATATAGGGTTAATATGTACCTTTCCAGTAAAGTGCCTTAGTGTAAATTGCCACCTGCCCATACATACAATTCAAGAAACATACCCCGGGTTCAGGTACCACAAAGATACTGGACAAAGTTGAGGGATCAGGCACCCATCATTTTAGTTATTACCTGGTCCATCGGCGGCCATACTTCAGGGGCACCCAGGGGGGGGGGGTAGCGTCGGACTTAGGGACCTCAACGCGTTTCGTTACCCTCTACACTCTGGGTCACTTCCTCAGGGGGATGGTTCTTGAATTGTTCTTCTCTTTGTCAATTTAATAAATGAACTACCTGATTATGGTAAATGGAGCCCTTACTCATTTTTTATGTTGGGTTGTTCAGTCTGAGTAGCTCCCCGGGAGTGGGATATAGCTTCACGTGGTACCCCACAACCTATTGGTTAGGATTGTCTGTGTTAGCCCAAAAGGATTGACTGGGCTAGCTGCAGTAAAAATTGGCTACTCGATAGAAAAGCGGTGTTGCTTAGTTTACAGCTGGGCTATACTGCTGACTACCAGACACTGCTACTAGCCCTAAAGGATTGACTGGGCTAGCTGCAGTAAAAAATTGACTACTGGATAGACAGACAGTGTAGCTTACTTTACAGCTGGGTTACACCGCTGACTACCAGACACTGCTACTAGCCCAAAAGGATTGCCTGGGCTAGCTACAGTAAAAAATTGGCTGCTGAAGACAGGTGGTGTAGCTTTCTTCACCGCAGTGCTAAACTACCTGCCCAATAGGATTGCCTGAGCTAGATTTGACCAGATGCTGTGAAAAACACTTGCACAGCACTGGCATACACCTGCCTGGCAAAAACTAATAGGAACTGCTCTAACCTAGCCCTCAAAAGGGCTGAAATTACAACTAGTCCCTACTTCTATGAAGTAGCTCTCAAAAGGCCTGATATTCCAAGTCCAACTAGTCCCTACTCCCTACTTGTCTGAAGTAGCCCTCAAAAGGGCTGATATTCATACTAGTCCCTACTCCCTAAACCTATCTGTCTATCTAAATTGATATTCGCTCACTATCTGTCTAATAGTCACACTTTATAGCGCGCTCAGCAGCAGTAGCGGTGCCTGACTGACACACAACTGCAGCACTGAGGTAATGGCGGCGATGGGGAAATTCGCTGGGTCTTATAGGGCAAGGACATGTGACATACACAGCCAATGACGCATGTCCTTGCTTGTGTGCAAAAAATGCACTTCGCTGTGTGTGTGTGTGATTGGCTGACAGCCTGCACCGCCCCACTGTATATGTAGTTAGGAGAAAAAAAATGGAGTTCGGCATTATTTCTGCAGCACTGATCTAAACCCGCCTCCCCCGCACACTATACACTGAAACTGGATATTAACATTTAATAACAGTATTACTGTGAAAAGCCAGTTACGCCTTTGGTGAACAAACCGTTATGGAACATAACCTCGAACTGCTGAATTTTAAGCAAATTGTTCGCATTCGTCGAATGACTCGAACACCGCCCAAAACAGGTCAAATTTGAAATTGGCGAACATGTTGAATCGAACATCGCTCATTTCTACCGATCAGCCTATGTGGCACATGACAGTATCAATAGAGCGGTTTAAATCTCCCCCCAAAACCAATCGATGGGTGGGCAATTTAAACCGCTTAGCTGATGCTGTCATGTGACACATCAGCTGATCGGGTTGCCACCCCGCCTCGGCAGCTGCTTAAGTTCCTGCAGCCATCGGACATGCTCAGTACACTAAAACCGGATCTGGGAAATTATCCTGTTTTTTCCCGGATTCGGCACCCATAGATTCCCATACTATATGCGCAGGATCGCCCAGGATTCGTTTTTGTCCGGCTTGATCTTGTTTTTGCACCGGAGCCCAAAATCGAAGCAGTCTCTGATTTTGGGGCCAGAAAAAACAGGACAGAAACTAATTCACAAAACTAGATGGCCATTTATGACCCATCCGGCACCAAAAGGCTATATGCATGGCTGCCACTAGGAATTTCGGGGGCTCCTTACTGCCAAAATGTTGGGGCCTCCCTGGGACTCTGCCAAGACCCCACCCCTGCTCCGCCTCCACCCCTGCTCCGCCTCCACCCAAACATACATTATATTTATAGTGAAAAATTGGAACAGCACCAAAAATTACCTCAATTTATGTGCAAAGCTTTCCCAACCAGCAATCCAGATGTTTCCTTACAATAGAGTAAAAAAAAGGAAAAACAGTACAAAAAAATAGAGAAAAGTGGACTTTATTGCCTAATGCATGGCAATGCCGTTGGGCAAAAAAAGTCCACTTTTTTCTATATTTTTGTGCTGTTATTCCTTTTTCTTTACACTCTCTCTCTATAACATATTACACACATACACACTTGAGACTCCTGTGGGCTGAATACACAATAGCTGTATACATAATAGAGAATACATAACAGAGACGGCTGCTAGCTGTATACACAATAGAGATGGCTGTGGGCCATATACACAATAGAGACTGCTGCTGGCTATACACACAATAGAGAATACACAATAGAGACTGCTGCTGCCATCCATCCCATTGTCACCCCCAGGTTGCTATCTTCGGCTGTAAAAGCGCCTTACCTGACTGCATGCTCCTGATCCTGGCAGCTTCTTCCTATGCCGCTCCTTGTCTCCTGCTTGCCGTCAACAGCCAGCACTAGGTGGCACCCAGCAGCAGCCACCAGCACCCGGCAGCCGCCAGCACCCACGGCACCCAGCAGCTGCCAGCACTCGGGAGCTGGCATCAGGCAGCAGTCACCAGCACAAGGTGGCAGCCGCCAGCACCCGATACCAGCCACCACCACCAGGCCGCAGCCGCCAGCACTCGGCACCATCCGCCAGCACGAGGCAGCAGCCGCCAGCACCCAGCAGCCACCAACACCCGGGAGCTAGCACCAGATGGCAGTTGCCTGCACCTGGCACCAGGCGGAAGCCGCCAGCACCTGGTAGCCGGCACCAGGCGGCAGCCTCCAGCACCTTGTAGCCGGCAGCCACCAGCACCCGGCGCCAGGTGGCAGCTGCCAGCATCCGGCACCAGTTGGTCCACCCTTGATTCTGTTCTTGGACTGTTTCAAGAACTTCTGGTGGTGGGTGAGTAGAAAAAACTCACCAAATTTGGCCTCTTACAAATACCATTGCATTTGGAAGGATACTATCAGCCACCTCAGAAGCAACCCATATGTCTCAACACCGATGCTCCAGCCCCTACAACCCTGACACGGGGGCGATTGTGGCATCTGCGACCAGCCGTGCCACAAGGAGGAGACAGGTGGTATCACTGGACATGAGATCACTACAGGGCGGCAGCCACTCCAAGAGTGAAGCATAAAGTCAGAAAGCAGCCTATTAATGACGCCCAGCTGTTAGACAAGGCGGGCTGCCCTGCAACAAAATATGCAACACAAGTGACTGACGCCCCCTAGAGGACCCAGCTGTAGACTGCAGAAGGATAAAAAAAATGCAATATAACTCTATAGATGACAGTGAGGAGTTAGTTTGATATTTTGGACCAAAATAGCGTAACCTCTTAGCCCCCGTCACGGAACCTCACGCTTACGAGTACCTAGCCACATGTATAACACATGTATAATTTAGCTTTAAACAAAAATCACCGAATTGGTACATAGAAAATATATAGAAAAAACTCACCAAATTTGGCCTCTTACAAATACCATTGGATTTGGCAGGATACTATCAGCCACCTCAAAAGCAACCCATATCTCTCAACACTGATGCTCCATTCCCTACAATCCTGACACGGGGGGCGATTGTGGCATCTGCGACCAGCCGTGCCACAAGGAGGAGACAGGTGGTATCACTGGACATGAGATCATGTAGCGCCCCTGCGTCCAAGAGGCCACAAAAGGGAACTGCAGCCAGGCAGGTAGGACAATAGTTGCACAACAGCACCCTCACAGCCCACACAACCCACGTGTAGGAGAAGGTAGCATCCAGCCCTAAGATTGGTGACTCTAGGCAATTGAGGGGTGGTGGATTTGGAGGAGTGGGTTGGGCACACATGTAGTCAGGTGACTTGACAGTAGAAATAGTTAGGGGGAGGAGGAAGGAGTTCAGAAGGCCCAGGGTGCCGAGTAGCAAAGGCCAGAGAACAGCAGATGGTTGAGCTAAGCTGAGCGGGAGAAAGACACACACGTCCTGGAAGAGTGAGGGCATAAGGAGCGCAGAATCTGTACCGAGCCAGATCACTACAGGGTGGCAGCCACTCCAAGAGTGAAGCATAAAGTCAGAAAGCAGCCTATTAATGACGCCCAGCTGTTAGACAAGGCGGGCTGCCCTGCAACAAAATATGCAACACAAGTGACTGACACCCCCCAGAGGACCCAGCTGTAGACTGCAGATGGATAAAAAAATGCAATATAACTCTATAGATGACAGTGAGGAGTTAGTTTGATATTTTGGACCAAAATAGCGTAACCTCTTAGCCCCCGTCACGGAACCTCACGCCTACGAGTACCTAGCCACATATATAACACATGTATAATTTAGCTTTAAACAAAAATCACCGAATTGGTACATAGAAAATATATAGAAAAAACTCACCAAATTTGGCCTCTTACAAATACCATTGCATTTGGCAGGATACTATCAGCCACCTCAGAAGCAACCCATATCTCTCAACACTGATGCTCCATCCCCTAAAACCCTGACACGGGGGCGATTGTGGCATCTGCGACCAGCCGTGCTACAAGGAGGAGAAAGGTGGTATCACTGGACATGAGATCACTACAGTGTGGCAGCCACTCCAAGAGTGAAGCATAAAGTCAGAAAGCAGCCTATTAATGATGCCCAGCTGTTAGACAAGGCGGGCTGCCCTGCAACAAAATATGCAACACAAGTGACTGACGCCCCCTAGAGGACCCAGCTGTAGACTGCAGATGGATAAAAAAATGCAATATAACTCTATAGATGACAGTGAGGAGTTAGTTTGATATTTTGGACCAAAATAGCGTAAGCTCTTAGCCCCCGTCACGATCTGACTTTATGCTTCACTCTTGGAGTGGCTGCTGCCCTGTAGTCGTTGTCGGGCCCACTGGGACGGGGGGTACTCGTTACCGGACCAGTCTTCTACTGGGGAAGTCACGGGTGGTCCTGGTCCAGTTCGTGTCCCGGGCTCGGCAATAAAAGGGGATATTTACAGGGGTTGTCAGTCATGACGCCACCCACTATATGCAGCCAGGGATGGGGCCGCCGCTGCTGCAGAACCTCCGGGGATGATGGAATAGCAGCTAGATGGGATAGTTCCAGTGGGTAGAACTGTGCTCCCCGGGGCAGTAAGGGTTAAGTCTATTGTGGAATGTTCAGTACACTTACTGTGCAGACGCTGTAGGGATCTCTCCTCAGTGCTGGTGCTGACAGGCTGTGCTGTGGCTCTGCAGGTGGAGGGCTTTCTGTAATCCTGTATGGAGAGAATCGCTTTCATGCAGAGACACAAGGGAGGCAATCTCAGGGTTTTCCGTGTTTATTCTCAGTTCTTCAGACAGTTCACAAGTCATTTACAGTTCTTACAAAGTTCAAGTACACGGGCACATTCTCCCTCTCCGGGTTCCCTTTGCTCTGCAGCCAGGCCTCTCTCTCTCTGTGACCCCTCACACTTCCTCTGTGTCCTTTCTGGGCTGTTTACATTCTCTGTACACTTGGTGGGTGTCTCCGGACAGTATGGCGGTGACTCGGGCTCTTGTGGGTCCTCCTGGTCGTCACTGAGCTGCCTGTCCTTTGGGGTAGGGACCCTAGCATGCAACTGTGGTCCACCGTCGTGTTGTTTGGGGATTCCGGGTAAAGCTACAGTCCCCTCTAGAGCCGACACTCTACTCAGCCCAGCCTCCAGCAGTCCTTAAGCATGAGGCTCTATCAGGCTCTTTCCCTCTGCGTCTCTCAGTATATTTGGAGGGCTACTCCGCCTGCAGTTGGTAGCTTTGCTGTGTTCCTAGGGCCCGGGTATCACCGTCCCTCTCTGTCCTCTCACACTCCTGGGGATCTGGCTCCGGATAGGCTTTCTCTCTCCTCCGGCTCACCCTGGCTCGGTACAGATTCTGCGCTCCTTATGCCCTCACTCTTCCAGGACGTGTGTGTCTTTCTCTCGCTCAGCTTAGCTCAACCTTCTGCTGTTCTCTGGCCTTTGCTACTCAGCACCCTGGGCCTACTGAACTCCTTCCTCCTCCCCCTCATTATTTCTACTGTCAAGTCACCTGACTACATGTGTGCCCAACCCACTCCTCCAAATCCACTACCCCTCAATTGCCTAGAGTCAAAAATCTTAGGGCTGGATGCTACCTTCTCCTACACGTGGGTTGTGTGGGCTGTGAGGGTGTTGTTGTGCAACTATTGTCCTACCTGCCTGGCTGCAGTTCCCTTTTGTGGCCTCCTGGACGCAGGGGCACCACACTCTCCGGGAGTTAACTAGCGCGTCCCCGCTCTGCCCGTCATGGATCCCCCTGAAAACATTTTATTTTTCAAACAACATTAACATTAAGCATTCTTGGTTCTTCCCATCCGGGAGGCACGATTCTTTAAACGTTACTTTAAATTAACTATATACAGTTGCATGGGTATATATACGTCATTACCCTTCTGGACCTCTACGTGGTCTAATGCTACAACGCATTCACTTTCTTTTCTTTAAAACACACATTATAATTCTACTTTGTATCAAAAGTATAAAAACATTCTTCTTTCAAAAAGTGCAAAAAGCTTCAAAAAGGTTTCAAAATTCTCAAAAGCTTCAAAGTTCAAAGTGCAAAGTTCACGATTCAAAACAGTCATTGGCACTACTTCTCATGTACACAGCTGGTCTTAAAACCAAAGGGAAGCACACTAAGGTGCTTAACTATATACAAGGGAGAGTTCATATCACTTCATCGTCCGTGATATCAATTGTTCAATAAACATGTAAAAGACAAACAGGGGAATGCTAGCATTCATTCAGGTATGGGATGGGAGCAATAAGGAATACGCCTCATTCACACTTACAAGTCTTCTTCTTTTCTTCTTGATGCAGGACCCATGTTCATTCTTTCTTGCCTTGCTTCCACGGTAACATCTGCGATGATCTTCTTCTTGGATAAACCTCCAGGTTCTGTAACGCAGTTATCAGCAAGTAGCTTTCTGGGGTCTGGGTTATAGCATCCTTCTTTGGTGTAACAGTCTCTAAGATGGTAACAGGATCCGTATTCACTGCCACGTTCGTGTAGCTTATGATTTCAGGATCATCAATGGACTCAGGATATTCTAGTGCTGGCATATCCTCTTCTTCCACGGGGTCTAAGCACAGTCTTTTCACTTTAATGCCGTATGGGCCACGTTCACCTTGAACAATGTGGTATGACACCCATTCTCCTACTTCCACTTGTCTGTCTGGATGGTCTGATGGTAGTTGCTCTTCCACCTCTCTTTTATTAATGAAAATGTCACATCTGGTACCAGGCTCACGAGCAAATGCGAATCCTCTGTCTTCTATCACCTTTACAATCTTGCCCTCGTGCCGTGGGGATCTTTGTACCTCTTTATCTCTGCGGACTACGTTCTTAGCCTCCTTAGCACGGGCTATCATCACCTGTTTCTGTACCTGCCGCTCTATCTCCTCTTTCTCTCACTTTCTTACACATCTGCGGATATACTCCTCACAGGTAATCAATTCTGCAGGGCCTACTTCACTATCGGGATCTCCTAAGAAGCCCATTAAGTCCTCACAGTCTTTATCTCGCTCCCACCAGCAGCGGAGTTGCTCCCCTCTCACCTCGGTAGTAGTCGGTGGTGGTATCAGGGGCTGCGGCAACGCCAGGTATCCCTCCGGTAGAGCTCCTAGTGGGTCGGCTTCCTTCCTTGCAGGGCGCGGTGCAGCTTGTGGGGTAGTCACATCCACCAGAATCGTGGTGCGGCACTCGGCTTCGCTCTCTGCTCGCTCACATGGCACTCCAACCCAGCCGGGATGTATAGACAGAGTCTCATAGCTTCGGCAGTGCTCGACATTAATCTGGATCCGGGTCCGATGCTCCTCCTGGGCCCGTGTCATCTGCTGGGGTAGCAGCCGCAGCACACCCCTCCGGGTGTCTTGGACGTGGGGATATTCTCTGCCGCCTTCTGCCATCTCGTCTAGGTCACACAAGTTCTTTTCCTTGCCGGGTTCCTCCACCGGGTCACTCCGTGGGCCCTCCGGGATCACTCGTGGTCTTCCTTCGTCAGCGTTCTCCTCGGCGTCCTCTGCTTCCGTCCGCATGTACTGCAATGGCGACTGCTTCTCTTGCTCGTTCCGCCCCCTCCTGATGACCATTTCCTTCTTCGTTCCCGCCAGCTTCTCATTGGTAGGGGGGTCTAGGGGTGGAGGCTCTTCCTTCAGAGTGACGGCTGGCTCTCCCGGAGTTAAGGAGAGCCAGGATGGGTCTTTTTCTTCGCGCCTTGGACCGGGCCGGCCCACAATGGAAGTTTCGGTTACGCCTCCTCTGCACATGGCGTTAGTCTCCCCTGGCCGCCATTAAGGTCAGATTTTGGCGGGAAAGTCGTGAACACGTTCTTTAGGCGCACGGGGTCCAATTCTTTTGGACCAGGTAGATCCTGTTCGTGACGCCAGGTTGTCGGGCCCACTGGGACGGGGGTACTCGGTACCAGACCGGTCTGCTACTGGGGAAGTCACGGGTGGTCCTGGTCCGGTCCGTGTCCCGGGCTCGGCAATAAAAAGGGATATTTACAGGGGTTGTCAGTCGTGACGCCACCCACTATATGCGGACAGGGATAGGGCCGCCGCTGCTGCAGAACCTCCGGGGATGATGGAATAGCAGCTAGATGGGATAGTTCCAGTGGGTAGAACTGTGTTCCCCGGGGCAGTAAGGGTTAAGTCTATTGTGGAATGTTCAGTACACTTACTGTGCAGACGCTGTAGGGATCTCTCCTCAGTGCTGGTGCTGACAGGCTGTGCTGTGGCTCTGCAGATGGAGGGCTTTCTGTAATCCTGTATGGAGAGAATGACACAAGGGAGGCAATCTCAGGGTTTTCCGCATTTACTCTCAGTTCTTCAGACAGTTCACAAGTCATTTACAGTTCTTACAAAGTTCAAGTACACGGGCACATTCTCCCTCTCCGGGTTCCCTTTGCTCTGCAGCCAGGCCTCTCTCTCTCTGTGACCCCTCACACTTCCTCTGTGTCCTTTCCGGGCTGTTTACATTCTCTGTATACTTGGTGGGTGTCTCCGGACAGTATGGCGGTGACTCGGGCCCTTGTGGGTCCTCCTGGTCGTCACTGAGCTGCCTGTCCTTTGGGGTAGGGACCCTAGCATGCAACTGTGGTCCCCCGTCGTGTTGCCTAGAGTCACCAATCTTAGGGCTGGATGCTACCTTCTCCTACACGTGGGTTGTGTGGGCTGTGAGGGTGTTGTTGTGCAACTATTGTCCTACCTGCCTGACTGCAGTTCCATTTTGTGGCCTCCTGGACGCAGGGGTGCCACATGATCTCATGTCCAGTGATACCACCTGTCTCCTCCTTGTGGCACGGCTGGTCGTAGATGCCACAATCGCCCCCCGTGTCAGGGTTGTGAGGGATGGAGCATCAGTGTTGAGAGATATGGGTTGCTTCTGAGGTGGCTGATAGTATCCTGCCAAATCCAATGGCATTTGTAAGAGGCCAAATTTGGTGAGTTTTTTCTATATATTTTCTATGTACCAATTCGGTGATTTTTGTTTAAAGCTAAATTATACATGCGTTATACATGTGGCTAGGTAAAGCTAAATTATACATGCGTTATACATGTGGCTAGGTACTCGTAGGCGTGAGGGTCCGTGACGGGGGCTACGAGCTTACGCTATTTTGGTCCAAAATATCAAACTAACTCCTCAGTGTCATCTATAGAGTTATATTGCATTTTTTATCCATCTGCAGTCTACAGCTGGGTTCTCTAGGGGGCGTCAGTCACTTGTGTTGCATATTTTGTTGCAGGGCAGCCCGCCTTGTCTAACAGCTGGGCGTCATTAATAGGCTGCTTTCTGACTTTATGCTTCACTCTTGGAGTGGCTGCCGCCCTGTAGTGATCTCATGTCCAGTGATACCACCTGTCTCCTCCTTGTGGCACGGCTGGTCGCAGATGCCTTATTCTCCCCCGTGTCAGGGTTGTAGGGGATGGAGCATCGGTGTTGAGAGATATGGGTTGCTTCTGAGGTGGCTGATAGTATCCTGCCAAATGCAATGGTATTTGTAAGAGGCCAAATTTGGTGAGTTTTTTTCTATATATTTTCTATGTACCAATTCGGTGATTTTTGGTGGGTGAGAATGTAATGGCGTCTGGTCCATCTATTCCAGTCTTTTTTTGTCCTGGTGGATGGGCAAGTCAGGAATGGGCAGGACAGGGACGGGCAGGGCAGAGACGGGCAGGGCAGGGCTCTCTAAGTTACACACTTAGTTGGCTGGTGGGTGTAGGCCTGGGCGGCCCCCTGTGCAGGGAGGCGTGGGGTGGGCAGGGATGGGCGGTCGGGGCCCTACCCTACACTCCACATTAATATTCACTACACACAGACATGGAGCAGAAGGTGGGCGGGCCTACCGTGGTCCCCTGCACTGTCTGATGATTGAGGAGGGTGACTGGCGGCTGCTGTGTGCGAGTGTGAATTCGGCGGCGGTGGCGCTGCTCACAGTTTGCGACAGGGCCTGCACCGCACAGCAGTGACGGCTGGGTGCCGGCGGGCAGCGGGCGGCACTGGCTGCAGGCAGCCTGAGCCACCAGACGGTCAGAGAGAGTCGTCGGTGGCGGGTCACGCAGGCTGTGCTGCAGCAGGCAGCTGCAGCCAGCCTGTGATGTCTGGCTTCTTCTGCGGCGGTGGCCACCTGGCGCCGCAGCTCTGCCTCTGAGTCTGCACAGTGAGTGCAGCCGGTGCAGCACAAGCCACACACTTAGAGTCACAGCAGCAGCCAGTCGAGCCTAGGAGGACACACAGGCAGACTCAGTCTGCCGCCTGCGATGCATGCTGGCCGGGGGGTGGGCCTCCCTTCTCCAAATGACCATGCCCCCACCAGTACGCCCGGGCCCCCCTGCCACTCTTTAAATGGCCACGCCCCCTCCAATAATTGACGGGCCCTTTACTCAGTAAGGCCTGTAAGGCCCTAATGGCAGCCCTGGCTATATGGGAGGCAAAAAACGGGATCCTATTCTGTCGGGACAGAACAGGATCCCAAAAAACGTGGTGTGAAGCCAGCCTAAGACTCAGGGTTCCAGGAAGAGAAATTGATAAGTTGCAGATTTCAAACAGTAACTGCAGGTTATTAATGCAGTGTTACAAAAAGGCACAGTGGCCATGAGATTTCTATAAAACCCATCCACTTTGTTGGAAGTATAAGATGCTGTGTTTTGCACATCGAAAATACAAAGCATCAAAGTCACCAAAACCTCATTTTGACATTTACCTTACTTTTGAAATCAGATGACTCCAACATACAATGTTTTGCTGAAGATCTGTTCTTGTTACTGACAATTGATTCCGCTTCATTATTTGCATAAAATTTGAAATATTCTAAAGCATTAATTAGATGTATTAAGTGCTTTTATTGCTTTCAATGACCATATTGTATACCTCTGCTGTACTTTTCCACATAGTATAAATAGAATTAGACACTATGTTGGTAAGTTACATAGTACAAGAATTCCTTAGTTATATTGGATTGGCGAATCCGTTTTAATATCAACATACTGGAAAGTTACCATTAATGATGTTTTTGGACTGACAAGTTTGCTTTTACATCCAAAGCATGCGGCAGCTGCAGAGATGCAGGTAGAAGGAAAGCAAACTGAGGTTTGGATTTAAATAAGGCAGGAACTCTGTGCTCTGTACGCTCTCCAGGAGAACTGTTTTTAGAAGCCAAGTAATTCATCCATGTGGTATATAATATCCAAGTCATCCCAGACATTATTCCATTAAGTGAATAGGCTAACAGAGGCATCGTTATGTCACAGACAGCAAGACATTAAGACAGATACCCATTCTGTTCCCTTACTGAAATACCACCAAGTTGCCTTGCAAATGCCTGCAAAGAAAGTATTATATAAAATAAGTAAAAATAGTCACCGTATACTACTAGATGTAGGTGACTGCATTAAGAATTTATTCTGCATCATAAAAAAATGAAACATCTGTTTATTAGGGAAAGGAAGTAAAGGAAAACTATAATCAAAAAATAACCTATCGCTTAAATCAGATTTTTGTGTTAATGTGGCGCCCTGCTCACGCAGGTAACCACAGATCTCTCTAAAAGTACCTTTACAGGCCGCAACTTTTGGCAGCGATCGGAGGCAACCTAACGTGCGTGTGCACGCTTTTCATGGTTGCCTCCGAACGCTGAAGGCGCATTTACACGCCGCAATTGCGCCCTCAACCTAAGGTGATGTGTCGTCCCGGAAGTTCCCACACCAACATTGGGAAACATCCGGTTGATTCCTGACGCCGCTTCACACGCCGCAATCTCCAAAGGAACGTGGGCGTACATGTTCAGCGCCGCAAGAACATAGGCGTGACAGACTTGTGTATTCCGCACCCCAAACACGCTGATTAGACAACGCCATAGCGTCATGATTGGCCAGCGAGCTCAGGAAGGCTGGCTAATACATGACGCCATTGCAATTGTGTAGTGTGAATGGACAGCTCTTCAAATATGTCGTCCTGTGAAGGGACAGCCAATGGTAACACAGTAGCCACCACAAATCATCGCTAGGGGGGTGCACTCTCCAGCACGCTGTGGCACACCCCTGGGAAATCAGTAGGCGAGGCCGATTCTATCCCTATCGCCCCTTCACACGCCAAAACCAGGGAAATTCACCTTCAAGATTGCGTCTGGTTTTGGACCAGTGCTATGAAATAGCAACTGGGCGCAACTTTCTAAAGCACCACCGGGTTCCCCAAATACATGCTGCAATTTTGTAGCAATTTCACGGCAATGGTGACGGAACTCCAGATTGCCTCTCAGTTTCCACACCGTAGTTGCGACGTGTAAAGGTACCTTAATGCACAGTGGGTTTCCACAGCAGGTACCTGCTATGAACAACACATTCCACCCACCCTGGCGTAGTAGTGGGAGCTCCACTTGCTGCCCTTATGCAAGATCCCCTATATATACTGCTGCTGGGGGAGAGCTAGTCAGAGTGTGTGCAAACGCTAGAAGAGCTGCAAGGAAGTCCTGGTGGTCGGTGTTGCGTTCAGGGCCGAGCCAGTGAACCAGAGTGGCCCTTCAGCGTCCCACAGCTTAAGTGGGACTGAAGGCAAGGAGCTCAGAGCAGGAGCAAGAAACAAGTAGCTCAGAAGGATTTCATTCCAGGAGAAAGCCAGATATTGGGGATCCGCACCTGTGGGGAACTATAGGCCCACAGAAAACCCTGTCTCACCGTGGAAGCTTCAGCTACCCGGTCTCCCAGGAGGGTAAAGAGAGGGAGCCAGGAACAGCAGGCCACTGCAGTGTCCAGAGAGGGTCATTCCGGAGACCGCACAGGAGGAGAAAGAGACAGGCAAGAGAAAGAGAGAGTAGAGGCAAGTCAGGCTACAGCAGACTGTGCTTCAGCAACTACACAAGCAGAGGAGGCCTTATACCCACTTGTTGTGGGAACACACTGTGCAGCCCGGTCACCTGTCAGTGCCCTGGACCCTTTACCTGCTTAACACCAGTAAAAAGGTAAAAGAGACTTCTTCTGTGTGCGTGCATCCTTTTCCTCACCCACCGTGTCCCTCTATAGACTATTCGTCACGAACGTCATGTGGCGTCACAAACAGCATCCCGTGCCCGGCATTACTGGGTACTGTGTGCTGTATTTTTGACTGTATTGAATGACTCTTTAAATTACGCCACCATTACTGCGCCGAAGAGCGGGAAGAAAGGGGGCGTGCCAGCCTGTAGAGCACGAAACTGAAACCCGCCCCTAGCTCAGCCGAGCATTCCCGAGCACCGCTGCCTAGTCCGGAAACTCCCGAACTGTTTAACCCTTTAAGAACTGGCTGTAATTAACTGGGGGGCCTCCAACATGTCGGCCTCCCCCAGCGATGACGAAGGTGCGTACGCTGATCCCAGGAATTACACCAAAAGACCCATGGCTGGCCTCAGCAGCACTGCCAGCACCGGCGGCGCACCGGGTGCACTCGCCCCAATTATGCTGATGTCACTCCCATCCCGGGGGTCAAGTGGTTACCCCAGTATGACGGACGCCCTGATACACTGGATGAGTTTAAACGAAAAATCAATAGCGTCCTGGATATATATGCGATGACGGGCCAACAACGCGCTGCTGTGGTACTCAGACAGTTAACTGGCGCAGCAGAGAAAGAAAGTGCATCCTGGTCTGCTGCTGAACGCAAATCAGCCGCCGCCATATTTAACAAACTGAGAGCTACCTTCGAGGAGTGCAATGAGGCTGATATATAGCGCTTCCATCACTTCTACCAGAGGTCGGGAGATGATAATGGCTGCTATAACATGAATTGCAGGATTGTCTGTGCAGCTAAGGAATGCATATGGGATAAGTGAACTTAGTAAATACTATACTGGAATAAATGAATTGAGAGACTTAGCTTCATCACTGACGTCACTGCGAAGAGCCCGGTAACTACGCCAAAGTGCTTTCAAACTTACCGGGTCCTATTCTAACACTATGTGCAGTCTACATTGCTGGGATGAGGTTTATATGCCTATGTTATGCAATTAAAAAAACAGCTGGCAATGGTTAGTACCAGGACCAGGGCTACAGTAAGATGGAGGTGTGGGTGTAGTTACTGGGCGGAGAAAGGGAGCACAGTCAAAAAAAGTCTATTATATATATAAGGACTGGCATCACCTTAATATGCAGGTGCAAGCAAAAAATGTGTGTGCACTTAATATAAAGAAGTTGCTGCAACACTGAACACATATATGGAGGGGAACAAGCTTAATGGCTATAACATGAATTGCAGGATTGTCTGTGCAGCTAAGGAATGCATTTGAGAGCACTTTGGCGCAGTTACCGGGCTCTTCGCAGTGACGTCAGTGATGAAGCTAAGTCTCTCAATTCATTTATTCCAGTATAGTATTTACTAAGTTCACTTATCCCATATGCATTCCTTAGCTGCACAGACAATCCTGCAATTCATGTTAAAGCCATTAAGCTTGTTCCCCTCCATATATGTGTTCAGTGTTGCAGCAACTTCTTTATATTAAGTGGAAGTGTGGCCTGGACATCAATGGAAGGCTACTGGAGAGTTCCCCAAATGGTATTTAAACTGGTTTTGGTTCAAGTTATGCCCAGAGTTCCCTTCACTGTTTAGACATATGGTAATACAAATACCTTGCATCTTGAGTCAGTGCAGGAAGAGGAGTTTTCTGCTTTTGTCATAGAAGAGAGGGAAAACTGATGTAACCTTTATCAATGTCGGGGCATCTGGAGTAAATCTCTCACCCATGACTACTGCACCACACCGCTCTATACTTGACACACAGTAAATACAAATGTCCAAACACCTTCTATGCTTCACCAATATTAAATATTAACCTTAGTACCACTAGTATATCCACTATGAGGTCGCAATGGTACTTATAGTGAAATTGCACACATTTGTTTTTATGCAAAAAAAACTTCTCTTTATTGATTAAAATTACATGAAAAATATTTTTTTCATTTTACTAAAATGCTAATTTCCACCATATATGAAAGATATAAGCAGTATTGTACTGTGGGTAGGCACATACATATCAGAGCTACAAATTAGGACTAATAACAAATAGCTGAATAAATCTGGGTACTGCCACCTTAACAATCAAAATGTGCGAGAAATTCTCTTAGGCCTGCACTACATAGTAAATGCACTGTCTGTTAGATTATCAGGTCTGAACTTCCAGCTACAACAGTGTATATAAAGGGTTAACAAACCACCAATAGTAGTGCTAAAGTGATCATACCTGCTGCTAGACCAGTCACTTGGATCAATAAGGCTGGGTTCACATTTGCGCACCATTTGCACTGTGAACACAGCGTCTTGAGTGCAGGAAAAAGCAGGCACTATGTGTTCCTATGTTTAACATGGGAATGCATAGAGCCTGTGTGTGGCTGCGTTCAGGTGCATTTGCGTTCGGCTGCGCATAATTTATGCGCATGCCGAACGCAATATGTTGGATTTTTTTGTGTGTAGCTGTGTGCTTGTTTTATATGCAAGCAGACAGCTGCGCACAAATAATGAATGAAAGTGAATCTGTGCGCAATGCCATCTGCTGGCAAGCGTACAGACGTAGCGGAAGATGAGGTCATCCCCAGGTAAATCTTGTCCTGGCGTTCTCTCTTCCTCTTCTTTCTTCCTCTTCTTCTTTCTTCTTCTTCTTTCCTCTTCTTTCTTTTTCCGCTTCTTTTCTTCTTCTTCTTCTTCTTCTCCTTCGTTCTTCTTCTTTCTTCTTCTTTCATCTCCTTTCATCTTCTTTCTTCTTTCCTCTTCTTCTTCCTCCCGGCCGCCGCCGCTGATTCGTTTAAAATAGCCGGCGGGAAAGTCGGTGGTGAGAAAACTTCAACACCGGCTTTCCCGCCAGCTATTTCAAATGAACAGCTGATGCTGAATACGGCTTTCCCGCCCACTATTTCAAATGAACATTTCATTTGAAATAGTCGGCGGGAAAGCTGGCGATGAAGTGTTTTCACCACCGGCTATTTTATACGACCCAGCGGCGGCCGGGAGGAAGAGATCAGCGGGTTGGCCATGAAGAGGAGATCTCTGCCGCTGATCTCCACCTCCTGACTACCGAGACCGCTGATTGGGTGGTCGGGCGAGCCACAATGACATTTTCATGTGATTGCGTGTGGACAATCACTGCTGCGTTCACATGAAAATGTCTGTGTTTGGTACTGCATATGCATATGCGCTCCATATGCTGCAAATGTGAACCTAGTCTTAGTCCCCTAAGTGGCCAGATCCCCCTGCCAAGTGATTTTACAACTTTACATTGTGTGTCCAGTTCAACATGTACAATTTGGTGAAATTGATTGTCAGCTGTTCTGCTCTGTATTGTACTGACCTATAATAGGGCTCCCATAGAATTCCATGATTTCTGAACTGATATGACATAGATATCACACGGATATCACATCAGATCACATTCGGACCAAGGTCAATCTATAAGGCCATGCACAAATCTGATTTTTTTTTCTTGGACCAAGTCTGTTCAAGGGACTACATGCCCAAGTTGCCACCATAAATCTAATTGCATTCAGGAAGTCAGTGGGTCCCTAAGAAAATTGAACATCACTCCGATGACATCTGAGTGTGACCTGATTTTTTCAGAATGACAGAATGGAGACATCTTTTTTTTCTATCTTCTCCATATCTGAGAAAATTGGTTTACACTCTGCTCAAACTTATGATAGACTGATCAGAGTGGGATTAGCATGAGTGATCCAATTTTTCAGGATGAGAAAACATACGATCGTCTTACCATAGCCTTATATTATATACTGTATATACAATGTATTTTAGTGCCACTATGATAACTTGCTTTATACAATAGTTTGAGCATAAAATAAATATGTCTCCATCATTATGAAAAAATACTGCCAAGATGCAAATAAGTGTGCAGCACATAGCCATGTTGCTGGGACCTAAGTTATTGGGGATGTGTGAATAGTGGTTTCCAAGTCAAATAGACTTTATTGAGTAGGGAAATCACAAAGTCCAAATCAAACAGAAGTTACAAGAATATTTGTCTTTAACAAGTGAGTCCTACTTAGCAAAAGAATCAGTAGTAAATACATCAGCTGTGATTTTGTAGGGATTAATTTTTTTAAGTTACCATGCTACCCACAAATGTGTACTAAGCACTATCTAAGCACTATATCATATGTTCACTTCTGATGCTATTCTATCAGTCTGTAATTAACAGCGAAAACTAAAAGCTGAAATTTAATTAATGAAAGGCTTTTGTGGCGCCCCACAGTCCAGTTGCCACAGTGGTGTTGCCTCCTTCACCGGAGGTGATATCATGCTTGGAAGCAGGGGGAGCTCCCCACATCAGGTAAACCCCACATGCACACACAAGACCAGATCCCTGACCAGAAGGGGGAGCTTAGCACCCAAGTTCAGGGTAGTTGCCTCTTCCGGTTGAGGGGAGGGGTTAGAAGAAGAGTGTGAGAGGAAGGAGGAGGAAGCAGAAGATGGAGAGAGAGCTCTGGGAGCAGAGAGCTGAAAATCTCACACCATAGCAGTGCAGCTGAGGATGCCAAAGTCCTGGGTTACACGGGTACTGCACGGCCCGTGAACTGAATCTGGACGACAGGAGGTTGCAAGTTTCCTGGCTGCAAGTAGGGGCCCCACAACACAACAGTTTACCGAAAGCCCTGATCTGCAACAAGACAGCAGTACCCATACAGGTTTGCACTATCTGCTAGTCGGGAGCGAGGGCAAAGAAGGAAATAAAAGGACCACAGAATAGCTCACAAGCAGCTGGGACCCAAAACTGAGAAGCGCATCAGGCAGGCCTCCAAACTCACCTGGCCAGGTGGACTCCAACTGCTTCCAGGCTGGCCGGACATTCCTGAACCTGACAACTGGTGCCCCCGGACTTCACTACTTCCTCATTAGTAAAGGTAAAAGAACTGCACCTCTTGTGTCCCCCTGCTTATTTCCCACGCTCTCTTTGCTGCACTCAGCACCATAACTACCACAACCATTCTCCATACAAACTGCCTACAGAATCCCAGGGGCCCGCTCCACCTGTGGGGAGTGTACCATACAAGCTGCCCATCCATCTATCCCCTGGGGGCCCATTCAGCAGGTGGCGTTATATTCATCTACAAATCCCCTGTAAATATCACCTCCTTCATTCTCGGTCAGGGGCACGGCTCTGGAGAGGCTACCGTGAATCCAAAGACTGATACCCCACATGTCAGAGTACCCCACGGTCCTTACGACCGCTGCACTTTCATCTAACAAATTGTACCCTAAGGGTATGTTACCTCAATGAATATTTGGTGAGGTTTTTATGTTGTGTATTTGTTTTTCTTTTTTTATTAAATATCATCATGTATGACAACATTCTTTTTATATAGCAAAAAAGGGTGAGTAACATGAAGTAACAGGGTAAAATTAGGGATGTGGCAGAGAGATGGAGGGTGGAAGTCAGTTAAGGAAGTTGTAGGAGCGGAGGGGAGGGATTCAGTCTTGACTAGCGTATGTGCATTATGAGACAACAAGGAATTAAAATGGGTATACAAGGTATCAATATGCAATTCACAAGCATCAGCAACAATATTGCAGAGGGAATACAGTTAGGGCCAGAAATATTTGGACAGTGACACAAGTTTTGTTATTTTAGCTGTTTACAAAAACATGTTCAGAAAGACAATTATATATATAACTAGCTGGGTGCCCGATGCACATGCATCGGGATTCTAGAAGAGCGAGTCTCTGACTCGCAATGGCCGCTTCGCGGCCAATGCTTCGCGCTGCTAAGGCGACTCGCCATGCCCGCTGCGCGGGCATAGCGAGTCGCCTTAGAACTGCTCGCAATGACCACTGCGCGGCCAATGCTTCGGGCGTATCCACATGACCACGCTGACTCGCAGCGCGAGCGGTCTCAGAAGGGGCAAAAAACCCATTCGCAATTATATAATAGATATGGGCTGAAAGTGCACACTCCCAGCTGCAATATGAGAGTTTCCACATCCAAATCGGAGAAAGGGTTTAGGAATCATAGCTCTGTAATGCATAGCCTCCTCTTTTTTAAGGGACCAAAAGTAATTGGACAATGGACTCTAAGGGCTGCAATTAACTCTGAAGGTGTCTCCCTCGTTAACCTGTAATCAATGAAGTAGTTAAAAGGTCAGGGGTGGATTCCAGGTGTGTGGTTTTGCATTTGGAAGCTGTTGCTGTGACCAGACAACATGCGGTCAAAGGAACTCTCAATTGAGGTGAAGCAGAACATCCTGAGGCTGAAAAAAAAAGAAAAAATCCATCAGGGAGATAGCAGACATGCTTGCAGTAGCAAAATCAACAGTTGGGTACATTCTGAGAAAAAAGGAATTGACTGGTGAGCTTGGGAACTCAAAAAGGCCTGGGCGTCCACAGATGACAAAAGTGGTGGATGATCGCCGCATACTTTATTTGGTGAAGAAGAACCCATCACAACATCAACTGAAGTCCAGAACACTCTCAGTGAAGTAGGTGTATCTGTCTCTAAGTCAACAGTAAAGAGAAGACTCCATGACAGTAAATACAAAGGGTTCACATCTAGATGCAAACCATTCATCAATTCCAAAAATAGACAGGCCAGAGTTAAATTTGCTGAAAAACACCTCAAGAAGCCAGCTCAGTTCTGGAAAAGTTTTGTATGGACAGATGAGACAAAGATCAACCTGTACCAGAATGATGGGAAGAAAAAAGTTTGGAGAAGAAAGGGAACGGCACATGATCCAAGGCACACCACATCCTCTGTAAAACATGGCGGAGGCAACGTGATGGCATGGGCATGCATGGCTTTCAATGGCACTGGGTCACTTGTGTTTATTGATGACATAACAGCAGACAAGAGTAGCCGGATGAATTCTGAAGTGTACCGGGATATACTTTCAGCCCAGATTCAGCCAAATGCTGCAAAGTTGATTGGACGGCGCTTCATAGTACAGATGGACAATGACCCCAAGCACACAGCCAAAGCTACCCAGGAGTTCATGAGTGCAAAAAAGTGGAACCTTCTGCAATGGCCAAGTCAATCACCAGATCTTAACCCAATTGAGCATGCATTTCACTTGCTGAAATCCAGACTTAAGACAGAAAGACCCACAAACAAGCAAGACCTGAAGGCTGCGGCTGTAAAGGCCTGGCAAAGCATTAAGAAGGAGGAAACCCAGCGTTTGGTGATGTCCATGGGTTCCAGACTTAAGGCAGTGATTGCCTCCAAAGGATTTGCAACAAAATATTGACAATAAAAATATTTTGTTTGGGTTATGTTTATTTGTCCAATTACTTTTGACCTCCTAAAATGTGGAGTGTTTGTAAAGAAATGTGTACAATTCCTACATTTTCTATCAGATATTTTTGTTCAACCCTTCAAATTAAACGTTACAATCTGCACTTGAATTCTGTTGTAGAGGTTTCATTTCAAATCCAATGTGGTGGCATGCAGAGCCCAACTCGCGAAAATTGTGTGACTGTCCAAATATTTCTGGGCCTAACTGTATAATGGGTTAATAAAGTCTTATTGAGTTTTGGTAGCGTCTTACAGTGAATGAGAATGATAGAAATCTCTAGATTACTGGACGCAGTGCAAGCTGACTGCACTGTATTTTTTAAATACACAATGTCTATTCCAACAGCACATCCACATTGAACTTTCCTCCCACATCTCATTCAATTCGATCTTTGACAGCCTATAATACAGCTTCCATACCTACCACACCACTGAATTTGCCCTAACAAAAATTACTAACATCTTACTGTAAAAGCTTAAAGCCAATATTCTATACTCCTACGTTTTGACCACCTCTCCTCTGCCTTTGACACATTGAACCACTCCCAGCTACTACAGAGTCTTCCTTCCCTTGACTTGATATCTTATCTCACATAATCTCTGGTCCTCACAAGACTTTCTTCCACTCACATACGTTCCTCACCCAATAGAATTCAAGACTTCTTTCAAGCAACCCCCATCTTCTGGAATTCCATGTGACAACACATCCGATTGTTTTCCACATACAGGATATGCAGATGTAATTTGAAGACATCTCTAAAGGCCAGTTTACACATACTGATGTCCCAGCGACCCGACCAACAATCGGGGTGGCTGGGACATCGTTATCTGGTGAACTGTCCCACATGCAGACTCACCAGCGATCAGCCATCCATGTAACGATCTCGACATCGTGGAAAAGAATATAAATGTCGAGGTCCAGCTATGCTGGGGCAATTGAAGGAACGCTGGTAACCACGGTAAACATCAGGTTGCTAAGCGCAGAGCTCTGCTTAGTAACCCGTTGTGTACCCTGGTTACCAAGCACAGCGTGCAATGAATTTCTAAGCTGAATATTGACAACATCAAAGTCAACTGACATGCCTCAGGATTTGAATAGCAAGCTTGTATTGTGATATGCTTCTTTCTCCTTTGAGCCACAGTGGGTTCTGTTTCTCTCCAGGGTCTTATAATCTGTTGTCCTTGTTTCATTCCTCTTCGGACAACAGGTGTTTCCATTTGTTAATTTAGTATGTCCTATCACCTTTTGGGTGCGGCTATATGAACCTTCGCCTGGCTGATCATTTCTGCTAGTGATATTCTTTGTAACTTCAACTTGGCATTACATCCATACTGCCTTTGGATTTCTGCCAATCAGATAAGAATCACCTAGGTTTTTTTTTTATCTCTGCTGTCTTTTCTTTCTGTCCTACTTCTTTCTCCTTACTTTAACTAAGAGGTAGGATGCATTTCTTTCTAGCAGTAGTACTTCACCTTTCATTTTGTTTTTGTAGTTAAATGTTTTCTCACTCAGGGATTCTTTCTATCTCTACATACCTTTCTGATTCAGGGTTACAGTGTTCTTCCACTTTCCCCCGGTTTCTTACTAGGAACACTCGATGGCTAAATAAGAAGATAGGTTCGAGTTGCCAACTCCTAGTCCTGTGGTTAGAGTCTGTGCTGGGGCCTCTAGGGACTGTGCAGCTAGGAGCATTAGACTGAACAAGAATCAGTTGGATCAGGTGTGTTTGTTCTTAGGGCCGCTTTACACACACCAACTTCAGTGTCCAACTTCTGAACAGATCTCTGGTTGCAGTGAAATCATGGACACATTCTTCCATTTGTACACAGCCACAAAATGGAGCAATGTGTCCATGATTTCACTGCAACCAGAGTTCAGAAGTTGGACACAGAAGTTGGTGTGTGTAAAGCGGCCCTTAGCTAAACCCCAGATTCATGTGTGAGTTAGTAAGAGTGCATAAAATAAACTTTTAACTGGTTATAACTAACTAAGAAGTTTGCTCAGCACAAAAGAGATAAGAGTGTCAGACCTTGTAATCAGAACGAGCTATCTAATTCACTGGCAACTCGTTCTGAAATCAACTATGTATTGTGATATACAATGGTGCTTGAATGTTTGTGTGTCCTTCAGAATTTTCCTTATTTCGGTATACGGTAAATTTGACCTTCAACAACAGATTTTTACACAAGTCACAAAATTAGATAAAAAATATTAGATTTTCAACTTTTTTTATGGAAGAAAAGGAACCAATATCGCATCTTTGAGTCGCAAAAGTATGCAAACTTTTAGGATTACCAAACTATTTGAAGGTCAGGTGTTTTCAACCAAAAGATTGACAATCAGGTGTGAGTAGGTGACTTATTTTGGGATCTATCTGAGGGGGCCGTCACACGGAACGATATCTTGCCAGATATCGTTTAAGCGATCTCCTTTTTGATCGCTTAAGCGATATCGGGCAAGATATCGTTGCATGTAATCAAGCGATTTACGATGGTAAATCGCTTGATCGTGACATCGCTGATCTGAGGTTCGGTTCTCAGATCTAGCGATGAACGATGCAACGATCTGCATCATCGTGGTGTATGACACCACGATGATCCATCTCCCAGCGACCGCGCCTATGCTGGGAGATGGTAACTATGGTACACGTCGGGTAACTAAGCGACGCGCGGCGCCTAGTTACCCGATGTGTACCATAGTAACGAGCGAGATCGCTGCTCCACATCGCTGGTGAGTCTGTCTGTGTGACATCTCACCAGCGATGTGAGCGATATTGTAAGCGATCGCGCGTGCACGTGATCGCTTACAATATCGCTAAAGATGTCGCAGCGTGTGACGGCCCCCAAAGTCTGATTTTCTCAACATAACTCAGAAGAGTTGTTGATGTTCATCATGCTGAAAATATCAACAAAAAACATTTCTCAAAGTGGTTGCCCAACAAAGATCACTCTAAAAGCAAAGTGTATGAGCTAAGTCCATGAGCTAACAAACTAAATGAAAGTAATTATACCATTATTGATGGAGCAATGAATTATGAATTATACCAGCTAATTCTAAGGCCGGCTTCAGACTGCGTCTGACATCCGATCCGTAGCTGTCCGCTTGAAGCAGACAGCCGCGGACCGGAACTGCACACAGGACTCGGGGCTATTATGCCCTCCGATCCTGTGTGCCGCGCACGCAGCTGCAGGAGCTGACAGGTCAGGACCGCGGCGCCCGCGGTCCTCACCTATCAGCAGCAGGAACTGCGTGCGGCTGCACACAGGATCGGAGGGCATAATAGCCCCCCCATTCCTGTGTGCAGATCCAGTCCGCGGCTGTCTGCTTCAAGCGGACAGCTACGGATCGGATGTCAGACGCAGTCTGAAGCCGGCCTAAGAGAAAATGTCAGAACTTATGTCTATGAACCAAATTGCAAGAGAACATGGATCATGCAGCAAGACATTGACCCAAAGCATACAAGTCATTTTGCAAAAGAATGGTTAAAGAAGAATATGACTCACCGTGGCCGGGACTCCGATTTAGACAGGCATTTGCTTTTTCCTCCTTGTCACGGGGTGCCGCACTTGCCGGTAGTGGGGCCCAGTGGTGCAGATCAAAAGAGAGAGACGTCATAGTGGAACAGATTAAGGGGTTAATTGTTTCGTGACGCCACCTATGAGAGTTTTGGTAACTTTACCGACGCTGCGGGGCCTCCAGGGGATGGAATGCAGCAAGATGGAACACTCCCCACAGGCTGAGCGATGATCCCCGGAGCTAGGAGCTGCGCAAGATGTTGTGAGGCAGCTGCGGTTACCTTGATGCGCGGATAAGCAGTTCATAAGAAGGCACGGACACTGTAAGTCTCTCTGTAACGGGTTATTTACTGTAACCAGCAGGCAGTACATGGTATACAGTTACGGGTAGTGTACCGGGTGGACTCAGCAATGACCAGTGTGTTCTCAGAGATCCGCGGTGTTCCTCCATTCTAACTAAGTACTGTGCCGTTGTCGCCCAGGAATACCAGATCGGGTACAGGGAGGCTGCTTGAATGCCCTATCTGGGGTATACGTTCCGGATGCTTTGGGGAGCCTTGGGTCCCTTGGTGGGTACACCGTTGGTTAGACGACTGGACTTGGTGATGGTGGGGTGCTCCTGTAGAGCGGTCTCTCCACTCCTCTGGTTCGCATAGCAGAGCTGAACTGCTGCTAGCTTCGGTACCAGCAAACCGGCTGTAAATGGGCACGGGATGATTTTGGACCCGCATGTTGACGCCCGTAGTTCGGTTGGTAATGCACCGGGAGTAATGGTGCTCAACCGGGTGACAGTAGGGAGATGGCCGGTAGAAGGTGGCCAGGGGGCCGCACGGAACTGTGCAACCCCCACTCCTAGGTTGCAGAGCTGGGATTCTGCAGAAGGTCTTCTACGTTGCTGTTACAATCTCCAACTAGACTCGACTACTCCCAGCTGGACTAAACTTCCACTACACACTACCACTACACTCCGCCCACCAGGACCTGATTGGCCCTCTATGCTAGGTGATGCATGTAGGGTATGGATCTCTGAGTTAACTGTGTGATTGCTGGGTCGGAGAATATTGCTGCTGCATTTGTGGCTGCAATACCTCCTGTGATGCACTCGGTGCGGGGCGCCACAAATACATTTAAAGGGAACCTGTCTCCTGTTTGTTATTATTAGGGATGGGCGAATCTACTCGCTAGGACTCGTTACTCGGCGAGTAGTAAGGGACTCGCAGGACTCGGTACTCTGCGAGTTTCCCAGTGATTACTCGCACGAGTCCAATGCAAATCAATATCAATCCTAGTTTTGTCAGAAACGCTGACAAAACTAGGATTGCCATTGTTTGCATTAGACTCGTGCGAGTAATCACTGGCTACTGTGCCAGTGATAGCAGGGAAACTCGCAGATAACTGCTGTTTCTTTGCGAGCCAGTCCAGCTGTCTTCTCTGTGCAGCTCCAGGGTCCTAGAGCCCGCCTGCTGCCTGATGTAGCAGTGCTGAGATTGTTCTCAGTCTGCTCATTCCTAGTGATGGGCGAATCCTAAATTACTCGGAATCGCTTGACTCTAGCGAGTCCGAGCCCAGGACTCGCTACTCGTTGCGAGTCTAGCGAGTCCAATGTTAATGAATGGGGAAGCGAGTAATAGCGAGTAGTGTGTAGATTTACAAATCGCAGATGTGTCTCGGAAGCTTCAGCCTGAAGCAATCCTAGTTTTGTCATTTATTTGCATTGCTCGTTTACTTTGTAAGTAATCGCTGACTCGCACAGATAAGATCCTGTCTTGGGCATCCCTGCGCTGCGGATTCCAGCCCCCAGCTGCTTAGCTGTACCTGGCTAGACATAGAAATTGCGCGGAGCCCCACGCATTTTTTTTTAATTATTTCATGAATTTCAGAGTCAGAGTCTCAGAGTCAGAGTCTCAGAGTCAGAATCTCAGAATTTCATGAAATAATTTAAAAAAAATGCGTGGGGCTCCGCGCAATTTCTATGTCTAGCCAGGTACAGCTAAGCAGCTGGGGGCTGGAATCCGCAGCGCAGGGATGCCCAAGCTTTCTGGGCACCCCCCGCTGCAAATTGCAGCCCGCAGCCGCCCCAGAAGATGGCGCGTTCATTGAAGCGCCATCCTCTGGCGCTGAACCCCGCTCTTCCAGCGGCCCTGGTAGCGATGGAACGCTGGGTAATAAAGAGGTTAGGGCCAGCTTTGTATTATCAGCTGGCCCTAAGCCCGAAATTTATGGCGGTCACGCCAATATTAGACATGACCGCCATGAATTTCTATTAAATTGTTTTAAAAAAAACACAACACAAGGAAAAATTTTTATTAGAAATAAAAAAAAAAGCCATTAGGGACTCCATCTTTAATTAATAAAATCCTCTTCCGTCCGACGCAGTCCAAAACGCGATGTCCTCTCTGCTACATCCCCTGTGCATAAATATAGATGTCTATGCACAGGGAATAAGCAGACTGAGAACAATCTCAGCTCTGCTACATCATCTCTGTGCACAGACATTCATGTCTGTACACAGGGAATGAGCAGACTGAGAACAATCTCAGCACTGCTACATCAGGCAGCAGGCAGGCTCTAGGACCCTGGAGCTGGGGCAGCCAGAACACAGAGAAGACAGGATCTTATCTGTGCGAGTCAGCGATTACTTACAAAGTAAACTAGCAATGCAAATAAATGACACAACTAGGATTGCTTCAGGCTGAAGCTTCCGAGACACATCTGCGATTTGTAAATCTCACACTACTCGCTATTACTCGCTTCACCATTCATTAACATTGGACTCGCTAGACTCGCAACGAGTAGCGAGTCCTGGGCTCGGACTCGCTAGAGTCAAGCGATTCCGAGTAATTTAGGATTCGCCCATCACTAGTTATTATTCTAAACCCTGCCCATCACTTTTAAGATCATGTGAATATGGTTCCTGTAAACCCTTCATTCCATCAGAGCTGCCCCTGCACACCTCAGAGAAAAAATTTTTAGACTTGTCCCTTGCTGTATGTAAATTGTGCGGTTTGATCCAATGGGTGTTTCACCATATCAGAGCCAGCCCGCTCCCATTAATTCCCACCACTTCTAATTACTAGTAAGTGGAGTACTCAGATCTCAGGCACGGTGTTGGGAAGTCACGGGCAGCGTTGCCTGAGACTGTGGGCCCGGGGGACAGCAATGGATGGGGATGAAAATAATAAGTAAAAAAATGTCAAGTCGTGATGCCATCTGTAGAGTCCGGTGATGGCACCGGCGCTGCTTGGGCCTCCGGGGTGATGGGCAGCAGCAAGATGGAGTAGCTTCCTACAGGAGGAGAGGGATCCCGGGGCTGAGAGTTGTAATGTGAAATAGGGTAGCACAGTCGTTTCTGTGCAAGGTTGGAGTAGGGGAGTGCAGTCAGTGTGGTGCAGGTGGAAGGAGGGACACGCACACATAAAAGGCTTTTGGTACCTTTACTGTTGTTCGGTTGCAGGTACACTCGTCCAAAATGAGGGAAACACTTTGGGATCTCCACAGCAAGTAGGGTTGTAGGCCTACTTACTTTAGCTTTCCTGTTTGGGATCTGGCAGGCATGGAACCTGACCGGACCGTTACTTCTCTCTCTTTCTTTCTCCACACCCGGGTTGCTGCACTGAGGGCTCTCTCTTGGGATCCCGCTTGACGCCCTCCACGGTCCCTGGCTCTCAACTGTTGGTGCTGCGGGTGTCTGGGAAGCTAAGACTCCTCGTGGTGCTGGATTGTCTGCGGGGCCAATCCTTTCTGTCCCTGCAGACTCAGACCCAGTGACCAAAACTCTGATGGGGTGAGTCAGTATGACCCCTCTGCCCATTTGTAACACATTTCTCTCCTCTTGCCTTCGACCTCTACTCTGCGGGTCTACCACTGCCTCTGGTGTGTACTGGTCTGGGCCTAGCACGGCTCCAGTACCAGCTCAGCTCACTAGACTCTGAGCTCTTCACAGTTCTGTAGTGACTGCACACTCCGTCTGTCTCCGCCCCAGCACCTGTATTTATAGGGGGAACTGGCTTAAAGGCAGCCAGTGTGGCTCCCCCTACAGGCCTGGAGTGGAAGGTGTTGTGTGTAGGTGGTTTACTCGCTGTGGGAAATCCTTCAGTGTCCCAGGGAAGTCTGTGGTTTCCTGGTACAGGGTGCCACAGAGGACAGCTTACGTCATCTACTCAGTAATAAATAAAATCAGGGCTGGAACTATGGTGATACTCTGCAGTGGCTGACCGCGGTTTTTTTCGCTGCTGCACCTGCCGCAAGTGCAAAACCGCACTTGCCGCACCTGCCGCAAGTCCCCCTATACTTTCTATGGGGATTACCGCAACAGCGCCCCAAGCGCAGCGGTTATGCGGCAATCGCGGAAGATGCGGTTTTTTCACCGCATCTGCCGCGATTTCAAATAAACGCAGATGTGAAAGGGCCCTAAGAGAAATTGACAAGTTGCAGATTTCAAACAGTCACCGCAGGTTAATAATGCAGTGTTACAAAAAGGCACAGCGGCCATGAGATTTCTATAAAACCCATCCACTTTGTTGGAAGTGTAAGGGCCACTTTACACACACCAACTTATCTGTCCAACTTCTGACCAACTTACTGGTTGCAGTGAAATCATGGACACATTGCTCCATTTTGTGGCTGTGTACAAATGGTACAATGTGTCCATGATTTCACTGCAACCAGTAAGTTGTTCAGAAGTTGGACAGATAAGTTGGTGTGTGTAAAGTGGCCATAATATGCTGTGTTTTTTGCCCATCGAAAACACAAAGCATCAAAGTCATCAAAACCTCATTTTGACATTTAATTTAGAAATCAGATGATGCCAACATACATTATCTTCTTTTATTTTTAGATAATTTATGGTAAAAGAAATCAATAGGAACTGAAAAACATACTGTACAGAATATAGTAAGAACATGAGCCACCTGCACAAAGTACAACAGGTTAGTATAAAAAAAGAATTTTATACTTGTTTCCAGCATCTTTTTAATTTTTCTATATTTAGTATTTCATATGAAACTAATTATTCTCATGCCCAAGGGAAACACAGGTGTGGCCAGGAGACAAAAGTTGAACTGACATGCTACTATGCACAAACATCCATCTGTGTCTCTCCCTTCTACAGCAGGAAAGGAACTTGTTGCTAACAAACAGAATTTAAAACTTTTCTGAATAAATTGTTGATGAAAAAAAAAGGTTTGAGATTTTCCATATAGTATACTGGAGCAAAACGCTCATCTGGTGAGATAGTTCATGCTTCTGTTTTTTTTAATTATTACCATAAGTCTTGAAATTATGTTTTGTTTCTCATGTTATTTGATATTTGCCTTTTTTCTAAGTTTAGAGATCGTAATCAGACGTTTTATATGAATAAAGTATTATGACTACTGATATACTTGATCAAGTTAGTTTTCCATCATAACTACCCAATAGATGCTTGTCCCACTGCTTGATCCTGCATCACTCTCGAGAATGAGGCATCGATACACATTGCTAGGCTTAGAGAGGTGACTGGTAGAGATTATGAATCTTTTTTCAATTTTAATTCATATTCGATTTTCTTCACACACTGATCTCCTTCACAGCTGCTTCATATTCATAAAGGGTTCTCTGTTGTCCCATTTTAGTTTTCCCAATCACACTGGGTGGGGATACATAGATATACTGTACATATGTTTAAGACAACAGAGAACCCCTGAAGATGATAAAGAGCAGAGAGGGAAAATTAAGATAAAACCATCAACATTACGACCAAGAAGAAAAGAGCCATAGCTCAGAAGACAGGGAAATTGACCACAGAATCTTTAGGTAACTGGTTCAATTCGTCAAATCAAGCCATCACAATACCAACCTTTTATCAGGGACCACCGAACCCTTAAGGGCCTGTCACACGCGTCAATGTCGTCAGCGATCTGATCGCTGACGACATTGACGGCTGATCGCTGGTGAGCTGTCACACAGACAGACTCACCAGCGATCAATTGACCAGAGACATCATGGAAACGATTTAAATATCGTTTCCACGATGTCCTGCTCCGCTGCCAGCCTGCTGGAAGCGGGAGCAGCCTGGTCTCCAAGGTACACTGCGGGTAACTAGGCAGCGCGCGCTGCCTAGATACCCGACGTGTACCTTAGTTACCAGCCTCCTCCGCTCACCCGGTGAGCGGAGGAGGCTGGTAACTAAGGTACACGTCGGGTATCTAGGCAGCGCGCGCTGCCTAGTTACCCGCAGTGTACCTTGGATACCAGCTCCCAGCGCTTGTGAGAGGCGCTGGGAGCTGGAATATCGCTAGTCCCGGTGTCACACGCAGCGATGCTGCGTGTCCACCGGGCGACAATCGCCAGGTTTTAGGATAGATTCTAAAACCTGGCGATCATCAACCAGCGATTTATCGCTGGTTGATTCAGTATGTCACACGCGTCAATATCGCTGCAACGTCACGTGCAGCCGATATCGTGCAGGCGATATTGACGCGTGTGACAGGCCCTTTAGAAGCACACGCTGTCTAAAGTCTCTTACTGAATTCCATCAACAAGTGATCCACATGAAGATCCTGCAAATCAACCCAAGAGCGTTCTTCAGGACCAAAACTCTGACCACAAAAATTCGCTCAACCTCCTCCTCCTGATCCTCCGCCAAATCCACCTCAATAATATCTTGAAGACCAGGAGTCTTCACAATTTTTTTTCAAAAGGGATGAGTGGAAGGAATTATTTATCCTCCAGGCAATGGGAAGTTGCAACTTAACTGTCACAAGATTAAAAATGTTAATAATTTTATCATTCCTACGAATTTAGGAGAAAACCTTCTGGATGTGATCCTTAATCATAAAATTTTGATTATAACCACACAAAATCCTCCACGCTAAAGATGCTTTTATACATTTGCGGTTTGTACCTCTCTTGGCTCGGTCACTAGCCACCAAAAGACCTTAATTAATCAGGAAGAAAATGTTCCCTCCTTTAGCACGGGAGGATTGCAATTTGATATGTTCCCAAATACTGGATGAAAAACCCCCACCAGATAAAAAAGGGGAGATAAGTAAACTTTCTCCGAACATGTTCACCAATTTCATATTCGGCACGAACATTGCAGATTTTGTTTGGGATCGGAAACACGAACAACTTCCCAAAAAAAATCAATGAATGTGGATTTGTTTGTTAATTGATCGGATAAAAACAAAGCATTACTGCATTTAATTGATGCTTTTCTCCTGCCTTTTGACAGTGTAGGATAGTGGGTGAGACGTGTTTGATGGGGAGAGGTCAGAGAGTAGCATCAGACTCCATTTTTTAATCCCTCATCTTTCTTGTGTTTTGGGTCAGCAGCCAATCAGGGTGCATAAAAACTTCCACAAGTTGAAGACACAAAGCTTGTGTCATTGGCTGGCTTGTTTCATTGGCTGTCAAAATCACATGTCTCTTGGGATATAAGAAGTGTCCATTTGCCATCATCAGCATAATCAAAGTGTTACTGCTAGGGACAGTGATGCTGTGTATCTATCGGTGTACTGATAGAATAGGAGTGTGAGAGTGTCCATATGGACATAGGCATTTTATGCTGAGAAGAAGTGTAATTCCTAAATCTGTGTATGTGGCGCGGCGTGAATGCCATGGCAAGCAGCAGAGAAGCTCCGGCACCAGGGGTCGAGGAGATGGACTTCCCCAGTGGCCCGGGGATGTTCCCGGATCCGTTGCCATCCAGAGTTACTGAGAACCGAGATGGAGAAAATAAGTCGACAGCTTCTCAGGGTCCAGACGACAGCACTTAACAAGTCACCGACCAAGCCGCAGCCAGCACACCTGGTTCCAAAAAAGACCGGCCCTGGAGCAGCAACCATCACAGCAGGTACTGCCGCCCTAATAGCTGAAGGCACCTTGTTTGGGCCCCTGAAACTACCTACAGTCCCTAAACCCGGCCGGGTGTCTAGAAACATGGGGTGGGACAAAAACGAGGCCCCAGGAGACAAGTTGCCAGCCAACTGCAGACTGAACCATCGCCCAACAGAGAGGCAGTCCAGACGGAGGCTGTCCACTTCCGCTGGGTGTGACGGGGAGACGAACTGATGGGGTTCCCCGGGGAGGCCCAGGCGGAGGAGGCTCGCATGGGAGATGTATCGGAAATAATCCCTGAGATAGAGTAATGCCGGCAGCGATGGGCTGCAGAGGAGGCTGAGGAGCGGAGGTACCAAGCCAAGCGATGGGTCCATGAGGATATGAACCTCAAGGCTAAAATCCAAACCCATAAGAACCAGGCCACCAACCAGGTTGAACGGAGACAAGGCTCGGTGGTAGACTTTCAACTTCACAAGGGGTGGGAAATTATCTGGGAGCCCCATATGAAGATATAAAGAAATTTTCGTGAACCAGAGGGATGCTGAGTCCCATTTGGCATGGGGTCCCCCGGTCAAAACCTGTAACCAGAAGAATGGCTTGAGCACACTAGACATGTGGGTCATCATGGGTGGTACGCCTTAAACGTGAGGAAGGTGACGGCTGTGGTGCCATCCCCAAACTCTGCAGTCCATGACTCTGTGGCACCATCTACAGCTTTGACTGCGGCACCAGCCCGGTTACACCACCACCTGCTACTAGATCCGGCTGACCAACTACATTTGTTCAGGACAAATCTGCTCCTCGTCAGCGAAGCTGTGGACAAAGCATACTTTGCTCCAGCGATTACAGATTAGGTTTGAACGTACTCCCCAGCCAAGGAGGTTGCCAGTTGGTAAACATGTTACCTTGGAAGCAGGAGGAATAGGGAGTATTCCCTGTAATTATGTATATAGTATTACCTGGATACGGTATATTAATGTTAATCATTGTGTGCATAGTTATCATGTAGTAAATAATAAGTAGCCTGGTTAGGTACTGGAACTGTATATAGTAGTATGTAAATAGTATTTTAGTTAGCCGGCCAGGCCTTGTGTAGATAGTTATAGATTAACCTGACAAAGGACAATTTGATTATGGACGATGACATGATCAGAACATTCATTGTAAAAAGTTGCACTTCTTAACGTGCCTCTTGTTGGTTTTCAGGCCAACATTGTAGGGTGCATAGTTGAACCTGTCGCACTTTACCCAGACAAAATTTGCACTGAGACACTCAGGCCTTAAATATAAACCATCAGCGTGGCCAAAGAGCCAAATGAGGCCATACACTAGTGTCCTGTAGCCACCCCAGGGATGAAGCAAAGGTGGGTTGAGGCGGTACCCACACATTAGCCCGGAAGGGGGACACTCCGTCGAGGTGCCCTTGCAAGCTTGCCTATGGGTGTTTGCATTTTTATATCTTTTGTATTTTTCCTTTTATAGTAACTGTTATGATGTAACGTTCAAGCCAGCGTCTCCCATAAAGGGAAGATATTGATGTTGTTGTTTAAAATGTGCACATGAAAAATTGTAAGTTCTTATGCTTAACGTCTTGTACCTTTTTTTGCAGCCCGTGGACGTGCTGTGCTTTGCCAAGGGGGAATGTAGCGCCCCTGCGGACTGTTCACCACAGTGATGCTGCACCTAGTCCACAGGTTTGGTGTCACCACTCTCAGGTGAGAGAGGTCGCAAACCTAAGACACAAAAGTCGGCATCTGACCCGCCACTGGGCAGGGGTACTCGGATCCTAAGCGTTTAGTTATAGGTGCTGTCAACGGTGGTCGGTGCCCGGGGCCGTGGCCCTGGTGGTCGCTTAAAAAGGGGTTCTAGTAAAGAATAATAAAATATAGGTCGTGACGCCACCTACAGTGTCCGGTGACGGCACCGGGGCTGCTGCAGACCTTCGGGGATGGTGGATAGGTAGCTAGGTAGTAACGCTCTCCATAGGTGGAGCGGGGTCCCTGGGGCAGTGTAGTAGGGATATGGGTTCACACAGGGAGGTAACTCTACAGGTTGAAGTGATGGAATAGTCTATGCACAATGCAGGTTCAGGGCAGTAAGGATTGACACACACACATGCTGGGAGTAGTTTTCGTACATTTTACTGATGTTAAACCGCCACTGTCCAGGATAGTCTCCAGGTGGTCGGGAAGCACTTTAGGACCTCCACATCTAGTGAGCTGTATTTCCTTGCTTATGCTGAAGCCTTGACCTGTTTCGAACTGGGCCTGGCCTCCTCTGTGTCTCTCACCCGTGTTAACTGCACTGAGAACCCTCTATTCACTGCAAAGTATTCACTGATCTCAGGGAGACCAGTCCAAAAAAACACTACGGGCAGCCGGCTAAAGCGCTCAACACAGTGAATTCCTAGGCGCATTGCTCCCTGGGAATTTTGAATATGCAAATAGTCTGTGAAGCCTTGTTTAGGAGTCTCAACACAGGACTAACCAGATATCCTTCCAGGGAAGGACCTAGGCATGGGGTGGGTTTTTGAGGAGAGCAAGGGAACAAGGGAATACCAAGGCTAGGTATCCATACACAGACAGCTGTTTTGGGGTGTTGCCCCTCATCAGTGTGGAGTAGAATTCTGGCTAGGTGGGAGCAATGCCTAGTAGACCAACAAAACCGAAACAGCTGTCTGTGGCAGGATAGGATAGGAATTCACTGTGTTGAGCGCTTCAGCCGGCAGCCCACAGTGTTTTCTTGGACTGGTCTCCCTGAGATCAGTGAATACTTTATGTTGTTGGTCTACTAGGCATTGCTCCCACCTAGCCAGAATCCTACTCCACACTGATGAGGGGCAACACCCCGAAACAGCTGTCTGTGGAATGATACCTGGCCTTGGTATTCCCTTGTCGTATCTTTAAGCTTGTAAAGATCTGGATATTGACTCAAAGGGCCACTTAATATGGTGGTTATGGTGGTCTCCTCAAAGAGCCACTCCATGGCTAGGTCCTTCCCTAGAAGGATATCTGGTTAGTCCTGTATTGAGGCTCCACAGACTATTTGCTCTATTCACTGCAGTCACTCTCCTGTGATTCCTGGCTCTCGTGTTGAAGGTGCTGTGGGTGCCCGGGAGACTGGAATCTCCTCGGTATACCAGTGTTTTTTGCAGGGCTAAACTCTACCTGGCAGACTCGGACTCTGGTGTCTGGGTTACTTCTTGGGGTGAGTCGGTATGGCTCCTCTGCCCCCGTTGTTCTGTTCCTCGCCTTGCCTTCGTCCCTCACTCTCGGGTACCTTACACTAGCTAAGGCTATTCACAGTACTGACTGGAACTGCTTCACACAGTCCCTGAAAGCAGCTTAGCACTGCTCTCTACCTCTCAGGACCTCTTCACAGTGCTCTCAGGAACTGCACTCCGCCCCCAGCACCTGTATTTATAGGGGATCTTGCCTAAGGGCAGCAAGTGGAGCTCCCCCTACAGGCCTGGGGTGGAAGGTGTTGTATGTGTGAGGTGTACCAGATGTGCAAATCCCTCCATGCTCTAGGTGTTCCTGTGGCTACCTGTAACGCAGGGTGCCACACATCCAACACCACTCAAACTCCAGGTCATGAGATCTTGGGCGGACCTGAAGCAAGGAGGGCCCTATCTTCAGGCTGGAGGAGGGGTTAGGTAGAGGGGGTAGGGAGAGTCTAGAGAGAGAGAGGGAGAACATTGTAGGAGAGCAAAGGAGGAGAAAGGCATCTGGAGAGGACGCAGGAAGAAGGAGTTCTAGGGGACACAGGAATGGAAGATCCACTCATGGGCCCCGAAACCAGACCCGTCTCCAGTCGGGGAGAGGGACTGGTCGCCAGAGGGGACCAACCCCAATTTGGTGTGGACGCTTCAAGATTCTACCTTGAAATTCGGAGGCCACTGCATCTGCAGGAGCAGCGGCTACAATCCGCAGGATGGTGGCTAGAACTAGGATCAGGGGATGTATTGCCCATTGCCCAACAAGGCCCGCAGCCACCAGCTTGGGACCCTGTTCATTAAGGCACAGGGCAGGCGAGGCGAGTGATCCAGCGCAGGGAGAAAGCAACCTGGCAAGGGAACTTTTCTCTCTGTGTTGTGTTTTATTTTAACACTTTAATAGAAATTCATGGCGATCATGTCTAATATTGGCTTGACCCCATGAATTTCGGGCTTAGGACCAGCTGATAATATAAACCTGGCCCTAACCCCGTTATTAACCAAAAACACAACACAAAGAAAAAAAGTTTTATTAGAAAAAAAATTAAAACAACACTTAGAGACTCCATCTTTATTAAGAAAATAATCTTCCATCCGACGTAGTCCAAATGGGAATGAATCTCAGCTCTGCATTCCTCTGCATAGACACACGTCTATGCAGAGGGAGAGCGGGCTAAGAACTGACTGTGACAGTCAGAGTCCACCCCAGGTCATAGCCCCAGTTATGACTGCGAGTGAACTCTGCCTTCACAGCCATAACACTGCCAAGCGCCGGCGGAAACTGCCGAGCGCACGGCAGAGCAGTGCATAACTCGGAAATTAATTAACTTCCGAGTTATTCACTGCTCTGTCAGTGGAAACTGCTGAGCGCAAGGCTGAGCAGTGAATAACTCGGGAGTTAATTAATCAATCCAGTTTTCTTCTTTAGCTCAGCTACATCTCTGGTAGAGAACCTCTACCAGAGATGTAGCTGAGCTGTGCAGCCGTGGGAAAGTTCATGTGAGTTCATGCTGTCAAGTTTTTTCCTCAGCCCCCAGACCTCTGTATAGGGTCCAGCTGAGGAATTACTCGCAATACTCGCATTTCCCATTGACTTACATTAGACTCGCTACTCGTAACGAGTACGCGAGTATCGGGACCAACTCGTTACGAGTATAGCGAGTCCGAATATTTCACTACTCGCTCATCCCTAGTCCTACCATGTCAACAGGGCCAGCTCCTTGGTGTTGGCCCGGTCCCACTGTGTCCCTATTGGTTCGGGTGTGCCATGGACCCCCTTCTGCTCTCCCGCGGTCAGTAGCCTAGGACCCGGACTAGCCATGTGGTGGCACAGGCCGCCGGGTCCATGTTCTTTCACTCTGGCCTTACAGTTTCTCGGCTGTTAGGTGTTTTTGCTTGAGTGTTTGGTCCCTTCTCCTCTTGCAGCTCGCCAGGAACTCGAACCTGTGCTCACTCTTCGAGCCCTCCCAACTTAGCGTTCCTAGAATTGACTCTAGTTCCTCCACCCCCTTCCCGGGTTTCTCTTTGGCTCTCCACCCTCCACCTTGCTCCACCCCACTATCCCCTGCTTGACATGGAGTACTAGGTCTAAGGATTGAATGTCCCTGAGGAAGGCGCCGGGTTGTGGCGCTGAAACGCGTAGGAGAGAGGAGGAAATAAAGGATGATAACTATCTTGGCTCTTTGGTGAGTTTTCATACCACAGCAGCGCGGACCGTGACACACCAGCACTCCCATCATTGTCTTGGATTCAAAACCACTATCCAGTGGTCGGTGGAGGTCCTGCAGCAGCTGGAACACAGATTCCAAAACGCCTTCAAACCAGTTGTGGGGATCACAACTGGACCAGGTGAGCAGCCTCATAGCACTACCTGCATACACAAGTGTCACTAGTGATAGGGCACTATTGCGCCTCTTGTCCCCCCCCTTTTTTTCTTTTCACAGGTCTAAGGATTGGGGGATGTGTTGGGTGCTGGTGTGGGGGGGGGGGCTCCTGTCCCTTACTGTGGCCACCGGTCCGCAGGGGCGCCACACATTAGTCTGGGAAAAATACTGCAGTAAAACTGTGCCTTGCGGGCCTCACCAAACACTGTCTGCTGCATCAACTGGATCTGCTACTTCTTCCCCCTTTGTCACTGTGGCAAGTGTTATCCAGCTGTAGGACTTCCGCTTGTTTACTCGCTATAGTTGGGGCAAGTGACAGCCCCTCAGTTGTTACAGGAGTGGATATGCCTGCTGGTCTTGACCGATCTTAGACACTAAGCACATCACTTGTTTGTCAACCCACCAGAACCTCCTTCAAAGTGCAGGGGTTTTGAATGCACCCTACTCCACATTCTCTAAGCACATCAGCCAAGTCCTTGGTCCCGCAGTTGGGGTCATGTGATGCCCCTGCAGACTGGTCACCACAGTGATACTGCACTTACTTTCAGTTTCAGTTTTCAACCAATAGGGACACCATGGGACCGGGCCAACACCAAGAAGCCGGCCCTATTGACATGGTAGGACGCTGTATGCCCCAGCCATACACATAGCTGAACTAGAGCGGGTGCAGATAAGAGCGACCAAGGTTTAATAACCAAGGTAGGTTATTAAACTTATATCTGTAATGGCCACTTTACACACACCAACTTATCTGTCCAACTTCTGACCAACTTGCCGGTTGCAGTGAAATCATGGACACATTGTTCCATTTGTACACAGCCACAAAATGGAGCAATGTGTCCATGATTTCACTGCAACCAGTAAGTTGGTCAGAAGTTGGCCAGATAAGTTGGTGTGTGTAGAGTGGCCATAAGAGGTGCTGCACAGCCAATATGTAGAAAGTTATAGTTGACAGGGGTGCTACAATATGCATGAAAGCAGAGAACTTTTTATATAACAAGGTCATACATAATGCTTTGTGCACACCACATAAGTTTTTTACATGATCTTTATTACAAAAATTACAAAAAATTGGTGCGAAACAACAAGTTAAAAACATTTAAAAACAATGCAGGTCCCATATCCTCTGTTGCAAAATCATACAAATTGCCTGAATATATCAATTATAAATAGCAGAGGTGCTATCACCGCCACCGTGATCTCCCCAAAGAACTGACCGGCTGGGTTCTAAGTACACCCACGGCCCTGGTGGGTGTCCCAGTCAAATAAAAGATTATTTCATCCTACACATCCCAAAGCAAAGAGCTTGAACTCCACAATCTCCCATTTGTTGGCCACAGAAATGCTGCCTTTTCTCCTGGAGGATACAGATGGTACCCGTCCACACCAGGTCCTAGCTGAACTGTAAGGTTATCTCCTTCCTCCAATTATAATTACCGTATATACTCGTGTATAAGCCGACCCGTGTATAAGCCGACCCCCCTACTTTTGCCCCCAAAACCTGGGAAAATCTATTGACTCGCGTATAAGCCGAGGGTGGACTCCAGCACAGGTATACAACCCCCAGCAGTGAGGTATACAGCAGCCTCCCCAGTGGTAGTATACAGCAGCCTCCCCAGTGGTAGTATACAGCAGCAGCCCCAGTGGTAGTATACAGCAGCCCCAGAGGTATATGCAGCCCCAGAGGTATATGCAGCCCCAGAGGTGTATACAGCAGCCCCAATATACAGCAGCCCAGTGGTATTGCAGCCCCAGTGGTATTGCAGCCCCTATATACAGCAGCCCCAGTGGTATTGCAGCCCCAGTGGTATTGCAGCCCCTATATACAGCAGCCCCAGTGGTATTGCAGCCCCAGTGGTATTGCAGCCCCTATATACAGCAGCCCAAGTGGTATTGCAGCCCCAGTGGTATTGCAGCCCCTATATACAGCAGCCCCAGTGGTATTGCAGCCCCAGTAATGCAGGGCCCCTATATACAGCAGCCCCAGTGGTATTGCAGCCCCAGTGGTATTGCAGCCCCTATATACAGCAGCCCCAGTGGTATTGCAGCCCCAGTAATGCAGGGCCCCTATATACAGCAGTCCCAGTGGTAGTATACAGGCAGCCTCAGTAATGCAGGGCCCCCCCCTCATGCTCCGGTCTCCTGTAAAGCAAGTTATACTTATCAGTGCCCGCTGCCGTCCGCGCCCGCCGCTGCCGACATCCCGATCCTCCGTCTTCATGCATCTTCTTCCTGTTTCCTGTGCGCATCGCCGGTAATGACGTCACTGCCTGCGACGCGCACAGAGCAGGAAGAAGATGAATGAAGATGGAGGATCGCATGTCGGCAGCGGCGGGCGCGGACGGCAGCGCGCACTGATAAGTATAACTTGCTTTACAGGTGACCGGAGCATGAGGGGGGGGGCCCTGCATTACTGGGGATGCGGGGGCTGCTGTATACCGCTGTATACAGCAGCCCCCGCACTGACTCGCGTATAAGCCGAGGGGGGTACTTTTCAGCCCAATTTTTGGGCTGAAAAACTCGGCTTATACGCGAGTATATACGGTAGTTCTTCACTTTAATTACCTATTTCCCAAAAGAGGGGGTTAGCTGCATGGAGGTCATGTAGAGTGTTAGATTGTAATGACCGGTGGTAAGGCCGCGGGTGTGTGTGTATATCTTGTTTCAACAGAATCTCCATACTCAGATTTAACCGGTAGTAACATCTCTTTACTGTAAAACATATCTATAACACAGTCAACTGATCTAGCTGCACACATGTATATGGTGGAGTCTCTGGATCTTCACTTCTTCCGGGTACGCAGCTAGCAAAGAAAAAACACAACAATGAAGGTATCTTTCCCTAACTTTCCCTAAAATCACGTACCAGTCTATCACAGAAGAAGGTGTCGCTCCCACGTAGCAGGCCTGGGGTCTCACGATGACGGGTCCCGTTGCAGCGCTGAAGGGGGGGAAACTCCTCAGTCCTCCTCTTCTTTGGTCTTCTTCCGCAGGTAACAGATTTTTCTTAGTCTCTCTCTCTGTCCTGGGGCACACCAATGACCAGAAGGGAGATCACAGTAGCACAGATGGCTCCCTTAGGTCGGTCACAGCCCCTGCACATGTAATCCGGTGGCAATGTCCTGAATTCCGGAGGCAATGTCCTGAATTTGAGTGGGACCCTCGGTAAGACAAGGTCCTGCAGACCGGGGGTTGCAGCAACGATTTTCACGGGGTATTTCTTCCCAAGAATCCGGCTGCAAAAGAGCCCTATGTCTGTCCTGGCTGCGCTTTGGATCTGCACTGCACTGTTTCTCTGCTTTCTCTTCCTGTGTAAACAAAAGAGATGGTGGGGGATTTCCACCCTCTGTGATTGTACAGTCCACTAATGCCCCCTGGTGGACAAGTGCGGAACCAAAATCTAATTCTATGTCCATCTCAATGCGGCAGTCTGAATTATTCACCTCATTACATACCCCCCCACTTAAAGGTTGGCAGTCCCTGTCAACAACCGCCGGCTCCAAGGCAGTGATGGCTGTAGATGTCGCAGGGGTTGGTTGAGAAGTGGGCCATACATACTGGTCCCTGTAAGACCGTCCGGGCGGGATCCCAGCAGTGGTGCGGTCAGTGCGTCGCAAGGGTCGGTTGTTCCCCTCCTTGTCACTGTCTTTACGCCCCACTCCAGTCAGTACTCCAGGAGAGGGACTGGTCTGTGTAGGTGGGTCACCAGTCTCAGAGTCGATGTGATCTCTATGTTGAGAAATGTCCGTGACGTCAGTCATGTCAGCAGCGTCACCCCCTCCGGTTACTGTGGGAGGGGAGTCAGGCCGGGAGCGGCAGGGGCGCAACATATTTCGGTGCACAGTGCGGGTGCTGCGGCTGTCTTCACCCCGCACTCGGTATACATGTCCATTGGGGTAAGGGCGTTCGATTACCCGGTAGACTTCAGTCTCCCACTTGGCTCGAAGTTTCCCTTGAGGCTTCCTAACACGGAGCAAGACTAGCTATCCCAACTTCAAGGGTTTCTCTTGCACGGGGAGTGGGTCAGCATGTATCTGGCCCGGATTTGTTGACTCACCAGCCGGTGTACAGTCTCCATCTTCTGTCGGTGAGCATTTAGCCAGGAGGGGTAGTTATGGCAGACATCTTCTTCTGGGCGGAATAGGTTCAGGTCATGGACCCCTTTTCCTGGGCGGCCGAAGAGAAGGGTGTGTGGGGTGTAGCCAGTCACGGAGTGGACCTGGTTGTTGTAGGCCCATACTAGATCTGTAAGGAATTGGGGCCATCGATCTTTCTTACCTTCGGCCAAGGTGCGGATCAGCTGGAGTAGGGTCCGGTTAAAGCGTTCACATGCACCGTTCCCTTGTGGATGGTAAGGAGTGGTCCTCGACTTCTGGATCCCATACATCCGATGCAGCTCCTCGATGACTCTGCCTTCGAAACAAGCCCCCTGGTCGGAGTGTAACCTCTCCGGACATCCATAGACGTGGATGAACTGTCAACAGATGGCCTGTGCAGCCGATTTGGCTGTCTGGTCCTTGGTAGCAACAACGACGGCGAATTTTGTGAAGTGGTCCACCATGACTAGGCAGTATTGATAGCCACTGTTCGCCGTCCCGATCAGCAGGTAGTCCACCATCAACAGCTCAAGAGGCCTGGAGGTTTTAATCGTCTGGACAGGTGCACGCTGTTCAGTGGACTTGTGCAGTTCACAGGTGCGACAGGTTCTGCAGACGTCTTCGACCACCTTGCGGAGCCCCGGACAATAGATAGATTGTTGAATCCACCGAAAGGTCTTATCTTCTCCGAAGTGTCCATTCCTTTGGTGGGCTTCGGCCACCATCTCACGGGCTAACTGAGCAGGTACTACAACTTGTGTGCATTCCTCCAGCATGTGAGACAAGAGAACCTTCCGGTATAGTCCTTCTTCTCTCAGAACCAGCCGGTCCCACTGGCTGAGCAGGGTCAAGGTTCCGGTAGACAGTCGTGACCGTGCTTCGGAGGAGGGCTTCTGCTGTTGCTTCACCCATTGCTTGAGTAGGGCCCATTCAGGGTTCTGGTCCTGGAGCCTGCACCACTCTTGGGGACACGGTGTAACCCCCACTGGAGTTCCAACTTCGCCCACAACGAACTGGAGGTAATCCATCATCTGTTGGGCAAGCCTTGCAAAGTCGGGCGTCTCGTCTCCTTCTAGTTCTTCATCCCGATCTCTGGTGAGTAAGGGGTATGACACTCTAGACAGGCTGTCCGCATTTTGATTCTCAGCCCCAGCCCTGTATTTGATCTTGTAGTTGAACTTAGAAAGTCGAGCCATCCAACGCTGTTCCATGACTCCGAGCTTCGCATTTTCTAAGTGGGCCAACGGGTTGTTGTCGGTCAGGACCAGTACTTCCGTCCCTGTGAGGTATCCTGCAAATTTCTCCACCATAGCCCACGTTAGGGCCAACAGCTCCAGCCGGAACGAGCTATAATTGGTGGGGTTCTTCTCGCCCTCGTGTAGGGCTCGACTGGCATAGGCTATGACACGTTCCTTGCCTTCTTGTACTTGTGAAAGTACTGCCCCTAGACCTTGTAGGCTGGCATCGGTATGTAGTTGGAAAGGGAGATTGTAGTCTGCATAAGCAAGGATGGGAGGTGAAGTCAAGGCACCCTTTAGGGCTTGGAAGGATTCTTCCTGGCTGGGTCCCCAGCTGATGGGTCGTCCCCTGGGGCTGTTGGTGGTCCCTTGAAGCAGTTCGTGCAAGGGTGCAGCAAGCCGGGCGAAGTTTCTTACAAACCGGCGGTAGTAGCCGGCCAACCCCAGGAAGGCCCTGACCTCTCTGACGTTCGTAGGCTGTGGCCAGTCCCTCACGGCGGCTATTTTCTCCGAAGACGGCTGGACACCTTCGGCCGAGATCCGGTGACCCAGGTAATTGATCTCGGGCTGCAGAAGACGGCACTTGCTGGGTTTCAACTTCAGGCCATGTTCTCTCAACCTACGAAACACACGGCCCAGCTGTTGCAGGTGTTCTTCAAATGTGGCCGAATAGACTACGATGTCGTCCAGGTAAATGAGGGTGAAGTCGAAGTTGAAGTCCCCCAAACAGCGCTCCATCAGTCGCTGGAAGGTCCCCGGCGCGTTGTTCAGGCCAAAGGGCATCCGGTCGAACTCGTACAGGCCCATGGGTAGGATGAAAGCAGTCTTTTCTCTATCTTTCTCATGCATGGGTACCTGCCAATAGCCGCTGGCCAGGTCCAATGACGAAAAATATTTAGCTTTCTTCAGGGCTGTCAGGGATTCTTCGATCCTTGGTAAAGGTTATGAGTCCCGGATGGTGCAAGCATTCAAACGGCGGTAGTCCACGCAGAACCTCAGGGACCCGTCTTTCTTCTTGACTATCACCACTGGTGCAGCCCAGGGGCTCAGGCTTTCTCATACCACTCCAGCGTGTAACATGGAATTCAGGAGATTTTTCACTTCTTGGTATTGTTGGGGAGGTATTTGGCGGTACCTTTCACGGATAGGAGTGGTATCACCTGTGGGGATTTCGTGCTTGATACTGGAGGTGCATCCAAAGTCGGTGTCATGCCGGGCAAAGGACGCCTGGTGCTCTTGAAGTAACTCTTCCACCTGGGACACTTCTTGTTTGGAGTATTGGGATATGTCCAACTGGCACTTTTCTCGTAGTTCTCGCCCCGCGTTGATGTCATCCGCGACAGTGGCCGTGGCAGAGACCGTCACTGTCCAATCTCCCTCTGTAGACGGTGCAAACTGGAGGGGGTTCATAGGGTTCACCTCTTCGGTTAGGGCGTAAACTCGGGCGAGTTGTGTCCCAGCCTCTAGGTCAACGCTCACGTTAGCCGTGTTACCCAGCCTGACAGGAACCCTTCCCTTTCTCACAACAGCTAGCGTTCGAGCAACTAGGGGGTTCAGCTTCCCTTCCTTCGGGGTGCGCGGCTCAAACAGCACCTCCACGCCTTCGAGCTGTCTTGTGGTGCTAAGGGGTAGCGAGATAACGGTCTCCTTCTCAGCAGGTAAAGTTATCCTAGTATGGCGGGGTACGGTGATCGTGGCCAGCGGCAGTTGTTCTTCTGTCATTCGCTGGAGATTGCAGGTCCGGACCACTTGTTGGAAGGCTCGGCGGGTGGCCCTATGTGTGGTCACTTCTTGCCAGTACTTGGGCCCCCTCTTGGTAACCAACACGAGATTCAGGTCTTTCAAGATGTTCATCCCAATAATCATGGGCGTTTCTGATCCACAGCCTTCCCTGACCACGATTATCCCTCTCTTCCCGAGATCTTGCCCACACACTTCGGTGTTCATCCAGGCAACTCCCGTCACCGGAATGGGTAGATTATTGGCTGCTTTGATCTTGATAGTAGTATCAGTGTCATCGGCAACCCGCGGCTTCAGATACTCTTCGTAAAACTGCTCGGAGATGGTGGATACCTGAGACCCAGTATCCATTAATCCTTGCACGGCGGTCCCTTCCAATAATACTTCCAGGGTAGGGCTGTTTGATGCAAGTTTGTTCCGTTGCTGGCTCTGTTTTCCTACACCCCTCTCCTTGGCCTCCCCTGCCGAGTGAGCCTCTTTGGCAGGGGCGTCTAGTTTAAAGGTGGCCGCTGTTGTGGGGCATGACTTGCTGGTTCTGGTATATCGGCCCGTGGATGGACTTGAACGTTCTGGGGGCAACGGTTTGCTCTATGGCGGGGATCGCCGCATGTCCAGCATCTTCCCATCGGCCGGCTGGGTTGTTGTCTCGCTTGCCTGTCCGCCTGTTGGTCCAGAGTGAGCTGCAACACCTGTTTCTGCAACTCTGCCACCATCTGCTTCAGTTCTTCCGTGTCACTGTTCGGGGTTCTGACACCAGTTATGGACCTGCAAGCCGATGTATAAGTCTGGGCCTCCATAACAGGTCCTCTCGAACGTTCTATCGCTTCTTGCTTAACTTCAGCGAACGTAAGGGCCGGATTTATCCGGAGTAGATCTTGCAGTGAGCGGTTAAGGTACGGGTCTCTTAATCCAGTCACGAATTGATCTCTCAACACCAGGTCACGGTCGCCTGTACTAGCTATCTGTTCTCCTTTTCTGCAGGCTTGTTCAAGCAGTACTTGGAGGGCATTGGCATATTGAGGGATGTCCTCCGACTCGAGTTGAGTACGTCGGAAGAACATATACCGTAATGTTCCCGCATATGTGGTCGGCCCATAGGTGTTCTCCAGCACCCGCACCAAGTCATCCAATGTACGCCGGCCCCTAACCGTCTCCAGCCTGACTGTCGTCCACGCTTCCCCCTCTAATGTTAGCATGGCCATTTCTGCTAAGGTCTTAGGATCAATGTTATACATCTCCCCCACTATCTTAAGTTGTTCGGTCCATTCAGTTACAGGATAGTTCCGTCCGTTAAACTTCCTCACCTGATTGACGATAGATGCCGGGGGAGCTGTCCGGTTATAAGCTACTACCGGGAGGAGATTCTGTTGATCACACATCCTGCCGACTACGCCAGATGTAATGACCGGTGGTAAGGCCGCGGGTGTGTGTGTGTATATCTTGTTTCAACAGAATCTCCATACTCAGATTTAACCGGTAGTAACATCTCTTTACTGTAAAACATATCTATAACACAGTCAACTGATCTAGCTGCACACATGTATATGGTGGAGTCTCTGGATCTTCACTTCTTCCAGGTACGCAGCTAGCAAAGAAAAAACACAACAATGAAGGTATCTTTCCCTAACTTTCCCTAAAATCACGTACCAGTCTATCACAGAAGAAGGTGTCGCTCCCACGTAGCAGGCCTGGGGTCTCACGATGACGGGTCCCGTTGCAGCGCTGAAGGGGGGGGAAACTCCTCAGTCCTCCTCTTCTTTGGTCTTCTTCCGCAGGTAACATATTTTTCTTAGTCTCTCTCTCTGTCCTGGGGCACACCAATGACCAGAAGGGAGATCACAGTAGCACAGATGGCTCCCTTAGGTCGGTCACAGCCCCTGCACATGTAATCCGGTGGCAATGTCCTGAATTCCGGAGGCAATGTCCTGAATTTGAGTGGGACCCTCGGTAAGACAAGGTCCTGCAGACCGGGGGTTGCAGCAACGATTTTCACGGGGTATTTCTTCCCAAGAATCCGGCTGCAAAAGAGCCCTATGTCTGTCCTGGCTGCGCTTTGGATCTGCACTGCACTGTTTCTCTGCTTTCTCTTCCTGGGTAAACAAAAGAGATGGTGGGGGATTTCCACCCTCTGTGATTGTACAGTCCACTAATGCCCCCTGGTGGACAAGTGCGGAACCAAAATCTAATTCTATGTCCATCTCAATGCGGCAGTCTGAATTATTCACCTCATTACAAGATTATAAACTCTCTTTCCTTGTCAGTTATAATTAATTCCAAATGTGTAGTGTGGAGGTGGATATATCCTCTTTATAGACAAGTCTTATGAATTTTACAAATTCTTTATGACATTCGCCAAGAACCTTGACTGGACTTTCATCCCTCAATTCCAGGACAGACGTGAGGATAACGGCGCTGCTAAAATCTCTGAAATTCAGCCTCAGTGCATAGCGTTAACGCTATGCGCTGCCAGTGGAACGCAGCCCCATAGCCACCCGGTGTTTACCTTAGCAGCGGTCACACACAAAGCTGCAGGACGTGCGATTTAGCAGAGCACACAAGAAAACGCTGCATCCAGCTATTCAGCTGTGATAAAGCACCCATCCTGTGTATCCGCTGCTAAGGTAAACACCGGGTTGCTATGGGGCTGCGTTCACTGGCAGCGCATAGCATTAACGCTCTGCTCTCCGGCTGAATTTCAGAGATTTTAGCGGCTCTGTCAGCCTCAAGTCTGACCCTAGCCTAAGACAAGGCATTAGCCTTAATATTCTTAAATCTGGGAAGAAAAGTCACAGTAAAATCAAAGAGAGAGAAAAATAGAGCCCACTGAGCCTGGTTGGTGTTTAAAGAGAACCAACCAGCAGGATTTTGTGATATAAACTGAAGTCAGTGCCATACAGTCACTGGTATGCTGAATGCAAATGTACATTTACATTGAAGATAACAGACTTGATTGCTTTTAAAAGTGTCCTCTAACTTCTTAAATTCAGTGCAGCAGGGATTGACATGGGCAGTAGGGTGGAATTATATGGGTTGGGTTTATTATATTTATTCCTCTCCTGTGGACTTGTCCCAGCAGATGCAGCAAACCCTTCCTCATCCAGGCTGTCATTTCCCAGTGCCTGTCAAATCTTATTTAGTGAGGGAAACTATAAAAAAAACACTGCTGTGGTCTTCACAATCCTCTTGCAATAGGGCAAGCTGGATGGTAAAACAAGTGCTAGTAATAGTCCAAAAGTAATTTGAATGAAAAAAATAACTTTTAACTATGCCAAAGGAGTTAAAAAGAGAAGTCTTGAGTGAGGAAAAGAAGGGCTCAATTCTGGCTTTACTAGCAGACAGATACAGTGAGCGTCATGTTGCCTCCATCCTTAAAATTTTGAAGACAACAGTCCATTACAAGGTCAAGTGACAGACATTGGGGACAAAAAAGCTACGGACTGGCAGAGGGCGAAAACGACTCTCCACTTCCTGGGATGACCATCATCTTATTTGAATGTCACTCAGCAACCGCAGGATGACATCAAGTGACCTACAAGAGGAATGGCACATGGCAGCTGGGGTGAAGTGCACGGCAAGAACAGTTCATAACAGGCTCCTAGAGGCAGGGCTCAAGTCATGTAAAGCTACAAAAACTCCTTTCATCAATGAGAAGCAAAGGAGAGCCAGGCTGAAGTCTGCTAAAGACCATAAGTATTGGACCATAGAGGACTGGAGTAAGGAAATCTTCTCTGATGAATCTCATTTTCAGCTTTGCTCAAAACCTGGTCGTCTAATGGTTAGGCGTAGACCTGGAGAGGTGTACAAGCCACAGTGTCTTGCACCCACTGTGAAATTTGGTGGTGGATCAGTGATGATCTGGGGATACTTCAGCAAGGCTGTTATTGGGCAGGTTAATCTTTGCGAAGGACGAATTAATCAAGCCGCATACAAGGTTATCCCTGAAAAATAATTGCTTCCTTCTGCTCAGGCATTGTTCCTCAAGTCTGAGGACTGGTTTTTCCAGCAGGACAATGTCCCATGCCACACAGTTAGGTCAATCAATGTGTGGATGAAGGAGCACCACATCAAGACCCTGTCATGGCCAGCCCAAGCTCCAGACCTGAACCCCATTGAAAACCTCTGGAATGTAATCAAGAGGAAGATGCATAGTCACAAACCATTAAACAAAGAAGAACTGCTTAAATGTTTGTGCCAGGAGTGGCATAAGCAAAAGATAAAAAAAGACATGGAAACGCTCCCAGTGGGGAAAACCTGGTGTGCAATTAGAAGATAAATTGGAGGTGAGCTGGGGGGTCAACTCTAACCTTGTCGGGTTGTGCTGCCTCCGCACAACCTCAGTGTGAGCCTGCTGCCGGGGCTTCCTGGAACCTGGACTGCTGAACGGAGCTTCCGCTGGTTTCCGGCGTTCACCCTATCATGTGGGCTTGCGATCATGTGACCCAGCCATGTAGCCAACCACAGACTCTAATGTCACCGCAGGTCCTTCAGCTCCGCAGACCGCTCACTAATAGGAATTTACCAGCAGCACCCATAGCTCCAGTAACCCAACATCTAGAAGGGTGGGAGATTCAAATTTAAGAAAAAAAGTACCTTAATGAGGAGCGCTGGGGCACAAAAATAAATAATAAAAATAAATTAAAACTTTAAAAAACATGTCTTTATTACCACAATCCGTTTCCACAACCGATCGTTGTCTTCCTCTGGTGGATTTACATTTACAGTGACCATAGATACATTAAATAGTCTAACCTACCAATCAGGCTCTATCAATTAATGATGTCATTGTATTAACTCTATATATCCCATACCAGCCAGAGGCAAGGATGTGAGAAATCATTGGAAACCAATAAATAATATGCAGTTGTGCATTCCCCATGAAATAAAATGAATAAAATAGATAAAAGAATCACTGAAACTATCTCTTACTCCACATTATTCCCTATCCAGGATTTCAATGTCAATTTAGGGAGGATGTGGAGTGCACATTAACAATGCAATGCGGTTACATGAATATCAGCAATAATATTGATCTTCATATAAACTCAACATTTCAGTATAAAAATATTTGATTAAAAACAATTGATTAGGGAGGCTTTTTTCAGAAAGAATCAAGAGGGGCAAGCAATCGGGGGAATTATTTGCAGGCATTATCGATCATAAGATTTAATCCCTACGAGCTCAGTGTTACTAACTTAAAAATCCAATAGCTCTCTTTCTTTATTAGATCCCTGAACCGATCATTTGCAGTGTCAGGAATCTGGTTAATAATTGTGAGCTTCAGATCTTTTGGATCCTTGGAGTGTACCATGCCAAAGTGCTTTGAGACACTATGCAGAGGGTAACCACTAATATATATTGGGAGGTATGACTGGCATGATAGCCTATGGCCGGTATACATCACATGCACCTTGAACCGTGCACCCAGGATTAATGGCATCTGGACCTGTGTGCGTGTGTGTATGTGTGTGTGTGTAGGAGTGATTGCTTTGCTAGACCTGACTGGTGCACACGGGATTAACTGCACCCAGGTCTGAGTGAATGTGCCTGATGGCTCACAGCGTTCCAGGTGGGTGTGGCTGGCAGGATATTAGGCTGCCTATTGCTGTGAGATGGGAGAGGCAGAGCACACTAATGATCCTCGGCATGTGAGGGTGGAAGTCAGAGGAGTCCCGTCCCTCTGGGATGTGGAGGGAAGCCTTCCCTCTCCATGTGGTAGGCACGTGTCCCTCTGACTGAGGGTGAGCCTGTGGCCAAACAGCAGGTTGATGGAGCTCCGGAGTGTAAGGAAATCTTGGCTGAAACTAGAGGGTGCTCGTTCGGACATGTATGTGCAGCCGTGGTCCTGGAGGTCTTTGCCTGTGATGCCAGACTTGGAGGCGGTTGGCGACCTGAAGAGCACATGGTGAGGAGACCACCTTGCCTTGATTACCCGGTAGCTCAGGTAGCCTAAAACCTAGTCTGTGCCTTGTAAGGATCACAGTCCATGGATATCTTATGATGGACTGTGGGTGCTTTGTGTATGGGCCTGAATAGGCTGCAGTCCATGGATGTAGTATGATGGACTGTATGTACATGTGTATGGGCCCTGTACCAGGCTGAAGTTCATGTAGCCTCACAATGGACTGTATACTGTATGCATGTGAGAGACTGCGGATGTCTCGACAGGTTAGGTGGCCGTAACCACCATAGGAGCTGCAGTTAGTGCTCCTGAGTTTCTATGGGGCTGGGATCAGTGCTCCTATGTATATAATAGATGTCCTCTAATTGGCCATAGGTTATGTGAATGTCCTGTATGTTCCATGTATGGTAAACTATGTAAATATGTTGGTCGAGCTATGCTTAGTGCTCCTGATAATCTATGGAGTTGTGGCTACTGCTGTAATGTTACTTTGGGAATAATGTGACTATGTGAATAGTGTATTATATGTGAGTTGTAATGAGAATTGTATGTTGTATCCGTTTTTCTAAGGGTGCCAATAGTGTCCCCTGAGATCCTGGATGTTTTTGGCAAATTTTAGTACTTAGGCCTGGTTTATACATACCATCCGTTTTTGCCTTAAATCCGTTTTTGGGAACATTTTGGAGGTTTTTTTTTTCAAAGTCCAAAAACACATACCGTATATACTCGTGTATAAGCCGACCCGTGTATAAGCCGACCCCCCTACTTTTGCCCCCAAAACCTGGGAAAATTTATTGACTCGTGTATAAGCCGAGGGTGGACCCCAGCACAGGTATACAGCCCCCAGCAGTGTGGTATACAGCAGCCTCCCCAGTGGTATATACAGGCCCCAGCAGTGTTACAGCAGCAGCCCCAGTGGTATATACAGCAGCAGCCCCAGTGGTAGTATACAGCAGCCCAGAGGTATATACAGCAGCCCCAGTGGTAGTATACAGCAGCAGCCCCAGTGGTAGTATACAGCAGCAGCCCCAGTGGTAGTATACACGCAGCCCCAGTAGTATATACAGCCCCAGTGGTAGTATATAGCCCCAGTGGTAGTGTATATATACAGCCCCAGTGGTAGTATATAGCCCCAGTGGTAGTATATAGCCCAGTGGTAGTATATAGCCCCAGTAGTAGTATACAGCCCCAGTGGTAGTATATAGCCCCAGTGGTAGTATATATACAGCCCCAGTGGTAGTATACAGCCCCAGTGGTAGTATATAGCCCCAGTGGTAGTATACAGCCCCAGTGGTAGTATATAGCCTCAGTGGTAGTATACATACAGCCCCAGTGGTAGTATATAGCCCCAGTGGTAGTATATAGCCCCAGTAGTAGTATATAGCCCCAGTGGTAGTATATATACAGCCCCAGTGGTAGTATATAGCCCCAGTGGTAGTATATAGCCCCAGTGGTAGTATATAGCCCCATTGGTAGTACACAGGGCCCCAGCAGGGCCCCCCTCATAATTTGGCGCCCCCACCTCAGTTTCTGGGCCCCCCGCATGCAGCACTGCACATATACATTACGTGTCTAGCAGCTGTTACCCTCCGGTGGCAGATCGCGGCTCCCGGCTCCGGGCTCCATCTTCCTCGCTGTCTTCCTGCTTTGTGACCGGCGCGATGACGTCATCACGCCGGTCACATGACAACCAGGAAGACAGAGAGGAAGATGGAGCCCGGAGCCGGGAGCCGCGATCTGCCACCGGAGGGTAACAGCTGCTAGACACGTAATGTATATGTGCAGCGCTGCATGCGGGGGGGCCCAGAAACTGAGGTGGGGGCGCCAAACTTTGAGGGGGGCCGTATAACTCGCGTATAAGCCGAGGGGGGGACTTTTCAGCCCAATTTTTGGGCTGAAAAACTCGGCTTATACGCGAGTATATAAGGTAAGCATTAACGCATGTGTGTGCGTTTTTTTTAAAAAGCACTCGTTTTTATGCAGCAGACCAAAAATGCTGCTAGCTGCCTTTTCGGGGTGCTTTCGAAAAACGCATGCTTTTTTAACATGGGGCCCTATGGGAAACGCATGCGTTAATGCATGGCACATATAGGCACCTGCGTTAAAGCATATGCGTTTTTAATGAAAAAATGACTAAGTCCCAAAATTTGCCAAAAACGTTCAGGACCTCAGGGGACAATATTGGCACACTTAGAAAAATGGATCTGTTTTTCTAAGGGCTTAAAAAACGGATTTGTATGTGTGAACCAGGCCTTAGTCATTTTTGTTGTTAAAAACGCATATGAGTTAACGCATGCGTTAATGCAGGTGCCTATATGTGCCATGCGTTAACGCATGCATTTCCCATTGGGCCCCATGTTAAAAAAAAAAGCATGCGTTTTTTGAAAGCACCCCAAAAACACAGCTAGCAGCATTTTTGAGCTGCTGCATTCAAACACATGCATTTTTAAAAAAAACGCACACACATGCGTTAACACATGCGTTTTTGGACTTTGAAAAAAAAACTTCCAAAATGCTCCCAAAAACGGTTTTAAGGCAAAAACGGATGGTATGTCTGAACCTGACCATAGTGTCAGTATGAAGCCTATTGGTCACGCCCTTACTATTAGATTAGGCAGGCTGCCCCACACCATGTACATGCATCACAGAAATTACCGACACCCCCCCAGAGGGCTCAGCCGCACACTGCAAAAGATAAAAAAGTGCAAAAAACACTAAAGATGATGATGTGAGGTGTTAGTGGATATTTTGGCCAAAATACGTACAATCGTAACCACCATCAAGGGCCCTCACACGAGTCCTAACCATATGTTTGTTTTAACAGAATAAACACTAGAGGATAAAAAATTCAGAAAAAAACTCACCAAAAAGATAGCCATGAAAAACATCCATTGCACTTAGCATTAGGCTGTTAGCTCCACTGAGAGGAAACTCAGGTGTCTTAATACTGGTGCACAATCTCCTGCAACCAGCCAAACATTGGGGGCAGTTGTGTCACCTGCGACCAGCCATGTTATGGGGGAGGTGATTGGTGGTATTTATAGACACAAGATTACCATATGGCGTTAATCACACACACACGTGTAACGCATAGTGTCAGTATGCAGCCTATTGGTAACGCCCTTACTATTAGATTAGGCGGGCTGCCCCACACCATGTACATGCATCACACAAATGACAGACACCCCCAAGAGGGCTCAGCCGCACATTGCAAAAGATAAAAAGGTACAAAAAACACTAGAGATGATGTGAGGTGTTAGTGTATATTTTGGCCACAATACGTAGTAAGATTGTAACCCACTGTCAAGGGCCCTCACACTTATGAGTCCTAACCATATGTCTGTTTTAACAGAATATTACTAAATAAATATCCGCTGCACACCAACACCAAAAATTCTAACAAGAAAAAAGCATAATGGCTCACATGTGAACACAGTGTGAACTGGCTCACAGTGTGAACTGGAGCAAAAGGTACAGTAGAAAACTACTCAAAGCTTATATAACGAATAACCTGAGAACTTAGCTGATGTGATGGCCATGACATCCTAGCCAAGCTACAAATAAAATGCAGAGTCTCATTGTGGCTACAGGGCGGGGGGAGGGTGCACAGTCCAAAAAATAACTATATGTACCGTATATATTAAAGATGGCTGGCACACCTCTGTGATGGTGTGCAGCGGATATTTATTTAGTAATGTTATGTATTTTTCCAGCTAGCACCCAACACAGAGGTGTGCCAGCCATCTTTAATATATACATATAGTTATTTTTTGCTCTGAGCACAGTGCGGGAGTCTATCCATGAGCCGTCGAACCAGAGACCCGAGCTTCTAGAAGAAGTCGCGAACGCCCGGTGCATCCTGAAAAGGCACTGTATAGGCTACGGGGGACCTGGAGAGAAGTCCTCCAGAGAGGATCTGTGGGAGCTAGCTCGAGGCTCTGCGCGTGGGAGCACCGAAGGAGACAGGAGAGAGTGCAGTGAGGGACCGGACAGGAATTGCAGGCATACCACCGAATGTCCTGAGTAAAGCATCCTGGTTCCCCAGTGACTACCCAGGCCAAGCAGACCAGAAAAGACTGTGCTATCTATAAACCTGCTTTAAAGAACTGCCAGTAAATCTGTACAGAGTGAAAAGACTGTGTGGCATACTTTATTATCTCCACCTGAGGAGCTGCCAACTGCAGCAGGGAGAGGACAAGTGACAAGGCCTGGTGTAAACTGCATCGCTGTGCGAAATCATAAACTTCCACTACTGCTCCAGCTACGGGGAGCATAACCATCTTGTGGTTCCACCATCACCCCAGAGGTCTGTCCTGCAGCGCCGGTAACATTACCGAAACCGCAGGTGGCGTCACAAAACACTTTTATTTAATTTTTATTGACTCTTTTCAGGGACCACCAGGGCCACGAGATCGGGTACAGGCCCTAGTGACATCCCTCGTGAACTACAGCGCCCAAGACCAGGTACCCCAAGGCCCTGGGGCGGGTTATATTCAGCTCCTGGGTCTCTCTGCAGCGCCTGTAATCAGGCTGTTATTTAGCTGATATGTGCTGGCTTGGAGATCTGAAGTTAGGAGCAATGTGCTGTTTTCAGAAAGCATTGCTTGAGGGAACAAAAAATAGTGTGTTTGCAAGTCTTCAGCTTCCAAGCTTATGCTATGTGGAGTAGGTGGCAGAGAAGCCTTTCACCTGTTGGAGTTTCCTTGGACTCTACCAGCAGCAGAAACCAAGGCAGTCTGTACTAGACAGGTAACTGTCATTAATACCTACTCATATATTTGAGTCTGGAAGCATTTTTGGCTCTACCATCTAGGTTAGATCTGTCTCCACATGGTATACAATCTAATCTCTGCTGGCCGTGGCTCTAAAGGTGGGTTTGCACGTTGCGATATCGGCGTCCAATTTCAATGAAAAGTCACGTGGTTCGATCGTTGGAGCCGATATCGTTCCTGCGTTGTATGGTGTGAACGTCCAATACGATGCAGGAACGATGTCAATGCGATATCGGGGATTGAATGAGCGTGCTCTCCAATGCTCCGATATTGAATGGAGATTGGAGCCGGATCGTGCTGTGTGACAGCCCAACTCCGATGTGAAGTTCAACGTCACCCATTCACTCCCATGTTAAATGGTCGTTCCTGAGTTGGGGGGCGTAGACATCGTACGGACGTTGGATACAGAAATTGCAACATGTAAACCTCCGATGCGATGCGGGAGAAACGTGCACTAAATGCGCGCTCCCGCGCCATTGAATTGCGATATCGGAACGATATTGCAACGTGTAACCCCACCTTCAAGGAATGTCAGTTTATGCTCAGTTGCAAATTGCCGTCAGGACCAGAGCTTTAAGCACATGTCCAGTCCCTGCACAAACTACACATGTCTGTCTGATGAGCAGGAGACACAATGGGAGTACCTCATCTTCCCCGTATTGAAATCATTTCCAAGGATTGTGGCCAAAGTGTCCTTGGGACTTTGAAAATTTATGAAATGACTTCTACATCATATCCCTCAAGATAATTGAAGCAGTACAGGGTGGACTATGGCTTACCAGCACATGGGTTCAGTGTCTTGCAGTGTTGTATTACAGTGCTACAGTTAAATCAAATCACATGATGAACACCTAGGTGGCTCAGTGGTTAGCACTGCTGCTTTACAATGTTGCAGTGGCATCCCAGCAGTTCCTTGTTTACCTTTTCCACATCTCTCTGATGGTGCAAGTGCATTTATGCATAGCTCATTCCATTGCTGCATTGTTGGCAAAATGGAGAGATGAAGTCTTTACTCAAATGCTGAGTTACCTCAAGTTCTAAAGTGCCCATGGTCTTTCTATCAATATTGAAGATCCTTCCATCCCACAGATCCTGGAGTTCTTGAAGGAAGATTTTGACAGAGGACCTAAGCCTAATAGCATCAGAGTTACAAAGTGAAGAATAAGCATTATCTGATGTTCATTTCTAGGTTCAAACCTTGAATCTCTAAGACCGGTTAGCAGGTGGGTCTTGGCTTCGTACTCAGATGGCTGGAGACCTTTGAACCCCTGAGCTCTGGTGTGGAGATTCCTAACCCTTAAGACGATACTCTTGCTAGTTGTTACCTCATCGAGAAGAAAGAGCAAGCTACAGACTTGGTCCTCTAAAGAATCCTTCACTGTGTTTATACAGGATAGGGTCTATCTAAGGCTTCTTTCCCCCTTCAGACCAAAATACCTGTCATCAGGAACTCTGGATTAGATGTCTTTCTTCAGGCTTATGTTCCTGAAGCAACATTGTCTCATCGTCTCTCCACCCATGACATTTTAAATGTCTAGGAGTCGATCTTGTGAAAACTCAGAAGTTCTGAAGGGTTGAAAACCTATAAGTACTGCACTTCATGCGGGGAAGTTCCAAGTTAAGAAAGCCTCAAAACCTTCTTTGTCAAGGTGACTTTGTGATTGCATTAAGCTATGAGAATGTTAACATTCCATTGTTCTAGTTCACTTCTGCTCTTTCTGCTGGAGCAGTTTTCCACAACCTGGGCAGAGGAGATTACATGTCTATGGACCACAGATGTTGCTCAGCTACATGGTCCACGCTGATAATGTTTTTTAAATACTATAGTTGAAACATCCTCTGCTTTTTCTACTACTTTTCCGTTATCTTTCTGGACTTCTCAAACCCTCCCAAATAAATATGTGCTAGATTCCATATTGCCCTGCTGTGGATGAATGAGAAGATTGAATTATTATGTTAATCTGTTTTCCCCTAGTCCAACATCAGCACAAGGCTCCCACCCTGAAATGCTATGTGTTCTGTTATTACGTGGTAACATGTTATTAAACTGGTGATCTCAAGGAGGCTCCCCCCCTTCCCCTTTTATGCCGGGTGAGGCACAGGGAAGGACCTGCAAAACGTATTAAAAGTTCCGCTTTGTCCCGCTGGTTAACAGGGGCATGGTAACCCCATATTGTGTTGCTGTTAGACTGAAGGCCACTTTACACACACAGATATCTGTGTCCAACTTCTGAACAGATCTCTGGTTGCAGTGAAATCATGGATACATTGCTCCATTTGTACACAGCCACAAAATGGAACAATGTGTCCATGATTTCACTGCAACCAGAGATCTGTTCAGAAGTTGGTCACAGATATCTGTGTGTGTAACGTGGCCTTTAGGGTACCTTTACATGTCGCAACATTGCATGCAATTTCACTTGCAACTTACTGGTTGCAGTGAAATCATGGACACATTGTTCCATTTTGTTGCCATGTACAAATGGAACAATATGTCCATAATTTCACTGCAACCAGTAAGTTGCAAGTTAAATTGCATGCAACGTTGCGACGTGTAAAGGTACCCTAAGAAACACCAGGTTCAAAACACGTCTGGTGTATGGCAGGACCTGTTCACCTTGGGGGTCTGGTGTGATGTTTTTATGACATGGATTTGAAATAAAAGGACGGATTTTATGGAGAAATTAAGTGGCATCAGAGTTTTCCTTTTCTGATAACTTAAATAGATTTCTCAGTTTCTCTCTTGTTGGTCGAACCTATTATAACCGTACAACACATTGACGTGGCATACATTCTAATGATTTGCTTTTGGTGTTTTATCAATTCTTCCTACTTCTTAATTGCTCTATGCTTTTGACCTGATCATATACCAAGTATGCATTTCTTAGTCCTAAATATCATGCATGCACAAGCTGAAGAATACAAGACGGTTCTCTTAAATATATGAGGTAGAGATATGAAGGCTTTCCTGAAATTCTTTATGTCTGAACATAATCATTGCTGGCCTCGGGGCTCTTTTAACATCTGTCAAGAACATATTCTTATCAAAAGCCAAGAGCTAGGTTTAAAGAGTATTGCTCATCATCGAGGCTTTAACAGACAATGAATAAGAGGAATGAAAATATTACAATTCTTTGCATTTTTCTAGTTTATAGAAACACCTGGGAGCACAGGTCCTGGGGGTAGTTTTATCTTTGGCGCATGGGGACCTAACAGCTGTGAAGCTCAGCACATTGTAGATGCTGTGTCACTAAGTAATAAGTGGACTGTGATTAGTGCAATAATTGAAACCGTCTGCCTACTGACATACACAAGTGTCCACTGAAGAGTGAAGCAGATGTGAGTATTTTATGACACTGGCTCCATGAGATGAGTGCCAATTCTATGGACATCTGGATATGTTGAGGAAGTTGGACTGTAGATACATAAATTTGGCGATTTTGCACACATTCATATGCCGTAGCCCCATGTACAACCATCTTTCCATAGATGTTGGAAAAATATAATCTTGTGATCCATGTATGATTTGATTGGTACAGCCTTTGGTGTGGTTATAACACAACTAACCACAGGAAAATTGTGAGAGTGAATAATCAGTCCTGGAAAATAAAGGAGCAGATTTCTATAATAAGATATATCAAAAAGTTTCTGATTAACGTGAATCATTGATTTATAAAATAATATTTAAAACAATGGTTATTTTGTTAGTCATTTTTTGTCAAACTTACAAAAGCTGCTTGATGAAATGGAGCTATGCTACATGTAAAGAAAACATATACCATTAAAGGTACATCCAGAAATGGAAAAAAACAAGCCTTTTCAAGACAAAGTCTATGAACAAAATAGAGTGCAGGTTGATTCAGTGGTTAGTGCTGTATAGCGGCTCAGTGATTAGCACCGTATGGTGGCTGTGGTTAGCACTGTATAGCGGCTCAGTAATTAGCACTGTATGGTGGCTCAGTGGTTAGCACTGTATATGGTGGCTCAGTGGTTAGCACTGTACAGCGGCTCAGTAATTAGCACTGTATGGTGGCTCAGTGGTCAGCACTGTACAATGGTTCAGTGGTTAGCACTGTATATGGTGGCTCAGTGGTTAGCACTGTATGGTGGCTCAGTGGTTAGCTCTGTACAGTGGCTCAGTGATTAGCACTGTATACGGTGGCTCAGTGGTTAGCACTGTAGAGTGGCTCAGTAGTTAGCACTGTATAGTGGCTCAGTGGTTAGCACTGTATGGTGGCTCACTGGTGAGCACTGTATGATGGCTCAGTGGTTAGCACTGTACAGTGGTTCAGTGGTTAGCACTGTATAGTGGCTCAGTGGTTAGCACTGTACAGTGGCTCAGTAGTTAGCACTGTATAGTGGCTCAGTGTTTAGCACTGTACAGCGGTTCAATGGTTAGCACTGTACAGTCTGAAATGTGAGATAATGCGCAATAGGGTTTTATCCTTCAGACAGGTAATGGCAATTAAACTTATTGAAAGCTGCTCACCTGATATGGTTGTGCAACCCACAATCAAGTATGATCACCCCGAACACAGCTGCTGCACGGTCCGCACCTCCACGGGTAACCGCAGTGGAGACTATCAAGATGAAGGACGAAGTGCCGCTTGACCCGCGCTGCTGTAAAAGACCACCAGAGACTTGGGATATCTGGGATAAGATATTGGTTTAATGCCAACGCCCTTCAGAGCTGCTACCGGGCTCCTTCCTCAGGGACAATAAAGATACAAATGTTACTTCCAAATCAGCAGCTGATTTCCACTCACCCATCCTCTCTTCTACAAGAACACTTAATATTCCCTATTTCTATTCCTTATTAAAGTTTTTTTCCTTCATCACTGTACAGTGGCTCAGTGGTCAGCACTGTACAGCAGCTCAGTGGTGTTCACTGTATGGTGGCTCAGTGATTAGCACTGTACAGCAGCTCAGTGGTTAGCACTGTTCAGCGGCTCAGTGGTTAGCACTGTATGGTGGGGTCTTGGGTTTAAATTCTATCAAAGGCTGTGGTCACAGTACCATTTTTCACATGCGTTTTTGGAGACCTGCGTTTTCAAAAACGCATGTAAAAAACGCACCCATAGGCCCCCATGTTAAAAAACGCATGCCCTAATAGCCAAAAAGCATGTGTGACTGTCCCATGCGTTTTTGGAGCATAACCAAAAACGCATGCGTTTTTTAATAAGGGCTCCTATGGGAAACGCATGCGTTTTTGAATGGCACTAAAAGGTACTAATTGTACATGCGTTTTTGCATGCGTTTCCCATAGGAACCCATGTTATAAAAACGCTCCAAAAAATACTACAAGCACTATTTTTAGGTGCAGATTCAAAAACCCACCCAAAAACGCAGGGAGCCATCACACACCTTACAAAACTCATGCTGACATGAAAAAATGCATGAGTTTTGTAAAATCACTAAAAAAAACGCATGGCAACTGTGACCACAGCCAAAGACAGATCTGTAAGACATTTGTATATTCTCTCTGTGTTTGTGTGGGTTTCCTTTGGCTGCTCCGGTTTCATTCACACTTTAAAGACATGGTAATAGGGAATTTAGACTGTGAGCCACAATTAGGACAGCGATGACGATATTTGTACATTTTGCTAAACTGCAGTCTACACTCCCTGAAGTTATGTCGCTTATCCATGTTATGTAAATAAAAGCTTATAACCGGACGTTAAATTCATCCATTGGTTGTATAAATTACTCTTTTAAAAACTGAAACCCACCGAAATTTGGTTTAGGTTAAGAAAATAAATTGGCATCAATGTTGAAATATTGATCATTTAATGAACACAGAGTGGTCAGATTTTGGCAAGACAAAAGTTTTGTCGCCTGGTCATATAATGCACCCAATCCTAGTTTACATCCTCACCTGTGCTCAGTAAATGATCGGTTAATTAGTGGGTGTGTATAAAAAGAAACCCAGCACCCCACACCTTCACTTGAACTGCAGCTTGAGCTCTAACAACATGCCAAAAATCCACCCTGCGACCAAAGCCTTGATTGTCGAGAGGCTGAAGACCAGATCCACTGCAGAGGTGGCTGGCACCTTTAATGTGTCTCGGTGTCAAGTACAAAGAATTAGAAAAAGATTGGAAGAGACTGGAGATGTGTTTGATAAGCCCAGGTCCTCCAGACACCACTACTCCTGATGACTTCATTAATAAATTGTATGAATCATTGAACCGCATGAATGCAGTCCTTCAAGCTCATGGAAGTCGCACAAAATATTAAATATGACTCTAATAGCACCACAACTTCATTCACCAATGTTATGCAATATATCTCCCCCCTCTACCAAGCCCTTCATTGGCTCCCTGCTTCCCAGAGATCCCAGTTTAAAATATTAACCATGACATACAAAGCCATTCACAACCTGTCCCCTCCATACATCTCTGACATGGTCTCCCGTTACCTACCCTCACGCAACCTGCGATCCTCCCAAGAGCTTCTCCTCTACTCCCCCCTCATCTCCTCTTCGCACAACCGCATACAGGATTTCTCCCGTGCTTCACCCAGACTCTGGAACTCACTGCCCCAACACATCAGACATTCTCCTACCCTGGGAACCTTCAAAAGAAGCCTGAAGACCCACCTGTTCCGCCAAGCCTACCACCTGCAATAAGACCCGGTCCACCACACCGCCTCATGACTGGAATTTCCCCCTCCTACTGTATCTCCACCCGCCCCTCGTAGACTGTGAGCCTTTGTGGACAGGATTTCTCCCCTCTTGTTTCTGTACAACTGAATTGTCAACATTTATTGTTACTTGTATTGCTACTATGTTGCTTGTCCTAGTCTGCCCTTTTTAACATGTAAAGCGCCATGGAATATAATGGCGCTATATAAATTAATAATAATAATAATAATAATAATATGTATTTTAAGTTAATTATTTGTTTGAAAATCGCATTACTTTCTGTGGGCGACAAAACTTTTGTCTGCCAAAATCTGACCATTCTGTGTTCATTAAATGATCAATATTTCAGCATTGATGCCAATTTATTTACTTAACCTAAACCAAATTTGGGAGGGTTTCAGCTTTCAAAAGACTAATTTATAAAACCAATGGATGAATATAACGTCAGGTTATAAGCTTTTATTTACATAACATGGATAAGCGACATAACTTCTGTCAGGGAGTGTAGATTTTTTATGTCTCCGTGTCAGCAGGGGGGTCCTCCTGAGTCTCCTGCCATGGCATTTCATTTTATTCAAATGTGGATGGATTGTTCGCGCTGACATTTATGCACCCTGAGTCTCCAGGGCAGCTTGAATTTCTTTGGACTTAATTGGGGCTGCTTATTCACCATCTGAAGTATCCTGCATTGCAACATTTCATCAATTTTTCTCTGGTGTCCACACCCAGGGAGATTAGCTACAGTACCATGGGTTTGAAACGTTGTGATTATGCTGTGCACTGTGGACAAAGGAACATCAAAATCTCTGTACATGGAGGTATAACCTTGAAATTGTCAACATTTTTCACAATTTTGGCTCCCTAGTCCTCAGACAGTTCTTTTCTCTTTTTTCTGTTTGTGTGTGCCACATTAAGCATGACACACAATGCAAAGATTGAGTCAGCTTTTCCCCTTTTTACCTGGAATCATGTATGATTTTCATATTGCCCACCTGTTACTTGCCCCACGTGAGTTTGTAGGAGCTTGGAACAAAGTTGTTTACCCATAATTTTGGAAAGGTGCTATCAATTCTGTCTGGCCTATTTTGGGGGTTTTGTGTGAAATTTTGTCTATTTTGCCTCTTTTTCTATTTTGTTTTGTGATGTTCCAATACCCATACAGGATAAACATGTATATAACAAAACGTGTATTCGCAATAATTTTTGAAGAAGTGCTTCATTTTCTGCAACAATTTCAAGGATGCCAACACTTTTGGCCATGAATATATAAGGTAGCAACAATTGGTGTGAAATATATTTGCACAATAGATATATGTTGGCAGAAAAAAAATGATTACACCTAGCTAGTTGCAATAATCTATATTTGGCAGAATTTTCTCATTTTTCAGAGATGCTTCAGCAGAAGCTTCAGCATTGGGTCAGCACAAAACATGGCAGATGTAACACTGTCATCTAGTGGGTAAAGGGATACATACTTGCTACAGCTTATAGAAAATGCGCAAGTCAGACAATAATAGATTGTAAAATTTACATTGCGTACAAATAATGTATACTTATGTAGAAAGATGCCCGAATGGACTAAACAATGTCATTTCTCTCAAACACAGAGGGGTATATTTCATAGGAATCCAATTCAAGTGAAAACATGGTTTTAAAGTTTAGGAAGAAACCAAAGTATTCAGGTCAAACACTTCTGAGGAATATGTCAAACTGCATGCAAATGTTGAACATGGTTGCTGAAGACCAGAATAATGCATAGCAACAGAGTTAACCAGCAATTCATAGGGTATATTGCCCAAAATTTTCCTAATACAGGACCGAAGAATTTTTTTACATTCCTACGAATTAATTCTGACAATAAGAACTACTGGAATCTTGTTCCACAGATATTGAGTTTTATCTATTACATACCTCATTCTTGTGGCATGGCACAGAACACATACACCATCTAGTGGATATTGCATAGTATACATGATGCAAAAAGAAAGTTTACAAGGCATAAGATATGGCTAAAAAAGTGCCCCCAGGTGTTCCAAAAAGTTCTGTATCAAATAATAATAAATCAAGTTTTTTTTTAGCTTACTTTTTTTGTGCTCTTTAGATTTTTATTTTCATTATTCAGCTGATGTTTGTCTTAGAGATAAGTGAACACCACAGTGTTCGCATTTGTCTTTGTTCGCCGAATGCGGGGTGCTCGCCAACTTCTACAGCGAACATTCGCCAAATTTTCCAAACAAGTTTGAAATCAATGGCAGGTAACTTTCAAGGCATAGAAACACCTTCAAAGGTGCCCGAAAGCTGCCAAACTGTCATGACGGTCTCTCTTACCAGGGAGACTTGTGACTGCTTTGACCCCAGTCTCACGTCTGTGTTGAGACTTGATGTTAAGCGTCCTTTTTTTCTTAGGCAGTGGAGGAGTTAATGTCAGTCTGCTGCCAGCATGCTCATTAGGTCTTGCTCAGGTGTGGCCTCTCTGCAATTGCTATGTCCGCTTTATATATCCCTTGGTCTCAGCATGTCTTGCTGGAGATTGAACTTCATTCCTAGCCAAGCAGCCTTGGGTGAAAGTGCTTTTCTGGAGAGCTGACTACTGCCAAGCCATCTGCTGCCAACGGAGCTGGGCACCAGGCGTGAAGTTGTCGGTTGTTGCTTGTCTGTCTTCCCCTTTCCTCTTGTCTCCTTTATTGCAGTGGTGGGACTAGAGCTCCTGCCAGCCATTCCCTATTGAGGGCAACATCAGGGCCAGCGAAAGCTTTAAGGTATCCTGCTCAGCGACGAGTTGAAAGAACTCTTATAGGGATGGGTTGGAGATGAGGGCACAGCCACAGGTGACTGCAAGAGGTCACCTCTCCCCCATTCCCTATGAGCATGGCCATCCACTGTGTTTATTCCTCTGGTGTCTCCCTGTATGTTGTTCTGTGTAGCACACCGGACATCGTTGGTTCATGCACCACTGTCGCGCACAGTAGTTGGACATTCCCCTTAGTCCAAGCATGACACAAACACAGACAGACACACACAGATCATCTTACCGAGTCTCCGCTGCTTGCTTGCACCGGTCCATCTTCCCGCATCCCTTTCACTTCCGCATCCGAGCTTGCGGTGAGTGATGTGCATGGTCAGCTGATCTGCTCACCATAGCAATAATGGTTTCAGGCCCACCCCATGCTAAAGAATAGCCGATTGCAGCTGCGCCTGATAATAGCGCATTTATCATGGCGCCATTTCCAGACACTTTACCAGGCTCTTCCAGTGGCCCTGGTGGGGGGGTTGTACGCTGGGTAATAAAGGGTTAATACCAGGTTTGTATTTTCAACTAGTATAGGCAAAATTTGCTCATCACTAGTCTTAATTGGGTCCTCCGCTTTAAGAAGAATGGACCATAAACACTTTTATATACATAACATAACAAACAGGGCAAGTACTCCGCCTGTACCTAGGGTGAGCAGCTCTGTGATTGGCTGCAGCAGTGATGTGAGCTGTCAACATGACATTATTACTTCTGCCAAAACACTGAGACTATAGAGTAGTGTCAGTGAAACGGGGAGAGTGAGGACCTGGTCTGTTTGCTGTGTGAGGAATTTATAGGCATTTTGGGTTGAATTTTCTTAAAGTTGCAAAATATTTTGTCCTTCAAGATGCATCAATTTATTTCATTTTTTTTGCCCCTACCCTCCAAGAGCTTTACATTTTTTAGTTCTCTGTTGACTAGAGATGAGCAAACTTTTCCAAACAAGGCTCTCAAACAATTATAGTAAAAAAATTGTCGAACTAAGCTTTGTTCGGGAAAAAGTTCAACACTTTAAAATGGCCCTAAATCTTTCCTTGAAGGTTTGAGGCCAAAATGCTCGCTGGAAGGCCCAGTGGCTGAAAACTCTGCTATCTTATAGTGAATGGAAAGGAACGTTTAAAGAAAGTTTTTAAGCGTCCTTGAGTTTCTAGGTGTTGGGACACCTGCAGGCTGTGAACCTTTGAAAGACTGCTAGATGTTCCAACAGCTGTGAAGTCCAGGAACCTTAAAATCTCCTTTAAACATCCCTTTAAGAGAGCTTTTAATTTTTTTTTATTATTTTTTTTAGAGAAAAAAACCTTTATTGCAGAGGGTCAGCAGCATGTGAGGCCATCTCTTCTACACATACCTGCTAGCAATTCAGATAAAAATAGCATATATCCATTATATGCCTAACATACCTCCTCTTATAGGTCTGTTCACACTCATAAAACACTATACTATGGATATTGCTTCTTAAAAATGTGCAATCCCTTGTTTTCCTTTCCTTCCATACGTTTGGAATACAAATTTTTTGCATGTGCCAAAGTGTATTATATCATTAATCGTGAACCTGTCTGGGCTTTACCCACTAGCCTTATTCAACATTCCAGATGAATTGGTGGTAAGTTGAAAAAACTATTTTCTTTTTATTTCTCCTTCAAATATGTCAAGCTTTAACAGCCCGAACCACAAGCCCAATTTTTCCCTGTGGCATAGAGATGTGTCAGTCAGGTGCCTTCTGCAGCCCACCCCATGGAGGGATGAATGAGGAGCTTGGCAACAAGATTAGGGAAACAATAATATCCCCTAAACGATTGGGTGCTGCCACTGGAAAAGGTGGGACCTTAGGCAAAGGAAAGTCGTGTATCCACAGAGGCTGGTGCCATCTTGAGATTGCTGTACAAGACAGCAATACTGTGTACAGTGCGCCTGCAGTCCGCACTTTGGAGACATGATGGATCAGCCCCAAGACATGCTAGTTCTGGAGGAGCTGAGTTTCCTCATCACACCAGGTGTGTGGGTGCTTCACTGCAAGTGGAGCAGTCCACAGAGGGGATGAACTGGAGCTCAACCACACACCCCACATTGGCCCTGATTTGCAGCGAGGTCAGGATCCAGTGCTGGAATACGAGTTATGGACTTGGGTCACCCTTAATGAGTGCTTGTCCCGTATTCCTGAAGAGGTTCCACCATAATGGAACTCAGAGTCAAGAGGAGAGCCATTCTATATGCCAGTCGGGACCTCCAGAGGTCAGAGGAAGGATCCTGTAGCATGCCTGACCTTATTAAGCCTGCAGCCGGTGGATCAGCAAATAGAGGAGGAGGATAACGAGGAGGTGAGGAAGTAGTAGTGGCAGAAGCCCCTGATACTGTGCCTTCTATAGAACTCCTTCCAGAGTCCTTCAAGTGGGAAAATATCATATGGGGCCCCCTGCCCCTCTCAGCAAGAATCCATCCATGAACCACCCCGGGCATTGTCATTTCTCATATGATGAGGCTCTCAGATGCCCTCACCCGAACGCGGTTGCAGGGGTCAAGGCATAACCACTTTGAGAAGCAATATACCTGGGGCCGGGTGGTGACTTTATTCCAGAAGAGTATAATTACAAAAGACTAAGTTGCACCACTGAGAATTAAATATCCCAATAAGGGTAGGAGGTGCTGCTTTTGTCAACGAGAAACCATGATCATAGAGAAAGAATTGACAAATTAAGTAGCAGCACACCACCACAAAATATATGAAAATGAATAAGGCTTTTATTTAAGGACAAAACACAAAAATATAAAAACAATTAAAAACATCAACAGACCACAGTCCATAAGGAAATGGGGCCCCTGCATATATCAGAAGTAGATACACATATCAAGTTTTTCTACAATGCCACAGACCAAATGCACAATATCCATAGTAAAAGACACTCAAAGTCATTTCATAGACAGTCTAGATAAATTCATATGAACAAATGACATTAAATGCTATTCCATGAATCAAAAAGTCAGAAAAAGTGCATAGCTGTGAGTATAAAGCAGATTGATTTGTGATCGTCTTGGCAACAAATCAGGACAACCGGTACCAATGCATATATGGCAATATCAGGATGGCATCCAACCTAGGCAGATAGAAATAACAAACACAGTCCTAATAGGACGCAATGGTATCCCATGTGAAATCAATAATGAGACTAGTCTACCTCCAGCCTGTCCGTCCCTAGTGTCCCGTGCCCAAAGTCTGGGCAGGTGTTCTGACTATCAGATCTATACCTGTATTAATGTCGTGAAGTCCAGTGCTGCTTTATACTCACAGCTATGCACTTTTTCTGACTTTTTGATTCATGGAATAGCATTTAATGTCATTTGTTCATATGAATTTATCTAGACTGTCTATGAAATGACTTTGAGTGTCTTTTACTATGGATATTGTGCATTTGGTCTGTGGCATTGTAGAAAAACTTGATATGTGTATCTACTTCTGATATATGCAGGAGCCCCATTTCCTTATGGACTGTGGTCTGTTGATGTTTTTAATTGTTTTTATATTTTTGTGTTTTGTCCTTAAATAAAAGCCTTATTCATTTTCATATATTTTGTGGTGGTGTGCTGCTACTTAATTTGTCAATTCTTTCTCTATGATCATTTATTCCAGAAGAGTAGATTTGGGTTTATAGACGAAGATGGGACTGGTGCCATATCAACCAGTCCACCCTGCAGTGTGATGATCTGCCTTCCCAACTCCGCATCCTCTATGTTGAGTAGGTGGTTATCTTTATGAAATTTAAAGGGCCGCAAGGAGTGGTGCGCAGTGGGGGTAAGTTAGGTCACCACTACAGAGGTTGTCCAAGGGTGGCAGCAGGAGGCCGACATGGAGAGGATGGAGCATCAGTGGTTGGCCAAGCCTTACCATGTTAGCCAGCCAGCTGGAGTAGAACCCAGAGGAGCCAGTGAGCCTGCAGGGCCTTTCAGTGTTGCGCAAGTTCCATTGGTGTGTCCTAGAAGGGGTGGTCATCCTCTAACTCCTCCAATGCCTATGCACATGCATCTTTTAGACTCAACCCTGGCAGCGATTCTTAACATGGGAGTCTATGGGGGAAGTTGCCGGCAACATCACTGTTGCTGCGTCAGACTGTGGGATGCAGGCAGATCGCCTGAGCAACATCGCCTGGTTTGACAACATTGTTGGGAAACCAGGCGATGTTGCTGAAGCAACTATCGCCGTTGAAATCACCCTGTTATACAGGGCAGCTCTCAAGCAATGTCATCGCAACTTGGCCACGCCCCTCATTTGCTGGCAATGTTGCCGGAGATGTTGCCCCGTGTAACGGGGTCTTTATGATTAACTTATTAGTAATAATACAGTGCCTACAAGTAGTATTCAACCCCCTGCAGATTTGGCTGGTTTGATAAGATGCCAATAAGTTAGAGCCTTCAAACTGCAAACGAGAGTAGGATTTATTAACAGAAGCATAAATCTTACAAACCAAAAAGTTATGTTGCTCAGTTGAATTTTAATAAATTTTAAACATAAAAGTGTGGGTCAATTATTATTCAACCCCTAGGTTTAATATTTTGTGGAATAACCCTTGTTTGCAATTACAGCTAATAATCGTCTTTTATAAGACCTGATCAGGCCGGCACATGTCTCTGGAGTTATCTTGGCCCACTCCTCCATGCAGATCTTCTCCAAGTTATCTAGGTTCTTTGGGTGTCTCACGTGGACTTTAATCTTGAGCTCCACAAGTTTTCAATTGGGCTAAGGTCAGGAGACTGACTAGGCCACTCCAACACCTTGATTTTTTCCCTCTTGAACCAGGCCTTGGTTTTCTTGGCTGTGTGCTTTGGATCGTTGTCTTGTTGGAAGATGAAATTACGACCCGTCTTAAGATCCTTGATGGAGGAGCGGAGGTTCTTGGCCAAAATCTCCAGGTAAGCCATGCTATCCATCTTCCCATGGATGCGGACCAAATGGCCAGGCCCCTTGGCTGAGAAACAGCCCCACAGCATGATGCTGCCACCACCATGCTTGACTGTAGGGATGGTATTCTTGGGGTCGTATGCAGTGCCATCCAATCTCCAAACGTCACGTGTGTGGTTGGCACCAAAGATCTTGATCTTGGTCTCATCAGACCATAGAACCTTGAACCAGTCTGTCTCAGAGTCCTCCAAGTGATCATGAGCAAACTGTAGACGAGCCTTGACATGACGCTTTGAAAGTAAACTCTATCAGGGACCAAGTGTCTTTCGGTCCGCGCCGCTGCTCCAATGAGTATCAAAAAACACTGGAGTGCTTTGAAACAAGATAACTTCAGCTTTATTTTCCAACGCGTTTCGGAGCTAACACCCAGCTCCTTCCTCAGGGAATGGCCTTTAAAAGTAAAGGAACCTTACTGGCTCGTCTGGAACGGAGACCATTGCGGTGGAGTACGTTACTTATGGTATTGACTGAAACCAATGTCCCCACTGCCATGAGATCTTCCCGGAGCTCCTTCCTTGTTGTCCTTGGGTTAGCCTTGACTCTTCGGACAAGTCTGGCCCCGGCACGGGAGTAAGCTTTCAAAGGCTGTCCAGGCCGTGGAAGGCTAACAGTAGTTTCATAAGCCTTCCACTTCGGGATGATGCTCCCAACAGTGGAGACAGGTAGGCCCAACTCCTTGGAAAGGGTTTTGTACCCCTTGCCAGCCTTGTGACCCTCCACGATCTTGTCTCTGATGGCCTTGGAATGCTCCTTTGTCTTTCCCATGTTGACCATGTATGAGTTCTGTTCACAAGTTTGGGGAGGGTCTTAAATAGTCAGAAAAGGCTGGCAAAAGAGATAATTAATCCACACATGTGAAGCTCATTGTTCTTTGTGCCTGAACTACTTCTTAATACTTTAGGGGGACCAAACAGAATGCTGGTGGTTTGAGGGGTTGAATAATAAATGACCCTCTGAATTAACTTTTAACGCTTTAAAAAAAAAAAATTTTTTTTGGCACTGCATTTCCCACTTCCAGGCTGATCTACAGTTCAAATGTCACAATGCCAAGTTAATTCCGCATGTGTCAACCAGCTAAATCTGCAGGGGGTTGAATACTACTTGTAGGCACTGTATATGCTAAGTGCCTATGTGAAAATGATCAGTGTTTGATTACCGTATATACTCGAGTATAAGCCGACCCGAGTATAAGCCGAGGCCCCTAATTTTGCCCCCCAAAACTGGGAAAACTTATTGACTCGAGTATAAGCCTAGGGGGGGAAATGCAGCAGCTACTGAAAAATTTCAAAAATAAAAATAGATGCATGCTATGCCTATGGGCTTGTGGCAGGTGCAGCAAGTGCAATATACTGGTAGTTGTGGTTTTGGCAGCTGCGGCTGTGAACAAAACTCTGCTTACCGCGTTTTTTTCACGGCAGCAGTCGCCGCAAGTGCCGAAACCACAACTATACCGCACTTGCTGCACCTGCCACAAGCCCCATAGACAATGCATGGGGCTTGCCACAGGTAAAACGCAACTCGGCTGTTAGGCGGCAGATGCGGTAAATCCACCGCATCTGCCGCGATCAGCGAAAAACGCTGATGTGAAAGTGGCCTTATTGAACTATTGATTCCCTAAGCACCCAGCTAATTCTATACCCTGCACTGCTTCTCCTTTACCTCACTAGTCTTCTTTCCCCTGCACTACTGTACTTTCCCTGAGGATCTATCTTTCCCCAGCTATACTCATCTTTCCCTTACTAGTCTTCTTTCCCCTGCTCTACTACTGTACTTATCCTAAGAACACATCTTTCCCCTGCTCTGCTCATCTTTCCCTCACTATTCTTTTCCCTGCTACACCAATCTTATACTGTAATGGCGCCTCACCTTAGACTGGGTCACTGTACCGTAATTAAAGTCCCCTGCGGCCACACTGTGCATTAGGTCAATGTCTGGCCGCAGGGGACTTCTTTTGTGTGTGCACTGTGCAGGGAGCGATGCAGCGGAGGGATCCGGCCGCCACATCGCTACAGAAAGTCTGAGCGATGCGGCGGAGGGATCCAAGCCGCACATCGCCTGAGCAGGGCGGAGGGATCCGGCACCACATCCCAGCCCCAGCAGGCGCGGAGGGATCCGGCGGGATCCGGGCACCACATCCCAGCCCCAGGCAGCGGCGGAGGGATCCAGAGGGATCCATCAGCACATCCCAGACCCAGGCAGCGGTGGAGGGATCCGGAGGGATCCATCAGCACATCCCAGCCCCAGGCAGCGGCGGAGGGATCCGGAGAGGGATCCATCGGCACATCCCAGCCCCAGGCAGCGGAGGGATCAGTCCCGCAGGAGTGCGGGCACCCGGTAATGCACCCGGTAATGCAGCGGGGGTGAGGGGAGTTGTGGGGGGTTGTGGGGAGTGTGGGGGATGGCGGGGAGTGTGGAGGACGGCTAGGATAAGGAGAGAACCTAAGGGCAGAAGTTAGTGACTCGAGTATAAGCCGAGGGGGACTTTTTCAGCCCAAAAAAAGGGCTGAAAAAGTCGGCTTATACTCGAGTATATACGGTAACTGAAATCTGAAAAATTACATCATGTACCAACTTGAGTTTTTTAAACTCTGCAACAGCAAATCTTTTTAACTTAACTCCTTGAGTGCTGGACTGTTTGTTCAAAGAATGCAGTGCTTTGATACTCCCCTACAGATGCTGGAGAACAAGCTTCAGGCTAGTGATGAGCGAGTACCGTAATATTTGTAATCGCTATTCTCGTCACATGTACTTTGTAATAATTGTGTATTCTTTCTGAATAAGCGAGTACAATGTAAGTCAATGGGAAATGCGAGTAATTTTCTGCTGGACCCTATAATGGGGTCTAAATGCCTGAGGAAAATGCTGAAATAGGTGGGAAAGTAATGAGACAGAATGGGAAGAGCCTGGAGAATATTCCTACATCACATATGGTTTGTAGGAATAACTTTGTCGCAGGATTACGCCACTGTTACTGACACACAAGAATAACTACCAAACCTAACCTAAATTGTATTTAACAGGCCAAAAAGGTTAAGAAACTGTTTTTCCTGCCTAATCACTTGCATACAAAACTAAATAAACCAGAGAAACAAAAAATTATCACGTTTAGCGTTTGTTCATGTGGAGCCCCCTGGGACGGGGTACTCGGTACCGGACCGAGGTACTGCTGGGGATGTCACGGAGGTGAAGTAAATAGAAAAATTCCGCACAGACCGGGTATTCTGATTTAAAACTCCAATTCTTTATTCATCCATACGAATAAAACACAAGTTCTGGGGTACACCGTTTAAGGTGCTCTAACCGAAACGCGTAAGGCGTGGGAGGGGGGCTTGTGTACCCCAGAACTTGTGTTTTATTCGTATGGATGAATAAAGAATTGGAGTTTTAAATCAGAATACCCGGTCTGTGCGGAATTTTTCTATTTACTTCACGGCTAATCTGGATACCAGCTTGGATTCCAGCACAAACAGCCTAGGAAGGCCATGGTGAGCTATGCACTTTGAATCTTTATGATGTCACGGAGGTCCTGGTCCGGACCGTGTCCCGGGTTCTCACAAGTAAAAGGGGATATATACAATAGATCAGATTGTCGTGACGCCACCCACGGGTTGTGGTTAGTAATGGGACCACCGCTGCAGTGCTGCTCTGCCAGGAGGATGGATGGATGATGGGGCTGCAGCCAGATGGATGAGCCCGCCGTGGGTCGGGCTGCTCCTGGCAGGGTAAAAGGTATGATAAACAGTTCTGTATACCTGGAATCAGACACAGACACTCAGGCAGGGTTCACCAGGTTTACTTTCAAGTTCTTCAAAGCCACACAAGTCACGGTACAGTTCTTAACACAGTTCAGTTAACTTCAGACACTCGAACCCTCTGCAGCCAGGCTGTCACTCTGAGAGCCCTCACTCCTTCTAATGTCCTTTCAGGTTGTTCTCTCCCTCTCTGTTCTCTCCGCGGGTAGCATGGCGGCAGCTCGGACCCTTGTGGGTCCTCGTGGTTGCTGCTGTGCCTCCAACCCTATTGTGGGAACTCCAACCTGAAATTAGAGCTCCCGTCGGTTTGTCTGGGAAGCCGGAATATTGCTTCAGTCCCCCTCAGAGCCGAGACTCTGGTGTGTGCCTAGCCTGCAGTAACCCTATCTTCCAAGGCGTTACCAGGCTCCATCTAACCCATGTGATTCCAGCACAATCCGGGAAAACTACTCTGCCGTTAGTTGGTCGGTGCTGCCGTGTTCCTCGGACCCGGTGATACCAGTCCCGTCTCTGTCCTCACACTCCCCTGGGATGCCGGCTATGGACGAGCGTTCTCTCCATGGTTTCTGTGATTCTGTGGATTCTGCGTCTCCAGGGAGCCCAACCCCACCAGGATGTGTGTCACTTTCTGCTGGTCTTTACCTCTCGGCTCACTCTGGCCTACTAACTCCTTCATCCTCTTTTTCCTCTTTTTGAGCTCTCTGTCACCTGATCTACATTCTTCCCACCCACCTTCCTCTAAACCCACCACCCCTTGCCCGCCTTGAGTCCCGGGCTGGGTGCTGCCTCTGGTGGGTGTGTGTGTGCTGTGAGGGTGTTTGGTGCAAAAAACGTCTATCTTCCTGCCTGGCTGCAGTGTCCTATGTGGCCAGCCTGGTCACAGGGGCGCCACATTCGCACATACTGTTGTGGCTTTTTTTCACCTTTTAAAATTGGGAGGACCCTGACTTATACATTGTGTAGGTCCCTCTGTCATGTATCATTTTAATTAGCTGTTCCCCAGCACCTTACAAGGCCAGCTATAATATACCAGTTGGTATGTTGATCTTTGACCTCAGAGGCCTCAGGTGGTTCTGTAGTATACGTTTTGGAAGGACCGCTCTTACTTAGATATTTGGGCAGTCCCTCCCTCATTGACACTGTGATAGTGGAATACATATTCCTTAGCAGTTTGCCCTCCTCCTGTTATTCCTCTACCACCTCCATGACATTTGGCAGGCCTAAATTCAAATGTTTAGAGGGCCTGCAGTAGGCAGGAAATCTGAGTTTGCTGAAGGCCCAGAGGGGGCCCTGTAACATCCGTTTTGGAGGGACAGCTCTTACTTAGACATTTGGGCGGTCCCTCTCCCATTGACACTCAGATATTGGAATACATATTCCAAAGCAGTTTACAATGTACACATTGTAGCATTGGGCTTCGTCCTCCTCCTTCTCCTGTTCCTCCTCCACCTCCATGAAATATTACAGCTCTAAAGTCAAATGTTCAGAGGGCCAGCAGTAGGCAGGAAACCTGAATTTAGTGAGAGTCCTTATGTGGCTCTGTTACATATATTTGGAACTGCCCTCCTCTAGAAATTTTGGAGGTCCCTCTTGTGTACATTTGAGAGTGCCCTCACTTATTGATATTATTGGGCCCTCACTCCATTTTTTAACTCATTTAATGGCAGAGACTACCAGGAAAAAGGGCAAGAGACATGTAATAGAAGGCAGCAGTAAAGCTGAACTAGTCAAATGGATGACAAGCTCAAATATATCTCTTGTGCAAGTCAATTGGCAAAGGATATATGGTGCTCCCCCCTCCAGGATGGGTTGGAGAAGCTTCTCCAAAAGCCTCAGAGATTGTGATTGACAATATTCCCCAGATTATACAGGAAGAGTAGACTTCTTGATACTCTACTACTTGGTCCACTGCAGAATTTACATCGTATTTCCAAAAATTACTCCTGGGGGCTGTTTCATAGGTGCAGGAAGATACCATCACAAGGGCCTCCCTTGACAAACAGTATCTACGATGGACTACTGTAGTAGTTGTGGTCCTCAATTCAGGTTTTCAGAGGGTGATCACTCAGTCATGAACAGTCAGTGTAACTTTCAAATGAATATGGCTCAGTGGTTAGCACTACAGCCTTACAGCACTGGGAACCTGGGTTAAAATCCCACCAAGGGCAACATCTGTAAGGAGTTTGTATGTTCTCCCTTTGTTTGTGTGGGTTTCCTCCGGGCATTCCGGTTTCCTCCCACATTTCAAAGACATACTGATACGATGTTTAGATTGTGAGCTCCAATGGGGACAGTGTTGCAAATGTATGTAAAGTGCTATGGAATTATGTATCCCCTATCTCAGTCACAATGGGGCACAACTCAGCGATGTTTTTCTGCCAAATAGGATGACTGACAGTAGATTTCGATTGAATATGTATCCTCTATCTCAGTCACAATGTGGGACAACCTGTGACAAGGGCTTTCAATCACAAATATTAGTTTTGTAGGACCACTCTACATTCCAGATTTGTCCACTGCACAATGTGCATAGGGTTTTTAAAAATTAGCCCTATGAGCTGAGTGAAGGTTGACGCAGGAAGACACCACCCCAAGGGCTTCCAATCACAAAATAGTAGTTAGGTTGGAGTAGGAATACTGTCCTGGTTTTTCCACTGCACAATGTGCATAAGGTTTGTAAAAATTAGCCCTATGTGTTGAGTCATGGTTAACAAAGGAAGGAAACGGGTTTTTATAGGAAGAGGTTGATGTTAACAGCAGTAGCATGAGGAATCAGCATTTTTGTTGAATTTAGGTTGGCTTGCTGTCATCTGGAAGGATTACAAACTGTGGAGATATCTAGTCCTTTAATCAATTTAATCAGAGTAAGGCTAGGGTCACATTAGGAAGGCAAATTGCGTTTACCGCATCCAGATCTGCAATTGCAAGTGCCTTCAGACACATTTTTGTTAAAAAATATGTCTTTATCACTGCATGCAGTAACCGGATTGCTCAGGATGTGTAAGCAATCCGGTTACCGTATGCTTTGTTCATCCTTGCTGCTGCAGGGATGAACAAAGGGTTAATGCTAATAATAGATGTGGGCAACATATCTCTAGGGGGTGGCCACCCTCCCTAGAGACATGCTGTCCACACAGCTCGGCATGTGAGGGGTTAATATGTGCAATTATTGTATAGACGACTATTGTCGGCATTTACAATTTTATGAAGGAAACCCAGTGGCTCCTCGCTGTAGTGGAGATACAGTACGTAATCTTCGTACTGTATGAGCCGCTATCCATGGTCCGGAAAGCTGTAACATTAGGTCTATGGCGGTGCACTGCCTAATGTTAAAGCTTTCAGGACCCTGGATAGCGGCTCATACAGTACGTACATTACGTACTGTATCTCCTCCACAGTGAGGAGCCGCCTGGTTTCATTCATAAAATTGTAAATGCCGACAATAGCCGGCAATACTATAATTGCACATATTAACCCCTTACATGCCGACATGTGTGGACAGCATGTCTCTAGGGAGGGTGGGCACTCCCTAGAAACATGTTGCCCACATGTATTATTAACATTAACCCTTTGTTCATCCCTGCGGCAGCAGGGATGAACAAAGCATACGGCTGCTGCAGGCACTCACATGTGCTTTGCGGCAGCCGCATGAGCTCCCATAGGAGCCCATCATAGCAATCCTGCTGCGGATTGTAAACCGCTCCAAAAACTGAAGCCTGCATGATTTTTCACGCAGGCTGCAAATCTGGATGCGGTAACTGGATTGCATGTAGTGCAATCCAGTTTAAATAATGGGCGCCTATGGGCTGCAGTTCCTGATCCGGTTTTGAGCTTTTTAACAGCTCAAAACCGGATCAGGATCTGAATTTTTTAACGCAAATGTGACCCCAGCCTAAGTCTGTCTGCATTTTGTGTAGAAAGGTGTGTGCACTTATCAGTGATGATTGACCCAGCGGAACTGAAAACACGCTCTGACATCACACTAGCAGCCGGGCAGGGCAGCACCTCCAAGGCATATAAGGAGAAGTCGGGACAAGTGTTCAGCTTAGACACCTAATAATTAAAGGGAACTGAAGCATCAGAAAGGAGGCACATTTGGTCACTTAAGTACCCCTTGGTCATGTTCTGCAACTTCTCCCTCCTTGGTATTGTTACAGGCACAGATAGCCCTTGGTGTTGTGCTGGTTTATTGAAAATTGCCCTATTTCTGCACATTTTCCCAACACCTCTGTTGGACCTGTTATTTGTGTCTTTCCACATTATCCCTTGGTGTTGAAAAGAGCCACCGGCATTGTCTGAGGGTGATGTTTCCAGCAACTGATCTACAACGACACTCTTGAAGGATTCCATTGAAAAACTGTTTGCTGACTCCAAAAGGAGAGATGGAAATTTCTCCTTGTACTGTGGATCAAGAAAGGTGGCCAACCAGTATAGGTTGTTGGATAAAATGTGTATCACGCGAGGGTCTTGCCAAAGACAGTTACACATGAACTGTGTCATGTGGGCCAAGCTGCCCAAAGGCAAATCCTCTGTGTCCACAACAGTACCCATCGTCTCCTCATGCTGACTTGCCTCCTTGTCCTCCACCTCCTCTTCTCCAGCCCATCCAGCTTGGACAGATAGTAAGCTTGGATTGGGTGTCCCTTTTGTAGCATTAGGAGTCCCATTGGTAGCACAGAAAAACAAGTCCTCTCCCTCATCCTCCTCCTCTTCCTCCACATCACCTAATGTTGCTTCAGAATATTGGCTGGGCTGGGTAGAATCACACATTCGGAAATCTAGCTCCATACCAACTTGCTGGCCAGATTGTTTCAAAAGACACAGCAGCTGGTTATGCTGATAATAGACTGATCACCGCTCACTAGGTTACTCAAAGTTCACAAGAACCTCACAAATGTTAGTGATCCACACCCACTCGACAGTTGTTATGTATGGTGGTTGACTCTCAATCTGATGGGCATGTTGAAGCTGGTATTCAGCTAATGCCCTCTGCCGCTCACTAAGAGTCGCCAACATATAATAGCCAAGACAGGGTTATTTCCTCTCTCATGTAGGCCTTGTGCCTTTTTAAATGTTTTTAAATTTCTTTGTGCTTTAAACGATGTTGCTTGTTAGAAATAAAGATTATTGGTATACACTGATTGCATGGTGATCGCTCCTTCTTTAAGTATGTTTCTTTCTTTCTTTTGCCACAGACTTATGACATGTTGGAGCAGATCCCATTCTATTGTTCTATAAAACTAGTGGCATCAGTTTTCCTCTTGTTTCATTATTTCATATGATAGGTAAAGTTCCATCGCGTGGGCAGGTTGCAAGTGAGTCAGTGACTTGGTAAATTCAAGTAATTTTGCAGCACTGTAAGAGCAGCAAAAGTGGTAGAGGAATGGCGGAAATGGGCGCTAATACGGCACACCTTTTCAAGGAAGTACGGCAAGTCATTGGCTGGGGTCACACTGCCGTTATTTGCAGATTTTAACGGCATGCGCTTAAAACTTAGCAGATTTTCCTGAAGTGCATAAACGTTAAAGCTATGCGCTTCGGGAGAACGCTGTCCTTGGTAACCCGATGTGTTCCACAGTTACCAACTAAACACAAAGCTCCTCGGAGTGCGCATTTGCTGAGCACACAGAAAAATGTTGCCTGCAAATAACGGCAGTGTGACCGCAGCCATTGTACGTTTTCAGAAATTTCTAAACAACCCAGTGTGCCGTGATAGAAATATATCATCCTTGTCCACAACAACTTGTCCAGGTGTCTGATGTTAGGTGGACCTTCCCAGTTACGGCAGTGAGAGCATGTCCTTGTGTAGCTCAGGGATGGCACACTGGGCAAAATAGTGGTGGCTGGGAACACTGTATCATGGGGAAGCCACAGCCAAGAGATCACAGAAAGACTGTGTTCCCACAAGCCTAAACAGCAATATCTTCACAGCTAGCAATTTGGCAATGTGCGAGTTTAGTATTCGTGCCTATGGGTGTGTGGCTGGATATTTACATTTTCTTTCCAAGGTCTAAGGCATGGACAATTGGACACTTCACTGGGACAAAGTGGATGTGGTTGATGTTTCTTGTGTGTGAGCAACCGCAACTTGTGGGCAGGAGGTATGAGCGTCAGCTTCCTGAACTGCAGATTCTGGTGTGCTTGGCTGCTCTGGTTGCCTTTGCCCTGGCCTCTGCTCAACCTGGTATGGCAGATGTTACAGACTACAATGTTTTTCTCTGAAGGACTTTCAGGAAAAAAAATTCCACACAGTGGCTGAATGCCCCCTTTCCCTGACTCAGCCCACAGTGGGGGTGGTCTTGGGAACAGTTGACCCAGTTTTCACTCTCGGCAAACCACATCCATGACCCCTTGGTGTCTGAATTGGTGCTATATATCCATCTTCCTCTGTGTTGCTAACAGTCCAGGTCGGATCAGTGGACTCATCATCGACTACCTCATCCTCATCTCATCCTCCTTCCCAGTGGACATTGTAGGCTAACCTGATGACAACTATGTCTCATCATCATCAGCCTCCACCTCTGGAGACAGTAAATGACGGTCCTCCAAGTGGCTTTCTTCTGACCATAGGTTCTCAAATACTTGAGCATCAATGCATGCCACCTCCTCACATCCTTCTTCAATGCTGCACATTGCAGGTCAGCCTTCTGTATTGTCATTAGACTATGCGGTCATGAAAGATTTGTTGCTGCTTGACAAATATTTAGAAGCCTTGTCTGCTATCCAAGACAGAATCTGCTCTCACTCTTCTGGCTTCCACGCATGTTTACAATCCAGACAGGGAAATTTTTCCAGGAACCTAGTGGATGCATGAAGCTTCTTCTGACGTGACACAGACTCAGTACCTACTCGCAGACCACTGACAACACCATGTCCACGTCCACATCCCTGTCCCTTAACAACAGGCTTTTTTGGCATTTTGGGTTTTGTTGACAGATTTCCAGGTGTGGATGACACAAGTCAACCTAGCTCTCACAGCCAAAATAGTGGGTAAAATGGACTGGTGCAAGCTTTATAGCAGGCAGTAGGAAATATTTGGACTACTGCTTTGCACTGGGCAATATGCACCTTTTTAAGTGTAGAAAAGTGAACAGCAGAAGCACCAGTGGGTAAAATGGTCTGGTGCAACCTTTGTAGCAGACAGTAGAAAATGTTTGGACCATGGCTTTGCATTGGGTAATAAGTGCCTTTTTAAGTGTGGCAATGTGGAAAGCAGAAGCACCAGTGGGTAAAATGGCTTGGAGCGAACCTTGTAGCAGGCAGTAGGAAATGTTTGGACTACTGCTTTGCATTGGGCAATAACCACCTTTTTGTAATGTGGATAGCAGAAGGCAGGCTGTCTGTCACCCCAAAAACAGCGGGGAACAATGATTTTCTTGTTTATCTTCAGCTCTGAAAAAAGCTACTTTTAGAGGTTATTATGGAGCTACTAAGCGGCTCATTTACAATGTCCCTGCTCGAGTATCTCTCCCTCCCTGTAGTCTGACTGTTCTGTGTCTTCAGCTCTCAAAAGAGCTATTGTTTTAGTGGTATTATGCAGCTGTTGAATGGCTTCTTTCAACTGTCCCTAATCGAGTATCTCTCCCTACCTACTCTACACTGATGTAGTGTACACTAGAAGTAGCCCTGAAAAGGGCTTTTGTGTTTTGAAGAGGCCTAATCACTTTCCCGTGCAGTTGAGCGATCTCTCCCTATGCAAAATGGTGGTAGCAGGGCTTAACTACACCCTATTGTGGCACCCCACGGTTTTGTTGCCACAGGAACACCTGGAGCAGGGAAGGATTTCCACATCAGGTAAGCTCACGCACAACACCTTACACCCCAGACCTGAAGGGGAAGCTCTACTTGCCGACTTCAAGCAAGGTTCCCTATAAATTCAGTCCTGAGGGCGGAGTTAGGAAGTTCAGTATGGTGCAGTACTGAGGAAGACATCCTGGTGGACGGTGCCGTTCTAGGCTCGTGCCAGTGAGAGAGCCTGACCAGCATCAGGGACCCAAGAGTGAGGGTCGGAGGCAAGGTGAGTTAGCTAGGGGGTGTGGAGTCATACCAGTTTGCCCCAGAAGAGCAACATCGACAACCCGGACACCGGTGTTCGAGACTGCATGGGTCCAGTCAGCCCAGCAGTAAAGACCGGAGGCCAGGGAGACTTCAAGTCTCCTGGCGTAGCACCACTTGAGACACAGCCACCCAGCAGAGCCAGGGACCACAGCGGATATAGTGGTGCCCCGCAGCAGGGCTCTCACCACCTGCCATACAAGTGAGGACACAGGAGAGGGTCAGGGCCTAGCTTCAGGCAGCCCAGGACTAACGCACACACACAGAGTGAAAGGGAGGCCTTATAACTCATCGGATGTGGAGATCCCAAACTGCTCCCAGACCACTCGGACTGTACCCTAGACTTCAACTTGCTCATCACATCAGTAAAGGTACGGAAACAACAACCCTGTGTGTGTGACTCATTGCAGCCCCTGATGCTGCTCCCATCACTTCCACTACTGCCCCTGGGATCCCGCTTCACCTACGGGGAGCATGACCATCTTGCTGCTTCACCATCACCCTGGAGGTCTGTCCCGCAGCGCCAGTAACATTACCAGAACCGTAGGTGGCGTCACAAATCATCTTTTATTTTATTTCCATTGACCTTAAACCCCTTTTTAAGTGACCACCAGGGCCACAGGACCAGGCAACAGGCCCCATGACACTCCCTCGTGAACTACAACGTCCAGGACCGGGTACCCCAAGGCCCTGGGGTGTGTCGCTATGACACTGAGTGGCTAGCCACTCACAGTAATGCCACAATCAAGATGTCTGTGGCATTACTGTGATTGGTAAAGAAGCCCAGCATGTTTAGTGGCTGCAGAGGAGGCGCCAAAACTGCAGGGCAGGACATCTGAATGTAGCGAGGTGAGTACACAAATACTCGCAGAATAACGAGTAATGTGAATACCATACTATCCGTGTGAATAGCAAATAGTAATGAATACACTCACTCAACACTATCACAAGCCTCTGGCCTAAAGGTGTCAGGTATGGAAATGCAAGACACTACACACACTCCTGTAGAACAGGGCTGGGCAGCTCCAGTCCTCAAGGCCTTCAAATAGTGCATGTTTTCAGAAATTACTTAACATTGCACAAGGTGTTAAAATAATCACCTATACAGGTGATTAAATTACCACCTGTTCAATGCTATGGAAAGCCTGAAAACTTGCACTGCTGGCAGCCCTTGAGGGACTGGAGTTGCCCACCCCTGCCCTAAAAGTCTTTTTAGAAGTAGCCAGCAAGAGAAATCCTTGAGCCTTTTCACCATGACTGTAGCTCTCATTGGACCCTTTTACAAGCATATGGGGGCTTGTTCACAGAAAGCATCCCCCACATTCTGTGAGAGCAAGCATGCAGTAACTGGTGAGAGTGTGACAAGTGGTGCCCTCACAAACATTACTGCAGTTCAGATTCGAGGGGTAACACAAGGGCTATCCTGTGTGTTTGAACTCACTAACATCACTACTCACACATGCTGTCTCATGACACTGGTAAGGGATACCTGCTACATCTCACACAATATCACGGCTCTCATAAGACAGCGAGTGTTACTGATGCGACTGAAGTTATCTCAGGTCACACAGCAAGATTCTCTCCTGCGTGACACCTGCTGGGTAAGCTGAAATTACCTCCATGAAGTAGCAGTTTCTCACACTTCCGGGAACCCTGCAGTGCCTGCTCTTCCAGCATGTGAGGAATGCAGGCACTAATCTTAACCCCATATGCTAGCACTACTTCAGGATTTATTTGGGCTTCATTTTGTTTTGTTTTGTTTGGCTGATGGATGATAGATGAATGGATTGATATGTAGATACATTGAAAAAATAGATGATAGATAAAAAACAATAGATAGATGAAAAGAATAGATCGATTTATAGATAGATGGATTGATGGATGGAAAGAATGGATAGATACAGTTTAAACCAGAAGTTTACATACACTATATAAAAGACAGATATGCATGGTTTTCTCACTAGCTGACTTGAAATCAGAATAAACCTTTCCCATTTTAAGTGATTTAGGATTACCATAATCTAATATATAAAGCTGAGAGTATATATATATATGTGTGTGTATGTATTATGTCAACACATAGCCCTGCCCCTTTATAGCCCTGCCCCTTGATTATGTGCCAGGTACATATAGCTGCCCCCCTCCACTTAACCCCACCTTTATAGTGCTGCCCCTTCATAGCCTTAGCCCCTTCATAATGCACTGTATGTACACCATGTTCCAAATTATTATGCAAATGTTGTTTTTCTCTGATTTCCCTTAATGGTTGGTGCAAATGACAGTCAGTGTAATAAAAGTCATCACCCGTTAGGGTACCTTCACACGTGGCAATATTGCTAGGCAATTTCACTGGCAATTTGCTGGTTGCAGTGAAATCATGGACACATTGTTACATTTGTACACAGCAACAAAATAGAACAATGTGTCCATGATTTCACTGCAACCAGCAAATTGCCAGTGAAATTGCCTAGCAATATTGCCGTGTGTGAAGGTACCATTAGGACCACGTCACACGCATCAATTTACTGAACGATATCGCTTAAGCGACCTGCTTTTTTGATTGCTTAAACAATATCATTGTGCGTCGCTGCGTGTAATCAATTGATTTCTCTTTGAAAAATCGTTTGATTGTTTGATTGCAGATTTGTGAACCTCCAGGGAAGGACCTAGCCCTGGGGTGGAATCCTTGCGGAGACCATCATAACCACCATATTAAGTGGCCCTTTTAGTCAATATCCCACTCAGTTACGAGTAATGCTTGGAATGCATAGGGTTCCGCCCCTCTAGTTAGCCTTGCCCCTTCGTAATGCACTGGATGCATATGGCTTCACCCCTCCAATTAGACCCGACCCTTCATTACTATTAATTAATGTAACCCAAGCAACACCCCCTTCATAACCCCAACCCCTAGATGCATATGGCTCCACCCCCTCCAGTTGTCCTATGGTTAGCCCCCCCCCCCTTTATTACACCCCTTTATTATTGTTACCCAGCCAATGCTGGGCCCTACAGCTAGTTATTAATATTGTTTTGAGGCACAACCCAAAACATACCCTCCAATGGTAAATACACAATGATGTCCCTCGAAGCTTCTCAGCTGTGATAAATCATGATGACCAGTTACATTACAGTCGATAAACAAATGTGGTATAATAAAGGTAAGCGCTTAGAGTACCTTTACACGCCGCTACTGGCGGGTGGATACAACCAGCTACATGCGACAAATGTAGCTTGCATCGGCAATGTACCCCGTAGTAGCGGCGTGTGAAGACGGTAGTAGGCACCCGGCAGTAGATGCATCTGTTTCCGAGCACTGCCCTGAAACAGGTGGCTACCCAGGCGATTGTAGCGACCTGTATCGGCGTGTAAAGAAGCAACAGAAGGGATGTGTCGACACCAGGCTATGTACCTGGTATGTAGCTGGGGCGTGACACAGGCTCCGGGGTTACCCCGCCCCATCAGCGATCATTGGAGGAAGCTCCTGCATTACGATTGGTAGACGCTGCATAGGGAGGCATATATAAGGAGCTGACCAGTCACACTACACAATTGCTCGAGCGTCATGTATTAAACAGCCTCCTGCGATGCCTGGCCAATCATGATGTCCTTGCTTTGTCCTATCAGCGTACGGACGTCTCGTAATCCACAATTGTGGCACGCCTATGTGTTGTCCCTGCTGCACCAGGTCCGCCCATATTAGCTTGTTGTAGCGGTGTGTAAATGAGGTAAGGTGAGCTACAGAAGGTAACTTGTGGCACCCGGCGGTGTATCCAGAGATAGATGTAACGTAGCGTAGCGCACCTTGTTGCGGCGTGTAAAGGTGGTGCGTTTACCGTTTGCAACCGTTTGTGCGTGCTCGTGCACGTGAAGTAGCTGGTTGTATCCACCCGCCAGTAGCGGCGTGTAAAGGTACCCTAAGAGCTAAAACAGGATACACAATGCTCTTGAATATATTACCTTTAAGTTTTATTCATTCAACAATTAAAAGCCCTCCTGCCACAACGCGTTTCGATGCTAACTGCGTCTTCCTCAAGTGGAAGGAAGACGCAGTCAGCGTCGAAACGCATTGTGGCAGGAGGGCTTTTAATTGTTGAATGAATAAAACTTGAAGGTAATATAATCAAGAGCATTGTGTATCCTGTTTTAGCTCTTAGCGCTTACCTTTATTATACCACATTTGTTTATCGGCTGATCCATATTCTCCCTTCGGGGAGCGTGGTGTTGTGAGCTACTCCGGAGCAGAACCTGGCTACACGTCATTAATCCATCCCTAAAAACGGCACATGATCCTTCACGTGAGCCAGCTGAGGAGAAGGCAGGAATCCTATATTAAAAACGGTGAAGGGGAAGACTAGATTGGATATACACCAAAGATCGGAAGATCAGTAAATATAAATCTTCACTCACCACAAATCTACAATCTAGTTGTGCGGATACGGCACAACTAGTAAAGATGAGTGAAATTCCTGAATATCGCTAATCTAGATTCCCCAATACAGCGTGGCGCAACCTTTGTTTTTTCTTTTGCATGCAGTTACATTACAGTGACCACACATCACAAGCAGCAGTTACACTGACTGCACGAAGAGCCTCAGTTCTGAGAGCAGTGATGTCAGAGAGTCCACCTGAGGTCACAACTGACTTAGTGTCTACAGTACATCAGATAATAATAATATTAATAAATCTTTATTTATATAGCACCAACATATTCTGCAGCGCTTTATAATACAGTGGATGAATGGTCTACAGCCAGCTATCAGTGTGAGTGAGCTGCTTGTGGTGAGCAGACACTGTATGCCGCAATTCCATGCTGCATCATCTGGCACGGCTATCGGCTTCCCAGACAGGAGCGTGCAGCTCCAAATAAATACTTGCAACTGCATGCTCCTCTCCAGAGTGCAAGTTGCCATGCCGTGCTAGGTGATGCCGATACATGGGTCCACAATCTAATGTCTCCGCTCACTGCAATGTAGCAGAGTGACAGAACGTCTTCGAGGGACATTATGCTGCGGATTACCATCAAAAGGTATATTTGGGGCTAATAAATAGGTAGAAGAGGGTTGTGTCCATGTGTTTTATTTCAAATAAAGCATTTTTCTGTGTTTTTTAACTATTTACTCCCCAGATTGGTAATGGGTGGGTCTCTTAGCGTGTGCTGCCTGGATACCCGCTGTTTATCATAGTTACCAGCGTCCTCCCTGCTTACAAGCAGTGCTAAGCAGGGAGAACGCTGGTAACTATGATAAACACCGGGCATCCAGGCAGCGCACACTGCCTAGATACCCGGTGTTTACCATGGTTACCAGCCGGTAATGTCACTGATTGCTGGTTTCTCGCTGTCACACGCAGCGATGCATGCTGACTAGCGGGAAACCAACGATCAAAAAATTACCCGCAGCACTTTGCAGCGATCAGCGACCTCACAGCAGAGGCCTAATTGCTGCAAAGTGTCACACAGAACGACATCGCTGGAGAGATTGTTGTAACGTCACAGTTACAAGGATCTCTCTAACGATATTGTTATGTGAGACAGGGCCTTAAGATGTTCTAAGTTAATCTTTTATTGTCCTCTCTTTATCTCTGTGCCCTCCTTCTATCCTTGTGCTGTCCTGCACGGAGCCCTCTACTACCAGGCCCGTTGGGTTTAATGAATTGTCCCCTTCTAGGCCGCCTCAGGGGAGCTCAACCTAGTTTAGTGCTTGTGGTGGGGATGTGCGTAGGTTGGACTCGGTTGGGGCTGTTTGACTAACCGTGACTTCACTGGTATCAGCGGCTCAGAGTTGAACTAGTCTGAACCGCCCTCGGGGTCTGGACTGGGGTCCCTGCCGGGGTATTCTCCTTATCCCGATCCAAAGCTTCACAGCTAGAGTCCCCTTTTCCTCATCTGGGAAACCGCCTCTCAGAGGCCCCCTCTACCAGGCTCTCCTCAGCCTTCCTCTTCTCACTCTCCTGACAGACTCTCTAACTGTCAAACTTCCTGCTCCTTTTTCTACACCTAGCTCCTCCCACCGGGACTGGTTACCCTGGTTACAGGCTAAACCAATTGGTCCCCTGTCTCTACGTGTATGGATGTGGGGATGAGGGCCTCATATCACATTACACCCTCCTGTGACAGGAATACCACACCGTCTGTTATGGGTGCAGTACCCCTTCTGTGACGCCACAACCAGTGGGGCACCACATAAGCAGCGGGAGTGAAAGCCTAACTCCAGCTTGAACAACGGAGGTGCTCCCTCTAATGCTTAACAGCAGGCATCTTCATTGAAAAAGTAAGAAATAGAGGGGCACTCACCAGATGAGATCTTCAAAGTGCTTTGTTCATTTAACTGTGACAAATTACGGCGTGATGGTGCAGTAGGGGAGGGGTGCAGGAGATCGGACGACAGCGCCGCTTCGCACCTTCACTAGTACTTCTAGGGGTCCGTTGGCACCATCATGCCGTTATTTGTCACTGGTAACTAAATAAAGATCTCATCTGGTGAGTGCCCCTCCATTTCTTACTTTTTCAATGAAGATTACCAATGTAGGGTTTAATGACAGCTGTCAATTCTCAACTTTCATTAACCCCTACTGTCAGCTCGATTGCAACCGCACCAGGGCATCGGCAAGAGACGGGTAAAGCACCCGGATTTTCCACTTCTAATTAATGCAGCAATCCTGCGTGACTGCAGGTTGCTATTCCTCCATGCTGGGGTTATCAATAACTATGTGCCTCCCCGGGGTGAGAATACCAATCCCCATTTGTGTGCTTTATCTTAGCTGGTATGAAAATTACATGGGACCCAATGCCAATTTTTGTCATGCTTTATTTATTTTTAAACTGTACTTCAGAAACGAGTTAGTTACTGTTTACTGCAACCAAAAATAGACGTCGGCAGAGAGGGTGGCTGGGGCAAAGTCTGACTTTGACCAATAACTGGGGGGAAGCAGTGAATATGTATGACAATGGAAGCAGCGACACAGTGGTGCTGAAGCTTAGTAAGTATAATAATCTAGGAAACTAATGGCTGTGCCAAAACAGCAGTGCTCCACTGTAAAATGGTTTGAGCTGTGTTTGGCAGCTTTTGGATCCCTTTATCCCCTTCCCGACCCTGAACGTAATACAATGTCATGGGTCGGGTCCCGATGTATGATGTGAGCTCCGGTGCGGTGCTCACATCAAATATCCAACATCTCAGCAGATCTCATCAGCTGAGATGTAGGGCTTACAGCACTGATCAGATCCGAGATCCGATCTATGCTGTTAACGCCTTAGATGGCTCTGTCATTCAGTGACAGTGCAATCTAAAGGCACAGCGGCTGGGAACGCTCTGCTTCCTGCCGTGACCTGAGATCCCACGATAATATCACGAGATCTCTGGCTGTCACGTGATAGCCCGGGGACCTGCCTAGACATTTTTGTATTCAGAAATGCCGGATCTGTCAAGATATAAAATCAATTAAAGAGAGCCGTAAACTGCGTAACAGGAAAAAAAGGTCCAAACGCCAAAATTGCATTTTGAATTACATTACATTACATTACATTACAGTACCCAAATCCCCCTCCACCAATCTGTCTCAATCCTTTAATACAGGCTGTTTCACCTGCAGGTCACCCATGTGTATGTGCTGTAATTCAATCATCAGTGGGAAAAAAAGTTTTAAATCGAACACTACGGGAGAAGTTTTTATGATCAAACATCATTTGGATTGTCAATCTACTTGGATGCACCTGTGCCCTACAGTACGTGGGCCGCACCATTCAATGTATGCATTCTCATCTTAACAAACACAGATTTAACATCCGAAATGGATATCAGTTCCACAGTGTCTCTAAACATTTCAATATAGTCCACCAAAAAAACTAACTTTATGAAACTTACAATCATAGATCATGTAGCTGAAACTGTTTCTGATCATCTGCGATGTCTTAATAACAAAGAGAGCTACTGGATATTTAAGTTAGGCACCCTAACCCCAGAAGGTTTAAATCTGATTGAGAAGGTTGTGTGTTACTAGCTCTCTTGATTCCCCCTTCTGGTTCTCTTTTAGGGTACCTTTACACGCCGCAACCACGGCGAGAAATATTGACGGCAATATGTCACCCTGCGACAATCGCCGTCAAAATCCCTCCCAATTGCGGCGTGTAATTGGGGAATTTGGCGGCGATCTGTCGCCTCGGCCCGGTAGCCTGATTTCAGAGCTACTTGTCTTACATCTACTTTGATTTACATCTCTTCCTAAACATAAAGCAGTAGAAAACAGAGATAAATGGACATACAATATTTGGGAAGGTGTACTGAACCGGGCAGCCATGTCAAGGGTGCATCAAGCATCTCATTAGTGAATATAAACAAATTCTGGCAACTGCAGTAACAGATTTGGATATATTTAACCATAGTTTACATGTCATGTCTTTCAAATATAAAGGACAGGAAAGCATCTATAATACAGAAACTACTGTTTCAGACCAAAGCTGAATAATAATGATGCAAAAATTTCCAATAAAAAAACTGGGTGGGAAGAAGTCAGAGACAGAGAGTGGCATTGGACTCCATTCCAACCCTATCCCCCCAGCAACTTTCTGTGTGGATGATAAGGGCCAGCGGCCAATTAGGGTGCATAAAACATCCACTAGTTGAAGACTCTAAGGTTTGTGTCATTGGCTGGCTTGTTTCATTGGCTGCAAAAGTAACAAGTCACGTGGGATATAAGAAGCAGCCATTTGCTGTCGTTGCCTTTTTCAGAGTCTTACTACTAGAGAGGGTGCTACTGCTGCTCCATGCTGCTCTATCTATGATATACCAATAGAGCTTTTCAACAGTTTTTTAGATAGAATAGCAGGTCGATCGTGTCCATTGAGTCACGCAGCTGAGTAGCTCAGCACAGGAGGACCAGGCAGACGAGGAAGTTGGGATACGTGTTCCCACACAGAGATTTAAGGTTGCAATCACGACAGGTACTGCATCCTCAGCCACAACTCTGGCTCTGGACAGCAGCGGTCCCAGATTTGCAGTTGTCCGAGACGGCAAGGATTGCGTAGTCTGGGTCTTTTTTCACACCCCAAAAGATGACCCAACTCACGTCATTTGTAAACTCTGAACTAAAAATTCGAGGCAAAAATCAACAATTTAATTACTACATGCATGAACTGCCACATGACCCAGAACCATGCATTACTGCACCTGAGGATGCCATACTTCATCTCCTTAAGTACTTAAGACATATATCCTTAATCCACTTTTCCCTTGTCAAGGCCCTAATATACAAGTGTATCTCAACGAATTAAAATATCATCAAAAAGTTAATTTATTTAAGTAATTCAATACATAAAATTGTAGTGCTCCGGCCAGCAGGACCTGTCTCCAGGGTGCAGGGAGGTCGGGCCCCATCTAGCTGGCGGCATCCTCCTGTGCCCGGCACTCATGCTTTCCCGGTCCACGCTCCCGCGATGTCCCCTCTGGCTACGATGGCTTCCCGGCCTCTCTCCTCACTTCCTAGTTGCGGGGGAATGAGTATAGGGCGCGCACATGCCGCTGTCAAAAGATTTAAAGGGCCAGTACACTCTTTTCTGTAATTACCTCTCAGCCAATCGCTGAGAGATCTGTGTAAACTTAAGGCCCTCACTTCCCTTGGGAGGTGCCTGGGCAACTTTGTTCATTGCTTAGTCTCTGACCAGCGCCAGTGTAATTGCTTGTCTTGTCAGATTTCTAATGCCCTGTGTCTCTTGCTTCTAGTGCTGGACTCCAGTCTGCCTGCCATCCACCCGCATATCCTGACGGAATCGTCTGACCATCTGGGCCGATTCTTGGATTCCTCCAACAGCTCCGGTTCCTCCACTGGTCTTCCTTCCCTAGTTCCCTGGACCCTCGCTTCCTTCTCTCTGGTGTCACTGGTTCCCTCGTGTCGGAATCTCTGGTCATTTACTGGTCCACTTGAGCCTCCGTGGCTGTGCCAGGACCAAGGCTGCCACTAGGAATTTTGGGGTCCCTGACTGGCCAAATTGTGGGGCCCCCCCTGTGACTACACCCAAGCTCCACCCCCACAAAAGCTCAAATTCCCACCCCTTAAACCTTCCATACTTTCACCACCCACTATTGAAAAAAAATCCACTTCTGCACCACGTCCTCACCAATCACACGTTAACAGTTCTCATCAAACACAACGCAACATAGCCATCAGATTTTATTTGGCCAATAGATTTTTTTAAGCCTGCCACCATGACAAGGTGGACTCTTTTGGCAGTGCCCTACTCTACTTTAACTTTTTTTTTCTTCATGTCATGCTCAACTAGTCTTTGTGATAAAGCAGATGGAAGCTGGGAAAAAAACCACTAGAACATCCATTCCCGACCACTGTGACATTATCCTAGCGAGGACCTGAGGATCTGAGGCTGCTTTGTTTCCTCCTTCCCTCCCATTGCAATTAAATCTGCTATTATCCAGGCTTTGATACAGAATCTACATATGAAAATAAGACTGTGGTAAAATGTCTTTCTATACATTATTCTTTATGTGAGCTAAGGAGCGATATGAACAATACGCAGAATAATACTGGTTGTGTTATTCATTACTTTGTACAGGGGTGGGGAACCTTTTCACAAGCGCCACACACGGGGCTGTCTGAAATTAATAGCAGGGGCCATACAATTGGGTTGCTCCACACATTGCTCCTCTATAATTATCCCCCCACACAGTGCTCCTCTATAATTATCCCCACACACACTGCTCCTCTATAAAATATCCCCCCACACACTGCTCCTCTATAAAATATCCCCCCACAATGCTCCTCTATAATTATCCCCCCACACAATGCTCCTCTATAATTATCCCCCCCACAATGCTCCTCTATAATTATCCCCCACACAATGCTCCTCTATAATTATCCCCCCACACAATGCTCCTCTATAATTATCCCCCCACACAATGCTCCTCTATAATTATCCCCCTACACAATGCTCCTTTATAATTATCCCCCTACACAATGCTCCTCTATAATTATCCTCCCACACAATGCTTCTCTATAATTATCCCCCTACGCAATGCTCCTCTATAATTATCCTCCCACACAATGCTCCTCTATAATTATTCCCCACACAATGCTCCTCTATAATTATCCCCCACACAATGCTCCTCTATAATTATCCCCCCACACAATGCTCCTCTATAATTATCCCCCACACAATGCTCCTCTATAATTATCCCCCTACACAATGCTCCTCTATAATTATCCTCCCACACAATGCTTCTCTAAAATTCCCCCCACACAATGCTCCTCTATAATTATCCCCCCACACAATGCTCCTCTATAATTATTCCCCCACACAATGCTCCTCTATAATTATCCCCCCCCCACAGTGCTCCTCTATAATTATCCCCACACACACTGCTCCTCTATAAAATATCCCCCCACACACTGCGCCTCTATAATTATCCCCCACACAATGCTCCTCTGTAATTATCCCCCACACAATGCTCCTCTTTAATTATCGCCCTACACAATGCTCCTCTATAATTATCCTCCCACACAATGCTCCTCTATAATTATCCCCTCACACAATGCTCCTCTATAATTATCCCCTCACACAATGCTCCTCTATAATTATCCACCAGACAATGCTCCTCTATAATTATCCCCCCACACAATGCTCCTCTATAATTATCCCCTCACACAATGCTCCTCTATAATTATCCCCTCACACAATGCTCCTCTATAATTATCCACCAGACAATGCTCCTCTATAATTATCCCCCCACACAATGCTCCTCTATAATTATCCACCAGACAATGCTCCTCTATAATTATCCCCCCACATAATGCTCCTCTATAATTATCCACCAGACAATGCTCCTCTATAATTATCCACCCACACAATGCTCCTCTATAATTATCCCTCACACAAATCTCCTCTATAATTATCCACCCACACAATGCTCCTCTATAATTATCCCCCCACACTATGCTCCTCTATAATTATCTTCCCACACTGCCCTTCTCCAAAATTTCCCCACAAACTATCCATTTCCACAATGCCCCCCAAAACATCCCCTTTCTATAATATCTCCCCCATACTACATCTCTGCATAAATATCCTTGCTCCTCATAATACTATGCTCAGTGGCGTAACTAGAGTGCAAAGGGCCCCGATGCAAAATTTGAACGTGGCCCACCCCCCTCCCTGCGCGCCCACGTTGGTGAAATGTATGGGCCTCATGTAATGTTCTAAATCCTATAAAGACTCACTAATTCAGTTCAAGTAAAATACATGTAAAAATTAATAAAAATATTTTTAAAACTATTAATAAGTGTTTCATCCCCAACTGGATTTGTTTCCTGTTTTTCAGTACACGGTGTGGTAAGATGAGCGAGGTGATTCAAAACAACAAAGCTTTAATTGCTGTACAGTTATGTTAATGAATAAATAAAAAGCTAGAGTTCTTCGAAGTATTGTAGGAAATAAGGAGAGTATAAAAATTAACAATGGCTCATTCATGAAGGGGTTAACATTATGTTGACTCTAAGTCCCAAACGTTTACATTCCTGTCCTATGGTCCATTGCTCTGTAAAGTGATTACCTGTCATTTCTTGTCAACTGATGCATACTGCCAATTCAGCCAATTGTATTACAGTACATGTAGTATAATGCCATTGTTTTGTTTCAAAAGTGTGACGTTTGAGTTATAAATATGCTTTATCATTTTGGGGCTATTTATATTTCAGAAACAACAGTGCCGCTCTTATTCACAGGCCATGTTTTGTATTACAGCTCAGTCTCAGTCACTAGAATGCAGCTATACTGTAATACCAGGCCTGGCTCGTGATCAAAGGTAGAGCTGCTTCTACTCTCACACAACTGATTTTATGAGCTGTAAACTAAAGATGGATTCCAATATGATGAATACAGAACTCACTCCACACTTCCAGCTGGAGGCTGACTGGCAAATGAGACTGGAATAGATCAGTACAATGTCTCCACTACAAGTACATAACAGGTTTATATTCTCCATCAGTTACATTGCACATTTGGCTCCAGATTCACTATTACTGCTCCAAAGTCAGTGACAGTGCTGATCTAGACAAGACACCATTGTATATGCCCACCTGGTGCACAGACATTAACCAGACTCTGAATCATGGTTACATTAATTCAACAAAATACTGATCCTGCACTTAGGGTTAAAAAGTTCAGCTATTTTCTCTTTGTCTCCTGCTGGTGCTCTCACCTCTGCCTGCTGCTTCCGCTTCTCTGCAGCCTCTGTCAGTGTGATGACAGCCTGTCTGTGCCGGGGCTGAGGAGCTTCTTCTCCTTTCTTCCGCCTTAGTCCTAGGACCCGGTGTGAGAGAGAGGCGGGGTCTTTAGGCCCTGCACAATTGGAAGGGCCTTAGGTGAGTCACATGACTGTGATGTCACCAAAGGTCCTTTTGCAATCACCAGTACAAGATCTGTACAATCACTACAGTTTATGAGCCACACGCTGGGGGCCTCTCAGAGTGTGGGGACCGGGGGCGGACTCCCTGCTTCCTGCTCCAAATGGCCTTGCCCCCTACAGTCAAGTCTAGGCCCCCCTGCCCCTGTTCCAATAGCCACGCCCCCTGCAGTCAAGTTCTGGGCCCCTGACTCCAGGCAAAGCAGTTACCACCTAGTGGCGGCCCAGGCCGGGACAATCCCTGTACAGGGGTCTGCTCTTTGGTGCTCCCCCTGGGGAATTCGGTGCATTGACCCTGTCTTTGTATTCTAATATAGCATTGTCATTTATCTGACATCTTTGTCCGGCTAGTTTTTGGTTTTAGCTTCCACAGTATCATCTGTGGTCAAGTGGGTTCTCTAACCTTGCTCTACCTGCCCTGACGTGACAGATTTTGCTTAGGCCATGGACCCTGCTGATTCCCAATTCTCTGCCTAAAGAGTACTAGCCGGTCTTCGACAAAGTTAGGACCAACTTCTATCATTCATGCAAACCCTGGATGCCTGACTCAGCTTTCTTTAGGCTGCTGAGTCCACTAATGCTGCGCAACTCACAAATTTACATCAGGAGCTTGATCGACAACAAGAAATGCAGACCCGGATGAATTACATGATGTCTGTGGAAGAACACTAATGGCCATGTCACACACACAGATAATTGTGCAGATATTGTTCGCAGATCTCTGGTTGCAGTGAAATCATGGACACATTTTTCAATTTTGTGGCCGTGTACAAATGTAACAATGTGTCCATGATTTCACTGCAACCAGAGATCTGCGAACAATATCTGCACAGATATCTGTGTGTGTGACGTGGCCCTTAACCAACCTGCAGATGGCATCCGCTCCTCCTGTACAGGCTCCATTGCTCGAGCTGGTGGTCGCAACTGCACCAGGACCTTCTCCCTGTCTCTGCAAACCCACAAGGCAGGGCCAGACTGGGACCAAAAACCAGCCCTGGAAAACAAGCACCAGCAGCCCACATACTATATCACCCATCAGCCCCGATCAGTGAACTGTTTGGCCATGCCAAAGGTGCATCAAGCATCTCATTAGCATACAGTAATCTTCAGAAGTGTTGACATCCTTGAACTTGTTCCAGAAAATTAAGTATTTCTCCCAGAAAATTATTCTAATTACACATGTTTTGTCATATACATGTTTATTTCCTTTGTGTGTATTGGAACATTAAAATACAAAACTGAGGGGAAAAAAAAGCAAATTGGACATCATTTCACACAAAACCCCAAAAATTTGCCAGCAAAAACTGTGGCCATTTTTCCAAAATTGTGGGTTAACAACTTTGTCTCAAGCATTTCATGTTCTGTCAAACTGACCTCTGGCAAATAATAGGTGTAGGCAGTATGAAAATCACACCTGAAACTAGATAAAAAGGGGAGAAATTTATTTAATCTTTGCGTTGTGTGTCTATGGCCAGGGTCACATTTGCGGTTGGACCCTGGCCTGCCGGATTCCGGTTTCAACTTAGCAATTTTTCCATCACCGCATAGCGTTTCCGCTATGCGGTGCTGGAAACCGCAGTCCCTAGTTACCCGGTGTTTACCTGCACGACCTGTCACACAGGCAGCGGCTCGGAGGGCGTTTTACAGCGCCGCACAGGAAACCGTTGCAGACACGATTTCCTGTGCGGCGCTGTAAAACGCCCTCCGAGCCGCTGCCTGTGTGACAGGTCGTGCAGGTAAACACCGGGTAACTAGGGACTGCGGTTTCCAGCACCGCATAGCGGAAACGCTATGCGGTGATGGAAAAATTGCTAAGTTGAAACCGGAATCCGGCAGGCCAGGGTCCAACCGCAAATGTGACCCTGGCCTATGTGCCAAATTAAGCATGGAGAACAAAAAGAGGAGCAGAGAATAATCTGAGGAATTAAGAGACAAAATTGTTAAAAATATCAACAATCTCAAAGTTACAACCCCTGGCAAAAATTATGGAATCACCTGGCTCGGAGGATGTCCATTCGGTTGTTTAATGTTGTAGAAAAAAAAGCAGATAACAGACATGGCACAAAATTAAAGTCATTTCAAATAACAACTTTATGGCTTTAAGAAACACTAAAAGAAATCAAGATAAAAAATGTGGTAGTCAGTAAGTGTAACTTTTTTCAGACCAAGCAGAGGAAAAAAAATTGTGGAATCACTCAATTCTGAGGTAAACATTATGGAATCACCCTGTAAATTTTTATTCCCAAAACTAACAACTGCATCAAATTAGGTCTGCTTGTTAGTCTGCATCTAAAAAGGAGTGATCACACCTTGGAGAGCTGTTGCACCAAGTGGACTGATATGAATCATGGCTCCAACACGAGAGATGTCAATTGAAACAAAGGAGAGGATTATCAAACTCTTAAAAGAGGGTAAATTAACACGCAATGTTGCAAAAGATGTCAGTTGCTCACAGTCAGCTGTGTGTAAAATCTGGTCCAAATACAAACAACATGGGAAGGTTGTTAAAGGCAAACATACTGGTAGACCAAGGAAGACATCAAAGCGTCAAGACCGGAAACTTAAAGCAATATGTCTCCAAAACAGGACATGCACAACAAAACAAATGAGGAATGAATGGGAGGAAACTGGAGTCAATGTCTGTTACCGAACTGTAAGAAACTGCCTAAAAGAAATGGGATTTACATACAGAAAAGCTAAAGAAAAGCCATCATTAACACCTAAACAGAAAAAACAAGGTTACAATGTGCTAAGGAAAAGCAATCGTGGACTGTGAATCACTGTATGAAAGTTATATTTAGTGATGAATCGCGAATCTGCATTGGGCAAGGGGATGATGCTGGAACGTTTGTTTGGTGCCGTTCCAATCAGATTTATAAAATGACTGCCTAAAGATAACATGCAAATTTCCACAGTCATTGATGATATGGGGATGTATGTCAAGTAAAGGCACTGGGGAGATGGCTGTCATTACATCTTCAATAAATGCCCAAGTTTACATTGATATTTTGGACACTTTTCTTATCCCATCAATTGAAAGGATGTTTGGGGATGATTAAATCATTTATCAAGATGATAATGCATCCTGCCATAGAGCAAAAACTGTGAAAACATTCCTTAAAAGAATACACATAAGGTCAATGTCATGGCCTGCAAATAGTCCAGATCTCAATCCAATTGAAAATCTTTGGTGGAAGTTGAAGAAAATGGTCCATGACAAGGCTCCAACCTGCAAAGCTGATCTGGCAACAGCAATCAGAGAAAGTTGGAGCCAGATTAATGATGAGTACTGTTTGTCACTCATTAATTCCATGCCTCAGAGACTGCAAGCTGTTATTAAAGCCAGAGATGGTGCAACAAAATACTAGTGATGTATTAGAGTGTTCTTTTGTGTGTTTGTTTTTCATGATTGCATAATTTTTTCCTCAGAATTGAGTGATTCCATAATTTTTTCCCTCTGCTAGGACTGAAAAAAAGTTACGCTTACTGACTACCACATTTTTTATCTTGATTTGTTTTAGTGTTTCTTAAAGCCATAAAGTTACCATTTGAAGTGACTTTAGTTTTGTGCAATGTCTGTGATCTGCTTTTTGTATACAACATTAAACAACTGAATGTACATCCTCCGAGCCAGGCGATTCCATAATTTTTGCCAGCGGTTGTATAAATCCATCTTCATAGATCTTGATGTTCCAGTGTGCAACATTTTCAAGAAGTTTACAAACCATGACAATAATGCTAATCTACCTGGTCGTGGACGGCAGAGAAAAATTGATGAACGGTTGCAATGCAGGATAGTACTTATGGTGAATAAGCCACCCCAATCAAGTTCCAAGGAAATTCAAGTTGAAATGTAGGTTCAGGGTGCATCAGTGTGAGTGCAAACTATCCATCAACATTTTACTGAAATGTAGAACTATGGAGGAAACCCAGAAAGAACCCACCTCTGACACAAAATCATAAAAAAGCAGAACTACAGTTTGCCAAAATGAGCATGAGTGAACCAACATCCTTTTGGGAAAGCCTCTTGTGGATAGATGAGATCAAGACAGAGCTTTTCAGTAAAGCACTTTATTCTATTGTTTAGCAAAAACAAAATAATGCCTACAAAAAAAAAGAACACAGTACTTACAGTCAAATATGGTTGGGGTTCAATTACATTTTGTGGTTGTTTTTCTGTCTCTGGCACTGGGTGCCTTGACTGGGTTTTTACAATAAAGATACTGGTAGGTTATAGATACTGCTATCTTTATACGCTAAGTGTCTCATTTTTTTCATATATCTCCTTAGCTATAATGCTATTTTATATTTTTATATGCTAAGCAGCGTTTTTTTTCGTGGCCGCACCTGCCGCAAGTGCCGAAACCGCACTTGCCGCACCTGCCGCACCCTTACCGCAAGCCCCATAGACATTGCATGGGGCTTGCCGCAAGTGTGCCGCAAGTGTCGCGGTTATGCGGTAATCGCGGCAGATGCGTTTTTTTCACCGCATCTGCCGCGATTTGAAAATACCGCTGATGTGAAAGGGCCATTAGGCAGAGGGCAGGCAGACGCAAACATATGCAAACGCTGCAATACTGATGTGAACACAGCTGACAATCTCTGCATGTGTTCACATCAGTATGGTGTCCGACCAGCCAATCAGCGATCTCGGCGGCAGCCAAGAGGTGGAGATCAGTGGTAGAGATCTCCTCCTCCCGGCCGCCGCTGATTTCCCGGCGGTGTCGGCGGGGAGAAACAGCTGATCTGACAGCTATTTAAATCTCCAGCACCGACACCGAAGAAGTGATGTCGGTGCGGGAGATTTAAACAGCTGTCAGATCAGCTGTTTCTCCCGACACTGCCGGGAGATTACCGGTGCCGAGGAGAGGAGATCAGCAGCTGCTTCAGCTGATCTCCTGGTGGCCGCCGCTGCGGCGGCCACCGGGAGAGATTTTAATGGGATCTGCAGCGTTATCTTGCACTGTGATGTGAAGGACACTGCAGATCCATTGAGATGCATGCATTTTTTGTGCGCTTGCGGGCACTTGCAAATAAAACAAACACCCACGAAGGCTCAAAAAATGCAACATGTTGCGTTCGGAGGGCAGAGGAGAGCGCACAAATTATGCGCATCTGAACGCAACTGCAACCGAACGCAGCTACTTTGCATTCCCATGTTAAACAAAGGAACATGCGTTTTGCATGCGTTTTTACATTCGTTTTTACATGCGTTCCCATTGAAATCAATGGGGGAAAAACACTAGCGTTTTTAATGCGTTTTTAGCTGTAAAAATGCCTAGAAAGCAAATTTAGCAAAACGCACACAAACCTTAGATGTGGAGCAGGCCTGTTTGTTACAATGTGTCTTGTTCAGTATTGCAGCTGTTCATATTACATGTCAGAGAGTGCCGCGTTTTTTTCTTGTTTTGACTGTGTGCAAGGCATCATAAAATCTGAAAATGACCAAAGGATTTTGGGTTGCAATGTATTGCCCAGTATCAGAAAGCTGGGTTTGCATCCTAGATCCTCAGTCTTCCAGTATGACAATGACCCCAAACATACTTGTAGAAGCACCCAGAAATGGATGGAGACAAATACGCTGAAGAAATTGAAGTGGCCAGCAATGAGTCCGGCTCTTAATCCCATTGATCACTTGTGGAGAGATCTTAAATTTCTGTTGGGAGAAGGCACCCTTCCAATATGAGAGACCTGAAGCAGTTTACAAAAAATGAGTGGTCCAAAATTCCAGTTGAGATGTGTAAGAACCTTGTTGATGGTCATAGGAGATGATTGATTGCGGTACCTTATTCCAAATGGTGTGAAAATGTGTGTTTTTGGCAAGCTTTCATTAGACAATGACTATTGATTAAATCAAATTTTTATATTAAATGCATTTTTTTATTTATGATAATTTTTTTTACATAGTACTATTTTTACTAAAAATAAAAATAGAAACCTTGCAGTATAACAACATATGCCGCAATGGACAGAGGTTGACCTTATCATTTGTATTCAAGTGTCTAATGAACTACTGCAGATGTCACTGTGAAGAGAGGAGGAGGGTCAACTGTGACTTCACCTATTGTGATTGATAGATCCTGTGTTATCAGCTGTGCACTTAGGTATTAACATTCATTGTAATCCTGCTTCTGATAATGAATCCCTCCTGAAAACTATTCCTGAAACAAATTTAACACCTTCACCCCCCAGCCTGTTTTGACCCTAATGACCCTACTTCGAAGATAGCTGAACAAAGATGAAAGAAATCCAACTCCTCAGCACACTTCGCCTTGTACAAACAGTCCCTCCTCGACTTCAAGACTGCACTGACCACCGCAAAACAAGCTTTCTTCTCTTCTAAGCACCCTCTCCCATAATCCCAAGCAACTTTTCATAACTTTTAACGCTCTACTCCGTCCCCCCGCACCCTCTCCCTCTCCCCTCATCTCCGCCGACGACTTTGCAGCTAGTTCAAACAGAAGATCGACAAATTCATAGAAAGCTTTGATTCCCAATCCCCTCAGCCCTCCCCCTCTATAGCCCAAACCCTCCCGAACAAAACCAACTTCTCCTCCATGACAGAAGAGCGCCTCTCCTTCCTTCTAGCACGATCACACCTCACCACTTTTGCCCTCGACCCTCTCTCCTCCCATCTCATCCCTAAACTCACCACAGTTCTCATCCCCGCCCTAACCCATCTCTTCAACATATCACTTAATACTGGAGTCTTCCCCTCAGCCTTAAAAAATGCCCTCATCACACCCATCCTCAAAAAACCCTTCCTCGACCCCGCAAAAGTCTCCAACTATCGTCCCATATGTCCCCTTCGCCTCAAAATTGCTTAAGCAACATGTCTACTCCGAACTGTCTTCCCATCTCTCTTCGCACTCCCTCTTTGACCGCCTGCAATCCGGTTTCCGAGCCCACCACTCCACCAAAACAGCCCTAACCAAAGTCACTAATGACTTACTGACCGCCAAGAGCAAGCAACACTACTCCATCCTCCTACTTCTAGACCTTTCTGCTGCCTTCGACACAGTCGACCACTCCCTCCTGCTTAAAATTCTAGGATCTCTTGGCATCGCTGACCTAGCCCTCTCCTGGATCTTCTCTTACCTAACAGACCGGACCTTCAGCGTCACCCACTCCCACACCTCCTCCTCGCCCTAACCCCCTATCTGTTGGAGTTCCCCAAGGCTCAGTCCTGGGACCGCTACTCTTCTCCATCTACACCCTTAGCCTAGGCCAACTCATCGAGTCCCACGGCCTCCAATACCACTTCTACGCCGACGACACCCAGCTCTACCTCTCTGGCCCTGACATCACCTCCCTACTATCCAAAATTCCGCACTCTCATCCTTCTCATCCTTCTCTGCTCGTTTCCTCAAGCTCAACATGGACAAAACCGAGTTCATCATCTTCCGCCCAAATTGCTCTTACCCCCCTACCCAACCTATTCATCACTGTCAACAACTGCATACTCTCACCCCTCCTCCACGCCAAGTGTCTCGGGGTAATCCTTGACTCTTCCCTCTCCTTCAAGTCACACATCCAGGCCCTCGCCACTTCCTGTCAACTCCAGCTAAAAAACATCTCATGGATCCGCTCCTTAATTGACCATGACACTGCCAAAACACTTGTCCATGCTCTTATCATCTCCCGCCTCGACTACTGCAATCTCCTGCTCACCGGCCTCCCTGTTTCCTCCCTTGCACCCTTCCGAACCATCCTCAATTCCGCTGCCTGACTCATCCACCTGTCGCCCCGTTACTCCCCCGTCTCCCCCCTCTGCCAAGCCCTCCACTGGCTCCCTACTTCCCAGAGATCTCAGTTCAAAACCCTAATCCTGACATACAAGGCCATCCACAACCTTTCCCCTCCATACATCTCCGACTTGGTCTCCCGATACCTCCCCTCACGCAATCTGTGCTCCTCTCAAGAACTCCTCCTCCTCTCCCCCTGCATCTTCACCTCCCACAACCGCATACAAGACTTCTCTCGTGCATCCGCCATACTCTGGAACTCTCTACCACACCACATCAGACACTCCTCGACCCTGGGAACTTTCAAGAAAAACCTAAAGACCCACCTTTTCCCTCAAGCCAACAACCCGCACTAAGACCTAATCCACTGCACCACCTCACCCTCACCTCTCCCCCTCCTACTGTCTCCCACCAATCCCCTATAGACTGTGAGCCCTTGTGGACAGGATCTCTGCCCTATTGTACCTGTATGATTTAATTGTCGTTATTTTATGTTCTCGTCCTTGTTCTGCCCTTACACATGTAAAGCGCCATGGAACCAATGGCGCTATATAAATAATAATAATGATAATAATAATAATAATAATGACCAGGCCATTTTTTGTAATTCTGACCAGTGTCACTTTATGAGGTTATAACTTTAGAAAGCTTTAATGGATCTCAGTGATTCTGAGATTGTTTTCTTGTGACATATTGGACTTAATATTAAGGCTGGTTACACGCTGCAATGTCCCAGCGACCCGACCAACGATCAGGGTCGCTGGGACGTCGCTTTCTGATTGCTGGTGAGCTGTCACACAGGCAGACTCACCATCGATCAGGACCGGCGAGAATGCTGATATCCAAGGTAAACCTTGGGTAACTAAGCAGAGTGCTGCGCTTAGTTACCCAATGTTTACCCTGGTTACCAGCTCCCAGTGTGTGCTGTGTGGCACTGGGAGCTTGTTGATCGCTGGTCTCTCGCTGTCACACACGCCGATGCTGGTCCTCCAGCGGCAGACCAATGATCGAAAAATGGCCCTGGCCATTAGACCAACAATCAGCGATCAGCGAGACAAGTAGGGATATGGTTTGCATCACAGCTGTTTGTTGGTGGCATACTCAAAACTTTTGAGGAGCTTAGGAAGGAGTTCCCTTTAAGTTAATCCTTATTTTTCAAATACCTACAGCTGCGGCACGCTATTATTCGACAACTTAAAATATCACAAATAGTGGTGCAATCAGATTATTTGGTGAATCTTATTGGGTCTCTGAGGGGCACCAGGGAATTTATCTCACGTCTCCCAACGACACCCAGCTGCGTTTAGAGAGAAATGGGAGGCGGACATGGGACCAATTTTGGACTCTCAGTGGGAGGATATACTACAATTTATTGCCAGAGTTTCTATGAGTGAGGCCAGGAGAGTGTCACAACTCTATTTAATCCATAGGGCAGTGATGGCGAACCTTTCTGAGGCCGAGTGCCCAAACCGCAACAAAAAACGAAATTATTTATGGCGAAGTGCCAATACGATAATATAACCTAAATTACAGCAGTAGTAATCATAAGCGCTGCACAGGGGGGAGAGCCAGCAGATGCTAACTCTCTTCCCTGTACAGGGCTTGTAGTCCTGAAACATTAATGATCAATTCAATTATTTTAACAATTAATTGATTTTAAACTTACCTTTGCAGTCTTCTCTTCTCTTCAGCAGTGGTCATCCAGCTCATGTGTACTGCACATTGAAGCTGAGCCGCTGCCACTGCCCTTTCTAGAAACAGCAGGTGGATTGATCTATATGGAAAAAATGCAGAATATTAGACAGATAGGAGATAGATTTTATCATGGAATGCAAGCAGATTTCATGCTGAAATCCTGGTCCCTTTCCTTGCAGTAATGTGCTCCATCCTGACCCTCTCCTTGTAGCTATGTGCTCCATCCTGACCCTCTCCTTGTAGCTATGTGCGCCATCCTGACCCTCTCCTTGTAGCTATGTGCTCCATCCTGACCCTCTCCTTGCAGTAATGTGCTCCATCCTGACCCTCTCCTTGCAGTAATGTGCTGCATTCCTGACCCATCTCCTTGCAGTAATGTGCTCCATCCTGACCCTCTCCTTGCAGTAATGTGCTCCATCCTTGACCCTCTCCTTGCAGTAATGTGCTCCATCCTATCCTCTCCTTGCAGTAAGGTGCTCCATCCTGACCCTCTCCTTGCAGTAATGTGCCATCCTGACCTATCCTTGCAGTAATGTGCTCATCCGACCCTCTCTTTGCAGTTATGTGCTCCATCCTGATCTTCTACTTGTAGCAATGTCCTCCATCCTGATCTTTTCCTAGCTATATGATCCATCCTGACCATCTCCATGCATTTATGGCCCCATCCTGACCCTCTCCTTGCAGTTGTGCTCCATCCTGACCCTCTCCTTGCAGTAATGTGCCTATCCTGACCCCCTTCTTGTAGTAATGTCTTTATCCTTATCCCCTTGTAGTATGCCCCATCCTTGTCCCCTTCGGTAATGTCCCATCCTTGTCCCTTGTGGTAATGTCCCCATCCTGCCCCTATCATGTAGTAATGCCCCATCCTGCTGTAATGCCCTATCCTTGTCCCCTTGCAGCAATATGCCCCATCCTGCAGTAATGCCCTATCCTTCTCCCCTTGCAGTAATATGCCCCATCCGTGTCCCCTTGAAGTAATATGCCCCATCCTGCAGTGATGTGTTTCATCCTTGTCCACTTGCCATTAATATGCCCCATCCTTATTCCTTTGCAGTAATATGCCCCATCCAGCAGTAATGTGCCCCATCCTTGTCCCCATCACATAGTAATATGCCCCATCTTGCCCCCTGGTAGTATTGCCCTATCCTTGACCCCATCACATAGTAATCTGCCCATCCTTGTCCCCATCACATATTAATATGCCCCATCCTTGCCCCCATCACATAATAATATGCCCCATCAGCCCCATTACATAATAATATGCCCCATCAGCCCCATTACATAATAATATGCCCCATCAGCCCCCATCACATAATAATATGCCCCATCAGCCCTCATCACATAATAATATGCCCCATCAGCCCCCATCACATAATAATATGCCCCATCAGCCCCCATCACATAATAATATGCCCCATCAGCCCCCATCACATAATAATATGCCCCATCAGCCCCATCACATAATAATATGCCCCATCACATAATATGCCAAATCCTGCCCCCTGTTACTATTGCCCCATCCTGCCCCCAGCACAGAGTAATATGCCCCATCCTGCCCCCCTTAGTAATGCCCCATCCTGCCCCCAGCAGAGTAATATGCCCCATCCTGCCCCCTTAGTAATGCTCCATCCTGCCCCCAGCAGAGTAATATGCCCCATCCTGCCCCCTTAGTAATGCCCCATCCTGCCCCCAGCAGAGTAATATGCTTCATCCTGCCCCCTTAGTAATGCCCCATCCTGCCCCCTTAGTAATGCCCCATCCTGCCCCCTTAGTAATGCTCCATCCTGCCCCCTTAGTAATGCTCCATCCTGCCCCCTTAGTAATGCCCCATCAGCCCCCTTAGTAATGCCCCATCAGCCCCCTTAGTAATGCCCCATCAGCCCCCTTAGTAATGCCCCATCCAGCCCCCTTAGTAATGCCCCATCCTGCCCCCTTAGTAATGCCCCATCCTGCCCCCAGCAGAGTAATATGCTTCATCCTGCCCCCTTAGTAATGCCCCATCAGCCCCCTTAATAATGCCCCATCAGCCCCCTTAGTAATGCCCCATCCTGCCCCCTTAGTAATGCCCCATCAGCCCCCTTAGTAATGCCCCATCAGCCCCCTTAGTAATGCCCCATCAGCCCCCTTAGTAACGCCCCATCAGCCCCCTTAGTAATGCCCCATCCAGCCCCCTTAGTAATGCCCCATCCTGCCCCCTTAGTAATGCCCCATCAGCCCCCTTAGTAATGCCCCATCAGCCCCCTTAGTAATGCCCCATCAGCCCCCTTAGTAATGCCCCATCAGCCCCTTAGTAATGCCCCATCAGCCCCTTAGTAATGCCCCATCAGCCCCCTTAGTAATGCTCCATCCTGCTGTAAATAGAAAAAAAAAAAAAGTCATACTCACCTTCCTGCTGCAGTTTCCTCTTCTGCTGTGTCTTCTCCTCCCGACCCGCGCTGAATGCGGTCACGTGACGCCGGGCGCGTCACATGACCACTGTCACATGACGCTGGCCGGGAGGGCGGGGCTAGGAAGAGTGTCGGAGAGAGGAGAAATGTCTCCTCTGCTCCGACACAGCTTTGATCTGCCGGCACCGCGGCGCGCGCTGGCAGATCAAAGCGACAGTGTAGTGGCGAGGCCGCGTGCCAGCGGATGCGGCTCTGCGTGCCACCCCTGGTACGCGTGCCATAGGTTCGCCATCACTGCTATAGGGTATACAGGACTCTGGTCTGGATGAAAAGGGCAGAATTTTGCGGGGATTCCTGTTGTCCATGCTGCTCTGAGGATGGGGCGGAACTCTTGCATATGACGTAGTCCTTCCCTAGCTTGCAGAGCTTTTGGGTGCAGACCCTTAACACAGGAAGTAACAAGGGTGGACATTCCAAGGAACCCGCTGATTTGTGTACTGAGGTGCATGGAGGACGTTGTCATTGATGACTGGGAAAAATTGACTATAGCTAGAATCCTGTATGCTGTCAGAAAACATATAGCGGCCCACTGGTTGGATGACAAATCGCCAGTCAGACAAGAATTGGTTAATAAAATTAACTTTATTGTTTTGATGAGACGGAACATATATGTTAAGAGAGGACAACATACGCAGTTTGAGAATGTGTGGGGTGGTTGGATCGACTATCCGAGTCTAGCTTCGGCTACCCTTCTAAGAGAAAGGATACATCCTTCTACGGGCCCACAGCCTTCTGATTTAGTGCCTTAAAAAATATTGTGGCATGTTGTGTTTTATGATCTACTGTGTGATGTCTTGTTTGCTGCTTGTAATATGACAAATGGGAGTGGTTGGGGAGAGGGGGTGGGAAGGGGTTATATGATGTAAGATTGGTTATATTGCTTGGTATATATAAGATGATGTTCACTTTTTATTGGGATGTAATTTTCTCTGTTCATTGAAATTTCAAATAAATTATTCGAATTATTTTTAGTGGAAAGCAAACCTTTATTATTGCAGAGGGTCAGCAGCATGCAATGCCATCTGTTCCACACTTATGCGATCGCAGTTCATATAAAAAAAAATGTCCATTATATGCTTCACATCCATGATCATATAGGTCGGTTCACACTGATGGTGTTTACCATAGTACGGATATAGGGATGGGCGAATCTACTCGCTAGGACTCGTTACTCGGCGAGTAGTAAGGGACTCGCAGGACTCGGTACTCGGCGAGTTTCCCAGTGATGACTCGCACGAGTCCAATGCAAATCAATATCAATCCTAGTTTTGTCAGAAACGCTGACAAAACTAGGATTGCCATTGTTTGCATTGGACTCGTGCGAGTCATCACTGGCTACTGTGCCAGTGATAGCAGGGAAACTCGCAAAGTAACTGCTGTTTCTTTGCGAGCCGAGTCCAGCTGTCTTCTCTGTGCAGCTCCAGGGTCCTAGAACCTGCCTGCTCACAGAGATGATGTAGCAGTGCTGAGATTATTCTCAGTCTGCTCATTCCCTGTGCATGTAGCAGAGAGGACATCGCGTTTTGGACTACCTCGGACGGAAGAGGATTTTTTTAATTAAAGATGGAGTCCCTAATGGCTTTTTTTTTTATTTCAAATAAAAAATTTTCTCTGTGTTTTTTTAACCCTTTATTGGAGATTCTTAGTGGCTGGGTCAAACGTGGCCTGACATTAAGAATCTCGGGCTTAATACCAGCTTGTATAACAAAGCTGGTATTAACCCCTTTATTACCCAGCGTGCTACCGCCACCAGGGCCGCTGGAAGAGCGGGGTTCAGCGCCAGAGGATGGCGCTTCAATGAACGCGCCATCTTCTGGGGCGGCTGCGGGCTGCAATTTGCAGCGGGGGGTGCCCAGAAAGCTTGGGTATCCCTGCGCTGCGGATTCCAGCCCTCAGCTGCTTAGCTGTACCTGGCTAGACATAGAAATTGCGCGGAGCCCCACGCATTTTTTTAAAATTATTTAATGAATTTCAGAGTCAGAGTCTCAGAGTCAGAATCTCAGAATTTCATGAAATAATTTAAAAAAAATGCGTGGGGCTCCGCGCAATTTCTATGTCTAGCCAGGTACAGCTAAGCAGCTGGGGGCTGGAATCCGCAGCGCAGGGATGCCCAAGCTTTCTGGGCACCCCCCGCTGCAAATTGCAGCCCGCAGCCGCCCCAGAAGATGGCGCGTTCATTGAAGTGCCATCCTCTGACGCTGAACCCCGCTCTTCCAGCGGCCCTGGTAGCGGTGGCACGCTGGGTAATAAAGAGGTTAGGGCCAGCTTTGTATTATCAGCTGGCCCTAAGCCCGAAATTTATGGTGGTCACGCCAATATTAGACATGACCGCCATGAATTTCTATTAAATTGTTTTAAAAAAAACACAACACAAAGAAAATTTTTTATTAGAAATAAAAAAAAAAGCCATTAGGGACTCCATCTTTAATTAAAAAAATCCTCTTCCGTCCGACGCAGTCCAAAACGCGATGTCCTCTCTGCTACATCCCCTGTGTATAGATATAGATCTCTATGCACAGGGAATGAGCAGACTGAGAACAATCTCAGCACCTCTACATCATCTCTGTGCACAGACATTCATGTCTGTACACAGGGAATGAGCAGACTGAGAACAATTTCAGCTCTGCTACATCAGGCAGCAGGCGGGCTCTAGGACCCTGGAGCTGGCAGCCAACACAGAGGAGACAGGACTCTTATCTGTGCGAGTCAGCGATTACTTACAAAGTAAACTAGCAATGCAAATAAATGACAAAACTAGGATTGCTTCAGGCTGAAGCTTCCGAGACACATCTGCGAGTTGTAAATCTCACACTACTCGCTATTACTCGCTTCCCCATTCATTCACATTGGACTCGCTAGACTCGCAACGAGTAGCGAGTCCTGGGCTCGGACTCGCTAGAGTCAAGCGATTCCGAGTAATTTAGGATTCGCCCATCACTATACGGATATTGCTTATTGAAAATGTGCAATCACTATTTTAAGCCACAATAATAACACTAATAATATTATTTGTTTATTTATATAGTGCAATTAATTTAATTGCGCTTGACATACATTTGCAACACTGTCCTCATTGGTGCTCACATTTCATGCCATACATTTATAATACAGACTTTTAGCAAGTGCATAACTGTGTTATTTGTATAATTCATATTACAGTTATCCTTGCATTCCTGTAGTGCCCAGTGCTCACTAGCCTTACTCAGCATTCCAGATGAATTGATGGTGAATGGTGACCTGAATAAACTTTGTTATCATCTTCATTATGTCTCGTACAAAGATGTCATGCTTCAATAATGACTGCACCTAACCACATACCACAACCCAGTTGTTATAACTTGTGGCCTGGCGAATTGAATTTGTGACAGTGATTTTAGTTCTGCAGAGCATCACATAGAGGGGTTAATTAGGAGCTAGGCATTAGGTAACAAGAGTGTGCAAACATTCAACTATGGTACTGATTGCTCGGGTCTGAATCCTGTCACTCAATTGAAGGGAGAAGGGAGAGCAAATACATCTAAAGCCGCAAAACTGTGTCAGCATCGTCCTGCCCTCTTACCTGTGCATATCCAGTGTCATGCAGGTACACCATCTGCTACTACAGTTAAATTTTGTACCGTGACAGTATTACACAATAGTTTGGAGATGGATCACTTGCAAGTCATGGCTGACCTGGACTCAGCGGATGTCATTGTGGCGCCCCGCAATGAGTGCGTCACAGGAGGGTATTGCAGCCATAAATGCAGCAGCAATATTCTCTGACCCAGCAGTCATCTGGTTAACTTAGAGATCCATACTCTGCATGCCTCACTTAGCATAGAGGGCCAATCAAGGTCCTGGTGGGCGGAGTGCAAGGGTAGTGTGTAGTGGAAGTTTAAGTTCAGACTTAGTGTCGTCTGGAGGAGTCAGTCTGCAAGGAACAGCAACCTAGAAGACCTCTGCAGAACTCCAGCTCTGCAACGTAGGAGAGGGGGCTCGCACAGACCCGTGCGGCCCCCTGGCCACCTTCTACCGGCCATTTCCCTACCAATCACGGGCATCACTATGTGGGCTAAAAACCATCCCGTGCCCTTAGACAGCCGGTTTGCTGGTACCGAAGCTAGCAGCAGTTCAGCTCTGCTATGCGAACCAGAAGCGTGGAGGAGCAGCTTTACAGGAGCACCCCACCATCGCCAAATCCAGTCGTCTAACCAGCGGTGTACCCACCAAGGGAACCAAGGCTCCCCAAAACATCCATCACGTATACTTTGGATAGGGCATTCAAGCAGCCTCCCTGTACCCGACCTGGTATTCCTGGGCGACAACGGCAACTTACTTAGTTAGAATGGAGGAACACCGCGGATCTCTGAGGGACACCTATCACTGCTGAGTCCACCTGGTCTGCTATCTACAAACTGTATGCCATGTACTGCTTGCTGGTTACAGTAAAGACCCGTTACAGAGACTTACAGTGTCCGTGCTTCCTTATGAACTGTCTGTCCGGACTTCAAGGTAACCGCAGCTGCCGCACAACATCTTAAGCAGCTCCAGCCTCGGGGGATCACCGCTCAGCCTGTGGGGAGCGTTCCATCTTGCTGCTATCCATCCCCCGAAGGCCTCAAGGAAGACGCCCTGAGCGTCGAAACATGTTGTGGGAGAGGACCTAGTGTGATTTGAACAATAAACTTACAGGTAAAATACTTGTTGAAGTGTAGCTGTCTTCATATCCCAGCGCTCACCCAAACATCGTTTTATTCCATTGCCTGCCTAAAGTTGGTCCTGTCAGTCCTATAGACAATGATCATCTCTTAATTCCTGCTTCGTCCTATCCTGTGGTGGAGTGTGCTGGAGGGTAGATAGTGGTGGAGAATGCCTCTAGAGGAGTAGTCCCTGCGACCCCCCCAAGACCATCTGGCAGCAGAGTACCAGGAAACACTGTGACAACCATCCAGGGCATGGCTGAAAATGATGAGAGACGTTTCAGTGGACCTTCTCAAAGGCATGTTGGCGGGATGGTAAGATAGTGATTTTGTGTTATCATTCATATTCTCTAAAAGAAGGCCAAGAAAGCAAAAATTTGCCAGGGTATGTAAACTTTTGGGCATAACTGTATATGATATGTAGATTATTGTTTGTTTTTGAGTTAGTCTGTGTGTTACAGTAAAGGTTTTTAGTTCTCTCCTTGTGAGCTGGACTGTTCCTTCAAACAGGTGCTTTCATAGTACAGAGACTGGTGAACCAGCCCCACAGGCCTCTCGCCTGATGGTCTGAGGTATGGAAATGTGAGACACTACACACACCAGTAGATCAGGACAGGCCAGGTGCAGTTCTCAGGGGCCTCAAACAGTGCATATTTTCAGGATTTCCTTAGCATTGCACAAGGTGCTGGAATGATCACCTCTGCAGGTGATGATATTAGCACCTATCTAATGCTAAGGAAATCCTGAAAACTTGCAATTAACCTCCCTGGCGGTATGATTATGTCAGGAATTTTGTGCTAAAAGAGGTACCATTTTTTTGCATGGAAATTTGGTGTTATGTACTGTCGGCCTGCAATTCTTAGTAATTACCTGATCAAAGAAGACTCTAGTAGACCTCTCAGATGTGATAAAGTTTGAAACATAAAATCATGAATTATAATTAAATAAATAATATAATTTTATTCAATAATCAATAATCTTATACCTGGCGGTATGATTATGTCAGGAATTTTGTACTAAGGGTACTTTCACACTAGCGTTTTTTTGAAATCGCGGCAGATGCGGTGAAAAAACCAATCTGCCGCGATTACCGCATAACCGCGACACCTGCGGCACAGTTGCGGCAAGCCCCATGCAATGTCTATGGGGCTTGCGGTAAGGGTGCGGCAGGTGCGGCAAGTGCGGTTTCAGCACTTGCGGCAGGTGCGGCCGCAAAAAAAACCGCGATCAGCCGCGTTTTTTTTGCAGCCGCACCTGCCGCAAGTGCCGATACCGCACTTGCCGCATCTGCCGCAAGCCCCCATAGACATTCTATGGGGCTTGCGGCAAATGTGCCGCAGGTTTCGCGGTTATGCGGTAATCGCGGCAGATTCGTTTTTTTCACCGCATCTGCCGCGATTTAAAAAAAACGCTGATGTGAAAGCAGCCTAAATGCAGTAACATTTTTTTTCATAGAAAAATTTCTTTTATGGGCCGAAATTTTATTCTTTTTTTTTCCCCCACCCAGTTCCGCCTCCAATGAGCCGCTGCGGCTCACAGAGACGGAACCAGGAAGTCATATGGAGGCATCCGAAGGGGCTCTCACCGGCGATCACAGCGGTGGATCACCAGGAGAAGGGAAAGAGACTCCGTTGCCATTTACCCCGAGCGTCAGGGGCGGATCTACCATGGTGCAGCTGGTTCAGCTGCACCAGGGCCCCGACTGGGTAGGGGGCCCCTCAACCATCAGTAGGGGGCCCCCGTGACAGAGGAGAGGAGGGTAACTGAGGGAAGCATCCTGCTTCCCTCGGGTGTTCCCGCCCCTCTTTTCGTCTGCAGCCCAGGCCCTAGCCCTAACCCTAGCCCTAGCACTAACCCTAACCCTAGCCCTAACCCTAGCCCTAGCCCTAGCCCTAACCCTAGCCCTAACCCTAACCCTAGCCCTAGCCCTAGCCCTAACCCTAGCCCTAGCCCTAGCCCTAACCCTAGCCCTAACCCTAGCCCTAACCCTAGCCCTGATCCTAACCTTGGAGGGTGCTGTCAGAGACCAGCACCGCCGCCACTGTGCTGCAGCCAGCTGCGGGTGAGGAGGAGGGGGGCTCAGAGACCCTGCAGCCAACCGCGGGTGAGGAGGAGGGGGGCTCAGAGACCCTGCAGCCAGCCGCGGGTGAGGAGGAGGGGGGCTCAGAGACCCTGCAGCCAGCCGCGGGTGAGGAGGAGGGGGGCTCAGAGATCCTGCAGCCAGCCGCGGGTGAGGAGGAGGGGGGCTCAGAGACCCTGCAGCCAGCCGCGGGTGAGGAGGAGGGGGGCTCAGAGACCCTGCAGCAAGCCGCGGGTGAGGAGGAGGGGGGCTCAGAGACTCTGCAGCCAGCCGCGGGCCTCACAGTGAGCAGCGGCACCAGCCGCAGGTAAACCCGAGTGTGACTCGGGGTTACCGCTTCTGTCAGTGAAAGTTAACCCTGAGTCACACTCGGGAATACCACTAGAAAGGTTAATGCAGTTGCAGTTAATGAGAATGTCTGAAGTTCATGAGCCGGCCTGCAAGCATGCTCAGGTTAACAGTGGTGCTGAAGCTTGCTAGGTAATAGTGTATGAAGCTAATGTCTAATGTCTGTGCCAAAATAGCGGGCCTCCACTGTAAAATGGTTTGAGATGTGTTTGGCAGCCCTTGGGCCTCTATTAAGGTGTTTTATAAGCCCTTGATTTTACCTCCCATTGATTTGAATGGGGTTCAGAAGTTCAGCGAACCGTTCGTCGAACATTGCAAGTTCAATGAATAGAACCGAATTTGAGCTTCCAAAGGTTCGCTCACCTCATGAAGTACATGAACAATGGAATTCCTCCACAAGTGACCCCATTCTGGAAATTAGACCTCCAAGGAATTTATCTAGATGTTTGGTGAGCACCTTGAACCCACAGGTGAATCACAGAAATTTACGTCGAAAAGTGTAAATGAAAAAATTTTATTTTTCCCACAAAATGTTTTAGCGCTAAATATTTTCATTTTCACAAGGATAACAGGAGAAATTGGACTGCAAAATTTGTTGTTCAATTTCTCCTGAGTGCGCTGATACTCCATATGTGGTGGAAAACCACTGTTTGGGCGCATGGCAGGGCTTGAAAGGTAAGGAGCGCCATTTGATTTTTGTAGCACAGATTTTCCTAAAATAATTTGCGAACTCCATTTGCACAGCCTCCATGTCCCAGAAAAGCCGAAACCCCTTAAAGTGACAACATTTTGGAAATTACACACCTCTGGGAGTCCATCTATGGATTGTAGTGATAATTTTATCTCTGGAAAACAGCCATGGAGTCAAACGCAGTGAATGTTGCATTATTAAAAATTGCAAATAAGTCCTTTTAGTATCCAGTACTTTGTAGTGCCCGTACATTTGCCCAGCTCCTGCTTTAGAAGAAACACACCCATAAATTAAGCGGCTTCCTCCCTAAAACAATGCCAAACATTTGAACATTAACTGTGGTTTAGACATTATAGTGCTCAGAAAGGACAGAAAGGAGGGGATCACTTGAAGGCTGGGGTCACACTGGCGTCGTGGATGCGTTTTTTCCATGCGTTTTTCACACTTGTCTTTTGTGAAAAACGCATGGAAAAACGCATCCATAGGCCCCAATGCAAAAAACGCATGGCCAAAGTGCCATGCGTTTTTTGGATGCATTTTTTGCGTCAGCACCAAAAAACGTTGCATGCTGCATTTTTGTGCTTTTCTGGTGATTTTCAAAAACGCATGCGTTTTTGTAACATGGGAAGAGCATGCAAAAACGCATGGCACTAAATGCCAAAAACATCCTTAAAAACGCAGCCAAGTGTGACCCTAGCGAATTTGGGAGAGCAGGTTTTGCTGTTTTTTGGGGGGAGGGGGTCATAGCACTTTTCCAGAGTCTTTGTGATACCAGTTATGTGGAAGCCCACTATATTTCCATTAACAAATGACGGACCTTGGCGGGAACTTGTTTTTTATGCATTGACTTGAATGCTTTTGTTGGCAATTTGGGTACAAAACATTTTGTATCAGTTCAAATTTATCCTGTACTTTATGCTGAGCACTTATATACGGGTCTCCAGCTACATTTCTAAAATTTGCGATTCAGGTGAAACCCAGATGAATTCATTCACTAATGAGACATCAGTTATGGCCACTTTACACGTCCCAACATCGTTTCGATATTGTATGCAACAGCACAGGAGCGCACACTTTTTTGGCTGAAATCCAAGATCGCATAGGAGCTGTCACACAGGGAGATATCGGCAGGCAACACAACTGGGATGTCTACGCCCCCTTGTACGCTGCGAACCAGGGAACGACCATTTAACATGGGAGTGAATAGGGGAAATTGCTCTTCAAGTCGGTGTTGGGCTGTCACACAGCACGATCCTGCCAGATCGTTCATCCAATATCGGGCAGTTGGAGAGCCTGCACAATTCTTCCCCGATATCGTTTTGGCATCGTTCTTGCATCGAATTGGTCATTTACACCATACAACGCACAAACAATATCGGCGCCAACGCACTAACCACGTGACTTTTTATCGAACTTGGACGACGATATCGGGACGTGTAAAGTGGCTATTATTCTGGACTCTGTTTGTCCTCTGTTGAGCTTTGCCTTTCTTTTCAAAGGTGCACAAAACTGTGGTTGTCTGCACTTTTGGAGATGCCTAAAAATATGCGTAAAAAGATGGACACCGTCTTATCACAGGTCAGATGGGAGTTCAAACTGACTCCCTTTGCCTCATTACATCGAATTTTCTGTTGAGATATCTGTCTGTGATCTATATCGATAGTGGCATTTAGGGGATTTTTCAGAGATTTAGGTTCATATTTGTGTTCGGTACCGCAGCGTATGGTGCGCATACGTAGTGCCGAACGCAGACATTGTTATGCGAAGGCAGCGGCGATTGTCTGCATGCATTCACATAATAATGTCCATAAGAAACTATTATAATACGGCCTTGCCATAGGAAAGAGAGAGAGACTCCAAAACGGGATTTATCAGGGAGGAACTCTGAGTTACATCACCATCTGCTGCGTTTGTTGTGCTCGCCTGCAGATGGCACTGCGCACACATTGACTCACATTCATTCTTTTTGCGTGGCTGTCTGCTTGCGTACAAAACAAGCATCCAGCCACACACAAAAAATCCAACATGTTGCATTCGGAAGGCGCACAAATTATGCGCATCTGAACGCAACCCCAACCAAGCGCAGCCAAACGCAGGTACTATGCACTCCCTTGTTGAACATAGGAACGAAGTGTGCATGCGTTTGGCTGCATTCGGCTATGCTGCGTTCCGGACGCAAATGTGAACCCAGTCTTATGGCCCCTTTACACGCAGCTACAGGTAACAGGTTTTCCACAGGTAACTTACTGGCTGCAGTGAAATCATGGAGACATGGTTCTATCTTGTTGCTGTGTACAAATGAACCATGTCTCCATGATTTCACTGCAGCCAGTAAGTTACCTGTGGAAAACCTGTTACCTGTAGCTGCGTGTAAAGGGGCCATTACACTTCATCGCTGATGTGAGCATTCAGCATTGAGCGCAGGATAAACATGAGCCGTGCCTCATGGTGGGTTTACACACACCAATTTATCTGTTCAATATCTGAACCAATCTCTGGTTGCAGTGAAATCATGGATACATTGCTCCATGTTGTACACAGCCACAAAATGGAGCAATGTATCCATGATTTCACTGCAACCAGAGATTGGTTCAGATATTGAATAGATAAATTGGTGTGTGTAAACCCACCATTACTGTGATCTTTAGGAGGCAGAATAAAGTAATCAGTAGAAGCTGAAGAATTTACTTTATTATTATTTTTACGCCATTCACCTTGCTGTATAAATAGCTTTATTTATCAGGTCAGTTCGATCACAGTGATACTAGATTTATATGATTTTTTTTTAGGTTTGGCTACTGTCACACTAAGGCCCCTTTCACATCAGCGTTATTTTTAAATCGCGGCAGATGCGGTGAAAAAAAAGCATCTGCCGCGATTAACGCATAACCGCGACACTTGCGGCACAGTTGCTGCAAGCCCCATGCAATGTCTATGGGGCTTGCGGTAAGGGTGCGGCAGGTGCGGTATCGGCACTTGCGGCAGGTGCGGCCGCAAAAAAACCGCGGCTGACCGCGTTTTTTTTTCGCGGCCACACCTGCTGCAAGTGCCGAAACCGCACTTGCCGCACCTGCCGCACTCTTACCGCAAGCCCCATAGATATTGCATGGGGCTTGCCGCAACTGTGCCGCAGGTGTCGCGGTTATGCGTTAATCGCGGCAGATGCGGGGTTTTTTTGTGAAAGGGGCCTAAAAATGTTTTTTTTTTACAAAATAAAGGTTTTTTGTATCACTGAATTTTGAAGGCTGTAGTTTTTCTTACTTCTCTGCTGACAGTCATGTGAGGGCTTGTTTTTTGCAGAATAAGTTGAGGTTTTTATTGGTACAATTTTGGGCCACATAATATTTTTTGATCGCTTTCTATTTCACTTTTTGAGAGGCAGAATCAAAAAGAAACAGCAATTCAGGCATTAGTTTTATTTTATGCTGTTCACCATGTCATAAAAGTGATAAGACAGCTTTAGGGCCACGTCACACGCTTCAATTTTCAGAACGATATCGCTTGAGCGATCTCCTTTTTTGATCGCTTAGGCGATATCGTCTGTGCGTCGCTGCGTGTAATCAAGCGATTTTACAATGTAAAATCGCTTGATTGTTTGATCGCAGATTTGTGAACATGTTCACAAATCTGTCGTTGGTCGGCCGGTGGACACGCAGCATCCCTGCGTGTGACACCGGCAGACGACCGATAAGCCAGCTCCCAGCGCCTCTCACAAGCGCTGGGAGCAGGTATCCAAGGTAAACTGCGGGTAAACTGCGCGCGCTGCCTAGATACCCGGTGTGTACCTTAGTTACCAGCCTCCTCCGCTCACCGGCTGGTATCTACACAGCGGGTAACTAGACAAGCCTAAAGGGAAACATCCGCACAGCTAGCAATTTGGCAATGTGAGCATTTAATGTTTTTGCCTGTGGGTGAGTGTATATTTATGCTTCCTTTCCAAGTTCTGGGACAACAGCATTCTTCGCTGGGACAAAAAAGTGGACATGGTTCATGGTGATTGCTATGCTCGTGCGCAGGAGGTGGGAGTGCCTACTTCAAGGACAGCAGATTGTGAAGGGCCCTTCCAAAAGTATAGAGGAGGGCCCTCCCAAATGTATAGAGGGCCGTCCCTAATGAACAGAGGGCCCTTCCCAAAGTATAGAGGAGGGCCCTCACAAATGTATAAAGGATGGCCCTCCCAAATGAATAGAGGATAGCCCTCTCTAATGTACAGATGAGATGACCTTTAGTGCCATCAACCATGGCTTTGCTTATGCCTTTTAGGAGAGGAGGGTCAAGCCCAATGCTACAATGGACACATTGTAAAATGGTATGGAATATGTAGTCCACTGAGTCTCAATGAGTGAGGGACCACCCAAATATTTAGAGGATCCTCCCAAATGAATAGAGGAGGGCCCTTCCAAAAGTATAGAGCCATCCCCTCCCAAATGAATGGAGGAGGGCTTTCCCTAATGTACAAATGAAATGGCCTTCATTGGCTATGAAATATGTATTCCACTGAGTGTCAATGAGGGAGGGACTGCCCAAATATCTAAGGAAGAGCAGTTCCTCCAAAATGCATCTTACAGGGCCAACTGAGGCCTCTCAGGTCAAAGATCAACATACCTACTGGTACATTGAAGTTGGCCTTGTAAAGTGCTGGGGAATAGCTAACTAAAATGATGTATGACAGAGGGACCTACAAAATGTCAGGGCTATCCCAATTGTAAAAGGCAAAAAAAAGCCACAACAGTACATGTGACCAAACCCTAAAAGTGATATTTTTTTGTTTCTCTGGTTTATTTAACCTTATTACAAGTGATCATGCCGGAAAAAAACTGTTTCTGACCCTTTTGACATGTTAAATGTGATTTAGGTTAGGTTCGGTAGTTGTTCTTGTGTATCTGTAACAGTGGCGTAATCCTGTGACAAAATGATTCCCAGAAACCATATGCGAGTCAGAAATGCATACAGTCATAGTGTCCAGGTTCTTCCCATTCATTTTCATCACTTTCCCATCCATTTCAGCCTTTTCCTTAAGCACCAGGCCTCTTTATACATTGTACATGCTATTTGGAACAAATACGTGATTATTACAAGTACTCATTATGAGTGTAGCAATTACGAATATTACAGTACTCGCTCATCACTAGTCTGTACGATTACAGCAATACCACATTTATATAGGTTTTTTTCATGTTTTGCTGCTTCTACACCAAAAATACTTTTGCATTACTGTATTCTAAGAGCTATACCTTTTTTATTTGTTTGCTGATGGAGTTTTATGGCAGCTTGTTTTTTGTGGGAAAAATGACTCGATTTTTATTAATATATGACGTTTTGATCGCATTCGGTTCCATTTTTTTGTCAGCTGTATGAGGAAAATACATTGTTTTTGCTACGTTTTTAACTAGTGTGACAGTTTTATAGACTACAGATAAAAGAAGACAAAAGAGGCGCAGATTGTGCCTTATCAAAAAGACATTTTTGTTTGTATGTGGATCATACAGGGGTCCACTCACCTTCTCAGGTTGTGTCACCCACAACTAGTGTGAGCGCTTTAGCAGCTGCTGCAGAACCTCCACCATCACGCCAAAACCACGGGAAAATCAGGAACTTAAACAGGAATGGTTTCCATGGTCCACGCTGCTGCTTAAATCAATGCACTTCACAAGGGTTGTTTCTTCCATCACAGTCTTTATTAGACCATAACCTTATTATGGTCTAATAAAGACTGTGATGGAAGAAACAACCCTTGTGAAGTACATTGATTAAAGCAGCAGCGCGGACCGTGGAAACCATTCCTGTTTAAGTTCCAGTTTTATAGACTGACTGTTATGGATGTGGCGATACCAAATATGTGTAGTTTATTTGGATTTCTGTTGTTATTTTTACATAAATATAACTACCGTATATACTCGCGTATAAGCAGAGTTTTTCAGCCCAAAAATTGGGCTGAAAAGTCCCCCCCTCGGCTTATACGCGAGTCACTGTATACTGTATACACTTCATACAGTATACAGGGCCCCCCCCCTTGTGTAGCAATCCTGTAAAGGAAGAGATCAGTATACTTATCCCTGCCGCTGTCCCGCCGCCGCTATCGCGCACCTCCGGCTTCATCCGGCGTCTTCCGTCTTCTTCCGGCTTCCTCCAGTGGGCGCAGGCAATGACGTCATTGTCTGCGCGCCAGAGGAGGAAGCTGTAAGACGCTGGATGAAGACGAAGGAGCGCGATGGCGGTGGCGGGACAGCGGCAGGGATAAGTATACTAATCTCTTCCTTTACAGGATTGCTACACAAGGGGGGGCCCTGTATACTGATATAGGGGGGGCTGCTGTATATACCTCTGGGGCTGCTGTATACTACCTAAGGGCTGCTGTATACTACCACTGTGGCTGCTGTATACTACCACTGGGCCTGCTGTATATACCTCTGGGGCTGCTGTATACTACCACTGGGGCTGCTGTATATACCTCTGGGGCTGCTGTATACTACCACTGGGGCTGCTGCTGTATATATCACTGGGGCTGCTGCTGTATACTACCACTGGGGCTGCTGTATATAACCTCTGGGGCTGCTGTATACTACCTAAGGGCTGCTGTATACTACCACTGGGGCTGCTGTATATACCTCTGGGGCTGCTGCTGTATATATCACTGGGGCTGCTGCTGTATGTATCACTGGGGCTGCTGCTGTATACTACCACTGGGGAGGCTGCTGTATACCACACTGCTGGGGGCTGTATACTTGTGCTGGGGTCCACCCTTGGCTTATACACGAGTCAATAGGTTTTCCCAGGTTTTGGGGGCAAAAGTAGGGGGGGTCGGCTTATACACGGGTCGGCTTATACACGAGTATATACGGTATTTATTGGAAAACATATACAGCCATTTTTTTCTTTATTTTCTTCTTTTTTAAAAATATTTTTACATTTTATTTTTTAAACAAGTTTACTTAGTCCTTTTATGGGACATTGCCTTTTACAGCTCTAATCGCAGCAGCACTGTATTGTAATTCTCGATCATTGCATTACAGTGCAGCTGTCAGAGCTGCTCTGTCTCAATCCTTACAGACCATTTTGCAGGGATGATCCGTGAAGTGTGCCAAAGTCCGGTGACCAGGAAATCGTCATGATGATGAGTGGGCCGTCGCAATTACTTTGTGGGGCACCGATTATAGAGGACAGAGAGCGCAATCCCCCTCCCAATTCCCTATGTGCTGTCATCTATACTGATCATGGCAATTAGGGGATTAAATAACCAGGGATGATGCGGGGACGGTCACTGGTTATGAGAGCCAGGTCTTAGCTATGACATCAGTCAGAGACCGGCATAACTGCTGTGTTGCAAAATTACCAGGATGTACTTATACATCCAAGCTAAGCAAGTACCACGGACCTAAGATGTATAGGTGCGTCCAAAGTTGTAAAGGGGTTAAAGGCAACTTGCCAGGTTCCCTGGGCACACAGAACAATGAGAGGTTTTCTGTATGTACCTATAATCCCTGCCTAATAGTCCCTTCATGCAGCTGCATGCATAAACAGATCTTTAGAAAAAGTATTTCTAAAGACCACTATAAAATGTTAATTAAGGCTTTAACTAGTGGAGGGGGCATTAGTTGCTCCCACTAGTCAGCCCACTTAGCATGTTGTCAGCCAGCGTCATTGACATTGCAATACAAGCACAGCTTTTTACCTTTCAGCATGGAACTTCTCCAACACCGGGTGTATGCACCCTGATTTCAGAGAGGCTCACTGCACATGATCGGTCATTGTCTAGACTTTCGGTCATGTACACTTCGCCTCTGAAGCCGGGACGCATACACCCAGCTTCAGAATAGTGTGAATGACTTTTGAGCATGGGCAGTGAGCCTCTCTGAAGCCAGGGTGCATACCCCCATTGTTAGAGAAACTCATTGCTGAGATGCAAGGCTTTCCATAGCACTGCTTATTACGCTGACAGGGAACCTGACAGGTTCCCTTTAAGGCTAGGGTCACACTTGCATTTTTTTCATGCTTTTTTGAAGACCTGCGTTTTTAAAAAAGCATGTAAAAACGCACCCATAGGCCCCCATGTTAAAAAAACGCATGCTCTAATAGCAAAAACGCATGTCTTAATAGCAAAAACGCATGCCTAAAGTGCCATGCCTTTTTGGCATGAGTTTTTGCACTTATGTGAGTATCTGACATCAAAAATGCATGCAAAAACGCATGGTACATTAGTACCATCCAAAAACGCATGCGTTTTCCATAGGGGCCCATGTTAAAAAAACGCATGCGTTTTCTAAAAAAGCATGCGTTTTTAAAACAGCACCAAAAAATAGTGCATGAACTTTTTTGGGTGCTGATTTAAAAACGCATGCAAAAACGCAGGGTGCCATCAGACACCTTAAAAAACGCATGCTGAAATGAAAAAAGCATGCAGAAACGCATGCTTTTTTTAAGGCACTTAAAAAACTCATGCCAAGTGTGACCCTAGCCTTAGACCATTCTCGGGGGCGGTGAAGGAGGTCATAGACCACGTCTCTGAAATTAAAGTGTGTTTGTCACCAGCTCTAGTACTGTTGCATCATAGTTAAGTCTCTCTTGTGCTCTACCGGAAATCGCTGCTCAAGTTTCTGTTCATGGCTGTCAGATCCTGTATCCCAGCACTATGGAAACAGCCCTCTCCACATACTGTGGCACAATGGAGCAACAGGGTTAATAGCCTAATGTACATGAAGGAGTTGACTTCTACCCTGCGAGAGACTCAGACTAAATTTTGAGTGACATGGGTGAGCTGGATGGATTTTTAGCAAATGGAGTATTATGGCCGGTTGTTGGAGGGGTAGGGGATTGAGCTCCAGCCCTTGTTGGGTGGCAGTGTTCTGGGGTGGTTTTTGGTTCTGTTGGGCGGCCTCTGTCCCCCTCCTCCTCTCCTCCCACCACCTCTTCCCCCTTGCCTCCCCCATTTCCTTTTTTCCTCTTCTGGCCTCCCTTCCCTCCTCATATCTCATATGACCCTCTTCCCTTCACCCATTTCTCTTAACTTTTTCCTTCCTATGCTATTCTTTACCTTTTTTTACTCTTTCCTGTCAATATTTCTTTGTAGTTTGGAAAACTAAAATATTTTGATCCTGGCCCATGCCAACTTTTGCACATCGTGTCGGTGCTATGAATACGCCTGTTATGTTGTGAACATATCACCGAGACTGGCCTGTTATTGTTCATTTATGCTAATTGAATTTGATTACCATTATTTTTTATGACTATTATTTGTTATACTTGTTATATAAATAAAGAATTATAAATAAAAAAGTGGGATACACCCACCAACTAACCCACTAACCTTTTACCTATCTTTTAATGTCTAGTTCTCCACAAATCGCAATATGGCTTCTATGATTTCTTTGCAGAATGTAGTTCATGATCATTTTCCAGAGCTCAATATGGCTGTCAAGGTAAAAAAAGGTTGGGGACCACTGCACCATAGATGCACCCTTTCTTGTTCGGAGACTTGCATGCAATTTTACTGCTTCTTGTGCTAATAGAAAGTACAGATCCAAATATACTATAGAGAACTGTGTTCAAAGGTGTAAGGCTACATTCACAGGATATCGGGAAAAATTGTATCAAATCCATGCTGCTGCCAAAAAATCCAATTCAAAGCGATCAATGTAGCAAATGGTGGTTTATGCTATGCGTTTTGAAGCGTAACCCCACTTCTTCATAAGGAAATATACACCAGTTCTTGTCATCATTTGTTCATCATTTCCTAATGAAGAAGCAGGGTTATGATCCTAAACGCATAGAATAAAACACCATATGCTACTGTTCTATGATAGCTTTGAATTGGATTCTTTGGCAGTAGAGCGGATTTAATACCATTTTTCCTGATATCTAGCATAACTGACTTGCCTTGGTGCATGTGGTTCCTGCGGCAGCTGCCTCTAAAGCTTTCATTGGGTTGTTGGTCACAACCATACAAGGTAAGCCCTATATTGCTTCCCTGCTAATCCTTCCTCCTCCTGGGTAAGGCTGGCTTCACATTTGCGTATGGGAAGGCAGCGTTTTGCTGCGTTCCCATACGCAGTTAAACGCATGCGCACTGCGTTCCTATGTTTAACATAGGAACGCATGGTGCCTGCGTTTGCTGCGTTCGGGTGCGGATGCGGACGATATCTGCTGCTTCCGGTGTCCAGCATCCGCACCCGGGACGCAGCATGTTGGGTTTTTTTGTGCGTTTGGGGAGCTTGGACAATCAGGAAGCGTCCCCAAGCGTACAAAAAAAGCATTGTCTTCAATGGGTCCGCAGTGTCCTCTGCATGACACAGCAGGAGAACGCTGCGGACCCATTGAAAAATCTCCCGGTGGCCGCCGGTGATGTCACAGGAGCTCACCGACGGCCACCGGGAGATCAGCTGACCCTCTGCTGTCCTCCTTCTCCCCGCCGCCTGTAATCTCATAGCGATGTCGGCGGGGAGAACAGCTGATCTGAAAGCTGTTTGAATCTTCCCGCGCCGACATCTCCTCACAGTGTCGGCGCGGGAAGATTCAAACAGCTCTCAGATCAGCTGTTCTCCCCGCCGACAGTCCCGGAGCTTACCGGCGGCCGGGGGGAGGAGATCTCCGGCGCTGATCTCCGCCTCCGGCCCGCCCCCGGACAGCGCCGATTGGCTGCCGGGCTCCATAGTGATGTGTCCGCAGGCGGACATTATCCGCTGCGGACACATCAAAGTGTCCCTGCTTCTGACAGCGTTTGTGTCTGCATGCCATCAGCATGCAGACACAAACGCTAATGTGAAGCCAGCCTAAGACTCTATTGCGCTTTTCTTTTCCACAGTTTATTGCTATATGGCTTCATTCAGACACAGCATTTTTGATCAGTTTTTTGAGGATTCGTTTTTGCAGTGGCAGTGTAGTGAAACGGATCAATTTCAGATTCCCAGCCAAGCCAATGAGTTTTCAAGATTTGTCATTCAAACACAACATTTGGAAGCTGTCCATTCTTTTGGGTGAACAGATCCTCAAAAAGAATGAACATGTCTATTTGTGTGGGTTATTCTGATCCGCTTTTTCCTTTGAAACCATTGTCTATTGGTTTAAAAAACAGATCCTCACAAAATGCAGCAAAAACGGATCATCTGTTTTCTGATGCGTTTTTTAAAAGCTGATCCACTTTTGCAGCTGAAAAACAGATCCTCACAAAATGGATCAAAAATACTTGTCTGTGACTGTAGCATAAGGGTACCGTCACACTTGGCGACGCACCAGAGATCCTGACAGCGATCCGACTTGCCGGGATCGCTGGTGCGTCGCTATCGGGTTCGCTGGTGAGATGTCAAACAGTCAGATCTCACCAGCGACTCTGCAACGATCTGGAGGTCGTTGGGACTCTGTTTCTCAGACCTGTAGTATTGAAGTCATTGGTCATTGTCCCTGTCAAACAACACAGGGATGCATGCTGCCCAGCGGGAGACCAATGATCAAAAAATGTTCCATGCGACTCTGACACGACCAGCAATCTCACAGCAGGGGCCTGGTCTCTGCTAAGTGTCAAACATAACTAGATCGCTGGCGAGGTCACTATTGCGTCACCAAATTTGTGACTTAACAGCGATATCGCTAGCGATCTCGCTTAGTGTGACGGGGGCTTAAGAGCTTTAACCATGTAATTGATAGTGCTGTATTGTGTATTGTTATAATTGCTAAATATTATTTAAGAGAATATCAAAATTGCAAACTTTCCATATTGATGCATATGATGAGAACAATAGTAAAAGCAAGAATTTTATTTAAACTTATATTGTTTAGAAATCACAGTTTAGCAAAATGTACAGAAGCTTAATGAAAGACACATAAAAAACAAGCCAATTAAAAAATCTGCAGATCAAATATGGATGGGGATTTTTCACAAGAATCATGGGTTCCAGAAATATGGAATATTCCAAGACCTTTCATTCTTGAGTGAGTGACGTTTGTCCCCGGTGGATAATTCAGGTGCAAAATGCAGTTACACAAATCATACATGTGACAGATTTAAAAGCAAAAGTTAAAAAAAAAAAGAAATAAAATAAAATTGTGTCTTAATAAACTCTATAGTGCACTTAATATAGGTATGTATCATTTATAATAACTTTGGGTAATAATTTAAATGTCACTGTAAACAGCTTCTACAGTTTTCCTTTTAAACAAAGATTTTCTTTAGAAGACGATAAAACAGCAAACGTATCTAAAGTTCTGTTGCATTGTCAATTCCAGCTTTTGGTTAGACAAGTTGCATTTTAGGGAAAAGCTGCTAAAATATTATGTGTTCACCACATGCAGGTAGCTTCAATTGTAAGGCATCGAATGCTAGGCTACTTTGCTGCTTTCTGCTCTTTTAATACATATATACTTGGGGGAAAATGAAATATACAGTAAATAAAATGAAAAACAGGATGAAGATATACATATAAATACACAAGTTGTCCCCCTCCAGTTTCATACAGCTTTAAACATAAATCTGGCAAAACATGTTGAGATATTTCAAACATACAGCCTTAATCCAGATACAAGATTTGGTGCCAGGTACCTTTAAAAGGCAAATTGGAATAGTATTCCCTAGGATTCTGCCTTCTAGCATTTAGCCTCTAAATAAGAACACAGAAAAGCCTTGGAAAGCTCATTAAATATTTAAGAGCAAGGGACAAATCTGATTAATGCTCCCGATAAGACCTCAGGATTGTCAGACAGTTCATTCTTATCAATGAAGGCAGGTGAGCTCCATCTTTAGAATTCATAAGTTAGAGTTGTCAGCTTTCTTCACATTGCAGCTTCCACCTCTTTAGTAGCTTCAGCAGCTTTCACATTCTCGTTTCTTCAGTTTTTTTTCTTGCACATTTTAAAAACTGGTAAGAAAAATAGAAGGAAGGTTAGTAAAATTGAATGGCATTATTGAAGAGAAAAAAATCTAAAAATTCTACGCTAACTGGTTGTTACACAATTGTCATAACAGTCTAAAAAACATCTTTGGGATATGATGGGACTTCAACCTATAAGATGTCACCCTTTGGTTTAGAAAACCAGAAGAGGACTACAGTCATGTCATGTAATTTTTAGGAATACCAGAACAACTTTGAGTAGAGGTGGGGGGTCTATTTGAGAAACTGCAATCTTTTGTCCAGGTCAGGTCTATAGCTGCTGGATGGGAGCTCTTTGAAATCTCTTTGGGATCCTTGGCTCATCTTTTGATTAGCTGGGGTGGTACAGATGATGTTGAATCAACTCTGTTAATGAAAAGCTGCACTAGGGAATCTCAGAAAACAAGAGATGCACAAAATTCCTGTCCAGCAGCCAGAGACTACTGACCTTGCCGTTGGACTGCTGCCCTGGGAATCTATCCATCCAACTCTACCTCCAAGTTAGGGGTTGTCCGATATTTGGACTACCCTTTATTAAAAAGTAGTCTCGCTTATAAAATTAAAAAATTAAAAAAAAAAACATACTCGCCCACAACCTTGGCACCATTCTAATGATTTTGCCTCTGGGTCTGCCGGGTTTTATGTGATATTATCCCCATGAGTCCTTCCTAAAATCAGCAGTCACTAATAGGCTCCTATGCTCTCATGTCTTCTGTTTATCTGCCATTTGTCCACAGGAGCCCAATGCTAATCACTGATTGGCTGCTGTGCTCACATGCCATAATGCCACACAACCCTGGCAGAACAGGAACGGACATTGCTGGTAGAGTGCAGAAGGTGAATATAAAGGGAAGACAAATACATTTAGAAGGGGTTGTCCAGGTAGTGGAAAAACCCTTTAAGGGGAATTTGTAAGATGATCTTAGCCAAGTAAATCATGGACAGAGTGGAGAAGTGGACACCCCAACTATGTGGCTTCAAATTGGATTTAAGAATGTTGAGAGAATCCATTTTGTTCTAATATATAAATAATCTTGTTTTTGTTACAGGGCAGTTACAGTTGCAGCAAATGCTCCAGCTTTTCTATTTATACCTACGGTGGGTAAAAAAAGAAAATTGGACCAGAAAAGTGGTACAATATTTTTCTGTCTTGTCATCCATGTGCTGTCCATATGCAATCAGTTTTTTACTCATCAATTATTATTCATCATTTACAGGACCATTTACAATTTCCTATGTTATAGAATTGTAATTATCCATAACAAATTGCTGACCTCTTCCTTGTTGAAAAGATTCACCTTGCACTTCAGTAAGATATTAGTACAGCTGCAGTAAGGGTGCTTTCACATCACGTTTTTTAAGGATCCGTCGCTGTCCATTTTATAACGGACAGCCACGGATCCGATTTGGCCCCCATTTTATCTTATAGGGGTCGGATTGGATTTGGCCTAATTGGCATCCAATTTTGTCGGATCCGATTTGTGTCCGATTTTTTGCTGGACCCAAAATTGGACACTGCTCCGATTTTGGGCACAGAAAAAAAATCGGATCCCACAAAATCAGATGGCAATTAGGCCACATCCAATCTGATCCGTGGCCTTTAACATGGGGGCCTATGAGCATGGGTCCGAGGAAACAGCTGATCGTTCCTCTGACCCGATTTTAGTGTACTGAGCATGCTCAGTACACTAAATTTGCTCCAACCTTTCTAATTACACTTCTGCAATGTATAATATACATTGCAGAAGTGTAATTAAGTAAAAGAAAGAGTTAAAAATAAAAAATCACTTTGCTCACCTATCCTCAATCCACCACTGCCTCCCAGCAAGGTCCGGGTGCTTACAGGACCTGTGATGATGGTACAACCCGGAGCGTCATCGGGTCCATGACGCAGTTACCGCGGTAACTGCGGTCATGTGACCCGATCAGCTGATCGGCTTGTGATGTCACCACAGGTCCTGTAAGCACCTGGACCTTGCTGGGAGGCAGCGGTGGATCGAGGATAGGTGAGCATAGTGATTTTTTATTTTTAACTCTTTCTTTTTACTTCTGCAATGTATATTATACATTGCAGAAGTGAAAGCGCCCCGCTGTGTCCGGATCTGTGATAATCACGGACCCGGACACAGAATAGGTCACCCCCTGTGGTGTCCTTTCCAGTCCGTGGGATCCTACAAAAAGTAGGATCCCACAGACAGGAAAAAAAAAAAAAATGTGAAAGCACCCTAAGATGTCATAAAGCGTCCGACACTCGCTAATCTGTTTTGAGTCATCAAATAACATTGGTCCGAGTGCAATGGGAGATTTTCTCGCATTACACTCGTCCGTATTTCACGCCAGTGTGTCCGTACTCTTAAGTAACTTTTCACAACATTTTGAAATCCATCTATTGTTCCAAAGGCTAGTTTCAATATGACTTATAGTATAACTTTAATTTGGAGGGCATACTAGACATAATTCATTTGACAGATTTTCTTTAAAAAAAATGTATGTGTATAATATAAGGCCACGATCCATGTGCATTTGCACCTACACCTGCATCCTTTCCCTGCCAGAAATTAAGGCATAGTCCCACATAGCAAAACTGCTGCAGGTTTTTTTCCCCACATGCCATCTGCAGTTGTCCACACCGAAATTATGCAAATGACATCTGCACTTATGTATTTTTTCAGTGGATTTTCCACACCCACAAAAAAAAACTTTGTAAAATCCTCAGCATTTTTGTTGCATGGGAACGTGTCCTTAGGCCACTTGCATATATTGAGTATTCGGCAAGCTTTTTACCTCTGTATTAGGCTGGGGTCACACACACAGATATTTGTGCAGATATTGTTCACAGATCTCTGGTTGCAGTGAAATCATGGACACAATGTTCCATTTTGTGGCTGTGTACAAATGAAGCAATCTGTCCATGATTTCACTGCAACCAGAGATCTGTGAACAATATCTGCCCAGATATCTGTGTGTGACCCCAGCCATAAGGCCACGTCACACACACAGATATCTGTGCAGATATTGGTCACAGATCTCTGGTTGCAGTGAAATCATGGACACAATGTTCCATTTTGTGGCTGTGTACAAATGAACAATGTGTCCATGATTTCACTGCAACCAGAGATCTGCGAACAATATCTGCCCAAATATCTGTGTGTGTGACGTGGCCATAGTGAGCTAAAACAAGGAGTGAAACAATCTGAGGAAAGGTATAATGGTGGGTTTACACACACCAATTTATCTGTTCAATATCTGAACCAATCTCTGGTTGCAGTGAAATCATGGATACATTGCTCCATGTTGTGGCTGTGTACATGAAACATGTCACTACTTCTGGATTTTTTCACTCACTTCTGGCTTTAGGTTACAAATTTTGAGGTAAAAAACTCACCAAATACTGAACATGTACACGTGGCCTTACAAATACTGAGGTAAAAACTCATCAAATACCCAATGTGTGCATGTGGCATTAATGTTCCTTTTAACATCATTGTATACGAACGCTTATGACTCAGTAGGTTATATCAAATTATCTTAGAATTCATTGTGTGCTATATATTTTTTAACATGAATTTAATTTATAAATCCAAAAACAATAGAGGTTACAGCTAAAACATCATCATTCATAAATTATCATAAGATGTCAATATAAGACCATGTGTGCAATTTGAGTATTTGGTGAGCTTTTTACCTCAGAATTTGTAAGTCAAAACCAGGAGTGACAGAAAAGCGTCACCACTTCTGGGTTTTTCACTTATACTTTTCTTTTGAATGTTACACTTCTGGTTTTGCTACTAAAACTGAGGTAAAAAACTCACCAAATACTCAATGTGAGCATGGCATAAGAATTTCAACTCCCAAACCTCTCAGCCAGTGATGGAATGAGTGAGTTTGTATTTCAGACATTTTTTGTGAGTCTATAGTCCATCTATCTATACAGGCCATATGCACCTCTCATATAAGTGCATAATAAATCTAGATGTTATATTTGTGTACACAGGACATATCATTAATACGACTTATTAGCTTAATTCTGAATCATTCATAAAAAATAGATGCTAGATAAAAGGTGATTTGCTTAAAAGCCAGCTCCGAGTGGGGCCATCTTTTGTGCCCAATTCTTTAGGGTTTGGTATTTGTGCAAAGTGCTTCATTCATGTGGTACATCAGACATCATAAGAGATAACTAATTTCAAGGTTTTATTTGTTTTAGAGATGTACAGATGTTTATTGCTGACATACACATTAGACAAATGTCAGCTAAACCTGCAGATTATGATGGAATAGGCCAAGGATCATATGTATGGGGAGTCTACAATTTTCCCTGATAGGGGATAACAGAGGATAGGAAGATTTTACATGTCTGGCCACATTTCTCAGAGAACACTAGAGTACTTGACTGAGCCACCCGGTTCCAAATGAGCTGGTATCACCTTAAATGGCAGCCAGATGGAAACAGTGTATAGAGTGGAAAACAGCAGCTGCGTACACTGTTTAAGGGGGTCTTGTAGATAGCCCCTTATTCTTTTCAAATGTGTGGAGTATATAGAGTTCAGTTCCATATACTCTTCACATATGGGTGCTGCCAAAGGTGATAAATAGCTGATCTGTGTGGGTGTCAGAATCCTATGATCTTATATCTATGGCCAAACCTAAGGATGAGACATCAACTTAACAGTCATGGAAAACTCCCGTAAAGGGAATCTGTTAGCAGATTTTTGCTACCACAAATGAGACCAGTATGATGTTGGTAAAGAGACCAGCAATATATCACTTAGTTTACTGGGTACAGCTGTCCGGCCACAATTAGATTTATATTTAGCAATATTGTAGAGCTGAAAAAGCTGCCTCTGCCCACACCAGCCTCTCTATATACAATTTATATAGACAGGGTCTTCAGATTGCATAGCAAAAACCTGCTGACAGATTCCCTTTAAGGAGACCTCACAGCTAGCATGGGGAGATTTATATGCTATGCTCACTGGGAAATATGTAAATAGCCTTTTCACAAATAAAGATCAGTTAACGACAAGCCCAACATAGACCTTGCTTTAAAAGGAATCTGTCAGCAGGATTTCACACTTCAAACTACTAGTATTTATTTGTACATGTAGCTCTTTTAAAGCAATTGGTCTTTACATGACCAATCCATTCCTCCTGTATCGAGAAATCCTTATTTGAATTGATATGCAAGAGATCAGATCTCTGTTAGCTTTATTCCCCATCCAGCACCACATCCTTGTAGGACAAAGTACCGTGGGTCCGCGCTGCCACTTCAATTAATGGAGATAAAAAACCAGCCACACGGGAATGTCTGGATCAAACAGGATTCTTCTTTATTTGTCCAACATGTTTCGGAGTTATCTCCCAAATCCTTCCTCAGGGAATGTCCCTGACATTCCCTGAGGAAGGAGTTGGGAGATAACTCCGAAACATTCCGAAACATGTTGGACAAATAAAGAAGAATCCTGTTTGATCCAGACATTCCCGTGTGGCTGGTTTTTTATCTCCATTAATTGAAGTGGCAGCGCGGACCCACGGTACTTTGTCCGACAAGCTGATTGAACCACGGTGACCTGTTGAAGTACGGTCCTGCAGCAAACCACTCACAGATGAGCGATCATTACCAGTTGTGGGTTCTCACAACTGCATCAGGTGAGCAGCTCCCTCTTTACACATATCTTAGCCTTATAAAAGAAGGTATTACCCTATGTGCGCATTCTTGAATTGCTTTTAGCACCACATCCTTGGCAGGGAACAGAGCTGAGTGACAGAGATAAAGCCAAATTTGCACATCAATTCAAAAGTGGATTTCTCGGTAATGAAGGAACTGACTGACCATATAAAGGTATTTCTTGACTTTAAAAGGGTTACATATAAATTGTTTGAAGCGTCCTGCTGACAGATTTCATGAAAACAGGATATAGCATTAAAGAAAACCTGTTAGGTAATCTATGCTGCCCAAACCGTTGGTGGCTATTAAAAGTAGGTTTTCTCTAAAACATACCTGGCTGGGATTGCACAGCCAGTGGCGGATACGTACAGTTTTCAGTCTGAGCAGCATATATAAACTGACAGGTTTCCTTTAATTATCTAATAAAAGTTATACAACACTTTTATTCAAAACATAAATATGAGGAAATGACACTTATTGCATTCTGTAACTTACATGAGGTTTCAGGATTCAACAGTCAGTGCCTTTTCCTGAGCGTCTGAGGCGTGAGTGGATATGTCATTCTTCTCGTGAGTATGAAGAGAAACAGCCAATTGAATATCTTTCCCAGGTTTCTGCTCTCCTTCCGCCTTTCCTTGTCCACTTTCTTCCAGCTGCGGACTTAGTTTGATAAGTTCATGCACAGGTATAGTTTGTACAAGTTGTGAGTCAAGTTCATTTTCCAGACTCTGTTCCTGAACACTAACCGTGTTACTTACTACGGTTTCCACTGTTGTTTCGACGATGTTATCTACGATAGTTGTGCTACATGACACAATGGTGATAGTTTTGGTGTCAGTGTCTTCAATTACGTCTACTTTTTCAGATACAGTAATTTCTTCTTGTGTGTCACCTTGGCCCGTAGCATCAACAACAAAACAGTTTGTAGCTGCTTCGATTGCAGCATCCACAATAGCTGCAGCTTTTTGAGAGACGGACTCTACTACGACTTGTAATCCTTTGGACAAAATGTCACTTTCTTCAGATCTTTCCCCATCAGCTTCTTCTGAAGGCTCTATTCTATCTTTAGGGATTTCAATGGTTTTTACAATCTCTGTTAAGACCTGTTCTTCCACAGCAGCTGTAGTAACTGGCTCAGACATCTTAATGGCTTCTGAGCTTTCTAACTCTGGAATATCTGTTGTGACAATTTCCTCTTTCATTTCTACAATTTCTTCTTGAATATGTTTCTTATGTTCTTCAGTAACAGCAACACTGGCTCCTGCATCATCCTGAATCTGGAGTGAAGGAGTAACTTCCTCAGCTTGCACCTCAGAGACTTCAGACTGAACATCACTTATTTGTTCAAAGGCTGCAGGAGCTCTCTCATCAGTATTCACTTCTGTAGTAACATGTGTAGCCATTTCACTCTTGTCATCTAACAAAGCGACACATTCATTCACTTGGACAATGTTTTTATCTAGAACCACAGGAGACATTTCTGGTTGGAGCTCATCTGACTCTTGCACATTTTCTACAGTTTGGACCTCAGCTGGCACTGGGGAGCTTTCTGCTTCTTGTGTATTAGCTGGAACTTGGGCACTATTGTCAGCCTGGACTTCAGCTGATTTGGAGATACTGGCCTCAACCTTTGCTTGAGGCAGCACAAATGCATATGCTTCAACATGTATCTCATCTGACTCAAGACAACTTCCTTCAACCTGCACCTCAGCAAATTCAGGGGAACTTTCTTCAACCTTTGTATTAGAGGACACAATGGCACATACTTCAACAGGTATCTCATCTGACACAGCAGCACTTTCTTCAGCCTGTACCCCCACAGATTCAGGGGAACTTTCTTTAACCTTTGCTTCAGAGAACACATTGGCACATACTTGAACAGGTATCTCATCTGACAAAGCAACACTTTCTTCAGTCTGGACCTCTACTTGTATATCATCTGATATACAGACATTTTCTTTTACCTGTTCTTCACCTGGCATATCCAAGCCTTCTTCAGACTGCACCTCAAATATCCCAACAGGAGCACATTCTTTTTCTTTCTCTCCAACAGAAGATCCTTCTTCAGCTTTCACCTCCTCTAATGCTGATGTTTCAGTAGATGCAGTAAGACCACTTTCATCCACAATATCAGGGCACACAGGTATAAGTTCTTCAGTCTTTCGTACTTCTACTTTATTTAGCTCAATTGGCATGGAACCAACTTCAGATTGCACTTTATTTGATGCACTCAAATCCACTTCGACTTGAACCTCATTTGTCATGGAGACACTTTCATCTGGTTTCACCTCGTTTGACACGGTTGCAATTTCTTCAGGTTGTGCCTCAATTAATGTAAATTGTGCTTTTTCAGTCTCCACTTCATTTAACAGAGGCTCAGTTTCTTCTGGTTGCAGTTCACTTGACACAGATACAGTTTCTTCAAACTGCACATCAGCACTTACAGGTATAACTTTCTCAGACTGCACGTCGCTTGACGCAGGTGCAGTTTCTTCAGACTGCTCTTCACTTGGTACCACTTCATCAGGCTGCAATTTGTTTGATACAAGAATAACCTCCTCAACCTGCAGTTCATTAGATACAGGTACAGTTTCATCACCACTTGATAAAGGTACAACGTCTTCAACCTGCATTTTGCTTAACACAGATGCAACTTCTTCAGCCTGTAGTTCACTTGACACAGGTATAACCGCTTCAGCCGGTAGTTCACTAGACAAAGGTACAATTTCTTTTGCCTGTAGTTCACTTGACACATGTACAACTGCTTTAGCCTGTATTTTGCTTGATACAGGAGGAAGTTCTCCAGTTGGTAGATCACTTGATACAGGTGCATGTTCTTCAGGCTGCAGTTCCCTTGATACATTTTCACTTTGTACAGATTGCAGTTCATTTGATACTGAAATAGTTTCCTCAGACTGTAGTTCACTTGCTGAAGGTACAGTTTGTTCAAGCTGCACCTCACTTGATACAGGTACAACTTTTTCGGACTGTAGTTCATTTGCTAAAGGAACAACGTCTTCAGGCTGCACCTCACTTGCTACAGGTACAACGTCTTCGAGCTGCACCTCACTTGCTACAGGTACAACTTCTTCGGGCTGCACCTCACTTGCTACAGGTACAACTTCTTCAGGCTGCACCTGACTTGCTACGGGTATTACTTCTTCAGGCTGCATCTCACTTGTTACAGGTACAACCTCTTCGGGCTGCACCTCACTTGCTACAGGTACAACATTTTCAAGCTGTACTTCACTTACTACAGGTATATCTTCTTCAGTCTGTATTTCACTTTTTAGAGATACAACTTCTTCGGGCTTCACTTCAGTCACTACAGGTACAACCTCTTGGGGGTGCACTTCACTTTTTACGGATACACCCTCAGGCTCAGTTTCACTTGCAACAGGCATCTCTTCAGGCTTCGTTTCACTTTTTAGAGGTACGACTTCTTCAGCTTGAATTTCACTATTTAAAGGTAGAACATCTTCAGTCTGTACTTCATTTTGTATGGATGCAACTTCTTCAGACTGCACTTCACAAGATACAGGTGCAACCTCTGACTGAAGCTCACTCGTTACAGACATATCATCTTCAGCCTTTACTTCACTTGATATAGTTACATCTACAGAAAGTGAATCATCTTTTGCACCCACAAATTTCAAATCGGCGATATCTTCTTGAGCCATAGTCTCAATGACAACTGAATCTGAAGCATCTTCACATTTTTCTTCAGTCTTAAGAGAAGTGACATCACCAGCTTTAGTACTTGTTGAAGTTTCTTTCACCTGATCTTCAGATGAAGGGAGAGAATGCAGCAGTAGACTGATCAGCATGTTCTTCTTTTGAAATTAAGGGAGCAGCACAAATGTTAACAGTTTGGTCCAAATTAGCAACAGGGTCATATACATCTTTCTGAACTTCAATTTGATGAACGGTTGCTTCAACATATATTATAGAACTTTTATCAACTTGATCTTCTAAGGAAATAGGAGATAAATTGATTTCTTCCTCGACACACAGAGGAGCTGACTCACAAACTATTTCCTGGCCCTCCATTGTAGCTTGAATATCAGTCATATCTTGAGATGTTTGAAAACTATCAATCGTTAGTTTGGCCCTTTCTGCTGCTTCATGTAGTATATTTTCAGTATGTTTCTTTTGGTCTTCTAAAGTCTTGATGCTTGCATCTTCTTCTGGCACAGGAGTAGCTTGTTCAGTTGACACAACTGACCCACCTAATTGTGAAACGGCAGATATCATTTCAGTTGTCTCTTCAGCACATGAATTTTCTATTGCTTCTTCAAGAGCAGTTAAAGCTTCTGATGTCAATTCCATCTCATTAAGTAATGTGTTTGGTATTTCAGTCATAACCTGCGAGACAGTGCTTAGAACTATCATTTCTTCAACAGTGACTTCTGTTTTTATTCTTTCAGCAGCTTCTTCAGTTTCTTTTGCATGCTCAATAGTCTCAGAAACAGATGCGCTAATCCAAGATGGTGACCTTTCTTCAAGACTGGTGATTGCTCTTTCTCCTTCTATTACTGTAACAGTAACAGCATGAATTAGTTCTTCAGTAGATTTTTCTAAAGATTCTTGTGGTTTTCCTAAAACAGTTGGTAAAGCTTCACCTAAAGCTTTCTGAGCATCAAGCTTTTCTTGTTCTGCAGCATCAAACTCTGATAAAGGAACTACTGCAGGTTCATCAGAATCATCTTCAGCAGCTTCACTTAATGGTTGACCAGTTTCATTTGTAGCTGCATGTTCTTGTTTGCCATCAGATTTTTTCTTTTTTCTCCCTGGAATCAATTTCTTAAATGAAACCCAAGTTTCTTCTTTTCCAGCTTCACCCTCTGAGGTTGATTGTTCTGCATTAGCTGCCGCAGTTTCATCAGTTTTCTCTTCTACTCTTGTTCTTGACTTGCGTCTAGGAGTCACAAGTCGTTTAAAAGACTGCCAAGTAGATACTCCATCTCCTTCTGTAGGACTGCCAGCTTGATCTGGTGATGTACTCTCTTGGTTCTGTTGTTCTTGTGAACTTGTAATGGGGCTGTCAGAATCTATCTCTTTAGCTGGTTGAACATCTTCAGTTTTCTTTGATTCATCTTGAGATTTTATCCCTTCATCTTCATCTGAATCTGAGGTCTTTCTTCCTCTTTTCTTAGACGAACCAACACATATCAAAGCTTCCCATGACACTGAGCTGTCAACTTTCTTCTTACTTTCCTCTGTGCTTTTTTCAAGTTTTTGCTCTTCATTGGTTTCTTTGGGTTCTTCCAGACTTTCCACAACACCAGCACTCTCAGTGGAAGACATAGTTGAAGTTTTGGCCTTTTCAACCTCATCTTCCTTATCACTTTCAGATGGTCGCTTTGGTCGTCTTTTTGGTGTGACAAGTTTCTTAAATGAAGCCCATGGTGTGATTCCATCCTTTTTTCTCTCACCATCAGATGTAGTTCCTTCTCCTTCTGCCTCTGCAGCCTGTTGTGGGTCATCTAATGGTTTATCTGTGGGAGATGTCTCTGCTGACTCATCTGGAGAAGATGGGGAGCTATCTCCACCATCTATTTCTATAGCCTCTGGAGATTCAGATGAAACAGCTTCTGTTGCAACCTCTACCTTGTTTTCCTCTTCTTTTTTACTTTTACTTTTCTTCCCTGATAGTTTCCTTAGGCCAGAACTACTAAAAAGCTTTTTCAATGGACTTCCTTGAATTTTGGCTTTTTCTTGTGAAGACAACAGTTCGGCCTCTGTGGTGATGGCTTCCTGACTTTTCTCCTGCTCTCCAGATTCAATACTTGAAGTATTTGTGGTTGATCATTATCCACGTTTCCAGAATCAGATGTTCCTTGCAAGTCTTCACTTATTCCTTCTGCAGTTGTTGACTTAGAAGCTGCAGCAATTTCATCAGTTATCTGGGATTCAACATTATCTTTCAAGGTATCAGCTTCAGATTTTAGATTTGGCACTGCAGTTTCTTCTGGGAGTGAAGTTGCCGTTTCAGATGTATTTTCTGCATTTTCTGTTATTGGAGTAATGTCTTCGTCTACTTTTCCGCACTCTTCTAATTTGACTTCTGCTTCATTATTAGGTGAAGGTGATTCTTCTTTTGATTTTTCTTCTGCCGCAGTTTGAATATTTTCCTCAGATACTTTGGACTCTTCACTTGGGGATTTACTTAACTTCTGTTGAGGAGACAGGTTGACATCTGGTTGTATTTCAGTTGCACTCTCTTCTTTTAAAGTTTCAGGTGCTTCAGCCTTTTCCTGCTCAGCTTTGATATACTTCTCAACTTCTTGGGGATCTTCCTCCTTGGACTTCCTAAAGCTTGTCTTTTTCCTTAGTCCAGCCCATCCTTGTGTAAAAAATCTCCTAAATGGAGAAGATGTTTCAGTGACAGCTGGATTTGTAGGAGACTCTGGGGACTTCTTTTCTACCTCAGGTTCTTCCTCTTTCTCTTGATTTTCATCCGGTATCTCTTTTGGACTTTCAGCAACCTTTACTGTCTCTTCTGCATTTTCAGCAGGCTGCTCAGTATCTTTGTTCTCCTGTTGACTTTCTTTCTTTCCATCATCTGTAATATCAGTAGGTTCTTCTTGTTTGTCTGTGCCATTTACTTCAACCTCATCTTTCTTCACAGTCAGGAGTTGAACTGGATCAGATTTTTCAGATTTCTCCTTTTTCACTGTGAATTTGAAGCCAACAAATTTAAAGACTTTCTTGAACCCTACTTCATTGGTCTGATTTCCATTAGCTTGATCTGGAGATTTTGCCTTCTCTTCAGACTCCGGTGTTAGATCTGCGGTTTCAGCTGTCTCATCTTGCCCATTTTCCTTTGCAGTTTCTGTTGGAGTGGTATCATTGTGCACAACACCCATATTTTCTGCAGGTTCCTCTTCTAGTGTCACACTTGCTGGTTCTTGTTGCTCAACTGCAACGAGAAGAAATCACTTGTTAGAACTGTTACACAATTATATCAGCTATGTTTAATAGCACTTATTCTGGTAATAGTATAATTTTTGTACATTATGAAACAAAGAAGAAATTTAAATGAATTCAATTAATTATTCAAAACCAGCACAATAACATATTTGTATACATCTTAAGATATGTTAAGATTGGCATTGTCAATTCATCATATTTCCATTTCTGCATGCGGTTCTATCTAAGCAGCACGCCCACTGTCTTGGGGTTATATTTGACTCCGCTCTTTCCTTCATTCCCTACATTTAATCATTCACTCACTCATGCTACCTGCACCTCAAAACCTCAACCTCTTCTCACCATAGACTCTGCAAAAATGTTTACTGTTGCTCTTATTCATTCTCGTCTGGATTATTGTAACACTCCACCAATCAGACTCCTTCTAATTAAACCCTTCCCTCTCCAACCAATCCTGAATGCAGCAACCAGAATCATATTCCTCTTCAATACGCTACACTGGTGCCTCTATCCTGTGATTACACTAGTTGCCCATCTGCTATAGCGTACAATACAAACTTACCACTTCTCACCCACAAAGCGCTCTAGAGGAATGCACTGTTCTAAATCGCCATCATCTCTATGTATCACCCTATCTGTGCCCTCTTTTTTCCTAATGACCTATGAATGACATCATCTACAATCCGAACTTCCAACTGCCATCTTGAAGACTTCTTGCAAGCTGTGCCATTTTCTGGAATGTATTACCTAGAATAATTCGATCAATTCATAATACCCACAGTTTTAAGCGTGTTATAAGCAATTATTAAGTTTAATTATTTAAGTTATTAAGTTATAAGCAAATTTTTTTAGGCTGAACTATCACCTCACTTATCTATATATTCCCATTTTGTTCTTACAAAATTTAATTCCAAATATCATATCTCATCTGTTTACACCCTCCATGCACTTGATAGCACTCAGTATCTGTACACTTTACTGTTTGGTGATTGGGTTATGCAGTATCATTTGAATACCTATTATATTGATGGCTAGACCAGACAATACAATCACTTTTCACCATGCACATTTTGTGCCTCTGCTATTTCTCCAAAAGACTAAGTTTGTGAGCAGGGCCCTCGCACCTCTAGGTATCTGTTCCATTTTTTGTTATTTCTGTAATTTCTCATACTGTCTATACATGTCCCCTCTGCATTGTAAAGTGTTGTGGAATATGTTGGTGCTATATAATTAAAAATTATTATTACATATGAAAAACTTCCACTTTAGATCATACCACTTTATATAAAAAATGACATAGGTGTGTATACAGCTTAAACCAGAGGGGCCATTTATAAAAATACAGTGGATTTTTTCTATATATGTTATAGGAATATTTTGCAATTTAGACAAGTTAAGGGACAAAAGTAATGAAAAGTTGCACATTGTATGAGAACTAAGCTGCACATGAGACCTATTACCATAGAATTTCCAGCATATTTCATTTAAATGTTCCCTTTTTTTGTTCATCGTGAGTTAAACACACAATCACCAAGGTTACATCTCCTAATTTATGAAAAGGTTTGGTTTAATGTCCAATTTGACATATTGTGAAATAGCGATTGTATATAACTACACACTAGGTGGCGCCATATGCCTAGCTTGACTCCATTTCTCAGCGATTAACATTGGGTGTAATCAGAAAAAAAGTGCTGTAAGCAATGGTCTAAATTTGGATTGAAAATGTGTGAAGTGAATAGGAGTAGATTAGGACTGAGTGGCCCGTACACAATACATGGCTGTTGGAAGGCAGCTTTGTCGCTTGCTCTAGTTGGTTTAGCTCTATAAGAAGAAAACAATGGGCAGTCTGAAATGGGACATACCATACCTTATCTTACTAACATCATCTAGGGAGCGTCAGGAGGCCCTCATAGCCATTAGACTAAGGGTCCCGTCACACTTGGCGATGTTCCAGCGATCCCGACAACGATACGACCTGGTAAGGATCGCTGGAACGTCGCTACGTGGTCACTGGTGAGATGTCAAACAGTCAGATCTACTGAACGACACAGCAACAATACGGCGACCCGTATTATGACCTTGGCAATCGTTGGGACTTTTTTCACACAGCACTTAGTCTGACGACACAGACCTAAGTGGCTGAGTTCTGAGTCGCCAACGAGGTCGTCGTTAAGACGTCAAACACACCGATGCATGCTGCCCAGCGGGAGCCTGACGATCAAAAAATGGTCCAGGCCATTCTGACATGATTGGCGATGTCACAGCAGGGGCCCAGCCACTGCTACGTGTCAAACATAGCAAGATCGCTGGCGAGGTGACGCAACAGCGATCTCGCTATGTGTGACAGGGGGCTTAACATGAGGTGAGCCCACCAATATTGATAGGTTCGGCCATCATTAGTGTAATGTGTATGGACCTTATAGGTGCTTTTATACTGCGCAATTATCATGAAACAATCGTTCCTAGGATAATCGAGAAGTATAAACAGATTGACGATCACGGATGAATGAGTAAAAAGCTTGTTTTCTGGCTAAGTTTATGATTTGGTTTACACAAAAGATTGTTTAGTATCCATATAACGTGGTCAGCCTGAATAAACAAGCTATGAATGATCAGCAATCATGCAATCAGCTAACGTTCGTTTAATGTTGCACATCGCACAGTGCATTGGACCCTAAGGTTCATTGTGCCATCTTTAGTTTATTCTGTCCTTAAAGGAGTTGTCCAGAACATTTGTACAAGTGACTAGAGATGAACGCACACCACAATGCTCGTTACTCGTAATGAACAGTTTGATGCTCGGATGGGTTTGACCATAGTATAATGGAGTCAACGGGGAACTCCAGCATTTTTCTGAGAACTCTTCAGCATTCACCTCCATTTTACTCGGGTACTTTCCAAGTGCCAAGCACTCAAGGATAGTAGTGCTCACTCATCATTATTACAAATTAGCTATCTGCAGGTTAGGCTGCTTCAGACTTGCAGATACATCTGCAGCGTTTTGCAGATGCATCTGCAAGCATCTGCATGCAGACCGCGGCCCTATGTTTATAATGGAGCGCACGGCGGTCTGCAGATGCTTGCAGACCGCCGTGCGCTCTCATTGCCCGCCAATAGTGATCTGTGTGCAGGCGGATGCCTGCGCACAAATCACACATCTCGCGTCCTGGTGCGGGCGAGAGTGGTGATTGTGCGCAGGCATCCGCCTGCGCACAGATCACTAATGGCGGGCAATGAGAGCGCACGGCGGTCTGCAAGCATCTGCAGACCGCCGTGCGCTCCATTATAAACATAGGGGCCGCGGTCTGCATGCAGATGCTTGCAGATGCATCTGCAAAACGCTGCAGATGCATCTGCAAGTCTGAAGGCAGCCTTAGGTTATCAATGTATAATTGGTGGGTGTGTAACACCTGGCACTCCTGCTGTTCAGCTGTCCCAGGTGGCCGCTCGATTTGATCAGTCGCGCAGTGGAACAGCACAGCTCTGTCAACTATTGTGTCTACAGTGGGGGTACTACACATACACCCTATTTTTGGAATAGGTGAGGATGTGCAGTACCTGGTGGCAACTATTAAACATTTGATGCAGCTGTGCAGTGCAATTTCACAATAGATCACATCCGCCTGGCGACACTGAGGACAGCTGAGCGACAAGCGTGCCAGGTGTTGCACCTCCCCCTCCCCAAATCAGGTATTAATTACCTATTTCAAGGGTAGGACATCCTTAGAAGAGTTTTAGACAATCCCTTTAAGTTAAAGCTTCACTCCATCATTTTATTTACTGTATTATTGCACCGCTTGAGGGGTGGTTTTAATCTAATTCCTCTGACTCCTATCGATACCCGTCTTCTGGCAGCTTCATCTTTTATCTAGCTGCACTTAGGCTGGTCTGGGATTTGTGACCTGCTGGCACATACAGTGTTTCATGGAGCTCGCCAGAGGTCCCAACTACACACATCTCTGTGACAGCATGGTCCTGGCCTCGTTGTGGCTCTCATAGACATGCATTGAGCTCTCATGATGTAACTTCTGACTTCAGAGGTTACAAGTTCAAGATGGCACTGCGGGACTATAGCGTTGTCTATAACTGTTAAAGACTAATGATTAGCAAAAGTGCTCATTCCTTGAAACAAGCAGGCCTAACACGTGAACCCGCTTGATTTAAGTAATGAGCATAATGTAAGTCTATATTTTTTCAGCAAACCCCAGGAAGTGTTGATTGAGGGGTTAAATCACTGAAATGGATGAAACAGCACTTAAATGGAATGGCAACATCATGGGGAAGGCGATTGAATGCATCTCTTGACTCCAGGTTGATGCTGGGAAGTAAAAAACTGAATAAGTAAAATGAAAAAAAAAAAAATTGTTGAGTCCCCTCATGTTAAGATAACTCCTGCAGACTAATATAACCAGGCTGGGAAGGCAAATATTTATTGGGCCCTTTCCAGCCTAAATACACCAGTCTGCAGCCGCCCCAGAAATGGCACATCACTTTAGATGCACTATTTATGGCAATTCACCCGACTCTTCCTGAGTACCCTGTGCAGTGGCAATCAGTGTGATAGGTTAATGGGGTTGATGTCAGCTGTGAATTGTCAGCTTGCATCAAGTTTTGGCGTTAATAGGAATTTTCAGACACCCAATTATAACCAGTAAGGCTGCCTTCAGACTGCGGCAGCGTCCGGTCCAGGGCTGTCAGGAGTGACAGCTGGAGCGGAGTTTTTCTGCATAGGATAGTATCGGGCTGCATGGAGCTGGATCGCGCCGGGTGGTAATTAGCTGCTATCCGCTGCCAGCTCGCGGATGAATCCTGCAGAAGTGGGGATTTGTCTGCGATTCAAAAACGTGCATGCAAGTTTTGGAGTCGCAGACAAATCCCCACTCTGCAGATACATCCGCGAGCTGGCAGCGGATAGCAGCTAATTACCACCGTGCTCCGTGCAGCCGACAGGATTCTATGCAAAAAAACTCGCTCCAGCTGTCACTCCTGACAGCCCGGACCGGACGCTGCCGCAGTTGAAGGCAGCCTTAGTGTGAAGCTGAAAAAAAAAACTGAAAATATTTTACTTGAATTAAGTCTCCCCCACTTTCCTTCATCTAGAAATAAAAAAAAAAAATCTCCACAAAGCTCTGACATAATCCACGATCTATGACTGCAGCTCCAGCGACTGTGATTAATAGTAAATAACAGCTATTCACTTAAGTCAGATAATGACTACAATTGCAGTCAGTGCTGCTAGCTCAATGCTGCGGTCAGCGAAACTCATCAGCTCTGATGGGAGTTGTCGTCACCCGCTGCCTGTGAATTTACTGCTATTCACAAGAGTCCTGAATCATGATTGTGTTAAAGCTTCATTCACTTCAATTCAATTTGTTCGTTGCACTTTACATTTTTTAATCTAATTTGACATGTGTTCTTATTGGCACTTTTTAATCGAATCTTATTAAATGTAAGAATTTAAAAAAAAAATACTTTTTGTGTAAATTTAAAACTTCATGGGAACATTTACTTTTAATACATTTTTAATAAATTAATGATTGGAGGATACAAGTTTGGGGGAGTCTTTTTTCAAATAAACATTTTTTTTCCTGTTTGTGTGCATGTTTTTTTTAACTTTACACTTACTGGGTTAGGTTAGTAATGGGGGGGGGGTGTCTGATAGCCATTACGAACATCAGTCATTTGATGCCAGCCAAAAATTCACAGCTAATATCAACCCCCATTAACCTATTACCCCTAATGCCACTGCACGATTGCAATCATGAAGAGACTAGGCAAAGTGGCTGAATTGGCATAACTAATGGCTTCACCAATTCTAGGGCAGCTGTGGGCTTGTCTATTTAGGCTGGGAAGCTCCAAATAACCATGGTCTTCCCGACCTGATATTACCAGCCCACAGGTGTCTGCTTTACGTTGGCTGGTTATCAAAATTATTGGGAATCACAGTTTTTATTATCAATTTATACATAAATTAAAAAAAAAAAGGCCTTGAGTCCCCTCTATTTTGATATCCAGCCTTTGGTAAAGCAGAGAGCGACTGGCTGTAGCTCACTGCTTTGCCAAAGCAAACATGAATGCAGACAGGAACGTAACGACCGGGGTCAAAGCAGTCATGGCTGCGACCGGGCCCAGGGCTAGAGGGGCCCGCTGCTCCAGCTGGATTTGTGACCTCACTGAGGACACACATCCAGCTGAAATGCATCACAGTGCAGAGACCCGTCGGGTCCCTGTACTAAACTGCCTTCACACTTGCGTTTGTCTGCATGCAGAGGGCATGCAGACGCAAACGCAGGCAAACGCAGCCCATAATAATGTGAACGCAGTGGAGAATCTCCACGTGTTCACATTACTATGGTGCCCCGGCAGCCAATCAGCTGTCTCTGGGGGCGGCCGGGAGGAGGAGATCATCGGCAGAGATCTCCTCCCGGCACAGCTGGTCTCCCGCCGGTGTCAGCGGGGAGATACAGCTGATCTGACACTGTTTAAATCTCCCGCACTAACACCGAATATGGTGATATCAGCCGGGAGATATGAAACAGCTGATTGCTGCTTCAAATCTCCCGTGCCGACATCACCCTATTTGGTGTCAGAGCGGGAGATTTAAACAGCTGTCAGATCAGCTGTATCTCCCGCTGACACCGGCGGGAATCAGCTGTGACTCTGCATGATCTCCCGGTGGCCGCCGGTGATCACCGACAGCCACCGGGAGAGATTTCAATGAGATCCGCAGTGTTCTCCTGTGGCGTCATGCAGAGGACACTGCAGATCCATTGAGATCCATGTATTTTTTGTGCGCTTGCGGGCACTTGCGGATAGAACAAGCGCCGCTAACGCACAAAAAAATGCTGCATGCTGTGTTTGGAGTTCGGTCGAAGGGCGTATAAATTATGCGCACCCGAACGCAAATGCGGCCAAACGCAGGCACATGAGTTCCCATGTTAAACATAGGAACGCATGTGCGCAAGCGTTTGGTGCGCTGCGCTCCAAACGCAAATGTGAAGGCAGCCTAAGATACAAGCTGCCGACACATGCACAGTAGTGGCCTTGAGCCATCGGATGTGCAGCAACAGGGACCCACGCCTGAGAGTGACATCATTTTAATGCTCGGGCCCCCTGTCCCTGCAATTCAATGTCAGCTGCCAGGACGGCCAATGTGCACTGGCTATGGTAGGACACTGGGCGAATTGGGAGCAGAGGAAAGGCAGTGGAATGTGTTGTTTTCAGTTATGCATTAGGGACAGAACAGGGATAGATGTACAAGGATGGTGACCATTTAAACCAGTATGGGGACATATATACAAGGAGGACCATATATACCAGGAAGGGGACACATAACTACCATGATGACCATATATACCAGGAAGGGGACATATATACACAAAGAGGACCATATATACCAGGAAGGAGACATATATAAAGCAAGGAGGACCATATATACAAAGAGAACCATATATACCAGGAAAGGCAGATATATACCAGTAGGAGGATCATATATATAACGTAGGAGGACGATATATACCAGGACAGGGATCATATATAGCAGGAAAGTTACAAGGGCCCATGCATCTGACCAACGTGTGTGGGAGGGGGGCCCATGTCCAATTTCGCACAGGGGCCTATCAGAGTCTAGTTACACCACTGAATGCAAATATCTAGTTTTCTTAGATGAGAAAATAATTTTTCCTCGTTAACACAGAAAGGGAGGAAGCTATCGAGGTACAAAATAACAAATCTGTCAAGATAGCAATGACTCTGAACAGCAGAAAGAGATAAGAGAATGCTGACCCTGAAATAAGTAAACCGAATGCTTAAGAAAGGACCTTTGTCAAATATTTCATGTTGAACTGGAAATGTAATAAAATAGGGGCTGCAGAGCAGAAGAAATTTTTTTTATATCACTTCTCCATTGCGGAGAGATCAGCAGTCAAAGTATTTAGCACCTCAATTTTCATTAAGTCCAAGTGGTCCTTGAGGGAGTTTTCCTTGGGGCTGCGAACTACACTCACGTTAGTGTAGGGCATGTTCTTTCTCCTCTGTGTCGCTGCCTGCTTATGAAGACGTACACAATCCAGTGAAAACGTTCTGATATCTCCCACTTGGACTTAAGGAAAATGAACTCACTTGGTGTCAAATTCTATGTTTGCTAAAATATATGCAACAAAGAGGCAAAACTTAAAAAAGATGTGAAAGCTCTTTTCCAAAGCAGATCTCCAGGATCCCTCACACTATTTGTGTGGCTGTGTGGCAGCAGTTGCCTCCACCTTTGCTCACAGATGTTTTTAGTTTTTTGTTTTTTTTTTTATAGTTAAAGGGAACCAATTAGCTAGTTTATATTCCCCCCCCAAGCTATCACTATCTGTCCCTGCAGTTTCATAGTATATTCCTAAGCATCCCTGTCTGACCTAAGTGTAGTTGATAAAAAGCATTTTAGAACTTACAATTTTGTATGTAAATGAGGCAGTGACTAGTCTTTAGGGGCATTGTTTATGTGCCCATGCTCGCCTTCCTTCCATGGCTATCACTCCTCGGTGGCGGAAGGAAGGTGACCATGGACATAAAAGTAACGCCCCTAAAGACAGGTGCCTCACTTACATGCAAAATTGTAAGTTATAAAATGCTTTTTATCAGCGATAACACTACACTTTTAGGTCAGAGAAGGATGCTTAGGAATATACTATGAAGCTGGGGGATGGATGGTGATAGTATGGGGGGCATAAACTAGGTGATTGGTTCCCTTTAATAATTATTATATTCTTTCCCAAAAAGATTGACTGAGGTAAAAGAAAAGGATCTTCATGCACCATTGTTTTAAAAACCCTTTTGAATTGATGACGGTTTTCAAATTTTGCATAAATTAAGTAAATATGTATAAATCTGCAGTTAATCGCTAGACAAAAAAACAAAAGCTCATTCGTCAAGTAATTGGATCATTCATGACGACACTAAAGTCATTGTTTTTGGCAGCACATCGTTCTGTTTAAGCAAAATATGTGCTGTCAATAACTATTGATATACTATAAGCAAAGAACAATTACAATAAAGGGAACCTGTCAGCTTGTTTTACCCCCTATCCCACCACTACCTGTCCCTGCACCTTGCTAGCTCATCCCTAACCATTCCTCTCTGAGCTAAAACTGCTCTATAAAGCTTTAGAAAAACGATTACTTTCATTTTCCTTTGAATATGAGGCCTCCAGTCTACGGAATAGACTGAAATGGGCAGTCTATGGGTCTCCACCCCCCTTGCTACTCTTACCACACCCTGCTGGGCATCATCATTTCTTCTCCTGTACGTCCCTTATTTTGAAATTCCCACCTCCTCATAATATGATACAGAGGACGTCAGTGCCGTTCCTGCGTAGTGTGCGGGTGTATGGGCTGTACAGACTGGCAATGGCGCATGCGCAGTGCGCATATTGAAGGCGGGCCATACACCTGATAAGCCCCCACAATGCACCAGACTGGAACTGACATCTGACTGCGTGTCATACTATGAGGAGGAGGCAGTAATTTCAAAATAGGGGGTGCACAGGAGAAGGAGTGATGACACCCAGCGGGGCATGCTATAAGAGCCTGCGGGGAGGGATGGAGACCCAGAGACTGTCTACCTCAGTCTATGCCATAGCCTGGAGGCCTCATTAACATAGGAAAATGTAAGTTAATAAATCATTTTCTAAAGCATTATAGTGCAGTTTTAGGTCAGAGCGATGGTTAGGGATGAGCTAGCAAGGTGCAGGGACAGGAAGTGGTAGGATAGGGGGCTAAAACAAGCTGACAGGTTTCCTTTAACAACTGTTCTGTGCACATAGAATTCTGGTGTAAGCTAGGGGATGCACAACCTGCGGCATTTTGTGTGGCCCCTAACTTTCTGTATATAGTAGATTCCACCTCAAAGAGTAGAAAAGTAGCACACTACTCAAAAGCAGGTGGGCAAACACAAACTGACTTCTGATTAGCACTCCAGACAGGCATATGTGAGTTGAAATGTTGGCTGCCTATGTGCCTAACTGACCCGAGACGTTTCTTTTATTATTATTAATGACACAACATAAACATGTGGCTTTTGCTGTGATTTTTAGGTGTAAAGATGGGGTTTGATCCTGCCACAACCTCCAGCAGGAATGTAGGGCCTGAGAAATCAGAGATTAATCCTTCCATGGTGTCTCCGATAGATCCAGAAATCCACAGGTTGGGAGACAAATGTAAAAGGAGATATAGTAGTAGGTGAAGGTAACTATGTGGATTGCAGGGGCTGATTTATTAGTCCAACAATGGAGTAGTAGCAGAGGTGGTTCCAGTCTCATTAAAGGGATCCTGTCACCCCCAAAACGCCTCCTAAACTATTAAAACATGTCCCTAGAGCATATTATCACTTATCCTACATTCCTTTTGGCTCATAAATGCATCTAGTGAAAATGTATAAAAACGTTATTAAACTCACTCATTAGGTATGTTAATGAGTGGCTACTATATTCATAGTCACCCAGGCAGGCTCTGCTCCTCATAATACCACGCCTCAATAGGCGTGATCTTGAATGCTGATTGAAATGTGCGCTTCCCCGCTCTCCTCTGTGCCGGTGGGGCTGCAGTGCGGCTGTATGACGTGAATCGCGTCATTTCCGGCTTTGGGTGACGTGTGTACACCCTCGCCGCTCTGTTATGCCTCCAGCACGCATGCGCAGTGCGGGGCTTGATGCTAACAGAGCGGCGCGGGTGTACACACGTCACCCGAAGTCGGAAATGACGCGATTCGCGTAATACAGCCGCACTGCAGCCCCACCGGCACAGAGGAGAGCGGGGAGGCGCACATTTGAATCAGCGCCTGGGTGACTATGAATATAGTAGCCATTCATTAACATACCTAATGAGTGAGTTTAATAACATTTTTATGCATTTTCACTAGATGCATTTATGAGCCAAAAGGAGTGTAGGATAAGTGATAATATGCTCTAGGGACATGTTTTAATAGCTTATGAGGCGTTTTGAGGGGTGACAGGATCCCTTTAAGAAACACAGACACCATAGATTTTATGAACAACAATTATGGTAGGAACTTTTACTCCATATAAAATGCAAAGCTTACCATGTACATTTAGTTAACTCTCCCTCTTCTTAGCTTTGAGGGTATGTTAGCAGCAGGGATCCATAACTGGCTGTGGTTTGGTTGGTTTTCAAGTTTTCTGGGCTTTGTTATGTTCGGGCCTACCTTGAATTGGGAAGTACACTGTAGCATAGACTCTGCCTTTTCAAAGAACGTTTTCTGGATAAGGCGCAGCCTTTCTACGCTTTACTGCATGTAATCACTAGAGGACAGGAGCGGTCTGGAGCAGACCCACTGACTCCAGCGTTTATACATCTCTCCTAAAAACGCAGTGCACGCATCGTCACTATTGCATCTTCACTCCTGCGTCTGCAGCTGCATGAGCTCAACATTCCCAACTGCCCGAAAATCGACAACTGCTGTTTAGCTTCCTTTGACCATATAAGTAAATGGTAGTTTTGATAAAGGTCAGCAGAGGGCAGTGTGGGAATAGAAATGTTACAACTCTCAGAGCTAAGGTGTAGGGTTACAATACACTATAAAACACCACATGACAGATCAGAGAACATTTTAGTATTGCTTACTCTGGGTCACTACAATCTCTGCTGTACCACTACCACTGATCAAGTCAACCCAAGAGCATAATGCCAGCAGGTGCAGGCGTTGCAATCACACCAGGGCCCTGGAGCCTAGTCTGCCCCAAAAGTCCTTTTTGGCCTATAGAAAAAAGACTAATGTTATTAAATAGTTTTAATAATTGGGTACCCCATTGGAGCTTCTTCATTGGGGCCCATGAGCTTCAAGTTATGGCACTGATGTTACCTCTGTATAGAAATACGTAGATAGAAAGAGAATGGGGTTCTAGAGATTCCTAAAGCAGAACCTGTGCATTACTTCGAGTTAACACTTTGTAACCGAACAGTGACTGCTCCACTGGCAGTCAAGTAAAACTGCTGCAAATCTTCGGAATAGTGCTGTATATAAATATACTTCATTAGAAATACAATTTTAAGGGAATCTTTCAAAAGATTTTAGTGATGTGATATGAGAGCACCATGATGCAGGGCGAGAAACATTTACTCCAGTGATAGGTCACTTGCTAGGCTGTGTTTTGCTGTACATTATCACTAGAAAACTAGGTGTCTTATGGTCCAATAACGCTCCTACCACTGCCAATATACAATGAAAGAAAGCTCCCTATTAGTGGTGTGAGTGCAGTTACACAGGGCCCAGCAGTCCAAACTCTGCTAGATTTGCAGCAGAGAAAACTGATTTGAACTGATGCAGCCAGTAAACTAGGTGATATATCACTGGAATCAGGAACTCTGTCCTTACATCATTTTGCTATCAGATTTACTCAGTAAAAATCTGTTGACAGATTCCCTTTAAGGAGTGCTAATGGTAATAAAAATAATGTAAAATACAAGTTTTTTACAATAGCAAAGCATCGGACTTCAATTGTACATTAATAGTATAAATGGGTAATGTTAATTTATAACATTTTATTGAAGTATGAGTTTATGTTCACATAATGGTTTAAAATCCAACAAGCATCTTCGGAAGCAGAGATTTGTGCTTGACCTTTGGATAACACAGCTAGAGATTTGCTACAGACCCACAGGTGGATTAGCTTTATTGCAATTCAATGGGGATAATCTTCTGGAGGGAATAAAGGGGGTGTCACACGCGTCAATATCGCCTGCACGATATCGGCTGCACGTGACGTTGCAGCGATATTGACGCGTGTGACATACTGCATCAACCAGCGATAAATTGCTGGTTGATGATCGCCAGGTTTCAGAACCAGCTCTGAAACCTGGCGATTGTCGCCCGGTGGACACGCAGCATCGCTGCGTGTGACACCGGGACTAGCGATATTCCAGCTCCCAGCGCCTCTCACAAGCGCTGGGAGCTGGTCTCCAAGGTACACTGCGGGTAACTAGGCAGCGCGCGCTGCCTAGATACCCGACGTGTACCTTAGTTACCAGCCTCCTCCGCTCACCGGGTGAGCGGAGGAGGCTGGTAACTAAGGTACACGTCGGGTATCTAGGCAGCACGCGCTGCCTAGTTACCCGCAGTGTACCTTGGAGACCAGGCTGCTCCCGCTTCCAGCAGGCTGGCAGCGGGAGCAGGACATCGTGGAAACGATATTTAAATCGTTTCCATGATGTCACTGGTCAATTGATCGCTGGTGAGTCTGTCTGTGTGACAGCTCACCAGCAATCAGCCGTCAATGTCGTCAGCGATCAGATCGCTGACGACATTGACGCGTGTGACACCCCCTTAAGTGTATGGCTGGAGTCACATTAACGTACGGCATCCGATGCTAGAGAACTTTATATGGATGGGGTCACACTGAATTGAGGGAACTCCACTATCCTTAAAGGGAACCTGTCAGCTACTTTATGCCCCCAAACCTATGACTACTTGTCCTTGCAGCTTCCTACTACATCCCTAATCATTCCTGTCTGAGCTACAGTAAATGTGTAGCATAATGGTTGAACTTTTACATTTTCCCCCCAATTATGAGCCATAGTCTAGACATGTGGGTGTTCTCTCTGAATCCACTCTCAGCCTCACTGAATGATTAGCATGCTCCAGTGGCCATGATAACCTAATTTCCAAGCTGTGGGCTCCTTCCTGGTATGATGCCACAGAGCATCTATTTCCAGTCCTGAGCATTGTGGGTGAGTAATGGGGTGCACTCGCCAGCTTCAGAATGTGCAGTGCCCAAGCTCTGAAGCCAGCCAGTCCACCCAATAATCCCCCAAAATGTGCAGGGCTGGAAAAGGAAGTGCCATGGTGTCATACCAGGAAGGAGCCCACAGCTTGGAAATTAGGATATCACGGCCACCGGGGTGTGATAACCACGGAGTGAGGGGTAGAGTGGATTCAGAGAGAACACCCACACGTCTAGACTACAGCTCATAATTGGAGGGAAAATGTTAGTTATAAAAAGCATTTTTTCAACCATTATACTACACATTTAGGTCAGACAGGGAAGCTTAGGGATGTAGTAGGAAGCTGCGGGGACAAGTAGTGATAGGTTTGGGGGAATGAATGATCAGACAGGTTCTCTTTAAAGAGGAATTCATCAGAGGAGATACACCACATCATTCATTTATGCCTGTGGAACATACATGTTTAAAGTGGCAAAAATCCTTTAACAAATTACCGTAATTTGACGTGTTTGGTTTCCCTTCTTTGGTTTTAATACAAAGGATAATAATGGAAATAACTACGTGAATGATAGGGTTAAATGAAAACGATGTACAGTTTTCAGGGATGTAACAGATTGAATGTAAAGAACTCCATGTGCTTAAAGACATCCCTGTCGACATCTGGAGCTGGTTGACAACTCTCCCATGGGTTTCCTACAGCTAAGCTGGACATACTCCAAAAATTCCCAGCATTCTACGTTGATCAGATATGCTATGTACACACCCAAGTTCTCTCTCTTTGGACCCTCTAAGGCCCTTCACGCAGACCACATTTTGCAAACTGCGCATTTTTTCTACCGTCCTTTGTGTTTTCTACATATACTTTACATTACATTCCGTTCTTATGTTTTATATCATTGAAGGTAAAAGGCTGCCCAAAAGGATAATATTTTTCATTACTATTTGACTAGTGGTTAACGTTACTACTCTGGGACAATAACATTAATTTTACTCAAAATGCATTCCAAATGCTATATGGGATAAAGGTATGTGCAGTGGAGAAATTAGAATCAATCCATTATCCTATCCTCTAAACCGTTTTTTGTACCCCAGGCAATTTAAGCTCAGCTCTACCTTATGGTCAGGCCAATGCTAATGGTCTCTGGCTGTTCCTGCATGAATATTTATACAAAGCAAGTGGGTAGGTTAAGCTGGAAGGTGACAACTGTAAAATGAGGTTTGTGAAGACTTTATGAGAAACAGATTTTTATGATGTGGTTCATAGCATTAATGCACTACTCCAGAGTATTTTTGCCTTTATTTTAGCGCCGGAGTGGCACTTTAAATGTAAGCCTCTGCCCCGATCATATACTTACCTTCCAATGTCTACACCTCTTACACACACCACTCTGGTCCTGCAGTGCCATCTTGTGCCCGTAACTCTGGCTAACCGACAGTCAGAAGTTACATCACAAAAGCTCATTGTATTTTTATAAGTGCCAGAATGAGGCTGGAACAAGACTCCCATAGAGATGTACTGAGATGTGACCATCGGCGCACTCCATGAAGCACTAGAGCTTTTGGCAAGTCAGAAGTCCTACCAGACTGACAGTAGAGATGCTGGAAAAAGGTGCGGCCACTGGAAGGTATCAGACAAGGATCAGGGGACTTAGATTGAAAGCACCTCTACAGCAGTGCAATAAAACAATAATACTGAAGTGGTGCTTTAACCCCATCACGACCAAGGACGTAGAGGTCGCTGGAACAGTGTGGATCAATTTATCATTTAATAGCCACTGTCAATTATTGGAGCCCATTTACTACTCAAGAGAATGCGAGATAATGCACAGTTCCCTGACGCTACTATGCAATGTACAAAACTGCACTGTTCCGATTTCATGTATTTTTACATCCAGCTGCCATTAGAGCAGATAACAGTCGATCAGTTGGGGTGGCAGTTGTTGGATCCAGGATCAGATTCAGAGTAATCAGGGATCTGGGCAGTTTGGAAGGCAGGAGGTCCCTCAGCCCAATGTATCATGTGACATGTTACATGCTCCCCTATGATAGATCACCTGATGAACACACAGATGCCCATCTGCAGATATAAACTAAAAAAAAGACAGTGCCACGCAAGTTTTTTTTCCTTGTATGGAACCATACATAACATGTCTACACATAGATTAAATAAACACAGGATGAGCCCTCAAATAGCCCCTATATAAAACATGAGCCCTATTACATAGACCCCTATATACAGTATCAGCCTGATATAGCCGCCCTCTATATACAGGATGTGACTCACATAGACCTATATACAGTATGAGCCATTACACAGCCTTATATATACACAGTATAAACTCTCAAATAGCTCCTATATACAATATGAGCCCTCACATAGCCCCTTATATACAGTATGAGCTCCATATACCTCCCTATATACAGGATGATCTCCCACATAGCCCCACTAGACAGAATGAGCCTCCCAAATCTCTAACTGTATACAGGGCTCTTACACATCCCTATATACACCCTCACATAACTTCCTACATACAATATGAGCCCTCAAATAGTCCTTATATACAGTATGAACCCACAAGCAGCACCATATATATAGTATGAGCCCTTACATAGCTCCCTATGTACAGTATGGGTCCTTGCACATCCTATACAAGCAAAAAATAAAAAACCTGCACAACACATACTCCCTCCTGTTCCCCCAGCACACTTCTCTGGTCTTGTGGATCCACTCCTTCTCCTGACTAGCATGTACAAGCTATCGCCCGCCAACTAATGATATCATCAACCAGACACGTCGCAGAAGAGGTCCCCTGGAGCTGCACTGTGATTCTGTATTGCCAACGGTAAAGATCCTTGAAAGCTCCCAGCCTGGAGATGTGTGCTGCGATTGCGGTACACTAAAGGCCCTGTCACACATAACGAGATCGCTATTGGGATCACTGTTGCGTCACAAAATTCGTGATGCAACAGCGATGTAGTTCTGTGTGAGACGCACCAACGATCTGGCCCCTGCTGTGAGATCGTTGATGGTTACACACTGCTCTGGGTCATTCCTGCGTCGTTGTGCTCTAGCTGGGAACGCTGCATCATTGTGTTTGACAAAGATAATGAGCAACGATCCCAATGTTATGCTATGGAGAGAAAATTCACAACGACCTCGGTATAATTCTGGATCGCTAGTGCGTCGTTCTTCACACTGCTGTGAGATACCTGTTTGACATCTTACCAGCGATGTGTAAACGATGCACCAGCGATCTCTGCACATCGTTATCGGGATCGCTGATGTGTCGTTATGCGAGACTGGGCCTTAAGCATTATGATGAGGGCAATCTGGTCATGGGCTCACTTAGAGCCTTAGACAACAGACCATATTGCCCTCATTATAATCCACCTATAGTTGGAACTCTACTGGTGAAGAGACGCTGGGGATATCAGCAGCTAGGAGACGTTTTGTATGGAATTTTTAATTAAAAAAAAAAATTTAAAACTTTGACGAGCAATCTAAACAAGTTAAGGAAAAAACTAATGTAATCTGGTCAGACATTCCAATTTTAGTGACATCAAATAGTCGTCTTGCGTAATAATTTCCTGACAAAAATCCTTTTCTTTAATGGGGAGTTAGAGCCCCTATGCACATTAAGGCCCCGTTACACGTAACAACGCTGCAGTGATCCCGACAACGATCCGACCTGGCCGGGATTGCTTGTGCGTCACTACATGGTGGCTGGTGAGATCCACACAGGCAGACTTACCAGCGATTACCCAGCGATGCGCAACAACCCGACACTCGTTGGGATCTGTTAGGTTCTCGGGTGAACCATGGAGCTCTCTGGTTGTTGCCCGTGTCACACACAGCGATCCAGCATGCCCAGCAGGAGATCGCCGATCAAAAAATAGTCCAGGCAATTCATTAACGATCAGCGATCTAGCGGGGGGGGGCGATCACTGGTGCGTGTCACACACACAGCAATATCACTGGCGAGGTCACTGCTACGTCACAAAACCTGTTGATATCGTTAGCGATATTGCTATGTGTAACGGGGCCTTTAGGCAAATAGGTTGACTGAACCCACTATTATTGAAGGGTTGCAGATGATTGTCCAATGTGTATGATGGTCAGGAGAGAAGGTGCATGTCCTATTTCTGACTGCAGATCATATTTTTTCCTAGAGATAAGCTGTTGGCTACTGTGTCAGTATGGCCGATTTCACACTTGCGTCCGGTACGCAGCCAAACGCACGCGTACTGCGTCCCTATGTTTAACATTGGGATGCATGGTACCCGCATTTGGCTGGGTTCGCATTCATTGCGTTTAGGTGCGTTAATCTCGGCGCCCTCCGAAAGCAACATGTTGCATTTATGTGTGGCACGGGATGCTTGGTTTGTACGCAAGCATCCTGACGGGCACAAACAATGCATAGAGATGAATGCAGATGCAATGCCATCTGCAGGTCACCGCAGCGAGCGCAATGTTTTTTTTTTATTAAAGGGTGCGTTCACATGCTGCGTATTTGCGTATTTTTACGCCAGTGCTGTTGCAGTTTTTATAGCCAAAACCAGAAGTGGAACAATCAGAGGAAAAGTCTAAGGGTACGGACACACATCCGTGAAACTCGGAACATTGTAGTGCAAGTTAAAATCGCATTGCAGTCGGACCAATGTTATTCAATGTCTGAGAACACATTTCCGAGTGTTGTATGATTTTTTCTCATCCGATTTACGGACGTTAAAGTAGTCGCAACATGCTGCGACAGTATGCGATTCACGTCCGAGACTCGCCAATGCAAGTCTATGGGTCCTACAAAAATCACAGACCACAGTTGGAGCACAGTCGGACCATCCAACTCTGATCAGAGTTTTCACAGCTGAAACAATTGCCAAGCTGATTTCATTAAAAAAAAATAAATCGTATGCAACTCTTGGATTGCACTTGGATCACACTCTGATTACTGTTGGACAGCTGTCGGATGTGATCTCAGCAAATGTTGGATAGTAACATCACTGTTGGATGCAAAACAGATCAAAACTCTGACAAAAGTCGTCCGACTCTCGGATCCGAGAATCGGAGCGTTTTTTCACTCGCATGTGTCTGTACCCTTGATACATTACCATTCTGTAGCTCAGACAACTGTACAAACTGCACCTGTAAATGATTATACAGTAACTAGCTGCTGAGGAAAAAAACGGATTGCACTCAGACAGCACTCGCAAGCCACATTGACCATAAGTCAGATGACACTCGTCCAACTTTTGGATCGTAGAATCGGAGCATTTTTAAACTCGGATGTGTATCCATACACTTGGACGTTTTTTCTCATCCAATTCACGGACATCAAAGCAGTCACAACATGCTGCTATAGTATGCGATTCACGGCCAAGACTCACCAATGCAAGTCTATGGGTCCTACAAAAATCACGGACCACAGTTGGACCCCAGTCGGACCATCCAACTCTGATCAGAGTTTTCACAGCTGAAACAATTGCCAAGCTGATTTCATTCAAAAATCGCATGCAGCTCTCGGATTGCTCTCGGACCACACTCTGATTACTGTTGGACAGCTCTCGCATGTGATCTCAGGAAATGTCAAACAGTATTATTATTATTATTATTATTATTTTATTATATAGTGCCATTAGGTTCCAGTAGCATCACTGTTGTGTGGGTTTACACGCTAGGATATCCTTGAAACGTCACAGATTTGTGATCGTTGAAAAGATATCGTTCGGGCGTCGTTGCGTGTAAATGAACGATATAGGATGAAAAGACTGTTGGATCGTTCATCCTAGATTTGAGATCCTGACCTCAAATCGATCGTTCGTTGTCCAATTAACGCTGCTTCAGGAAGCAGCATCGTCCAGTGCGACAGCTTTTTGAACGATCCTATTCCTGCCGCTTTATTACATCGCTCCTTCCTTCCTCTCCTATTTAACAGTTGTGCTGCTGCATAGGATATCGTAAACGATATTCTTGTGTGTGACAGCCACTAACGATGTTGGAATGATCACAGTCACGTGATCGTTCCAAGGATATCGTTTACGATATCCTAGCGTGTAAACTCACCATTGGATGCAAAACAGACCAAAAAACTTTGACAAAAGTCGTCCAACTCTCGGATCCATGAATCGGAGCGTTTTTCCACTCGCATGTGTGTCCGTACCCTAATTAGAAACAAAGTCCCTCCACTTCTTTGTATTTAATTCTACCCAAAACTGCTTTTTTTTATAATCAATGCCGCTCCTGGTTTTGGCTACAAAAACTGCAAGAGCACTTGCGTAAAAACACGCAGCGTGTGAACACACCTTAATGTATTCCTGATGTCATCCACAGCTCCTCCCAATCCCAACCGTTCTGGGGAAGATATATTGAGAGAGAGAGGGAGCGCTATGTAGTGGTGTCCTATGGGCACCAATGTATTTCTCTGGAGATTAGTTTTGTCAGCACATGCAGATAATCTGCACTGTGTTGACAGAATTAACTATGCGTTCGGCACTGCGTCTCCATCTGCACACAAGACGCAGAGGAGCCAAACGCAAATGTGAAAGTAGCCTAAGGGGTACTTCACACACAGCGATATCGCTGCAATGTCACAGGTTTTGTGACATTGCGGTGACCTCGCCAACTATATCGGCCCCCCGCTGGGAGATCGCCGATCAGTAACAAATGGCCCAAACCATTTTTCAATTGGCGATCTCCAGCTGGCCAGGCGGCGTCGGTGTGTGTGATAGGCAGACCTACCAGTGATCCCAGTCTGCCCCTGAGACCCTGAACGATCCCAACGACCGTCGGGTGTTGGCCACAGAATGGGGATCGCTGGTAAATCTACCTGTCTGGCATCTCACCAGCGACCACGTAGCGACGCACCAGCGATCCCTGCCAGGTCGGATCGTTGTCGGGAATCGCTGATGCTCGCTACATTTAACGGGGCCCTAAGTGGCTGTCAGCTCTTCCTATAGAGAATACAGGAGTGCTCGCCAAGTCTTCTTGTATATGGTGTAATTGAAGATAGCTGTAGCTTAAATGTAGTTCCTTACAAATCAATTAATCGTTTATTTGAGTGATAACAGTCTCTGACAGAATAAAAATGGTATATGAATGGATGACATAACTGGGAGCTCATGTTCATGAATATTATCTGTACAAGTGTTAAGATTTAATTCATGAGCTACACAGGAAGCAAGATCAGGAGCAGACCCCTAGCAATGTATACATACCTGCAGGGACGTAACTACAATAGGTGCAGGGGTTGCGATCGCAGCCTAGGGGGGCCCGAAAGTCTCATTGGCCTATAGAAAAAGACTAATGCTATTAAAGATTTGCAATAATTGGGGGCCCCGTTGGAGCTTTCGCATCGGGGCCACTAGGCCTGAAGTTACGCCACTTCATACCTGACTTCTCACTACAAAGGGACCAAATGATTTGCCTTTTTATTCTAGCCCCAAGTGTCTGGCCCTTAGTATGTTTGCCTTTCAGCTTAGATAAACAGCTTCAAAAGAAGCCAATCTTATTAACAACCACCATGGGTAGGGATAGCTATGGAGACTTCCTCTCCTGCAAATGATTTCCTTTTTAATAAAGAACTGTAATTCACATTCTGCATTTCCAGCAGTTGCACATCAAGAACATTCTTGTCATACAAGAGAACATTGATGAGCATTAACCATGATATATTTATTAGAGAATTTCCTCAAACCATGTATCAATAAGTTCATTCAGAATGATCCCACATGGGATTTCTAGTGTAGAACACACCTACAGAAGACACAATGGGTGCTGCCCCATGTGATGAATGAATAAGTGTCCTGTTTCACTAATACTGCTGCAACAGGAACTGACATTTTCCAATTTGGGGAGGTTCATTTAATTATTTATTGTAAAGACAAACTGAGTTTCACCTCTGGGGCAGTAATTACAGCATTAACCATCTAATGCTGAAACTGAATGTATGGAAGGATTAAAAGCAATCAGACTGGGCTGCTCCTTATTCAGGTTGAAACTCTATCGTCTCAGATTGTTCCTTGAAGCCAACCTATTAAACCTTCCCACATAATGAGCTGTGTATGTAACCGAAAATCGTTCTCTCTCAAATAGATATCCATATGGCGGAAAAAAAAGATGATCAAGTGTAATTAATGTACTGAACAGGGTGTGGCAGGAACCATTCGACTGTCCCAAAACGCTTATGACAATAGTATGCTTATTATTAGATTTCAATCTTCCCAATTGCATATTTTAGCCAATAGAAACAGGCTCAGATATATCTAACTCCTTCCTTCAACTAGCCAAAACAGATACAAGAGAAAAACCATTGGGCAAAACCTTGACTGACAAATCCAATGTATATGGCCAGCTTAAGTCCAAAAATGATATATCTAGATACATGAATAGATAAGGGCTAAAATGTTATCATTTGTATAAAAATCCCTCCTGAACCATCTTGTTGGTAGGTACGGAGACTTGTGAATCCAAGATTATATCATGAACAATGCAGGTTGGCTACCAACAGGCTTCTTTCTCAAGAGTTTGTTGAGACTAGTCAACTCCCTTTAATAATAACGATAATAATAATTTTTATTTCTATAGCGCTAACATATTTCGCAGCACTTTACAATTCAGAGCGTACTTGTACAAACATGACAAGACTTTACAGAGTAACACAAGGTTATTTTAGAAGAGTTATTTAGGTTGCATTATGCTTCATTCATCAATTTTTAAATCTAATATAGAAGTCTGTGCCAATTCTGGAATTCTGTGACCCAACATGTCCGATTATTCACGACACTCGGAAGCTTACAGAACTTAAAAAGCCATCTCTTCAAGAAAGTTTACAGCCTGTAATGAGGCCCCCCTCCGCTACCACTTCATCACCACCAAAGCTGCTGTAACCCCCCCCCCAACCATCTCCTCCATTATCCTGTAGATTGTAACCCCCAAGGGCAGGGTCCTCCCCACTCCTACCATACTGTCTAATTTATATCTGGATTTTGTAAGTAAAGTTCTATAAATAATAAAATAAATACATAGTTCACTACAATTCCAATTATCTTAGATCCCACAATCGACGTTGAAGGCTGTACAATATATTAGTAATACCAAAACCTTCCTACATTTAGTAATTGCCATCGTACCATCTTCACTAAGGGATTCGAGACCAGTAGTGTAACGTGAAGCTCATGGCCCGATGTAAAAGCTCAAACGGGTTCCAATTATTGCAAATCTTTAATAGCATTAGTCTTTTTCAATAGGCCAAAAGAGACTTTTGGGGCCCACTAGGCTCCAGGGCCCCAATGCGATTGCAAACCTTGCACCTATTGTGGTTACGTCCCTATTCGAAACACCAACATGTTCCAATTTAGGAAGTAATAAAGGCTCACTATGAAGTAAATGTTGTCACTGTGCCCATGCACGAAACTAGAAAGCCATCTCTATGAAAATCCAGCTCTTCACAATTCAATGGGATTACACATTACCACAGTATAGGAACTGGGACCACTCCCTGAGCCTCTGCCAGGAATGAGGATCTTATAGGACAATGAGGTGTTAGGAAAGGCAGGGTATGCCATTACAGCAGACAATCATACTAGAATCTACAAAGTTTTAAGAAAATGTTACGGCATGAAAATAATACTACTTAGTAAATCAGCTATATTAATAAAGAAGACTTTGACATTTTCTGCTAATTAGAAACAAATGAAGTGGCCGTAAACAGGAGAGGGTTAAGTTGGAAGATCTCCCTGGGGAATGGCAGTAGGATCACTTACAAATGAATTTCATTGTCAGACAGCACAGGACAGTGGCAGCTGACTAAGATCAGTAAGAAGACACCAAATCCTCAGAGTTAACCTCATAGTTCCCAGTTATTTAGTAGGTAAATATGATCCATGATGTTATAGTCTGGATCCCCATTTAAGGGATTTTTCATAGATAGTTTCTTGTACTTCACCAAAAAGCTTGCAGCCAATGCATTTCCAGTATTCGAGGAATATATGGACATTACATTACAGCGTTGTCAGTAAATGAGTGTTATTTTTTCGTGAAAAATTAAAACTTAAAAGTAAAAATTACAAAACCTTACACATCTTTTACTTAACACTTAGAAACCTCTAATCTCCACCTTCCCTATGTTATAGTATACCCTCCCCTACATGTACCCAGGGCTGGCTGGCCCAGGGGGCAGGGAGGCAAATGCCCCCCAGGCCAGTGGTCAACAGGGGCTGGCTGGCCCAGGAGGCAGAGGAGCAGATGCCCCCCAGGCCAGTGGTCTAGCAGCAGTTTTGGGGGCCACCCGGCTATCTGTCATGTTTTCCTGGGAGGCTGCCCTGCCCCTGAAGCTGACTGCACATGGGCCACTGCTGTGTGTTGGCCCCCCAGCCCAAAATTTGCCAACCCTTGCATGTACCTTGTATATCTATCTAAATGATGAAATGTGATCAACTTGGATCTCTCAGATCATTTACAAAGATGTCGGAAATAATTGTCACCTTATATGTGGTGGCAATCTGAAGAAACATGCAGCTATTGTAGTGAGACACACTTATCCTAAACAGTAGCTGGAGAACATGAAGGTAATAAGAGGAAACTATTCACAAACTATATAAATAAATAAGTATTATGAATGAATGTAGCAGCCTTTAAACAAGGGCTGGATAGTTTCCTCAGTACACAATACTGTGGGGATCATTTAGTGACAAAATATATATAAATAGTAGAGAAGAGATGAACTTGATGGACCTGGGTCTTTTTTCAACATATGTAACAAGAAAATGCAAATATTCTTAATATTTGCTTTATCCATATACTTGTCTGAACAAGGACTGATACTCCGACCAAAGGATGCACATAGCATTCATCACACACCTCCAGCCCATACTGATCATGATGAATATATATATATAGGTCTTACCAGTTAATGTAATTGTGCCAAGCATAATGTGTCCTCTGAGAGATCCTTATCCAAATACCACACAGCCAGTCCTCTGTATAGCTGCCAGGAGTAGTAGTGTAGTGTAGTAGTAGTAGTTGTATCCCAGGTTACTAGAGCAGACAGCAGCTGTCCTGCAGAGCTTTGCTTATAGCACAATCCAGCTATTGGGAAGAAAGTGTCTACATCCCAGTGTTGTCCCTGTGCTGTTCTTGGAGGGATGTGTGAAATGAGAGTGGAGCTTCCTTCACAAGCCTTTAACAACTTTCCTGACTGTGACTGCCTGAGTGCACCACAGCACTCCCCCTTCCTCCAACCCCACCCTGCCCTATTGTCTGCCAGCCCCCCAGACCCCCTGCAGAGGGCTTTAAATTGTTCAAACCCAAAGGTGGCTTAACAGTGACTCACCCTGATCCTCCATCCAGTGCATTACTTCATGAGGAATTAGCATTTGCAAACCAAAGACCTTCCCCCCTTATCTTTTGAACTTTCTTTACATACCATAGGAATCTCCTTTTCACTGGGAACCTGTGGGATTTAGCAAATGTAAATTGAACTTGTCTTTTATACTATTGTTCCTTTATTTCAGCTCAGACTTTACTCCAGACCAAGTAAACCTTTCAGAAGCAGAGGAGTTTACCTCCCCCACTACCTATAGAAAACGCCAAATGGGACAACAAATGCACAAGAATCCCTTGTTTGGTTTGTGATAAAGGACTTTTCTAGATATCAAGTTACATTTGCACCTAGAATTTAAGGATTAGGTTTACAATTTATTATAAAGAGTGTGATGATATATATGTAAAAGACATTAATCGGTAATGAGGGTGGACAGTTCAGTATGTCTGCTGAACGATTGTGTGATTGAGGCACAATATGTTGTAAAGGCATCTCTATCACATATGTACAAATATATATAATAATAATAATTGTATTTATATATATAGTGCCAAACATTCCACAGCACTTTACAATTCAGAGGGGACATGTACAGACAATCTGGGACATTATAGAGCAGGGGTCTCAAACACGCAGTCCGGGGCACATGTGGCCCATGAGGAAGCTTTAGACACAGCACACCACTGGGTGATCTTGGCCTACGGTGGTCTACGGTGGTGCCGATGTCCACACTTTACTTCACATGCATTTCAAAAACTCTGCTCAGCTATTCCTATGGCAACCGCCAGCAATCAGAGGTCAGTAGCTGATATCAGCTGCCGACTTCTGATAGGTTAGCAGTCGCCATTGTGTAGCTGTGAAGAGATTGATCCTAGCGGTGCCGGCAAAAATGCATATGCATGTGAAGTAAACTGCGGACATCGGCACCACTGTAGACCACCGTAGGTCAAGATTACCCAGGGGTGTGCTGTGTCTGCAAGCTGCAAGTGCAGGATGCCAGGGAAAGGTGAAAAGTTGAGAACAATTGTTTGTATGTGTGGGTATTTGTGTGTGTGTATTGTGAGGCACCGCCGGCATGTCACCATGGCCGGGGCACCTCACATGCAGGATCAGTATAGGGTCCTGTGCACATGACCGGGTTGAGCCGTGGGTGCATGGGGTAATCATGTCGCACCTAGTGTGTCAATGTATGTAACATTCAAGAGCCTAATGAGCGGCTGAGAGCATTGTGTGAACCAACCTGGAACACAGGAAGTTAACATGAGCTGTGTGAAAGCTGTAGAGATCAGGCACATAGATGAGCAGCTGTGTAGGAACCAGAGAAGGCTAATGGCTAGCTGCCAAGGGGAAGTGTCAGGTGGGTGTGGGGAGCAGGACTTAACCTGCCAGGTGTGTGTGAGTGGTGGAATTCAGTCTGTGTGAGAGCAGAACAGAGCCTCTGAAGGAGTTCAGTCTGTGTGGAGAGGGTACCGATCACATGGGAATAGGGCAAAGCAAGTCTTCACAGGGCAATTCACTGGCATTTGCCAGGGTTGCAGTGAATTGCCATTGGATTAGACATTGGTTCCATTCGTCTACCTCGCGGGCCACAAAACAGAACAATGTTGTATGATGCTCGCTGCAACATGCAAGTTGCCAGTGAAATTGCTTGCAAACATGCCGGCATGTGGGAACCTGGCAGAGTTGCTAGGCGAAACCGGAGACTCGGCGAGGCGAATTGCCAGTCTGTAGCGGAAAGCGGAAACGGTACCTTAAGGGAGAAGAGTCCATGTCCTGTGGAGATGAGTGGAGCCAGGAGGCCAGAAGGCAGAGGGTTTTGAGCACCTGTAGTTGGGAAGACTGGCTGACCCTGGAGAGGCTCGCGATGGCGTGTTTGGTGCAGCCGCTTGCCTGGAGGCCTGGCCTGGTGATGGCAGACTTGGAAGCGGCTGGCGACCTGGAAGACACGTGCTGAGGAGTCCTTGGGGATGCCTGGCTTGCCCTGGAGCTCAGGTAGCTAAACCCAGGTCTGGGACCTGGTTCTGACCAGTATCCTATACCAATGCCGGTGTGTGTCCCAGAATGTGTGTGGGGACAGTGTAGAGCAGCAGGAGCTCTGTGTAATGGCTGTGAGTACATTAGCAGCCTGTATTCATGGACTGAGCTACTCCAAGGGGAACTAAGCTAAGGAAGAACCTGGCTGTGGGTCAGAGACTGTTGTGTGAACAGGGGTGTACCGCCTGTATGCATGGACTGAGCTACTCCAAGGGGAACTAAGCTAAGGAAGAACCTGGCTGTGGGTCAGAGACTGTTGTGTGAACAGGGGTGTACGCCTGTATGCATGGACTGAGCTACTCCAAGGGGAACTAAGCTAAGGAAGAGCCTGGCTGTGGGTCAGAGACTGTTATGTGTGAACAGGGGTGTACCGGCTGCGCCCGGACCCCTGTGGGACTGTGAATGACCCATATATTCTGCATGTAATAAGCACTGTAATATTGAGTGGTACAGACTGTCTGTGTAATAGTGTCATGTGGGCAGTTACCACCCTTGGGGCCGACTATAAGGTTATAAAGGTCCCGTTGACAACTATAGGATAAAATGTTAGGTATAATGTTTGTAAAAGGCTAGGCGGCCATAAACGGCATAGGGAGCTATAATTGGGGCTCATGGTGTTCCATGGAGCTGTAATCAATGCTCCCGGGTATATCAGCCTTTTTAAAAGGGTATATGTGCAATGTAATGTACTGTTGTATGTAATGTTATGTTGATTTTGGTGTTATGTGAGTGTATTATGTATTGTATATGTGATGAGCAGTTATGAGTGATAATAAACTGCTCCTTAAATGTTTTAACAGTTAAAAACATGTTTTGGTGTCATTCTACGCTGCCAAGCGAGCCCTTAGGCGTACGCTACCTCACAGTATGTCTGCATATATGTATGTATGTGTGGTGGGTGGTGCTGTGTATGTGTGTGTGTGTGTGTGTGTGTGTGTTTGTGTTTTGGCTGTGTGATGTATGTATGTATGTATGTATATGTGTGCGTGTGCATTGTGTGTGTATGTATATTTGTGTGTGTTGTTGGTGTGTGTGCATATATGTGTATGTATATATGTGTGTCATGAAAACAAGGTGAGGCATTACTAAAAGAAAAGGGATGATGATGGAGGCATTACTGCAAGAAGGAGATAATTCTGATGGCATTGCTCCAAGATGGGAATAATGATGGGGGCATTAGTCCAAGAAGGGATAATGATGGGGCATTACTACAAGATGGGGATGATGATAATGAGGGCATTATTGCAAGATGGGGATAATGATGGAGGCATTACTGAAAAAAGGGGATAATTATGGAGGCATTACTACAAGAAGGGAATAATGATGGGGCATTACTGCAAGATGGGGATGATGATGGGTGCATTACTGCAAGAAGGGGTGCAAAATGGGGCATTACTGCAAGAAGGGGTGCAAGATGAATACAAGGGGCCTTACAACACTATGGGCATTACTAGAATAAGGGGATAATGATGGGGCATCACTGCAGGAAGGGGATAATGTGGAAACTTACTGCAAGGAGAGGATAATGATGGGGGCATTACTGCAAGATTGGGATAATGATGGAGGCATTACTGAAAAAAGGGGCGCAAGATGGGGATAACAGGGGGGTATTATTTCAAGATGAGGATAATGATGGGGGCAATACTGCAGGAAGGGGGTAATGATGGATGCATTACTGCAACAAGGGGATTAATATATGGGCATTACTGCAAGAAGGGGATAATGATGGGGGCATTATTGCAGGAAAGGGATAATGATGGGGCATTACTGCAGGAAGGGTATGATGATGGGGGCAGTACTGCAGGAAGGGGAGAATGACGGAGGCATTACTGCAAAAAAATGAAAATGATGGGGGCATTAATGCAAGCTGGAGATAATGATGGGGCATTACTCCAATAAGGAGCGCAAGATCAGGCATTACTGCAAGAAGGGGCATTATGACAAGATGGTGTATTACTACAAGAAAATGATAATAATGGGGCATTACTACAAGATGTTGGCCAAAATTACTATATGGGGCTACTTGTTAGGGCCACTTTACACACACCAACTTATCTGTCCAACTTCTGAACAACTTACTGGTTGCAGTGAAATCATGGACACATTGCTCCATTTTGTGGCTGTGTACAAATGGAACAATGTGTCCATAATTTCACTGCAACCAGTAAGTTGTTCAGAAGTTGGACAGATAAGTTGGTGTGTGTAAAGTGGCCATTAGACGAGTGAACAATGTTCAAAAAAAGTGATCATAAGGTGCATTGTCCTGCAAAGGCCTCCCAAATTCAATTTTATTCTATGTGCAGCACATCAACCTAGCCGAGTTTGAGACCCCTGTTATAGAGTAACAAAATAGAACAGATACCAAACCAAGAGGAGTGAGGGCCCTGCTCTCAAGCTACAATCTAAAGAATGAAGAAATGGGGATCCACAAAAGGTAGATAGTAAAAAGTGTCATCATCTAAGGCAGCCATCAATAAAATAAATAGAGGATCACATAACGCTGCATTAACCCGTCACCAGCCAGGATCTGTACAAGAACGGGTATTGAGATCTTTTAAGTGCATATTCTTCAGGAAAAATGTGAAATCTTTCAGAAAAATGCTTGTGTTCCCCATTGACTTGCATTAGGTTTGTTGTTTGTGATGAATATTGGGACAGTTCAAAGTATTTAATATGAATAATCTGACAGAACCTGAATATCTTACTATTCGCTAATCACTAGTTACAATGCATAGCCAACGATAGACATAATCTGGCTAAATTCAGACAAACTCCTGGGCTCTGCTATAATTCCAGATCCCTGTATAGGAGTTATAGGGTCTCAGAGTCACTCGGAGTTCTGTCTAAAGGCCCCCCGTTACACGGTTCGAGATCATTAACGATATTGCTTAAACGTCACGGGTTTGGAGTCGTTCAAGCGACATCGTTAGGACATCGTTTCGTGTAACACCGAGATATGACTACGATAATCGTTGGATCGCTGATCGCAGATTTGAGAACATGTTCTCAAATTAGACGATCTATGATCAGTCAACCTGCTGCATCGTTCTGTGTGACACCGTGATAAAGATGACGTTCACAACTTCGCCCATTCACATCAGTGAACAAGTTTAATTCGCTGGGTTGTGCGAACGATAGCTGCTCACTACATTGTTGGTGCGTCGTCCACGATATCGAAACGTGTGACATCTCACTATCGATGTCAAAACGATGTCCTAACGACCACGTGCCCACGAGGTCATTAGTGATCCCGTTTCAACATTTAAGCGTGTAACAGTATCTTAACTGAGCAGCTTGTGCTTATGAGACCCAGTAACTTCTGACTGAAGCTTTCTTTTACTGGATCCTTTGCTCCAAGGCTGGAATTCTATTATGGAGGAATAGCTATCTGTACTCTATTAGGCCATTTTAACATATCCATGTTTCCGATACGTGTGGTGTCGATTTTCACATGGACACATGTAACCACATTAAAATCTACAGCAGTAGACACATGGCCATATTTTCATATGGACGTGTGTCCATGTTGAGTCCGTACGCTCTACACAGAGTCATGACTGTTTTTTGCTGAAAGCACAGATGCCAAGGGGACCACACATGGATGTGATCTGTATGGCAACCGTGTGACACGTACCGGAGAAGAACACACATCACTGGAAAAAAAAAACGTTTTTTAAGTGTTAAAAGTAGTGTAAATTATACTTACCAGTCTCCGGTGGCTGCCGCTCACTTACTTTCGGTACACTAAATATTCACTGCACTAACTCCACAACAGCCATTCACAGACGCCCCCTCTTTATGAGAGCGTCTGTGATTGGCTGTGGCACTCAGACTCCGCTCCCACAATCTGTGCCGGTGTCGGTGCTTGGTCACCATACACATTAGTGTATGGCGACCAACCTGCTATCATAGTGTGTAAAATAAATAAATAATAAAAAAATGCGTAGGGCTTCATTATATTTTTCATTCTCAGCACCGATAAAACAGACAGCTGCAGCTTGCCACCATCATCTGCCTAGTTTTAATTTGGCTGGCAATGAAAAATACAGGGGAGCTATTTTTTTTTTATTATTTAAATGAACAATTTATAAAAAAAAATGTATGGGCTTAGCCCTATTTTTTAATTGCCAGCTAAGGTAAAACTAGGCAGCTGGGGGATGGTATTCTCAGCATGGTGGGGTCTATAGTTCTTAAGGCACAACCAGGGCCGCACCGTTCATTGGACAGTGTGAGCCCTGAGTACCAAGCGGCAGGAGCCAGGGGGAGTGGCATAGGAGAAGGGGGCGGTGCCAGCAGCAGTGGCCGGCTTCCAGACAGATGGGGGCCGCCGCAGCGTCACCCGTTGAGACCGCGGTGGCGCCCTAACTGTGCAGGCTGTAGGGGCGGCAGGGAGGCTGAAGCTGCTAGCACCCCCCGCTCCTCACCTAAGGCTATAGGGGTGGCGGGGCTACAGTCTGATAACACCCCCCCGCTCCTCACCTGAGGCTACAAGAGCGGTGGTGCTGAAGCCTGCTAGCACCCCCCCCCCCCTCCCCGGTCCTCTATAAGGCTCAGGCAGCAGGGGGGCTTGATGCACCCCTGGGCACGACACGCGATAGAATAGCAGCCTGCAGCCGCCCCATAAATTGGCACATTCATTAGAAGCTCCAATTCTTGGCACATTACCCGGCCCTTCCCGATGCCCTGGTGCAGTGGCATCGGGGTGATAGAAGGGGTTAATGGCAGCTGATGATTGACAGCTTGTTTTTAAGCCCTGGATTGGTAATATCAGGCATCTTCGGGATACCCGCACATTACCAATCCATTAGGGGTTAATAAACACACAGACAAAAAAACCTTTATTAGAAATAAAACACAGATAAATGGGTAGATGAGGGTTGTCATTCTTTTTTATTAAAAGTCCCACAACATACCCTCCAACGATAATCCACGAGGTCAGACATTGAAATTTTAGCTCTGCTTCATCGGAGGCTGCGGTGAAGAAGAAAGCTTCATGTCTCTGAGAACTGAATGAATGAGCTGCGAGCAGTGGCCGGGTAAGCGTTGAGTTACTGTGGTCACTCGATGACACCGCTCAGGTGCCATAGTAACCATTGAACACGTTAACGCCCTAATGTTAAGCGTGAAATGGCCATTGTTCATCTCCCATCCCCCCTCCTGTGTCCGTGTATGCATGTTTACCCTTTGGAACTAAACTTTCTATTTGTTTGGATCATTATCAGTGTTAGCTAATCTGATGTGTGCCCCGCAGGTTCTGTAAGGCAGGTTTCACATAACGTTTTTGTGCCTGTCCGTGGGATCCGACTTTGAAGGGGGACCCCACGGACAGGCACGGATCCATATGGATCCCTGCAATCGGATGGCAAATAGCCATCCGATCTGCAGGATCCGTGTGGATCCTGCGGTCCCCTGTCTCTCCCTACTCCTGCCTCCTCCATCTTCTTCCCTCTCCTATTCTATATGCTGTGCCCCCGCTATTCTTTGCTGTGCCCCCTCTTCTCTATCCTCATCTATCCCTATCCTGTCCCCTGTCCTCTCCCTGTGTGTAAAAAAAAATAAAAAAACCTCCTCCGGGAGTATACATCACCTCTCACCGGCTCCAACGCTGCACACGATCAGGACTAAAGGACCTGTGATGATGTCAGAGTCACATGACCCGGTCAGCTGACCGGGTCTCTTACATCATCACAGGCTCTTCAGTCCTGATCGTGTGCAACGTTGGAGCCGGTGAGAGGTGATGTATACTCCCGGAGGAGGTTTTTTTATTTTTTTACACACAGGGAGAGGACAAGGGACAGGATAGGGATAGAGGAGGATAGAATAGCGGGGGCACAGCATATAGAATAGGAGAGGGCAGAAGATGGAGGAGGCAGCAGCAGGGAAAGACAGGGGATACGGAGCCGACATCGGATCCGAGGTGAGCTCTGATCCGATGTCCATAGGCTCCCATGTTGTGGGCACTAGGTTCAGCCTCGGATCAGCAGTGATCCGAGGCTGTCCGATGTGAGTCACGGACACAAAATCGTAGCAGGCTACGATTTTGTGCCCGTGATTACATCGGATGGGATCAGATGGTGCCAAAATCGGATGCCAATAGTGGCACATCCGATCCCATCCGATTCCCATAGGGGAACATGGGGTCCGATTTCGGATCGATTGTATCCGTTTTGGAACGGATACAATCGGATGACCGAAAATCGTTATGTGAAAGCAGCCTAAACTGCATTATATTCTTCAGATATTCTTCCCTCTATCCATTTGATAAATATTTCTTGCTTCCTTTTTAGCATGTGCTTAAATTCTATGTTATTATTAAATTTGATGGTGTCAGATAATCAGGTAATCTGGCACTATTGCCCGGGTGTAGTGGCAATCTGGATGAGTCAGGTAAAGCGCCAGTATTGGCACATCTATAATGGATGTACCAATTCTAGGGTGGAAGAGGGCTACAATTTTTAGGCTGGAGAGAGCCCAATAACCATGGGCTTCCCCAGTCTGAGAATTCCAGACCCCAGCTATCTGCTTAATCTTGGCTGGGTAATAAAATTGGATGGGGACCCCACACCATATTTTTAAATTATTTAAATGATTTAAAAAATGCATGGGATCCCTGGTATTTTGATACCCAGCCAAGATAACGCACACAGCTGGGGGCTGCAGCCTCCAGCTGTCTGCTTTATCTGCACTGGGTATCAAAATACAGAGGGACCCAACACATTTTTTTTATTTTTTCTCTTTCAATGTGCGCTGGATGTTCGTGGCAGTACTTGGCATGGCAGTGATGGGTTTGGAAGTGCTCAAACCAGGAAAGCTTGCTGGTTGGTTGTGCAGCAGCCTTTCAACAAGTTTTATCAAGGCGGCCAAACCCAAACAGTAACACAGACTTCCATATGATGTTCATGTTCAGGGTCCATCATGGACACTAGGTATCCAGTATACACCCAGAACTTTACAGTTCAGGTTCACCCATAACAAGTCTCCTGGGTTCAATCCCACCAAGGAAAACATCTGCAAGGAGTTTGTATGTTCTCCCCATGTTTGTGTGGGTTTCTTTTGGGTTTATTGCTTTCCTCCCACACTCCAAAGAAAAACTGATAGGGAATTTAGATTCTAAGCCCCAATGGGAACAGTGATGATCATATCTATAAATCACTGTTGATTTAATAGTGCTATATAAGTGGGAAAAATGAATTAATCAAGTGACATTAGCTGCACTAGGAAAGCCAAAGTCCAGACAGTTGAAATGACCTCTTCCTAAAAAAAGAGCAGGAAACCATGAGAGGTCATAACAGGATGTCCGAATCTGCTGTATTCTAAAACTCTGGCTCGAATATATGAATATTTTTAGAAGAATAGTTTAATCTCCCCAAAATGATAATCTACTAGTAATAACTGTTATGGGAACAAGTTGCATATACATATATATCCTGTTCAATTTGACATAATGTCAATTCAATTTATGAGAATCATACCATTATGCAGGTGTCAGACACCAAACACCACTACAGAAATTTCCGCTTCTTATCTCATAATATACACAAAACAATCATCATCAACTTTAGCTCAACTTTCTCCATCCTGTTCTTTTTATATTATTTACGAGCATGTTGAGTACTGTGATTCATTCCACTGTAGCACAATTTGATCATCCTGAAATTATTTCCTGCTATTCAGTCCCAAATAACTTCCTAGAAAAACTGTCAAAAGCGAACATAAAATCCTGCTGTCCTGCCATTTAGGAGCAGAGGCTTTTTTCCTTCATTTTTAAAGCAGTATTAAGTATTCACAACTAGGAAAAAATGCTGGGCTCTTATACACAGTAATAATATTTATGAGTATAACTTTTAAAAATATGCACTTAATAACTTTTAATAGAATGAACTGAATTTAAATAGACCAAGCCAAAAGTCTCCAAAATGTGATTTTCTATTTCTTCACACTGCTTCTGTAGCCCCACTCAGTGCATTATTCCTGTATTATAATGTTCAGTTTATCATCCTTCTACTGTCATACTTTTGATTGAAAATCTTTGACCTGGGAATCAGCTGACCTGGCGTGGCGGGGCAACCTGATCAGCTGATTGGTCACATGACTGAATCAGCTGATCGGTTTAAATCGTGCGCCCGTCAAACCCAATCGTCGGGCGGGAGATTTAAACCACGCTGATGCGGTCATGGGATGAATCAGCTGACCGGGTTGCTCCGTCTCTTCCCTGTCCGCTGATTCCCAGGTTCTTGAGCTACAGTAGATGCCGCAAATTGCGGGACACATGTCAGAGAGGTGAGGATCTTTTTTTTTACTTTTAACCCTTGCTTCACTTCCACAATGTATATTATACATTGCAAAAGTGAAAGTGCCCTTTTGTGTCCGGATCCGTGAAAGTCATGGACCCGGACACAGAATTGGCATCCGTGGGCACACATCCGATGCTGCCCTTTCCTATCCATGGGGTCCTGCAAAAAACAGGATCCCCACGGACAGGAAAAAAATCGCTATGTGAAATGAACCTAAAGCTCCAGTCACACATAACGATATTGTTAGAGAGATCGTTGTAACTGTGACATTACAACGATCTCTCCAGCGATGTCGTTCTGTGTGACACTTAGCAGCGATCAGGCCCCATCTGTGAGGTCGCTGATCGCTGCAAAGTGCTGCGGGAATTTTTTGATCGTTGGTTTTCCGCTGGTCAGCACGCATCGCTGCGTGTGACAGTGAGAAACCACGATCAGTGACCTCACTGACTGGTAACCATGGTAAACATGGGTATCCAGGGAGCGTGCACTGCCTAGATACCCGGTGTTTACCATGGTTACCAGCGTCCTCCCTGCTTAGCATTGCCTGTAAGCAGGGAGAATGCTGGTAACTATGATAAACACCGGGTATCCAGGCAACACGCGCTGCCTAGATACCCGCTGTTTATCATAGTTTCCAGTGTTCTCCCTGCTTAGCGCTGCCTGTAAGCCAGCGCTAAGCAGGGAGGACGCTGACATCGCCTTCAGCGATGTGGGAGGTGGCTCCAGGTCCCTGATCACTGGGGAGATGTGCCTGTTTGACAGCTCCCCAGCTATCAGGTAACGACGTTACAGCGATCCCGGCAGGTCGTTATCGCTGTCGCGATCGCTGGATCGATCATTATGTGTGGACAGGGCCTTAAGCCTGACTGATTAAGGATCCTCTCCAGGCTCTGTATATTTATTTAAATGTCCATTTATTTAAACTGGCATCTGCTTCTGGTTTTGAGTGTATATATTTGTGTTTCTTTTAATATTTTGTCATACCATGCCTGATGAAGGGACCTGAGAAGTCTCGAAAGCTCGCCTTGTAACATTACTTATTTATTTTTGTTAGCCATTAAAAGGAATCACAACTACAAGATTATTATTTTGATTCTCCCACTGAGAGCAATCAACATCACCTCTGCATTGTAACTTTATTCTGTTTATTCCTATCCTCTTAGGCTATGTGCTGACACTGAGTTTGTTTTGGATGTCAAAAATCTGCACCTACTGTCTGAAATACAAACCCATAACATCTTTGTGCCAGTGGTGCATTTTTGCCATGTCTTTCATGCAGATTTTGATGCATTTTTTTAAAAAAATTGTTCACTGCAGCGAATGTGAATAATGCTAGGTTAGGGTGGGAAAATAAAAGGGTTTCAAGATGTCATAATAAGATGTGGTGCTCTGCTGTATTTTTGGTCACCAGCCCAGGTACAGCAGGCAGCTACAGGCTGCCACCAACGTCCATCTGCCTAGTTTTACCTGGCTGGTAATCAAAATACAGGGAAGTCCTTTATTATTATTATTTGTTGAAATAATTAAAAAAAAAATGAAGTGGAGCTTTGCTGTATTTTTGATTTCCAGCCAGGTAATACTAGGCAGCTGGAGGGTGGAATACTCAGCATGGAGAGTCCCAAGCGTTCTGGGCACCCCATGCTGTGAATTGCAACCTGTTGCCAACCTAGAAAATAGCAAGATGTACCCAACTCTTCCAGCTGACCTGTGGCTGTAACAGACTGGGTAATAAAGGGTTAATGCCAGCTGAATATTATCAGCTAGTACTAAGCCTGAGATTCATAATGTCTACCAATGTTCGACTCGACCATTATGAATCTCTAGTAAATAGTAAATAATACACGACACAGAGAAAAATAATTTTATTTGAACAAAAAACACAAACACATACCTCAAGCCATCTTTACCTGTTGCTGAAATGCATCCCAGAATGTCCATGGAACCTCTGCCATGCTCCACTATTTCCTGCAGATACTCATTATTTTATTGCTCTCTACCCTTCGGTGTGGTTGATTCTACTATTTGGGATGAATGAAATGTAACGCCTCCACCTTTGTAGCTCTTCAGTGAATGGCACCACTGGTATGTGGCAGGTTCTGGACTGTTCAGTTGACTGTTCTCTACAGCGGCAATTGGCAGAAAGACTTAGCATTGAGCACTTGTGTTTTTAAACTGTAAAGAATGGAACCCTGCATAGACGGTAAGTCAATGCAATTTAAGAAATGTGCTGTCATTGAATTCTTGACACCAAAAGCTTTTTCCCAAAAGAAATAGATCAGAGAATGCAAGCAGTTAATAGTTATTGTGTTGCGCAATATGCATCAGTACAGCAGAACTTCAGAGACTGAAGCTCACCACCGTAGAGCATTCTCCATACAGTCCAGACTTGACGCCTTCTGACTTTCATCTCTTCCCAATAATGAAAGAAGATCTGCGGGACATCACTATGCTCTGATGAAAAAGTGGAGAGAACTGTGAGAGGCTGCTAGCAGAAACAGATTCTCAAGTTCTTCCATGACGGCTTCAGAATACTTGTTCAATGTTGGTAGAAGTATATGCAGTTGTCTGGTGATTATGGGGAATAGTGAATATCGGCAATAAAAGAGCACATTCTAAGGATTATTTCTGCGTTTGATATATTAATATACTTTCATCAAGACCCAAGTTACAAAGGTGGAAGCAATACTTTTTATTCAACCCTCATATGATAAAGGGTCTATTAGGCTACTATTGTTCTCATCTGTCTGCGTTCATATTTGGTTTTAATGGATTGATATAAAAAAAAATATTTATTGAACAAAGTGCTAGATTGCGGTATTTATATTGGTTAATCCGTTTTTTGCCTTTAATCGAAAAATCAATGGACAGATGGTTAAACTAAACAGCTATCTAAATAGCAAAGTCTAAACAATCAAAGAGACTGTTCCTTTTCTCTAATGATATGGAAATGTTCACATACTCCTTTTTGTTACTACAAGATGCATATTACTTGGTTGTTTCTACCTATGCCTAAAGGTCCCAATACATATTTCATTAACCCCTTTACAACATATGACGTAAAGTTATGTTTGATGTGCTTGTACGCTGAACCCAGATCTTTTTCTAGAAGATGATGACTTATTTAAGCAGCCACTATTTGCCTTTAATGGGCGTGGGTGAAACAGAGTTTCACCTGTCAATCACTGACAACAGCATTTAACCCACATCAGCAGCAGGACGCCCATCAACACCCATGACTCGCAATGAAAGCAAAGTCTGCTGAAGACCCCTGTGTTTGTCATTAGGATACTCTTTGAAAGCCAGCATTTAGCTGGCATTCATAAGAGATCATGATTTTAGCTATACATAGCTGTGCTGATGCTCTGCTATGTATAGCACAAGCAGTCAGATAAGCTTCAAGTTCCTTAAGGAGACTATTAAACACAGTAAAAATTAAAAAATGTTTTAAAAAATATATAAAAAACAAAACAAAATGTCAATCACCCCCTTTTGCTAACGGAGCTTTACTCTGCAGAATTCCACATTCTTTGCAGGATGAATGCCACTACAGAAGTTAAATCATTTCTATACAATACATGCCAATGTGTAGAATAACTTGTAGAAAGAATACCAACCTTCTTTAACAACTGCTAATATTTCCTCTATCTCATGTCCATCTGAGGTCAGTAATCCTTCGCCTGCTCCTCCTTCATCCGCAGCACCATTGATTATGGCTATTTTACCATTTGTGTGAAGCAACTGCAGAAAGAAAGAAATACATATTAAGTATCATCATTTTTGATTCCCAGACTTTGGCCTCATCCAGAAGTCCATTTTTTTCACATGGGGAAAAAAGCAAATCAATTTTATTTTGTTTGCTGGATCTGATTTTCAACCATTTTTGGCCCAAGCTTTTTCTATCCATTAATCGGTAATAATTGGAGAGCACGTGGATGACACCAGGGTGAAATCCTTATCCAAATAATTTTTTCACACGATTATTGATTTAAATAGGGCAGTTTGATCTGCAACACGTAGAAAGGGACAAAGTTCTATTTTACTGTTGTGTTGTGCATGGTCTGCAAAAAACATAGACGTGTGAATGTCATCAAAAGCTATAATGGATGTTAGGCTGAAGGCACACTGTCGTGCATCAAATATGGAGCGTGTGATGTGAGTGTGATGCGTGTTTTGGGTGAGTGTGGTGCCAGTGTGGTGAGTGTGGCTGGCTGTATGTATGTAAGTGTGCTGCGATTGTGAGGTGTGAGTGTGTGTGTAGTGCATGATTGTGATGCTGTCCACGGTCCTGAAGGCGCTCATAGGCCCCCATGTTAGAGGAATACGGATCGAATCGGATTTGGCCTATTTGCAATCCGATTTTGTGGGATCCGATTTTTTTTCTGAGCCCAAAATCGGAGCAGTCTCCGCTTTTGGGTCCAGCAAAAAATCGGACACAAATCGGATCCCACAAAATCAGATGGCAATTAGGCCAAATCCAACCCGATCCGACCCCCATAGGATAACATGGGGGCCAAATCGGATCCGTGGCTGTTCGTTTTACAACGGACAGCCACGGATGCACAAAAATCGTTATGTGAAAGTACCCTTATGTCACCACTGGCCATCATATGCCAAGACCAAATGATGTAGGACTTTTTATCTTTTTTCCATAAACTCTTTTAACCTCCCATATGTTTGCTATTCTGGCAGTTGTAATGTGATAGCACTTAGGGCCACGTCACACACACAGATATCTGTGCAGATATTGTTCGCAGATCTCTGGTTGCAGTGAAATCATGGACACATTGTTACATTTGTACACAGCCACAAAATGGAACAATGTGTCCATAATTTCACTGCAACCAGAGATCTGCGAACAATATCTGCACAGATATCTGTGTGTGTGACGTGGCCCTTAGACTGAGCTAGACTAGATCAGATGATTAACAAGAAAACACTTGTTTATCAGCTGATTGCATTTTATATTTCTCTTAAAAAAAATCAATGTTGTCAGGAGCATCCTACCCATACAGTTACACCATACCATATGTAAAAGGATCTTTAAATGAGCGCCAATCTCCTAGTTATATCATCAATGACTGCTCATTATGAGTAGAAATCTGCCCATATAAAAAGGTCTTCTGACAAAATGTATCTAATGTCTAATGGTGCCATCATTTTAATTTGGTACCCCCAATGCAATGTTGTGTACATGTATGCTGTGTTCTTTGCTAAGTGATATTTTAGATTATTTAATCATTTGTTTTACCCTATATACACTAATTGTACCTGGCTGCAGATTACCACCATATCCTGGTATTAATGCAAGTGATAATTCACTTAAGAAAGCCGTTATTGAATAATCCCTCCACAGCTTCAAATAGAATGTAAAAACCTTTAGGGTATGTGCACATCAGTCATTTTGTGGGCTGTTTTTGGACGTTTTACGTCGCCGTTTTCTGCTGAGTTTTATGTTAATTTATGTTAATCATAGCCACCGTCTGGGTTAACATGAAACTCAATGGAGTTTAGAAAACGCTGTCTACATTAGAATGTTTTTCTTCTGGTCGTTTTCAGTCAAAACTGAGTTTTTTCAGTCAAAACTGAGTTTTTACAACGTTTTTCAAAGAATAGATCAAGTGACTTCTTTCCTCCGTTTTTCCAGCGCTTCCAGCTGATCAAGTGCACAAAAAACTCAGTTTTCAAAACAGCCGAGAAAAACGCTGGAAACCCGGCGTAAAACGAGCAAAAAACGAGGGACACTGCTGAGCACAGAAAACTCAGTTTCTTCTAAAAAAACCCAGGTTTTTGGACGTTCTGCAGAGATGCACAAACGACTGATGTGCACTTACCCTTATACCGTGAACAAGTTCTGTTCTTTAAAAAGATTAGTCTAAGGCCGTGTCACATCAGAAATTCACATGAAATACGATTAATTTAGGGTTTACAATATCTCTCCTACAGGTATCTCCTATAGACTATAACGCAGCCATTATATATAATATACTATTTCTATGGTAATGTTGTTTGTAGTTTTTCCATTAACTCCTTAAATTCCTGCTTGTTCTCCCATAAAACAACAGGGAGAGGATGGAGGTGATGACTGATTAAAAGGTCATTCATATGTGAAAACACAATTGCTAATCAGGGCTGTATTCACACACATTGCCCGGGGCAGCTTGTTTTTACATCCTTGTATTCACTCCTATAATCTTCTAGCACTGTCATTTGTTCCTCTTGTTACAGTCCCTCATGATTCCAAGGCTGAGATATCACCTGTTGGAACAGTAATGGTTGACATCACTGGAAAAAAAGGATGTGATAATAAAGATGGGCGAAATAATGAAAAATAATGGAAAAAAAATAAAAACAAGGCAACAACCCGAACCTCCTTGTATGTGACTGGGAAGGTTACCAACTAAAATATCTTTTGTGATAAATATTGTAGACTGTGCATCTACCTGATTTTAATTAGGCCTACCAACAATCAGATCAAGACTATGAGGACGGACAAAGATCTGGCAGACGGGATTCTTACCTGTCTGACTCCTTGAGGGAATTTTGTAAATAGTTTTCTATGCCAGTTTTCTTGCATAGAAACACAAATCTTGACATATACCCGATTTGTTATATCTTTTCTCACTTCTTTTTTTTTTTTTTATAACTCTTTATTTATGAAAAGTTTAAGGGCCACTTTAGAAAGAAGATGGGAATGCAGGTGTGTCACGGTCCGCGCTGCTCCAGGCTTAAAAAACTCACCAAAGAGTTAAACTTTCCTTAAGCAGATTTCCAAGCTTTATTCTCCTTCCTCCAACGCGTTTCGGCGCCTATCCTGGCACCTTCATCAGGGCCACTTTACACACCAACTTATCTGTCCAACTTCTGAACAACTTACTGGTTGCAGTGAAATCATGAACACATTGCTCCATTTTGTGGCTGTGTACAAATGGAACAATGTGTCCATGATTTCACTGCAACCAGTAAGTTGTTCAGAAGTTGGACATACAAGTTGGTGTGTGTAAAGTGGCCATAACAATAGCAAATAAGGGAAAATAAAAACTGGACGAATAGTCTGAAAGTAAACAGTCTGGTCCATTAAAACTAAGCATCAAAACATCTCTCACATGAAGCATAGATAGCATACATCTATATAAATTTAAGGGCCCGTCCATGCTACGATATCATCAACAATATCGTTTGTACATCACGTTTTTTTGGGTGGTGCAACGACGTCGTAACGTGACAAGTAGAAACGATCAACGATAAGTCAGCTGATCGTTTATCGGAGGTTTGTGATCAGGACCTTAAACGAAGCGATGATCGTCCGCCCAACCTACAGCATCTGTGTGTGTGAAACCTTGATAACGATGTCGTTAACGACCTCGCCTATTCAGAACTGAAGGACGTAGGCGATCAAACGACCGCAAGTATCATTTGCTTGTCGCTGAATCGTTGCTGCGTCGTTAAAGATATCTGTACGTGTGACATTTCACTAGCGATCATTGAACGACGTTCAAGCGATATAGGTCGAGCCAGATCGTTGGTCGGATCGTTCGACCATTGAAGCGTGTAACCCAGGCTGTAGAGAAATAATAATCTTCTCATGTCAGAGGATCAGACCTCCAGCTCGACCGTCAGGGGGAGAGGGTTAAGAAGTGCCCCAGTCACCGGGTCCACCGACCGCAAAAGGGGGAGATATCACACCACAAGACTCATCGAGCCATATAAGAACCCTTTTTAGGGTCACATTAGCGTAAGCATTTTAGCTGACGAATCTATTTAGAACTTAGAATTTTGCAGGCTGACTATACATTGCTATAGTTCGTTGATATCGACAGTTTTATGGAAGCGATGGACTATTTATTGTGAGTGGAAATATCAATCTGGCATGTCCGATTCCGTACTGTTGATAAAATCGATCTCCCGGAGATAAGCCGCCATGTTTGCGGTGACTTTCTCATTGAGAACACAGTAGCCCTAAGCCAAACTAGCGCTACAGACTGTGGAGGATGGAAGCCAGATAAATTAATGGCTGAACTATACTTTGGATGACAGCCATCTAATGTGTATGGCAGTCCTGTGTGTCAGAAGCGTGACAGATCCGCTTTATAGTCTCCTCAAAGAGCCACCCCATGGCTACGCGTTCCTTCCCTGGAGGGATATCTGGCTAGTCCTGTGTTGAGACTCCTAAATGAGGCTCCACAGACTCTATTTGCATATTCAAAATTCCCAGACGGCAATGCGCCTAGGAATTCACTGTGTTGAGCGCTTTAGCTGGCAGCCCGCAGTGTTTTCTTGGACTGGTCTCCCTGAGATCAGTGAATACTTTGTGTTGTTGGTCTACTAGGCCTTGCTCCCACCTAGCCAAAATCCTACTCCACACTGATGAGGTATTCCCTTGTCATATCTTTAAGCTCGTAAAGAGCTGGATATTGACTCAAAGGGCCACTTAATATGGTGGTTATGGTGGTCTCCTCAAAAAGCCACCCCATGGCTAGGTCCTTCCCTGGAGGGATATCTGGCTATATTACTCTATTTGCATATCCAAAATTTTCAGGGGGCAACGCACCTAGGAATTCACTGTGTTGATTGCTTTAGCCAGTTGCCCGCAGTGTTTTCTTGGACTGGTCTCCCTGAGATCAGTAAATACTTTGTGTTGTCACTTTATAGTATTGGCGCTTACCATTACAGGGCAGGGGATAATTTTATAGGAGATAAGAAGATTTTAGCTGGTTCTCTCAGGGATTGCAAGTAAGATCTGTTCTGCGTTAATAACCTTTTACCAGTAAAGCTCGACTACAGTGCTGGAGCAGACATTAAGCCACTTAGCTAATGAATACAGAAAAAACTACTTAGACATTCAGGCAGAGGATTGTATAGTCTGACAAAACGCTCGGTTTCTTATTCTGTTTGAAGTCCAAAGCCCAGATCAGGATAATAGCAGGTAAATCATGAAAATGCAGGAAGTGTTGTTTTAATTTTATTTCATAAGTTAATAAGTACATTAAAATAAGTACCGTAAATTTGCGATTTATCTTATCAAATAAATTTGTTTCTTTCTCCTGGTCTGATATTTCACTCTCAATTCATGGCTAAAATCTGTCAAATCATTTTTGAGCGAATAATTATTTTCTCCTATGAATACATGAAAATTTTAAAATTCCATGAAGTGGGAAGGAGGAAGAGGAGCTAGAGGCAAGCATTGTCATTCTGCTGGAGTTCTCCTGAAACATAGGGCTGCACTCAAAGAACTTTTGAGCACTAATTGTCATCTCCTAAATCAGTAATATTTCTTCATTGAATATACATGATTTTGACTGTGAATTGATTATTTTGAGGAAAAATGATTAACGCAGGAGGAAATAGGGAAAACAAAGAAATTAGCAAGATCATGTTGGTATACTGTATCAAATAGAAATAACACGGCAACTCACCACGGGAAGCTCTTCAAGATTTTTATTCCATGCGATTCATCACGGACTAGTGTGGTCCGTAGAAGCAGCGAGTCTCGCTGCGAAACGGGGAACCGTCACCTATCCTCAGCACTACCTCCCTTCCCTGCTTGTCCGTGATGAATCGCATGGAATAAAAATCTTGAAGAGCTTCCCGTGGTGAGTTGCCGTGTTATTTCTATTTGATACAGTATTTGACTTTTCTCAACTCGCACACGTGCACCACCAGAGACGGGAGTCGCACGCTCTGAGGGTTTAATCAAGTGACACAGTGCGATTGTGCCTGACCTTTCTACTCATGTTGGTATAAATGAGGCGTATAGGAGCATGTTCAAACTGTGGCCATTTACCAGACTAAACATAAGATAGAAGCAAAATAAATGTTTAAATAACAGAGTACTTAGTAAACACTGTTTTTGATAAGCAATAAAAACATCTCACCATGACAAGGTTCACCCCAATCAGGACAGTCCTAACCTCTAGTACTGAACCTCACCTTGTGTCAGATGATCTCATTGTAGATGGGGCAGAGCAGGATCGGGTCCCGACTCTTTGGACACTTGTCTTTCTTGATAATAAAAAAAAAACATAAAACCATCTAATTGTGACAAGGTGCCCTCCAATCAGGACAGTCCTAGCCTCTAGTACTGAACCTCACCTTGTGTCAGATGATCTCATTGTAGATGGGGCAGAGCAGGATCGGGTCCCGACTCTTTGGACACTTGTCTTTCTTGATAATAAAAAAAACATAAAACCATCTAATTGTGACAAGGTGCCCTCCAATCAGGACAGTCCTAGCCTCTAGTACTAAACATCACCTTGTGTCAGATGATCTCATTGTAGATGAGGGCAGAGCATGATCGGGGCCCGACTCTTTGGACACTTGTCTTTCTTGATAATAAAAAAAACATAAAACCATCTAATTGTGACAAGGGGCCCTCCAATCAGGACAGTCCTAGCCTCTAGTACTAAACATCACCTTGTGTCAGAGGATCTCATTGTAGATGAGGGCAGAGCAGGATCGGGGCCATTGAGAGAGTGTAATATTAACTTCTTTTGTACAAGTTAATATTAATAATATCTAGTATTATGTATTAAACACAATTTAGTCATCAATGATCATTGCTGCTAGACCTGCCTGATAAGCTCTATAATGTGCTATTTTTCTAGAATCCCCAAAGTACACCTGCCAATGTGAACACACTTTCATCCATTTGGAAGAAGTAAGAAGTAAAAGGGGAAATTGTTTTCATTTACCCTGTAATAGGGGGATTTACACGGGTCTTCAGATCTTGTTGCCTGCAGCAATGTCTGGCTCTGCTTCATAGAAATGTAAAACCTTCTGTAATTGAGCGAATATCTGCTATTTTATAGTGATACATTGAGAGAATTTGCTATTTTAACCCTGGGAGAGAGCAATTCATTAATAGTGTATGGAGTTGTGCAAAACTTTGGTGACTTTTGGAGTTTTCATGACAGTTTGAAGTATATCTGCCAAAATAGAGGAGGAGTCATTGTGGGACAGCTGTAGCTTCACTCGCCTGTCAAATTCAGTGCTGGTCTCTTATACACCAGAAATGTTATTCTAGTCTATGACTGGAGTAACAATTCTGGCAAGGCACACAGAGGCACATGCCATTAATATTGTGTACAGAATTCATTGTGATGTGTGCTTCTTAATGAATTTGGCACATCTTATTCCTGCATGCCCCTCATTAAGTCTGGTGTACAAGACTTTAGCTTTAATGAATCGGGGCATAGAAGTTGACACAATTTTATTTTGTTAGGCCTAATGATTATTTGGTTATATTTCTGTATGACATAACTTTGACATTACACTGCCAAAGCTTGTGCGCTCGAATACTAAATCTTGAACAGGTCCCTATTGTCATGGGTTTTTAATAGTATTAGTCTTCTCATTTGAGCCAAAGAGCCTGGATGCAGTTGCAACCCCTTCCCCAGTATAGTTACACCCCTGTTACCCACAATAGAGAGTTGTTTGCATATTGCAAAGTGCTGCTGTGCTCCTGTATTTCACAGTGGACACATTTACATTCTCTGCCAATATTTTTCTCTATTACCAAAACTGCTCCTCTCTTCTTTCACCTTGGACACAAAAAGGCTAAATCTACTGAGACTGGTGTCTGATATGCTAGTCTTAAATCAAATTCAGCAATACCGCACTTGATGCTCCCAACCGCAAGCCCCATAGAGAATAAATGGGGCTTGCCGGATCGATGCCACAAGTCGGCCATTACACGGCAGATCCAGCAGATGTGGTGAAATCTGACAGATCGGCCGGTAATTACACTTTACCGCAGATGTGAAAGCACCCTTTGTGATGAATATCTGATTGCTTGGCTCCATTTCTGCTACCCTAAACAGTCCCTAGAATGAAAGTCCAGAGACCCTCTAACTACACAGCCATGGGGAGGAGAACTTTGGAAGGAATAGCGGTCCAGCAAGTCTGGTGCCCCTCTAGTCAAAGTCTAGGGAACCGAGGATAACAGCAGAAAACAACTCTCAGCTGTTTCCATGAGTCATATAGAGAGTTCACTTTTTTTGTTGGAAGATAACCACATTGAGGAGAAATGGGAAACTTGGGACCTCTATTCAAGGGTGGGGCTCAGAATGATCAAACATTTTTTACCTACGTTGTTGTCACAGGGACTCTGGGGAAAAGGGAAACAGGGGCACTTGATCTTCCCCTAAGGATAGGGAGTCCTGAACTTTTCCTAACTCAGGGGTACTCCTGATGGTAGAGAGGCCTGAGTCTTCACCCTGACCCTGCTCCTAAAAATCCTTGAGCTGATTCCCACTCTCCCTCCCCCCAGAGCAGGGAAGTGAAAAAACCCACTGACAAAGACAGACAGGGGAGAACCAAAACACAAGCTCACAGCACATACCCAAAAGAAGAATACAGTAAGTAATAAGGGAGAGCGCAAGAACAAGCTGGAGTTAATAATACAACAAGAAAGTATTACCCAAACACTTAATAAGCATCTACTGATACTAGATTACTGGAATACCAAGATAGGACAGGTATTGCTGGAGCAAAGCTGAATCTATAGTCAGCATGAGAAACCAGATCCCACCATCTTGAAAAGGCAGGGAGCAATTGTGATTTGTCTCCTAGAGCACATGATCCCAGAGGTAACCAGGAGTCATACAGAGATTAACTCCTGCTAGCCCAATCACTACTGAGAACACAGCTGGTCGACACTCAAGCCAACCTGTGGAATGAAGTATGAGAGAAACCTCAGTGTGGAGTGTCAGCATCTGAAATGTGAACAGAGCATGATTAATTAGTTGTGGGAAAACGTCTTTTCATGCAATATTATAAATGTTGATCTGTCTTTTTTTTTTTTTTTAATGTTTATAGTTTTTAACAATTCTGCCACCCAATATGGCTTTTTGGTAACACAGCTGACAGATCAGTACTTTGCATAAATGACTTCACAACATGTTTGGATTTAAGAAGCAAAACTTTAATGACGTCCATAAAGTATCAAGCTACTGTGCCCTGTTTTAACTCTGTTTAGCGGCGTTTACTTTATAAATCAACATGCTTTGGTGTCAAATGGTTTGTATATATTGTAATAAGTTTTAATGAGTTTTTTCCATAACCACATAAAATGACAGCAGAAATGTTTTTCTTTTTATTTACGTAATGGGCAGAGGGATTTAGTAGTAAAGTTTCTCCTTGTGTGACCCAGAATTTAAAAAGATATGATATTCTATTAATAGTAGATTGCAGAAGAAAAGAAACATTAAAATAGTGAAACCTGCTAATTTTGATAAGACAAGATGACCCATTTTAACAGTCTTTTGAGATATGAGATGTTTTCTATCCATAAAAAGAGAATGTATCACCTATATTTTGTTGATTGTAGATTTTTTTATTCTAGTTTCTGTATGTCTCATGGGGACTGTGGGGAAAAGGGAAACATTGAACTCTACCTAACTCAGGATTAATCCTGATTGTGAAGAGGCCTGAGTCTCCACCCTGACCCTGCTCCTGTAAAGTTCTGAGTTGATTCCCACTCCCCTTCTCCCAGAGCTGGGAAGTGAACCTACTGACAAAGACAGACAAGGGAGAACCAAAACACAAGCTCACAGCCCTCACACAAAAAGAATACAATAAGTAAGGGAGAACACAAGAACAAGCTGGAGTTAATGATACAAGAAATAATTAACCAAAAGCCTAACAAGAAGTTACTGATACCAGATTACTGGAACACCAAGATAGGACTAATATTGCTGGAGTAAAGCAGAAACTATAGTTGACATTAGAGACCAGATCCCACCATCTTACAAAGGCAGGGAGAAACTGTGATTGATCCCCAGAACATGTCATCTAAGAGGTAACCAGGAGTCATACAGAGATTAACTCCTGCTAGTCCAATCACTACTGAGAACACAGCTGGTCAACACTCAAGCCAACCTGTGGAAGTAAGAAGTATAAAGGTGGTGTCTCACGTGGCGATCTGGCCTGCGATGTCGGAAGCGATGTGCAGGTGCACGCTCGCTTCCGACATCGCAGGCCAGCTGTCACATGGCACGACTTTGCCTGTGACGCGGCGGCGATGTGGGCGGAGCCATCGCTCGCTGGGCTGGGCTCAGCCCAGCGAGCAATGGCTCAGGAACGCTGCGATATAGGCTGGATAGCGCCGCCAACAGTGTCAGACGGCGCAATCCAGCCTATTCGCTGGTCACAGGTTGACAGGTTTATGAACATGTTCATAAACCTGTCAACCTGCGACCAGCGATAATTCGCTGTTACGTCACTTTTCGGCGATGTCGCGGGCGACATCGCCACGTGTGACACTACCTTAAGAGAAACCTTAGTGTGGAGTGTCAGAATCTGAAATGTGAACAGAGCCAGATGCCGCCATGACATTCTGTGAGTGTTGAGCAAAATGCCATGTAACAGTATGTGATCATTGGGGCAATTAACTAGACAGAATTGTTGTTACCAGCAACCATGTGAATCATAGGGAACAAAGAGACTGGATATACTTGTTCTAGGTTCTGTGATCGATCGATCGATGTGCAGAAGTGATTGAGCAGGGAGGGTGATGAGAGAAACTGTGACCATTTTAGGACTTTTTTAATATAGTATAACTAAGGCACACTGACTACAGCTGTTAAATAAATGCCAATTAACTACATGCAAACCAATTGGTAGTCATTTCACAGCCCGGTTAAGACAAGTCAACAACATACCTATGTGCTGAGAATGACTGTTACTAGAATCGTCTGTGCAAAAAGAACATCGTGTTATCAGCTGCACATGTCCTGGATGCAGGGCCGCAGCATCCATTGGGTAAGTTGAGCCTTCTGCTCAGGCGGCAAGGAGGCAACGCTGCAGGTGGGTGGTGCCCTGCACATAGTGGTGGTTTCCTTCTTGCCTGCTGGCCGCCGCTTGCTGCAACCCGTCTCTACAACAAGAAGGTATGCGCACACACCTGCTAGCACCCACCCCCCGCTCTTCAAAAATCTCCCCACCCCCATCCCCCGCTCTTCACCTCAGGTGGCGTGGAGGTTTAGTTCATCCCTGCCTGGATGATGATTATTGATTGTTATAATGCTGACAAAGCAGACAAAATCCTGATTGGATCATATATTTCATCTAGATGAAATGGGATAGAAAGTTTATAAAGGCTGGGGTTTTCTCTGTAAACCTTGTTTGCTGTGACATTGATAGCACTAGTCTATATTACAAAAAAAAATTCTGCTGGCCTGAGTATTTTGGCTGATTGCACTCAAATAATTCCAGAAATGAAGTTAACAAATATGAAATACTTACATTTTTTCCACAAATGAGAAATGTTTGAACAGGGGTGTGGCCTGAGATGGATGTAAGCAGATGCTTGTTGCAGGAGCTCTGCTCTGTATATGGCCAAATTACAGATTGCAGCCTTTACATAGTGGCCAAATACCATCCTTTGGGTGCAGAAACTTACCCTGATAGTGAGCACCGAAGATCTGGGGCACACACTTTGATGGCGGGGACAAAAAGCACTAAGAAGCTGGCGGGGGAGCTGGAGAAGAAAAATCAAGATGGCATCAGAGGGGAGGAAGCGCTGGCAGGCGGTCTGGAGGAACATAGGGGAAACCCCAGGAGAGCTGATGCAGTGTCTAAGCTGCAAAGGTTTGCTAGGCTGGAGGAGGACACACGGAGCCCAGAAGTTGCAAGTGGTGGCCAGAGGAAGCCCGCAAGGTATGCAGAGGAGTCGGTGCAGTCGGGGGAGGAGGAGGGAGAGGAGAGTGATGGCGGGAGCCTTGAGGACAAGAGGACAGCATGAGGGGGAGTGGAGCCGAGCTAGAGACCAGCAAGCTGCAAATATCTGGGATTCCGGTCCCAGAGGAACCTACATTAAAAGACTTGTTCAATTTGGTGCTGCACTTTCACACTACTATCACTGATCTGGCAGCACAGCTTGGGGTCCTGCAAGCCAGTATGTTTAAACTACAGTATTCCATGCATGTCACCAAGGAGAGGATGGGCGAGCCTGAGAAACATATCAGTACTGTGAAATACTCCCTTGAAAAGTCTGATAAGCAGCATAAATGTATGGTCACTGATATTTCAGCTGTGCAGACAAAGAATGATGAACTGGAGAACAGGTCACGATGTAATAATGTACAGCTCATTGGGGTGCCCAAAAAGACTGAGGGCTCTGCTCCCATCGAGTTCTTTGAACAGTGGCTACTAAATACCATCGGCTCAAATAGTTTGTCCTGTTTATATGCTGTGGGGAGAGCTCATCGTGTTCCTACATTGCCCCTACCTCCTGGTCGCCCTCCAAGACAAGTTCTTGTTAAGTTCCTGCACTATCGGGACAGGGATGCTATCCTTTGCTACTCTAAAGATCACCCGGACCTGAAGAATAATGGTTCCAGGATCTCTATATACATGGACTTCTCTATTGAGGTTCAAAAGCAGAGGGCTAAGTTTGTCAACATCAAGAATAGGTAGAGAGCTCTGGGTGTTTTTTACTCAATGCTGTACCCGGCTAAACTGAGAGTGGTGGATGAAGACACTGTCCATTTTTTTACAGAAGCTAAGGAGGCTCTCAAATTGCTGGACAGCAATGAGACACGTCTCCACAAGGCAAGCTCCAAGGACTCCGCTGGCTGAGAGTTGCCTTGTCCTTTACTCGGGACGGGATACTGTGTTAATTTTTTTTCTCCCCTCCTCTCTCTCTTTTTTTCTTTGAGGGAAGGTCTTTTTTCTCTTTCTGGGGATATAGTCCCTTTCTGCCTTGGAAGTTTTATTTTTCTACTTTCTGTGTTCTGGACACGCTGAATATATGTAACATTAGCTAGATTTGATTATTTTATGGTTAACTGTTGAGTATTGTTTGGCTGCAATCACTGGTTCTATGCTACTCCCAGTGCCTGGGGAGTAAAGCGGGTCTGGTTCGGTGAAGTGGATAGTCTAAATCAGATAAAATACGCCCTCTCCTTCGTAACACCTGGAGGAGATGGAAAGCTTGAGTTGGGTAATGTTGGGGTAATGTTCGGGAGGGGGAAGGGTTGTTTTATTTTTTGTGTCACACAGGATCTGTTGGAAGTAGCACCACAAGTTCACAACTGTGAAAGTCAGGGGCAATGTATTTAGAGCAGATGGTAATGGCGGATAAAATAAAGATTGTGAGCTGGAACATCAGGGGGTTGGCATCCGGTGTTAAAAGGCAACACCTCCTTAAAAAGGGCTGGCTGCTCGCCAGGTATCACGCAACTTACTCGTCGTACTCAAGAAAAGGGGTCAGTGTTCTTTTTCGCTCAGGTATTCCTTTTGAACAGTGTAAAGTGATTATAGATCTTCTGGGCCGCTTCATATGCTTGTTCTGTAGCCTGTCTGGTATATTGATGTTACTGGTCTCAATATATATTCCTCCGCCATATTGTGGGAAACTGCTTCATAAGGTCATGGAGGTAGTGGGTGATTTCCCAGGGGTTCCTTTTTTGATAATAGGTGATTTTAACAATATCCCTGATGCTCACTGGAACAGAGGTAGGCGGCAGGTGTTAAAACTGGGTGGTAATTACACCCCTTTTGGTGCAGTTCTAAAAGAAATTGCGTTAATTGGAGAATCCACCACCCACAAAAAAAAAAAAGAAATATTGCAAGTTAAAGCTGAAATGTGCAGGAGAGACCAAGAGCTGATCAAAGCGTTTAAGGGAGCTGAGGAGGCACTAATAGAGAAGCAATCCCCTGAGGCCCAGGAACGTTTGAGAATAGATCAGAGGGAGGTGTGTGATTTGACCATGAAAACTCTGGAACGGAAAAGAATGATCTGTATGATGAAATTCTTTGAGGAAGGGGAGAGGGCGGACCCTCATCTGTCCAGGGTAGTGGCAGCCCAATGGGAATCTGCTTATATCCCTAAATTAAAGGGGAAAGATGGGTGTGCGCACACGTGTAGTAGGGCCATTTTGGAGGTTATGACGTGATTCTACTAGGATTTGTTTAAGTCCCAAGTGCAGAAGACGGATTATGAAATTGGTGATTTCTTAGTGGGGATGCAGCTTCCCCGGCTCTCATCAGCGGAGCAGACACTTCTCGAAGAGCCTTTTGACATAGAGGAACTTGAAGCGTTCTGGCCTCTATGCCTAACAACAAGGCTCCAGGGGAAATGGCATGCCGGGGGAAGTCTACAAGAAATATAAAGACATGTTACTTCCCACTTTGATGGAGGTCTACACTGTTAGTTTGGCAGGGGGAAGTTGCCAGCGTTACATGCGGGAAGCCATAATTGTTGTATTGCCGAAACAGGGTAAAAATCTGACGGATCCAGCCTCATATCGTCCAATTTCACTGTTGACAATTGATGCCAAGCTATTGGCTAAAATGCTGGCTAACCAACTTAATAAGGTATTGAATCCCTAATACACCAAGATCAATCAGGGTTCATGGCCAATAAATTCACAGCAATTAACCTCCGGCGATTATTTCTGAATATATGCAGGCAAGTGCGGATAATGTAGGACAGAGGGAGATAGTTTCCCTAGATGCCGTCAAGGCCTTTGATAGTGTGGAATGGAGGTACCTGTGGGTGGTAATGAGAACCATGGGATTTGGAGATCAGTTTATTAGTTGGGTACAACTGCTATATGCATCCCCCAGTGCTAAAATATGGGTAAATGGCCTTTTGTCTGGGTGTTTCTCCTTACGTAGAGGGACGAGGCAGGGGTGCCCTTTATCCCCTCTGATGTTTGCAATTGCCGTGGAGCCATTGTTTGCAAAGCTTCGGGGTACCTAGGACATTCGGGGATTCCAATATGGGTGCCATGTGGAGAAAGTGGCCTTATATGCGGACGATGTGTTGCTGTTTCTGGCTGACCGGCAAGACTCCCTGAGATCGGCCATGATAACCATTGGAAAATTTGGCCTTATTTCAGGACTGACCATTAACTGGGATAGGTCTGTGTTGCTTCCCTTGAATGCGGCTGCTCCCCTGAAGTTAGACCCTGGGATCCCATTGCGAGTGGTTAGTGAATTTAAATACCTGGGCATTGTGGTTTCGGCTAAATTAGAGGATTATGAGCGGCTCAATCTAACTCCTCTTATTAATAGATGTCAGCAAAAGATCGGAGCGTGGAAGAAGCTGTTCCTGTCGGTGGTGGGTAGAGCTAAAGAGGAGGGGGGTCTGGCGGTCCTGAACCCATGGGTTTACTATGTTGCATCCCAGTGTCAGCATATGGTGGGTTTGGGTTATCCTATACAATCTACATCAGCTGGGAAGATTCTTGAGTTTACACTGGGGAAGGGCCCACTGCTTGCTAGTCTGGAGGCTGGTAGATTCCGAGTGAGTCCAAGACGATTCCCGACGATTGCCATGTTAAATACAATTTGGCAAAGAGTTATACACTGGATGGGCATAACGGAGTTCTCGTGCTACACGTCGATCTGGTTTGAACCCAGGTTGGTGGAGTTGCTGCACTTGAGGGGATTTGGCCAGTGGAGACGTGTTGGGATATGGTTTGTATCGCAGCTGTTTGTTGGTGGTATACTCAAGACTTTTGAGGAGCTTAGGAAAGAATTCCCTTTGAGTCAATCCTTATTTTTCCAATACCTACAGCTGCGGCACGCCATTACTCGACAACTTAAAATATCACAAATAGTGGTGCAATCAGATAATTTGGTGAATCTTATTGGGTCACTGAGGGGCACCAGGGAGTTTATTTCCCTTATATATGGGATTCTTAGACTCACTTTTGCAACGACACCCAGCCATGTTCAGAGAGAAATGGGAGGTGGATGTGGGATTAATATCGGACTCTCAGTGGAGGATATACTATCATTTATTCACAGAGTTTCTATAAGTGAGGTCAGGAGAGTGTCACAACTCTATTTAATCCATAGGGTGTACATAACTCCGGTCTGGATGAAAAGTGCAGATTTGCGAGGGGATTCCTGTTGTCCGTGCTGCTCTGAAGATGGGGCAGACCTCTTGAATATGATGTGGTCATGCCCGAGCTTGCAGAACTTTTGGGTGCAGACCCTTAACTTGACACAGAAAGTAACAGGGGTGGACATTCCGAGGAACCCCTGACTTGTGTACTGGGGTGCATGGAGGACATCTCCGTTGATGACTGGGGAAAATTGACTATTGCTAGAATCCTGTATGCTGCCAGAAAACGTATAGCGGCCCACTGGTTGGATGACAAATCGCCAGTCAGACAAGAATTGGTTAATAAAATTAACTTTATTGTTTTGATGGAACAGAACATATATGTTAAGAGAGAACAACATACGCAATTTGAGAACGTGTGGGGTGGTTGGATGGACTACCCGAGTCTAGCTTCAGCTACCCTTCTGAGAGAAAGGATACGCCCGCCTATGGGCCCACAGCCTTTTGATTTAGTGCCTTAGATAATATTGTTTGCTGCTTGTAATATGACAAATGGGTGTGGTTGGGGGGGAGTGGGAAGGGGTTATATGATATAAGATTGGTTATATTGCTTGGTATATATAAGATGATGTTCACTTTTTATACCACAGTTTAATGGGATGTAATATTTTTAGTTTGTTGAAATAATAAAAAACAAAAACACAAATGTTTGAACAAAGGTTTTAACGTTGAATATCAGAGGTAACAAGAAGTTTGAAAGAAGCTATAGCACATAATATATTTGTTTCATGCAAAAAATGAGTATATTGTGTAGCCAGGAGAGCTGATCAGTTTATGAGATACTCGGTAGTCGTGTTTGGTTTGCTCCCACAGTGGAAAGTGTTTATTTCTCAGTTTGCTACTAAGGTATTTGTATGACATTGCTAAGCTATTATACTTGGGACAGAATAAAGTGGTGATTTGTGCTACTTGTACTGTCTGTATAGTTGTCATTGTCAACTGCAGGGGTCACACGCACAGATAATAATAACTGATATAGCAAACAGAAAACTGGTACCAGAAAAATAAGATCAAAACAATGTTATTTTCTAATTAATCATTCCTCTAAACGTACCGTCACACGTTCCACATTGCTGGCAACATCGCCGGCAACTCCCGGGAGCGCGCACATTTTTGGCTGCTCTCCAACATCGCTGATGAGCTGTCAAACGAGGAGACATCGCCGGCAACTCATCAACGCTGTTGCTAGCAACTATCGCTACCAGGGTTAAACTCCACCCTGGCAGCGATCCTTAACATGGGGAGTCTATGGAGGAAGTTGCCGGCAACATCGCTGTTGCGCTGTCAGACAGGGCGATTCAGGCAGATCGCCTCAGCAACATCGCCAGGTTTTAGGACATTGTCTTGAAACCTGGCGATGTTGCTGAAGCAACTATCAGCATTGAAATCACCCTGTTATACAGGGCAACTCTCTGGCGATGTCACCGCAACTTGGCCACGCCCCTCCATTGCCGGAGATGTTGCCTCGTGTGACGGTACCTTAAGGTTGCCAAAATTGACCTGTCAATGCCTAGCAAGAAGCAGCAAGAAGCCGCTATGGACTCGCCTGTCAACTAGCCATTGGGTTGGTCTCTGGCAAAGTGTGTTTTTACTAAATCCCCACAGTATTTGAGTACACATGGAAGAAATCATGCAGCCAGTGCCTGATACATGCTGCACCTTGATCAGGCAGCAGGTACCTATAAAATATTTTAATCCACTGTACTACAAACAAGAACTAAAAGTACTATTTAGCAACTTTTTTCCACTAAAGTATATTGGGTAAGACATGTCTTTACAATCCCTACCAGTGAACTATATTGGATCATTGAATGCTTATGTTAATAGTCAGATGTTCAAACTATAGGGAATTGTGATTTAGCTGCAGCCATTCCCATGCTTAATATCATATTGCTGCATGCTGATTGTGTCCTTCTTCAGTTCTCTTTGCATTTTCCGATACAAGCTCAGGCTCCATGGCAGTATGCATTCTTCTCGAGCACTTTAGACCAATATGACGTAATCTACAAACTCCACAAACTATTGTCCAACAATGAAACTATTAATCTTATAATAATGTACAGCTCACTATTAAATTAGCCCGAACAACAGCCAGAATTCAAAGAATGTCATTATGGTGCAAGTGAGATTGTATAGTAAAGGACCACAAGGCCATGCTTTACTGAATCTTGATCTGCTGTGTTCAAAAGTGGAGTTGTTCAGTGGCGCTATCCCTTAGCAAAAGGCTTTTATAAGCAGTTGGTTTTTTTTTAGTCTCTGACCTATGGAACAGCAAATGAAGCCCTTTATAGGTTTGGGTGAGACTCTTTCTCTGGCCACACTTGCTAGAGGTGGGGATGAGGCGTCTGCCTGATGCTAGTGATCCTCCCTCTAAAGTGTCAGGATACAAAGTTTGTACTAGTGTGGATCAGAGACCCCTCAAACTAGATAGACAGGGGGATGCTACATGTGGTCTGGAACCACTTATTAAGATACACAGGGAGTCTGCTTCACAAATGCCTAATGGCGACAAGCCCCAATAAGTCTCCACAGGTCATTGCACTGCTGAGAGTCTGGTAAGCACTGTCTACAAGTGATATACACTACATTCCCCTTTGTATACTCTAGCTTCACCATGGTAGGGAGGTTATGTGGCGTCATGCTAATGCGTCTACAGAAATGATGCAATCCCCAATACCCTATACATACACTGGGCCATATGTCACTTTGAACATTAATTGACAGACTGTAGATTGATCTCTCTCCTTCGTTCTACTTGGCACATGCCTACTGCAGCCAAGCTGACACTTATTATCAACGTCTTTAATTTTGCGAAAGTCACCAACCAGCAATGTCTGCCTGACTTTTCTACAGATCTCTGACTGTGGTTGCTGTCACCTGTCATGCACTGCCTTATAACAAAAAGGTGTGAACAGTTTGCAGCAAATGGTGTAAGTCACCCTTTATGGGCAGCTGTAGCTTCTCCATCACAGATTTCACTAGGGTGGTGATGCCATTAACCTTGTGTCAATGTTTGCTAAGTAAATTACGTTGTTTATTCAAATCCAACTTTACAACAATCCAGCTCAGAACTCATTTACGTTCCTGTATGAAAGGCACATAGTGGAAGAAAGCTTTGTACACCGGACCTATTTTATGGAGAATGAGAAATCCAGAGGCGACATGTCGGAAAATTTACTATTGCAAAATAAAGATTTGTTGTCTGGCTTACAAAATCCACTTTAAAATTGCAACTAGCGATGTCTGAGTTCAAAAAGCGAGTCCCACCTTCAGAGGCTTTATTACAAGCAAGCTTCTTGTTTTACAAGACTTAGCACTTAAAGGGAACCGGTCACCAGGTTTTTTCCATCCCATCTGAGAGCAGCATAATGTAGAAATAGAGACCTTGATTCCAGCGATGTGTCATTTACTGAGCTGCTTGCTGTCATTTTGATAAAATTAGTGTTTTCTCTGTTGCAGATTTAGCAGTCTGTGAATATTTCAGACTACTGCTACTGCCATGTAGACTGCTAATGATAATCTCCAGCTGATTAAACAGTGATTTTATCAAAACTACACTGAGCAGCCCAGTAAGTGACACATCGCTGGAATCAGGATCTCGAGTCTTATATTATGCTATTCTCAGATTAGGTTGCAAAAACCTGCTGACAGGTTCCCTTTAAGTCAGTGGAAGGATAATTAATTCATTTCCGATTTTCTTCTGGTGGCTATACTGTACACTTGAATTATACAGAAGCCAAATGTTATATCAAATTTAGCTACCATATTTATTTTACTTGCTTCTAAAGCACTAATAATTCCACAGTGCTTTACAGACAACATCATCACACATTTTTTAAAGGCAACCTAATAGCTGATACATGGTAATTGCTGCCATTTATGTTTGAGTCTGGAACGCTTCAGGTAAAAGCATACAATAAAAACCACCGGGACTGAGCCACACTGGAGACCAATTGTACGGGATGCTGGCGGCTTCTCCCCACCCGATGCACTAAAGTGACATGTCTATCCCTGCATGCATATATAGGGAGAGTCCTATCAGTCATTGGCAGTGGGAGGAGAGAAATCCCCTGTTCGACTAGTTTCCTGTGAGGCTCAATCCCTGGTTGCTTATAAACGTTTTATTTTTCTGATGCCATAACAGTTCATAGTCAAACATGCATGACCATAATCATACAGCCAGTGTCTGATACATGCTGGCTGTAGAGTAGGCAGCATATATCAGCTGTCAGATTCCCTTTAAACCTTTACCAAAATATTACGCAGTGGTACATTTTATGCCAGCTCCCTGACTTTCATCCTGGCATCTTTCCTGCATGTGATGGCTGTGACCTTCAGCCATCATCTGCCTACAACAGAGGTTGTTAACCTGTTCAATGCCACTGTCAATCAGGCCCTTTCTGAAAAAGCACACGCAAAACGCACATTAGGGGTACTGCTGATGGTTGACGTGACATGGTAACAGGAGACTCTATGTTTTCCATTGACCATTTACTATTTTTATTCTATGTATTGCATGCTACTGTATATAGCCCACGGCATTATTATAAGTACTTTATAGGGGACAGCAACATTTTGCAAGGAGAATATGCACCATGCACTTTTATATCCTCTGGGATGGCAGCACATGCTAAACTTTGCAGTTGGATTGAATACTTTCCTCCAGTGGATGTACTTTGCCTTACATATTGTTTCCCATAGATTCGCAGTCATAGGGCTTTTTGAATGATGAATTTCAAACAATTGTCTCCTTTTGAATTACGATTGCTTTTTTTATTTACCTGTATATATTGCCTGATAAAAATAGCCATTGGGTTAAATATGTGTATATAAATGAATGTGGCATTTTTATATCAATTGCTGTACAAACCATGTGCCATCAGATTTTGCATTGCATCACATTTCTCTTGATCAATTTTACTTTGTTTTAACTTTTTGTTGATTTTTGTAATTTGATTAAAAAATTATTACATTTTGATACCTAAAGAGAGAGTCTATCAAAATTACAGAATCCATAAATGCCCTCTCACTTTGTCTTTAGGGTGTGGAAGGAAACAAGAGTACCAGAGAAAAACCCTGCAAATATGGGGAGGACATACAAATTCTTTATAGATGTTGTCCAACTTGGAAATTGATCTCAAGTATCCAGCACTGAAAAACAACAGTGCCAACCACTGAGACACTGTACAATGCTAACCACTGAGCCACCGTACAGTCCTAACCACTGAGCCGCTCTACAGTGCTAACCACTGAGCCACCATATACAGTGCTAACCACTGAGACACTGTACAATGCTAACCACTGAGACACTGTACAATGCTAACCACTGAGCCACTGTACAGTACTAACCACTGAGCCACCATATACAGTGCTAACCACTGAGACACTGTACAATGCTAACCACTGAGACACTGTACAATGCTAACCACTGAGCCACCGTACAGTCCTAACCACTGAGCCACCATATACTGTGCTAACCACTGAGCCACCATACAGTGCTAACCACTGAGCCACCGTACAGTGCTAACCACTGAGACACTGTACAATGCTAACCACTGAGCCACTGTACAGTACTAACCACTGAGCCACCATACAGTCCTAACCACTGAGCCACCATATACAGTGCTAACCACTGATCCACCATATAGTGTTAATCACTGAACCACCATATACAGTGCTAATTACTGAGTCACACTACAGTACTAACCACTGAGCAACCATACAGTACTAATCACTGAGCCACCATACAGTGCTAGCCACTGAGCCACCATACAGTACTAACTACTGAGCCACCATACAGTACTAACAACTGAGCCACCATACAGTGCTAACCACTGAGCCACCATATACAGTGCTAACCACAGAGGCACCATATACAGTGCTACCCACTGAGCCACCATACAGTGCTAACCACTGAGCCACCATATACAGTGCTAACCACTGAGCCACCATACAGTACTAACCACTGAGCCACCATACAGTCCTAACCACTGAGCCACTGTACAGTGCTAATTACTGAGTCACACTACAGTACTAACCACTGAGCAACCATACAGTACTAATCACTGAGCCACCATACAGTGCTAGCCACTGAGCCACCATACAGTACTAACTACTGAGCCACCATACAGTACTAACAACTGAGCCACCTACAGTACTAATCACTGAGCCACCATACAGTGCTAACCACTGAGCCACCATACAGTACTAACCACTGAGCCACCATACAGTGCTAACCACTAAGACACTGTACAATGCTAACCACTGAGCCACTGTACAGTCCTAACCACTGAGCCACCATACAGTGCTAATTACTGAGTCACAGTACAGTACTAACCACTGAGCAACCATACAGTGCTAATCACTGAGCCACCGTACAGTGCTCACCACTGAGCCACCGTACAGTGCTAACCACTCAGCCATCATACAGTGCTAATTACTGAGCCACTGTACAGTGATAATCACTGAGCCACCATACAGTGCTAACCACTGAGCCACCATACAGTGCTAACCACTGAGCCACCATACAGTGCTAACCACCGTATACAGTGCTAACCACCCAGCCACCATACAGTGCTAACCACTGAGCCACCGTACAGTGCTAATTACTGAGCCACCGTACAGTGCTAACCACTGAGCCACCATACAGTGCCAACCACTGAGCCACCATACAGTGCTAACCACTGAGCTGCTGTACAGTGCTAACCACTGAGCCACCATACAGTGCTAACCACTGAGCTGCCGTACAGTGCTAACCACTGAGCCACCATACAGTGTTTACCACAGAACCACTGTACAGTCATGGCCAAAAGTTTTGAGAATGATACAAATATTAATTTTTACAAAGTCTACTGCTTCAGTTTTTCTAATGGCAATTTGCATACACTCCAGAATGTCATAAAGAGTGATCAGCTTAACAGCAATTACTTGCAAAGTCAATATTTGCCTAGAAAATGAACTTTAACTCCCAAAACACATTTCAACATCATTGCAGTCCTGCCTTAAAAGGAGCAGCTAACATCGTTTTAGTGATTGTTCCATTAACACAGGTGTGGGTGTTGATGAGGACAAGGCTGGCGATCAGTCATGATTAAGTAAGAATGACACCACTGGACACTTTAAAGGAGGCTGGTGCTTGGTATCATGGTTTCTCTTCAGTTAACCATGGTTATCTCTAAAGAAACACGTGCAGCCATCATTGCACTGAACATAAATGGCCTAACAGGGAAGAGCATCGCAGCTACAAAGATTGCACCTCAGTCAACAATCTATCGCATCATCAAGAACTTCAAGGAGAGAGCTTCCATTGTTGTCAAAAAGGCTCCAGGGCGCCCAAGAAAGACCAGCAAGCGCCAGGACCGTATCTTAAAACTGTTTCAGCAGCGGGATCGGACTACCAGCAGTGCCGAGCTTGCTCAGGAATGGCAGCAGGCTGGTGTGAGTGCTTCTGCACGCACTGTGAGGCGGAGACTCTTTGAGCAAGGCCTGGTTTCAAGGAGAGCAGCAAAGAAGCCACTTCTCTCCAGAAAAAACATCAGGGACCGACTGATATTCTGCAAAAGGTACAGGGAGTGGACTGCTGAGGACTGGGGTAAAGTCATTTTCTCTGATGAATCCCCTTTTCGATTGTTTGGGACATCTGGAAAACAGCTTATTCGGAGAAGAAGAGGTGAGCGCTACACACAGTCTTGTCTCATGCCAACTGTAAAGCATCCTGAAACCATTCATGTGTGGGGTTACTTCTCAGCCAATGGAATTGGCTCACTCACAGTCTTGCCTAAAAACACAGCCATGAATAAAGAATGGTACCAGAATGTCCTCCAAGAGCAACTTCTCCCAACCGTCCAAGAGCAGTTTGGCGCCCAACAATGCCTTTTCCAGCATGATGGAGCACCTTGCCATAAAGCAAAGGTGATAACTAAATGGCTCAGGGAACAAAACATAGAGATTTTGGGTCCATGGCCTGGAAACTCCCCAGATCTTAATCCCATTGAGAACTTGTGGTCAATCATCAAGAGACGGGTGGACAAACAAAAAACAACAAATTCTGCCAAAAATGCAAGCATTGATTATGCAAGAATGGAGTGCTATCAGTCAGGATTTGGTCCAGAAGTTGATTGAGAGCAGCCAGGGAGAATTGCAGAGGTTCTGAAGAAGAAGGGTCAACACTGCAAATATTGACTTGCTGCATTAACTCATTCTAACTGTCAATATAACCTTTTGGTACTCATAATATGATTGCAATTATATTTCTGTATGTGATATAAACATCAGACAAACACAAATAAAAACCAGAGGGCAGCAGATCATGTGAAAATATCATTTTGGTGTAATTCTCAAAACTTTTGGCTATGACTGTACAGTGATAGCACTGTACTGTGACTCAGTAGTTAACTACTGAGCCACCATACAATGCTAGCCACTGAGCCACCGTGCCACCCAGTGGGCAGGTGTTTAGTTAAAGGCAGTCTGTCATACCATTGTACCCCAAAGTAGACCAAATAATCATGTAGGTAAAAAGGACACAAGTCCATCAAACAAATGCACTCATTTACATGTCCCTTTAATAATTGATTTCTTGGTAATATTGCAGTTCTTTGCTTTAATAAAATGATGGCTCCCCTTTAAAGGGGTTTTCCAATGAGCAGAGTTTATTTTAATCAATAGATCTTGGAATAATAATAATTTGCACAATTGGTTGTATTAAAAAACTTTCCTGTGGTGAGATAATCTTATATATTGTATGTGTCCCTTCTATGTACTGTGTAATGGATGTGTCTGACCGTACAGGAACATGGTCTGATCATACCACATCTCCTGTGCTGAGATACCGTATATACTCGCGTATAAGCCGAGTTCTTCAGCCCAAAATTTGGGCTGAAAAGTCCCCCCTCGGCTTATACGCGAGTATACAGAACTTCAGGCTTCCCCTGGAGGTATACAGGCCCCCCATTAAGATCCAGGCCCCCCCCTTGCGCGGCAAACCTGTAAAGTAAAATCATACTTATCATTGTCCTGTCGCGCCGTCCCCGCTGCCGACATCACGATCCCGGGCTTCAGGTTTGCCGCGCAAGGGGGGGGCCCTGAATCTTGATGGGGGGGCCTGTATACATCCGGAGCTGCTGCTGTATACAGCCCTGGGGCTGCTGCTGTATACACCCCTGGGGCTGCTGCTGTATACAGCCCTGGGTCTGCTGCTGTATACACCCCTGGGGCTGCTGCTGTATACAGCCCTGGGGCTGCTGCTGTATACAGCCCTGGGGCTGCTGCTGTATACAGCCCTGGGGCTGCTGCTGTATACACCCCTGGGGCTGCTGCTGTATACACCCCTGGGGCTGCTGCTGTATACACCCCTGGGGCTGCTGTTGTATACACCACTGGGGCTGCTGTATACTACCTAAGGGCTGCTGTATATACCTCTGGGGCTGCTGTATACACCACTAGGGCTGCTGTATATACCTCTGGGGCTGTATATACCTCTGGGGCTGCTGTATACTACCTCTGGGGCTGCTGTATACTACCACTGGGGCTGTATATACCTCTGGGGCTGCTGTATACTACCACTGGGGCTGCTGTATACACCTCTGGGGCTGCTGTATACTAACCACTGGGGCTGCTGCTGTATATAGCACTGGGGCTGCTGCTGTATACTACCACTGGGGCTGCTGTATATACCTCTGGGGCTGCTGTATACCACACTGCTGGGGGCTGTATACCTGTGCTGGGGTCTACCCTCAGCCTATACACGAGTCAATAGGTTTTCCCAGGTTTTGGGGGCAAAAGTAGGGGGGTCGGCTTATACAAGAGTATATACGGTAATCTTATATATGTGCCCCTGCTATGTACAGTGTAATAGATGTGTCTGACCATACAGGGACATGGTCTGATCATACCACATCTCCTCTGCTGAGATAATCTAATATATGTGCCCCTGCTATGTACTGTGTAATGGCTGTGTCTGACCGTACAGGGACATTGGCTAGGGTCACATTCCCGTTTTTTTTTTTAAATCCTGATCCGGTTTTGAGCTTTCAAAAAGCTCAAAACCGGACCAGAAAACGCTCCTCATAGGAGCCAATGCAAAACACCGGATGGCTTCACAAGCCATCCGGTGGCCGTATCCGGCACTGCTGCCTGCGTTAAAAATCATGCAGGCAGCAGTTTTCGCAGCGGTTCCCTGTACCGCTGTGCAGTAACCGGATGGCTCAGGATGTGTAATCCTGAGCCATCCGGTAACTGCATAGTTTGCGGATCCCGGCTATTGCCGGGATCAGCAAACTGTAGTATGTGTAGTAAATAGTTAAAATAACTAACTAAAGTAATGTTTCAGGTCTATAGGGGGGTCTTAGACCCCCCTTTAGACCGGCCACCCACTCCAGTGGGCTTCTACTACAATATCCCCGATGGCACGGGCTCCTCGGAGCTCCGTGCAAGTTCCCACAACTCCCGCCCCCCGTATCTGTACAGAGGGGTGCCTGCACCCCTCTGTTAGAATTATCCCTAAATGTGGCATCCACAGATTACAGTAATAAATGACTATAGTTACGGCATTCTTCTCGTTCTGTAAAGATCCATCTATGGGCGGGGCTTTGTTCTTCTGCCACCGCCCATGGAATGATGATGGCCGCCTCCTCTGGCCTTCTCCCTGTCTTTTCAGGGCGGCCGCGTCATGAAAGGGGCGGGGCTACTGTATGACGCGACCGTAGCCCCGCCCCTTTCATGACGTGGCCGCCCTGAAAAGACAGGGAGAAGGCCAGAGGAGGCGGCCATCATCATTCCATGGGCGGTGGCAGAAGAACAAAGCCCCGCCCATAGATGGATCTTTACAGAACGAGAAGAATGCCGTAACTATAGTCATTTATTACTGTAATCTGTGGATGCCACATTTAGTGATAATTCTAACAGAGGGGTGCAGGCACCCCTCTGTACAGATACGGGGGCGGGAGTTGTGGGAACTTGCACGGAGCTCCGAGGAGCCCGTGCCATCGGGGATATTGTAGTAGAAGCCCACTGGAGTGGGCGGCCGGTCTATAGGGGGGTCTAAGACCCCCCTATAGACCTGAAACATTACTTTAGTTAGTTATTTTAACTATTTACTACACATACTACAGTTTGCTGATCCCGGCAATAGCCGGGATCTGCAAACTATGCAGTTGCCGGATGGCTCAGGATTACACATCCTGAGCCATCCGGCAACTGCAGTGCGGTATTAAGCACACATTTTCAGAGGAAAATGTGTGTGACCGGCATTGCATTCACCGCATCCAGATCCGGATGCGGTGAATGCAATTCATGTTTTAAATGTGACCCTAGCCATTGTCTGATCACACCACATCTCCTGTGCTGAGATAATCTTATATATATATCCCTGCTGTGTACTGTGTAATGGATGTGTCTCACTGTACAGGGACATGGTCTGATCATACCACATCTCCTGTGCTAAGATAATCTTATATATGTGTCCCTGCTATGAACTGTGTAATGGATGTGTCTAACCATACAGGGACATGGTCTGATCATACCACATCTCCTGGACCGAGGAGAAGTAAAAAAGTATAAAGATATTACAGCATGAAAAGGAGTTTACAGATGTTACAGCACAGGATTGCAAATTATTCTTTTTGTGAGATAAAATTTTCCCTGTTTGTTTTACCTCAAAAAAATCCCAGATTGTAATTTCTGTATACTTTTTAACATCCTCCCCAGCACAGGAGATGTGGTTTGATCAGACCATGTTCCTGTACAGTCAGACATATCCATTACACAGTACTAAGCAGGGACACATATATAAGATTATCTCAGCACAGGAGATGTGGTATGATCAGACAATGTCCCTGAATGGTCAGACACATCCATTGCACAGTACATAGCAGGGACACATATATAAGATTATCTCAGCACAGGAGCTGTGGTATGATCAGACCATGTCCCTGTAAGATCAAACATATCTATTAAACAGTACATAGCAGGGACACATATATAAGATTATCTCTGCACAGGAAATGTGGTGTGATCAGACCATGTTCCTGTATGGTCACACACATCCATTACACAGTACATAGCAGGGACACATATATAAGATTGGCTAGGGTCACATTTCCGTTTTTTTTACAAAATCCTGATCCGGTTTTGAGCTTTCAAAAAGCTCAAAACCGGACCAGGAAACGCTCCTCATAGGAGCCAATGCAAAACACCGGATGGCTTCACAAGCCATCCGGTGGCCGGATCCGGCACTGCTGCCTGCGTTTAAAATCATGCAGGCAGCAGTTTTCGCAGCGTTTCCAGGGACCGCACTGCGGTAACCGGATTGCTCAGGATGTGTAATCCTGAGCCATCCGGTAACTGCAGAGTTTGCGGATCCCGGCTATTGCCGGGATCAGCAAACTTAATAAAGAGTTGAATAGCTGAGCTAAATGACTGTTTGAGGTCTGTAGGGGGGCTTAGACCCCCCTACAGACCGGCCGCCGACTTCTATAGTGTTCTTCTACAATTTCTCACTGTGCACGGGCTCCTCGGAGCCCGTGCATGTCACCCAAAGTTGCCCCTACCCCCCCGTATCACTATAGAGGGGTGCATACACCCCTCTATTACAATTATGCTTTAATTATGTGATATATACAATGAATTATCCAAATCGCAAAGTAAGTATATATTTACATGTGTCCGGAGGCAGAGTGAAGGGATTTCCATGGGCGGGGCTGTGTGCAGTAGCCTCCGCCCGCTCCTTCTTGATGGCCGCCCCCTCTGGCCGTAATCCAGTCTTGTGAGGGCGGGCACGTCGTTAAAGGGGCGTGGCTAACTAAGTGCCGCGGTTAGCCACGCCCCTTTAACGACGTGCCCGCCCTCACAAGACTGGATTACGGCCAGAGGGGGCGGCCATCAAGAAGGAGCGGGCGGAGGCTACTGCACACAGCCCCGCCCATGGAAATCCCTTCACTCTGCCTCCGGACACATGTAAATATATACTTACTTTGCGATTTGGATAATTCATTGTATATATCACATAATTAAAGCATAATTGTAATAGAGGGGTGTATGCACCCCTCTATAGTGATACGGGGGGGTAGGGGCAACTTTGGGTGACATGCACGGGCTCCGAGGAGCCCGTGCACAGTGAGAAATTGTAGAAGAACACTATAGAAGTCGGCGGCCGGTCTGTAGGGGGGTCTAAGCCCCCCTACAGACCTCAAACAGTCATTTAGCTCAGCTATTCAACTCTTTATTAAGTTTGCTGATCCCGACAATAGCCGGGATCCGCAAACTCTGCAGTTACCGGATGGCTCAGGATTACACATCCTGAGCCATCCGGTGACCGCAGTGCGGTATTCAGCACACAGTTTTGAAAAAAACTGTGTGCGACCGGCATTGCATTCACCGCATCCGGATCCAGATGCGGTGAATGCAATTTATGTTTTCAATGTGACCCTACCCATTATCTCAGCACAGGAGATGTGGTATGATCAGACCATGTCCCTGTATAGTCAGACACAGCCATTACACAGTACATAGCAAGAGCATATATATAAGATTATCTCAGCACAGGAGATGTGGTGTGATCAGACCATGTCCCTGTATGGTCAGACACAGCCATTACACAGTACATAGCAGGGGCACATATATAAGATTACCTCAGCCCAGGAGTTGTGGTATGATCAGACCATGTCCCTGTATGGTCAGACACATCCATTACACAGTACATAGCAAGGACACATATTTAAGATTATCTCAGCACAGGAATATTTCTCCAATTGTGGAAAGTATTACTATTCCAATATCTATAAATTAGAATTAACTTTAAAATTAACTTTGTTCATGTTTGATTTTTTTCAAATTATGAACTTGAAGCTGATTATTAATATCATTATAGCTAAATTATAATAATTTTTAAATACATTTGAAAGTAGAAAATCTATTTGAAGTCACTTTCAATCTTCCTGTGCTTTTATCTTTAACAGGCTAATGGGGTATAGATTATTAGCCTGCGACCGATCTGTCCCCAGCAGGAAGCTGAAGTCATTAAAGGAGGAATGTATTACCAGAAGAATGACAGCCATCTTATATTATGATTATTGACATGGGCTAACATTCCTCTGAACTGGTTGTATGGGGTGTGCGTGTGGCCGTACACATAGGCCCCTATTCAGGGCCCCAGGATGCCATCTTGATGAATTATGTTCCATACAAATATGAGTCTTACTATTTTTTACTCAAAGCATTGCAGTCCTCCGAAGATGTTATCATTCAGTAAACTCGTTTTGTCTTCCCAACATTCATTCCAGTCATTCTTCATAAGGAACACAACTGCACTAAAGCTAAAGGGGTTTTCCCACAAATAAAGTTAATTTTAAAGTTCATTTTAATCAATAGATCTTGATATAATATTTATTCCCACAATTTGATGTGTTTATATCACCACAGGAATAATTTTTTTAATCTTACATATGTGTCACTGCTATGGACTGTGTAATGGATGTGTCTGACCATACTGGGACATGGTGTGATATTACCACATCTCCTGTGCTGAGATAATCTAATATATGTACCCCTGCTATGTACTGTGTAATGGATGTGTCTCACCATACAAGGACATGGTCTGATCATACCACATCTCCTGTGCTGAGATAATCTTATATGTGTCCCTGCTATGTACTGTGTAATGAATGTGTCTGATAATACAGGGGCATGGTCTGATTATAAAACATCTCCTGTGCTGAGATAATCTTATATGTGTGTCCCTGCTATGTACTGTGTAATGGATGTGTCTGACCGTACAGGAACATGATCTGATCATACCACATCTCCTGTGCTGAGATAATCTTATATATGTGTCCCTGCTATGTACTGTGTAGTTGATGTGTCTGACCACACAGGGACATGGTCTGATCATACCACATCTCCTGTGCTGAGATAATATTATAGAAGTGTCTCTTCTATGTACTGTGTAATGGATGTTTCTGACCGTACAGGAACATGATCTGATCATACCACATCTCCTGTGCTGAGATAATCTTATAGAAGTGTCTCTTCTATGTACTGTGTAATGGATGTGTCTGACCGTACAGGAACATGATCTGATCATACCACATCTCCTGTGCTGAGATAATCTTATAGAAGTGTCTCTTCTATGTACTGTGTAATGGATGTGTCTGACCATGCAGGGACATGGTCTGATCATACCACATCTCCTGTGCTGAGATAATCTTATATATCTATCCCTGCTATATACTGTGTAATGGATGTATAATTTGGCTGTATGCATGTGGGGGCCCCTCCAAACAAGATACATTACACACAAGAAATAAAGAGGAAAGTTTTTGCCCCCCAAATATGTCAGATGTTGTATAATGACTCATACTGCACTTTTCTGAGTAAAAAAATAATTTCAATGCTTTTCTTCATAAAAGCATACAATGAATCAGAGTGTTCTCTCACAGTAACCATCATTTACATTACACATCAATTTACAATCAATTTTATATATAAAGTGACCAGGTACACAACTTCGAAAAAGAGCCAAAAATATTCCCAATAAAGGTCTGGCCTCTCCTCTTTCTTTCTTGTGTGTAATGTATTTTCAGTTTTAGTCTGAATTGTTTCTATAAGGGGGCATGTGGGAAACAGACTTGCATTTTTTTTTTATTTTTAGACCTATTCTCCCTTAAAGGGGTATTCCCATGATGATAAAAGCAATTCTAAGTAAATAAATAGTGATAATAATAATGTTCAAGACCCAGGGGTGCATCAAGCCCCCCTTCCGCCTGAGCCGTATAGAGGACTGGGGAAGGGGGGGGGGTGAGGGGTGCTAGCGGACTGCAGCCCCGCCGCCCCTGTAGCCTTAGGTTTGGAGCGGGAAGGGGGGGGGTGCTAGCAGCCTTCAGTCTCCCCGCCGTCCCTGTAGCCTGCACAAGTAGGGCGCCGCCGCCATCTTACCGGGTGATGCTGGAAGCTGGCCACTGCTTCTGGCACCGCCCCCTTCTCCAATGCCGCCCCCCTGGCTCCTGCCGCTTGGTACTCAGGGCTCTCACTGTCCAGTGGACGGTGCGGCCCTGTCAAGACCATATCGCAATATGTAATTGTACAAATAATCATAATAATAACAAATACTTCCAATTAGAAATGTAGTATGGTTTTCTGATTAGCTATATTGCTTATCTCATGTACTAGGCATTAGGTATCCGTTATTATAACCACTTACAAACACAGACAGAAGACGGCCCTGATGCAAAAGCAATATATGGGCCCTTGGTGTCCAATAGCTCACCAAAATGTACAATTCCACCTGCTATGGAAGTAAAAATGGGCCCTCTTACCTCTTGGTCCATGGTACAGCTGCACGGGTTACACCAATGGTGCGCCATCCCTCAATTATGACCACAAGCAACTAACTGACTCACTAACTGTCACTATATGGTGGTTGTAACCATGGATACCTAAGCTGCAATGCCCTGCCATAGGTGACATAGTTAATCAGAAAAAACATACTACATTTCTAATTGGAGCCATTAGCTAATATTATTATTATTATTATTATTATTATTATTATTATTAATAATAAGCCTACTATATATTGGGAAAGGCTCTTGGAGATGGGAATAACTCTTTAAGGGCAGCTCAATAAAAAGGTTGCTAAAAAATAAAATGCCCTCCTGTGGTACCCAATGAAAAGTGGCAGGAAATGTTGCTCCCATTAATTGAATGAACAGTCATATACCGGTAGTATGTGGTTGGGCTACATCCACAATAGTAAAGCCTCCTAATTGACATCCAAATCACCTATCCATTTAAAAATGTATCACCGTTCTGGCACATCTTCTTTAGGCTGGGTCTATATGGTGACCGAGGCCACGATACAAGTCACACAGCCAAAAGTTTCTATCCGCTGCTGCTACATTGCAATGTAATGCAGGTGAATGTGGTCACATTACAAAGCTTATGGGACTGCAGAGCATGTAGAAAAAAGTTAAACCCATGTGGACTTCTTTGCACCTTTATGGTTGTAATACAATTTCTTCCTATTTACCCGCATTAGGCCATGATGTACGATTATTACAACGTTCAGAGGTTTTTTTCATCGCTTAAATAGAAAGCAAATTGTTCCAAGTTTGGTGTCTCCTTAATCACTGACTACAATGCTTCCAGGGTATTTTACTGCATAATGAATACTCTAAAAATACAACCCCAAAACAATGTCAAGATTGCCTATTTTTCACGATTTGTAATATTTTTTAACTTTTCCGTACATTATATTTCAAAATGAATCAAGTTATCGACAACTACAACTTGTCTCACAATAAAACAAGCTTTCATATGGCTATGGGGGAAAAAAGTTTTTGCCCTTTGAAGATGGACAATGAGGACCCTTGACATGAGTTGCAAACGTGCATATTTTGGCCAAAGTATTAACCCATATCTCATACATTTTTTACACCCTTTTCATATTTTTATATACAAATAAAGTCAAAATGCTAGCTCACCCGGTTTCTCTAGTCACAGATCTTTATTTTGTCTAATGCAGGTCCCGCACGGATCCAGGCGGAGGCTCACACACTAGTAACTCAATCACAGAAACTAGAATCCAGCATAACAAAAGGACCTTTCCATGCAGCTTTAGTCCTTAAAAGATCGATCCTTTTATTACATACAAATAATAACATGCATCTGTGATATTGTTAGGCACAAATATACGGCAGTCTGTGGCCCCTAGGCGACTACGCATTTCAGCATTACACTTTCATCATGGTCATATGTGGTCAAATATGACCATGATGAAGGCGCTATGCTGAAACACGTAGTTGCCTAGGGGCCACAGACTGACGTATATTTGTGCCTAACAATATCACAGATGGCTTTAACATTTTATGCAATAAAAGGATCGATCTTTTAAGGACTAAATAATAATAATAATTTATTCATTTATATAACGCTGTTAATTCCATAGAATGAAGCTGCATGGAAAGGTCTTTTTGCTATGCTGGATTACAGTTTCTGTGATTTTCCTAAGTTTGGAGCACATTTCTCCATTTTTATGCATGATTTATTATTATATTATTATTATTATTATTATTATTATTATTATTATTATTATAGCATCAATCCATGGCACTTTACAAGTGAAAAGGGTCATACATAGAGAAGTACAATATTCATGAACATTACAAGGCACAGACAGATAAAGGAGCAGAGAGGACCCTGCTTGCAGAGGCTCAGCCTTGCCCTGTAGTGTTGGCTGGGGGAATTTGGGGTGTCTGCTTTATGGGGTGCACTGTGCACAACATGTATCTATGTGACTGATGCCCTATACCAGTCTGATCCATGTACATTTATACTATGTAACCACCCCCTCCATGAGGGTACATGTACATTTATGCGAGGTAACCTCCCCTCCATGCTAACATTTAAGAAGGGCCTGGATGCCTTTCTTGAAAACTATAATATTACCAGTTATACATACTAGATCCTTTGATAGGGTGTTGATCCAGGGAACTAGTCTGATTGCCATATCTGGAGTCAGGAAGGAATTTTTTCCCCCAATGTGGAGCTTAGTGTTGCCACATGGTTTTTTTTTGCCTTCTTCTGGATCAACATGTTAGGCTAAGGGTGGAACTAGATGGACTAAAAACTATGTAAGGCTAGGATCACACTTGACAGATACCCGCTACACAACAGGCTGCGGGGAGAGCGATTCGCACCATGCACAGGGGAATGCATCATGATGTGTTCCCCTGTGCATGGGGCGTGCGTGGTGCGAATCGCACTCCACGCAGCCCATTGTGTAGCTGGTATCCATGCAACACAGCGGGTCGCTAGGGGCCGCGTTCTCCACTATGCAACCTGCGTGAAGGCTGCGGAGGGAGAAAAAAAAAATTCTAAGTTCTCTGCAAACAATGCAGTAAACTTAGAATTTTGCAAGGGCTGGATGCGATTTTCCATGCCATTTTCACACTTGGATTGTGTGAAAATCGCATGAAAAATCGCATCCATAGGATATAATGGCAAAAACGCATGCCCCAATGCCAAAAATGCATGGCTAAAGAGCCATGCATTTTTTGGATGCATTTTTGGCTCAGCACCAAACAACGCGTGCGTTTTTTTTAACATGGGGCCTTATGGGAATCGCATGCGAAAATGCTTGGCACTAAATGGTACCATGCGTTTTCGCATGCATTTTTGCTTGCGTTTTTTAAGGCTGCTTCAGAGCTAAAAGCAAAAGCGCAGGCTGCCAAAAGCAACCTTAAAAAACACATGCAAGTGTGACCCTAGCCTTACTCTGTTACTATGGTAGACAAGTAAGTCTTTTTTTCATCAGTATGATCACATATGTAAGGCATTGTGGAATTAATAGCACTATTTAAGTGAGTAAAATAAATAAAAATATATATTTTGTACCTTTGTTGCTTCCACCTTTATCATGAGGGACCTGCTGCATCCTGCAGTGTATTAGTCTTGTTACCTGGTGTTGGTAGATAGGGCTGACTTTTTTCAGTGATGTTTTTTAAACTTTATGTCCTATCCAATGAGTTGACAAGGAAAAAACTAAAAATGAAGAGATCTCACCAACACTTGTTACAAATGATGTAATTCGAAGGCCCATATCCGGAGAGTGCTTTCTCCCGGTGTAGATCAGCATGAACAAGACATATAAGAGAAGACAAGAACATACATCTGGATAAACATAAGAGAAAATGTATTTTCTTATAGTTTACTTCTCAATCTGTGAAAAACATAAAGACTAAAACACAGGAATGTTGAAAACGAATGCGTTTCTGGCGTAAACCGTTAGTTATTTGTATACCTGTATTTTTATCCGTCTCTTTTTTGTGGATTGAAGAAATAAAATGTAAGAAATCCTTGTTTATAATAGGTATCTGCAAAAACTAGAAATATCTTGGTCATTATGGATTAACTAAGACATGCCAAAAGTTTCCACCTAATAACCAGCCACTTCCAAGTAGAGTGCAGGAGTGCTGGGGTGTGATGGAATGCGTATGAAGGCTTTCACATGCAAAATACAAGCACAATCCAAGTATTTCTACGTAGACATTGTAAGTTCTCTTCCAGAGATGTCTTCTTCGGCTGACTACTATTCAAAACATGATGTCATTCATCAGAGATTACGAAACTCTACGGCAGCTGCCAGCTGGACCTGGCTGCACTGAGAAAGTAGTCAGAGCTTAGGAAGTGCTTGCAAAACACTAAACCTTCCATATAGCCTCCTGCTCCTTACAGTAAAGAACATAGACTGAATATATACAGTAGGAGCACTTTTAAAACTGTATTTTACATTTACAAAAATAATTTATACTAAGGGCCCTTTCACATCAGCGTTTTTTTCAAATCGCGGCAGATGCGGTGAAAAAATCACATCTGCCGCGATTACCGCATACCGGCTGCACTTGCAGCACGGTTGCAGCGCGGTTGCGGTAAACGCCATACAAGGTATAGGCGGACTTGCGGCAGGTGCGGCAAGTGCGGCAGCGGAAAAAAAAACGCGGCTGACAGCATTTTTTTTCACGGCCGCACCTGCCGCAAGTCCGCCTAAACCTTGTATGGCGTTTACCGCCACCGCGCCGCAACCATGCCGCAAGTGCAGCCGGTATGCGTTAATCGCGGCAGATGCGGTTTTTTCACCGCATCTGCCGCGATTTGAAAAAAACGCTGATGTGAAAGGGCCCTAAGGCCCCTTTCACATCAGTGGTAATTGCTGATCGCGGCAGTTGCGGTGAAAAAAAACGCAACTGCGTGATTACTGCATAACGGCCGCACTTGCGGTAAGCCCCATGCTATGTCTATGGGGCTTGCGGCAGGTGCGGTAAGTGCGGTATAGTTGCGGTTTCGGCACTTGCTGCAGATGCAGCCGCGAAAAAAACACGTTTTTTTTACGGCCACATCTGCCGTAATTGCTGAAACCGCACTTGCCGCACCTACCGCACATTTACCGCAGGCCCCATAGACATTGTATGGGGCTTGCCGCAAGTGAACCGCAAGTGCGGCCGTTATGCAGTAATCACGGCAGTTGTGTTTTTTTTCTCAGCAACTGCCGCGATCAGCGATTGCCGCTGATGTGAAAGGGGCCTTAGTGCATGGCTTTTGCATCCTCCTTTGGTTGGTAGATTTTATAAGTAGTAAGGATCACCCTGATGGAAATGAACATCAGTTTCTTATGACATTTTTTCCATTGTTAATTGTAGACTTCGTGAAAACCTTCAGTATACTAGCAGACATTCCTTTGTTAAGAAATGTTTTAATCTAACTTTCGAGACAGAGTAAATAAAAAAGGCAGAGTCAAAGGAGAATGAGAGTCAAATGACAAATCTCAGATGTGAGACAGATAATTGTATAATAGATAATTCTATCATAACCCAGCAGGATTTCTAAGAATGTTACATTTGCTTCAGGCATCTTCACTATAATTCAGATACTGTTTATAGTAATCCGTACTTCACGACATGGCTGCTTGTTTGATGATGTCTACGAGGCAGCAGTAAGGAGTTTTCCCCATAATAGATTATTCAGATATTAAAAAATCCTGACATTTTTTGAATTCTGATTAAATGATACAATCTTTAATAAGTAACTACAAAGAAAACATTAAGAATATGATGTAAATCATTTATGACTGATTCACTAACATACTTTATGGACATAATATATTTTTTCTCTATGGGGAGCTCACACATATTAGATGAATCTTCGAATGAAATGATTGATTTATAATGAAAGAAAGATCCATGGCTTTTTCTGTAAAGCACAAGATTTGCCTTCACCAAAAACTGACCAATGAATGTTAATAATTACCGTATTTAAAACACTGGTCAAGTGTGATTGATTTCTTAACCGATGACCAGGACTGGGTACATGTCCAGCCTCAAAGATCCAATAATGATTGATGCGATTTGTCATTGATTTGGATCCATCAACATATGGTCATTCGTTTGCCCGATGAACAATTTGTCAGCCTATGTTCATCGTGTATGAGGTGCTTATATTCTACTCTCAGGTGAAATTGCACTATATGATCCTTATAGTTGGAGGTCCCATGTACATTCAATAAATTCTAAAGTCTATAGGTTCTTTGAATACCACATCATCAACTGTTTAAAGGATCAAGAGTCTGTAAATGATTGTATTCCTTGCAGAACCTCTACTATTACATGCGCAAAACTCTGTCTACCTGTCATTTTGAATTTTAGGATTTGCTCTCCACTTATAATACAGATTCACATTGTTGTATCATTTACTGGGTTTCTTACTGTAGTTGTCATAAAATCAGCCTATATTAGCTATATTAGGAGCCAATTGCTGGAGTCCTCTTTAATATTTCTTCACCCTAGAGTTTTTTGTTTTCATGAACTTTGGCTCTCCCTTCTATTGATTGATTTTCTCCCGAAGCATAAAATAAGAAGAAAGTAGGCAAGGTGGGAGAATCTACAGCTTATCAATACCTGGACTCCTCCTTTAACTGTAAAAGATCCCAGTGCTCGCTTACTGGCTAGTTTTCATAAACCATCAAACAATGACGAGGACAGAATGATTGCTAATATGATCATTTTGTTTCCTTACAGTATCATGCTTATGGCAGCACAGATCATTCTTGTCACAGGGAAACATGAGGTTAAGTTCCAACTCCAGGGGAAGGGAAGCCTAATCTGTCCCTTTACACTGAGACCCTGTCAGTCCATTATCTCAGGTATCTCAGGTAGGTGGCGAGGTCTGAGCCGCCAGCTTAACCCTATCTCTTGTGAATACACTGGAATAAAACCCCCTCTTCCCAACCAGAGGAACAGGAAAACCCAAAAGATACACTACTTAAATCTTCTGCTTAACTCCAAACAGCAGCAGGGGAATGCACCGGTTGCCTGATTTTCACAGCAGTTGCTCACTTCATATAAGAAGGATCACATGATTACTTAAAGAGAAGAGGGAGTGGACACACACTGCAGCACGCCTTCCGAGCACTAACAGTAATGACATAACATTAACCCTTGCTGGTGCTGAAGAAATAAACACCTAAAATAAAACAACACAAAAAGCTGTCAGACTCATGACAGTTCTGCTCAGGGCGGATCTATCGTGGTGCAGCTGATTCAGCTGCACCAGGGCCCCGTCCGGCTAGGTGGCCCCTCAAGCCCGCAGGGGGGGGCCCAACCGACCCTCATGTCCCTGTGTCAGAGGAGAGAAGGTTAACTGAGGGAAGCTTCCTGCTTCCCTCGGCTGATCCCGCCCACCCTCTTCTCTGCCGCCCCGGCTCCCAGGACTGCACGGCCCGACGCAGGTAGGAGATACAGCAGCTATAGCACCCACCCCCCGCTCCTCGCCTACATCCACTAGCACCTTCCCCCTCCTCCTCACCTTCAGCTGCTGCACCAGGGCCCTCTGGGCACATGGGCCGCCACTGGTTCTGCTCCTTACAGTATTATGTTTACGGCAGCACATCATATTTCTATGTCATTTCTATTATGCTGATAATAGTTTTTTTCAACATCAACAATCCGATCACCACTGAATGACTGTAAAATATGCCCTTCTTCTCATTTGGAAAGTGATAAGCAAATTGTGCATGGTCTCTAAAGGAGATGGGGCTTATTTACCAGAAAAAGACTAAATGTACATATGCAGGACAATAACAGATCTTATATTTTCACACACTGACTCTTTTCTCAAAATGCATACAATAACATATTTCATGCTAGATAATGTCGGGTAGTTATTTTAATTGACGATTAGACAACAGTTGCAAATTTTGAACCAGACTGATAACAATATTGGTATTTCAGCATGTGTCCTGGCACCTGTTGTTTGACATGCCAGAAATAAATGCCATATCCATCCAGAATTCCTGTGATGTCAGACAAACATCTTGCATGAAAGAATTTACCATACTTACCTTAGCGATACATAAAAAAGTCTTCTCTAACATACATAGCATTTTTAGAACATTTACAACCTACTTCTAACAAAATACCGTATTTTTCGCTTTATAAGACGCACCTGATTATAAGACGCACCCCCAAGTTTGGTGAAGGAAAAGAGAAAAAAAATATTTTTTAATGTTAAATGGGTCCGTCTTATAATGCCAGTGTCTGTCTAAGGCTGGTATCACACTGTCCGTGTGATATACAACTAGGTTGGACGTGTCACACATGATTAACTTTGAATGGCCTCCCCCCCTGTCAGGACAGGAGTGTGGAGCTACTTAAAAACACAAGCAGCTGACACTCGCATCCAGACGTCCAGAGAGGGGGAGGCCATTCCAGTTTAATCATCTATGACACGTCCAACTTGGTCGTATTTCACACTGACTAGTGAATAGGCAGAGCTGGGAGAGCAGTGCACTCTGCACTGTGCTGTAGTGTGATGCCCTGTAATATAGAGGCAGAGCTGGGGGAGCAGTGTACTTTGCACTGTGCTGTAGTGTGATGTCTTGTAATATAGAGGCAGAGCTGGGGGAGCAGTGCACTCTGCACTGTGCTGTAGTGTGCCCTGTAATATAGAGGCAGAGCTGGGGAGCAGTGCACTTTGCACTGTGCTGTAGTGTGATGTCTTGTAATATAGAGGCAGAGCTGGGGGAGCAGTGCACTTTGCACTGTGCTGTAGTGCAATGTCCTGTAATATAGAGGCAGAGCTGGGGGAGCTGTGCACTCTGCACTGTGATGTCCTGTAATATAGAGGCAGAGCTGGGGGAGCTGTGCACTCTGCACTGTGATGTCCTGTAATACAGAGGCAGAGCTGGGGGAGCTGTGCACTCTGCACTGTGATGTCCTGTAATACAGAGGCAGAGCTGGGGAGCTGTGCACTCTGCACTGTGATGTCCTGTAATATAGAGGCAGAGCTGGGGGAGCTGTGCACTCTGCACTGTGCTGTAGTGTGATGTCCTGTAATATAGAGGCAGAGCTGGGGGAGCTGTGCACTCTGCACTGTGATGTCCTGTAATATAGAGGCAGAGCTGGGGAGCTGTGCACTCTGCACTGTGCTGTAGTGTGATGTCCTGTAATATAGAGGCAGAGCTGGGGGAGCTGTGCACTCTGCACTGTGATGTCCTGTAATATAGAGGCAGAGCTGGGGGAGCTGTGCACTCTGCACTGTGATGTCCTGTAATATAGAGGCAGAGCTGGGGGAGCTGTGCACTCTGCACTGTGATGTCCTGTAATACAGAGGCAGAGCTGGGGGAGCTGTGCACTCTGCATTGTGATGTCCTGTAATACAGAGGCAGAGCTGGGGGAGCTGTGCACTCTGCACTGTGATGTCCTGTAATATAGAGGCAGAGCTGGGGGAGCTGTGCACTCTGCACTGTGCTGTAGTGTGATGTCCTGTAATATAGAGGCAGAGCTGGGGGAGCTGTGCACTCTGCACTGTGATGTCCTGTAATATAGAGGCAGAGCTGGGGGAGCTGTGCACTCTGCACTGTGATGTCCTGTAATATAGAGGCAGAGCTGGGGGAGCTGTGCACTCTGCACTGTGATGTCCTGTAATACAGAGGCAGAGCTGGGGGAGCTGTGCACTCTGCACTGTGATGTCCTGTAATACAGAGGCAGAGCTGGGGGAGCTGTGCACTCTGCACTGTGATGTCCTGTAATATAGAGGCAGAGCTGGGGGAGCTGTGCACTCTGCACTGTGCTGTAGTGTGATGTCCTGTAATATAGAGGCAGAGCTGGGGGAGCTGTGCACTCTGCACTGTGATGTCCTGTAATACAGAGGCAGAGCTGGGGGAGCTGTGCACTCTGCACTGTGATGTCCTGTAATATAGAGGCAGAGCTGGGGAGCTGTGCACTCTGCACTGTGATGTCCTGTAATACAGAGGCAGAGCTGGGGGAGCAGTGCACTCTGCACTGTGCTGTAGTGTGATGTCCTGTAATATAGAGGCAGAGCTGAACCGAGGAGCTGTGCTGTAGTGATGATGCTCGGCCTCCAGCCCTGCCAGCTTCAGATCTAGTGCAGTGTGAATGAAGATCGGCCACTTCCTGTTCTCAGCTCTGCGACACAGGGCTTAGCAAACAGAGCAAGGGACCTTGGAATGCTGACACAAGGTACGGATCTGCCCTGCTCTGCCCTGTCATCATGGCAGTGATTCAGCACAAGCTTAGTGCTGATTCACTTGCCTCTGCTGCTACAACCCGCTCCTTCATTACTTTAATAGCCCGGCACGATCTCCCCAGCAGCTGAAGGAAGCTGGAGCAGCCAAATGTGCCGGCTATTAGAGTAAAGGAGCGCTCCCTGCTCCCATGCCCAGCTCTGTGCGCTGTCTTCAGTGCGCATGGAGAAGTGAAGTGAATATTCATGCCGGTAATGAGCGGGACACGTGGTCTCCTGCCGCCTGATTCTTCAGCAGGGACCATTCCCTGCCACTTCTGACCCCACTTCACCGCTGCCCCCCCCAAGTAACCCAGGATGCCAGAATTTATATTCCGATTATAAGACGCACCCCACTTTCCTCCAAAATTTGGAGGAAAAAAAGTGCGTCTTATAAAAGGGAAAATACGGTATACAAGACTACAGAGCTGCCTGGATTAGAAAATGCATTTTTAAAACCTTATAAAGAAATCCTGAGTGAACTGAGGGGCGTTTTCTGCCTAGATTGCCTATCTAGGAACCAGAGGGGAGCATTCGAATAAACCTTTGGCGAACCTTACATGTCTATGTGATTATCAGCCTGACGAAGGGGCCACAGTGTCCCGAAAGCTTGCTGTGCTTACCATCTTTTCAATTAGCCATTAAAAGGTATCAACCACTGAGGACTCTCAGATTCTAATATTTTTCTATCCACTGGCTAACACCTAACACGGTACAAACATTTTTTACCTTATGTGACTTCTATTGACAAATCATTGTTTCAGTGGCAATAGTGCAATCCTTCATTTCCCCTATGTGTGCACTGATAGGATTTAACCTGGGTTCCCCTGCAGATTAACCCGCAAGAGGCCTTTATAATCCACTTAGGCTAGGGTCACACATAAGCCCTTGGTCCGTTTTTTGGCTTCATTTTTGTCATTTTTTTTTTCTAAGTCCAAAAACTGACAGAAAAACGGATTGGATGTAATAAACACCCTGTCCGTTTTTTTCTGACCTCAAAACATTGCTCTGTCCGTTTTTGAGCCAAAAACGTTGCTAGCAACGTTTTTGGCATCAGTTAAAAAACGCATGCGCTTTTTAACATGGGGCCCTATGGAAACACATGCGTTAACGCATGGCACATATAGGCACCTGCGTTAATGCATGCGTTAATGCATATGTGTTTTTAATGAAAAAATGACTAAGTCCAAAAACGTTCAGGGGTGCAGGAGGCTCAAAAAGCACCCTATAAATAACGGATTGGTGATGAAAATCACTTCCAAAAACGGACTTCTGTGTGTAACCCCAGCCTAAGGCTGGCTTCACACTACGTTTTTTACTATTCTGTTCTGTACGGTTTTTTTTGTTTGTTTTTTTTTAAATCAAGCACAGACTGTAGGTGACTTCAACATAAATGGCTCTACGATGGAAGCCAACAGACTGTTCTCCACACTCTGATCTTCCATGTTGTGCGGTCACACACTATCCATACAGCTTGTTCAGCATTACATGGCTTTCTTTCCTTATGTATAACAAACATTAAGTTGTAACGTCCTCTCAGTATTCAGATTCACCATAAAATGGCTGCTGGATTCTCTGCTACTGCTATGATAGTTCTTCCTAATTAGTTGTGCTATATCATGTGATGAGATAACTGTAGTGTCTTATGGAGAAGCCCGCCTATCTGCACATAACGTCATTCATGTCATCTTTCTGTGGCTTAGGCTAGGGTCACACTTATCAGTCAGTTACGTTAGACGGATGCCATTACTGCAGAGGCAAGTAGGCAGTAATGGCCAGCATTAACGTCGGGTTCTCAGAGCTAACGCTGCTCCATAGTAACCCGATGTTTACCATGGATGCAGCCACACAGGAAGCCCCAGGAACTGCGCTTCAGCAAAATGCACAGGAAAACGTTGCTGATAATGTTTTCCCATGCGCTCTGCTAAAGCGCAGTTCCTGGGGTTTCCTGTGTGGCTGCATCCATGGTAAACATCGGGTTACTATGGAGCAGCGTTAGCTCTGAGCACCCGATGTTAACGATGGCCCGTACTGCAGGCTTGTCTCTGCAGTAACGGTATCCGTCTGACGTAAGTGACCTGATAATTGTGACCCTAGCCTTATACAATCTTCTGTAATGTGTAATAGGGTGGCTATTTTAAGGGATTCCCACAAAGTAAATCACACATTGTTCAAATTCAAGGGTTCAGCAAATTCCTAAAAATTTGACATGAACTTGATACGCATCAAATTGATTCACTCATCTCTGCTAACCTGGCCCTCACCATAATCTTTGCACAGTCCCGCTTTGGTCTGGATGTCTTCTTCTGTCCAGTACAGTCTTCACAGGCATCTTTGGTGCTTAATAGGTACTGCAATGTCATGCAATTGCAGAGCCTATTCTCTAGTGGTGAAGATGTCAAGTGTTGGACGCAGAACATGCTACTGAAGGCCAGGCCGAAAAAAGATGACTAGACAGGAGCCGCATAGCAAAACAAATGATGGCCAGGTAATTATGATTGTTTTTTAATTTTTCATTGTAACCCTAGTTTACTATGCTCTGGGGTCTGGAGAGGCCTCAGAGCATCATAGTGCAAAATCGATCCGCATCATATCAATTTGATGAAAATGTAATTTCCTGGCCAAATTTGAGCAAAGTTGCCGAATTAAAATTATGATAAGTTCACTTATACTTATCTACAATGTATTATTTTTGTCCCTGTTTAACTTTTGAAGGGTTTAGCTACAATGATTACAAGACTCGCAGAATTTTTTTTTTACTCACATGGAGCATTGCATGTAAGACTCCATACTCAGTTGGTCTCTGTAAGGCTACTTTCACACTACAATTTGTCATTTCCGAAGCTGTCCGATGAAAATCGACAGCATCGGATGCTCAAAATCGGATGCCATCCGATGCCATCCGATCGATTTTTTATCGATCTGATTTAAATGGCTGTGGGAGGTTTTGGGAGTGGTCTAGGGTATTGAGCATGCTCAATACAGAAAATCGGATCCGATATCGGATCCGATTTTCCATCCGATCCGATCTCCCATAGACTCCCATATTATTTTAATCGGATCGCATCGGTCACATCGGATCCGATGCGATCCGATTTTTGAATCGGATACCAAAATCGGAGCAGTCTCCGTTTTGGCTCCTGAAAAAAATCAGACAGAAATCGGATCGGATGCAAATCGGATGCCATTAAGTGCACATCCGATTTGATCTGATCCCTATTGGAGAACATGGGGGCTAAATCGGATCCGATGCTGTCCGATTTTTCATCGGACAGCATCGGATTTAACAAAATCGTAGTGTGAAACCAGCCTAAGAAGTAGAACTTCCCCCATGTGGTACTAATTAGTGTATCTATCTGTATGGGACATACACATTAGAAGCAGACGAATCCCTTCATGTCCATCCCTTCATGTCCAGTCTACATTACTTCCTCTTCCTGCCTTTCTGTGAATTATAACAAAGTCCATAACAATCAATTGTGTCTGTATGATCAATCCTTGGGATATCTGCCTGAACTCAGGACCTACATGCTGAGATGTTCAAGGACACAGAAAGGTTTATTTTTATATTTATCAATTACTGAAAATATCTTTAAGGCAGAAGCGTTGGAAGTCCTGATATCTATCAAAGGTCACTGTTTGGCCAAGAGATTAAACAAAAAAAAACAAAATACAAACTAGTAACTCTCTAATAATTGGTTTTCCAGTTTCCAGAGTTTATCATTAACACAGTTGTCCAACCACATTAGGACTATAAAACCATTAATCTAAAAGCCACACAATGTATAGCCTATTTATCTACAAGTAAACACCATTAATCTATACAATTGAGATTTTAATCCTAATATATGAGGCTGCCCTTCAAGACACAGATATTGCTGCTTATGTGTCATACTGCATACATACGGCTTATCGTCCTTTAGCCATACAAAGGTTAATTACTTCCTGACATCAAAAGGTACCTATATATATTTGTAAAAATGGAATAAGTAGGAGCAGCTCCAGGGCAAAGTGGGTGCAAAACCTCCCTGGCAAAAAACAAACCATTCAGATAAAAAAATAACTGGAGGCAGCACAAAAAGGAGCATGTCAAAAAGGCCATAGTGGTTTATTGGCCCATAGTGGCAGTGGTGTATATAAAGTGGGGAAAATATGTATTTGATACAGTTTTAATTTTGCAAGTTTTCCCACCTACTAAGAATGGAGAGGTCTGCAATTTTTATCGTAGGTACACTTCAACTGAGAGAGACAGAATCTAAAAAAAATCCAGAAAAACACAGTGTATGATTTTCACATTATTAATTTGCATTTTATTGCATGAAAAAAGTATTTGATGCAATAGAAAAACAGAACCTAATATTTGATACAGAAATCTTTGTTTGCAATTACAGAGCACCGACATTTCCTGTACTTTTTGACCACGTTTGTACACACTACAGAAGAAATTTTGGCCCAATCCTTCATACAGATCTCTAGATCTTTGAGGTTTCAGGGCTGTCACTGGACAACATTGAGTTTCAGCTCCATCCAAAGATTTTCTATTGGGTTCAGGTCAAAGGACTGCCTAAGCCACTCCAGAACCTTGGAATGCTTTTACAGAGCAACTCCTTGGTTGCCATGGCTGTGTGTTTTGGGTCATAGTCATGCTGGACGACCCAGCCACGACCCATTATCAATGCTCTTATTGAGTGAAGGAGGTTGTTGGCCAAAATCCTGCAATACATGACCCAATCCATCCTCCCTTCAATACGGTGCTGTCATCCTGTCCTCTTTGCAGTAAAGCACCTCCAAAGTATGCTGTTTCCACCCCCATGCTTCACATTTGGGATGGTGTTCTGGGGGTTGTATTCATCCTTCTTCTTCCTCCAAACATGCCGAGTGGAGTTGATACCAAAAAGATCTATTTTGGTCTCATCTGATCATATGAACTTCTCCTATGCCTCCTCTGGATCATTCAGATGGTCATTGGCCTGGACATATGCTGGTGTGAGCAGGGGAACCTTGTGTGCCCTGCAGGATTTTAATCCATGACAGCGTAGTGTGTTACTAAGAGTAATATTTGCGACGGTAGTTCCAGCTCTCTACAGGTCATTGACCAGGTCCTTCCATGTAGTTTTGGGCTGATTCCTGATCTTTCAAAGAATTATTCTCACCCCATGAGGCGAGATCTTGCATTAAGCCTTAAGGTACCGTCACACGCGGCAATTTTGATAGGCAATTTCACTGGCAATTTGCTGGTTGCGGTGAAATCATGGACAATTTATTGTATTTTGTTGCCGTGTACAAATGGAACAATGTGTCCATGATTTCACTGCAACCAGCAAATTGCCAGTGAAATTGCCTAGCACTATTGCCGCGTGTGACGGTACCTTTAGAGCAATGAATATTGACAGTCATCTTGTGTTTCTTCCATTTTCCTATAATTGTGCCAACAGTTGTTGCCTTCTCACCAAGCATCTTGCATATTGTCTTGTAGCCCATCCCAGCCTTGTGCAGTTCTACAATTTTCTCCCTGGTGTCCTTAGATAACTCATTGGTCTTGGCCATGGTGGAGAAGTTGGAGTGTGATTGTGTGGACAGGTGTTTTTCATACAGGTAATGAGTTCAAACAGGAGCAATTAACACAGGTTATGAGTGCAGACTAGGAGGGCTTCTCAAATTAAAACTAACAGGTTTGTGCAAAAGAGAATTTTTGATGGTTTGTAGGTGATCACATACTTTTTTTATCCACAATAAATCTGGAGGAGCCACAAATCATTGGATCACCTATATATTCGAGGGGGATAAAAAAAAACAACATGGTTGCTGCACAGCACTCTGTCGGTTGGAGGGTGGTTTTAAAACCAAATCTACCTTTATTTTTTTCTCCCTAGCATATATAAGAATTTCCATTATTTCAGGGCTTCTCCAGATTTGCATCACTATCTCCCCTGAGGAGCACCACCACAACATGTGGATGAAATTTGTTGGAAGGTTATAAAACAGATAGGTCATTAGAGTTATAGACAACACTATCTATGGTCCTTCTAAGGATGGGAGACATTGCATAAGCATGACATGGGTATTTTAGTCACTTCCCCTCTAGTTTTATCCCAGTTCTGAAATTGTGGATGGCCTTCTCCAAGAGAAAATGTGGTGAGGCCAAAAAGTTTTTTTCTTATCCACTGGTACACTTTGAGCACTGTTTCACCTTATATTGTTAATAAACCTTATAAACCTAATAAAAGTTCATTTTTATCTGAGATATTTTGGATCCCTGCTTGAGTTATACTTTGCAAAGGTATTTGATGCTTTACCACTCAACAGCTTTAACCTGAAGTTCTTGAAGTAGGAACTGGGGACACTATGGGTTAAAAAATACTGGTTAAGGGACAGGAAACAAGGAGTTTATTCTCTATTGTGGCAGCACAGATGAAAATCTAAGTAGTATACCCGTAGTCACTTTTATATACCCTTTGTTCGTCATTGTTTATATAAGGCTGCATTCCTATTAGCGTTTATGTGTAATTCGCAGGATCTGTCGGATCTGCCGTGTAACGGTCGACTTGTGGCATCGATCTGCAAGCCCCATTCATTCTCTATGGGGCATGCAGTCAGGGGCGGCAAGTGCGGTTTTGCCGAATCCAGCACTTGCGGCACCGCAAAAAACCTGCTGCTAGCAGTGTTTGTTTGCAGTGCAGCAAGTGCTGGATATGCCAGATCTGACAAAACCGCACTTGCTGCACCTGTCCGCAAGCCCCATAGAGAATGAATGAGGGGGCTTGCAGGATCGGTGCCACAAGTCGACTGTAAAGGTACCTTTACACGCCGCCACTGCATGGTAGCCTTGAAATTGCTATGAAATGGCGGTGTGTAAATTGGAAAGTTGATCGCGTTACCCGCTGTTGATTCGGATACCTGTTTCTGAGCTGTGCTCAAAAACCCAAGGCAACACAAAGGCACAATTGCCATGGTAGTGGCGTCTAAACGGGGCACAGGGATGGAATTAGCGTCGCCTAGTGATTTCCCAGGGGTGTGCCACAGCGTGCTGGATACCGCGCCCCATCAGCGATGATTGGTGGGGGCTACTGTGTAACCATTGGCTGTCCCTTCACAGGGCGCCATATTTAAAGAGCTGTCCATTCAAAATACACATTTGCAATAGCGTCATGTATTAGCCAGCCTTCCTGCGCAGGCTGCTCAATCATGACGCTATTGCGTTGTCCAATCAGCGTATTAGCGTCACGGAATACACAACTCTGTCACGCCTATGTACTTGCGGCGCGAAAGATGTACGCCCATATTCCTTTGTGGATAGCGGCGTGTGAAGCGGGAAGGTATTCAACAGTAAGTTATCCGAAAGATCTGTCGGAACTTCCAGGGCACCACGATACCTTCAGTTGACAACGAAATGTCGGCGTGTACATGCGGTATCGGCGATCTATACCAACCATTAAAAACGTGCGCGTGCACGTGCGATTGATACCTGTTGCTAGGCACAATGGCGGTGTGTAAAGGTACCTTTACATGGCAGATCCGGCAAATGCGGCGACATCTGCCGGATCTGCCGCAAATTTCACTTAGACGCAGATATGAAAGTAACTTAATTTTGGCAGTCACATGCCGCTCTGCTAATTGACCACTGCAGCCAATCACTGACCGTAGTGATATACTCAGTATTCATGGCACATGGCTACTGTGACCTTTGACAGCCTACAGCGGTCACATGCTAGTAATGCAAACAATGCTAAAGGAATGTAAGCAGAAACTGGACAAGTGACACCAGAACAGCAGTGCGAGATTGAAAAGAATATGGGATTATTTATTAATTTATCACAAAAGTAACTGGCAGACAAAAATGAGCCCAGTAAACCCCCTTAAATTCTTTGTTATTATTAAAAATGTAAGAAAAAAAGCAAAGAACTACTTTTGAGTGACACATTTACCCTTGTGGAAAGCACAAAAGTTTGTATTCTTTTTCCTTCTATAATTTCACATAACTGTAAAACTGCAATTAAGTTGCAGATCAGCCAGATTGCTCCCTGTGTGCGATTTCCTATTGATTTTCCAGGAGTATCTCTGCAGTTGTACTTGGCGGGACAAAGCGTAACTGCATTAAAGTTTGAGCACTTGACTTTAAAATATTTTCCTTATCATTTATTATATCGTATGACATGTAATTCACATCTAATGAAAGAACCTGACCGGAGATGACCATAGCAGGCTAAATTAAATAATGCATTAGCAGATTCAAAGTACTTAGCTAAACTAGATGTGGAATATTCCTTCAGTATCTTCTTTAGACGTACTCTATCTTTCAACTTTAAGACATAAAATGCTTAACATCATATATATATAGACATAATAGTAATTTAGATAATCCTAAAGCAATGTCTGCAGTCTTCAAGGTCAGCCCTTAGGATCAAGTTAAATAGGTTTATACAACTTTGCAGCCATCTCCCACTCAATCGTATTACAGGAAAATGAATCAACTTTGCTAATGATTTTAATAATTTTAATTGAAAAATAACATAAAACATCCCCCTGTTTCATCTACTAACCCTACACATCCCCCAAGAAATGTCATCATGCACAGAGACTACAAAAAAATCTTGATCAGTTTGATCTTGCAGTCATGCTTGGTTTTAATTGTCCTTTGCAAAAGAGCTGTAGAAACGAAATAGCAATCAAAATTATATTCATAGGTGTATGTACACATTAAACTACATTATATTGCACAGATAGAACAATAGGTACATGTGTATGGGAAAAGATTTACCACTTGCCATTAATATGTCATTTTTTACCAAGAAAAAATGTTGCTCCTTCTAAAACTGACATAGTTTATTTTTTGTTCCTGCACCCCTCTATTCCTGAGATATGGCCCTCTCTTCCCTGTATATACAAGTGCATCTCAATGAATTAGAATATTATCAAAAAGTTTTTTTTTTTCAGTAATTAAATACATAAAGTGAAATGCATATATTATATTTAGTCATTACAAACAGAATATGCAAATAGAGTCTGTGGAGCCTCGTTTAGGAGTCTCAACACAGGACTAGCCAGATCTTCCTCTAGTGAAGGACCTAGCCATGATAACCACCATATTAAGTGGCCCTTTGAGTCAATATCCAGCTCTATACAAGCTTAAAGATATGACAAGGGAATACCAAGGCCAGGTATCCATCCACAGACAGCTGTTTCGGGTTGTTGCCCCTCATCAGTGTGGAGTAGGATGCTGGCTAGGTGGGAGCAAGGCCTAGTAGACCAACAAAACAAAGTATTCACTGATCTCAGGGAGACCAGTTCAAGAAAACACTGCGGGCAGCCGCTAAAGCGCTCAACACAGTGAATTCCTAGGCCCATTGCCCCCTGGGAATTTTGAATATGCAAATAGAGTCTGTGGAGCCTCGTTTAGGAGCCTCAACACAGGACTAGCCAGATCTTCCTCTAGTGAAGGACCTAGCCATGATAACCACCATATTAAGTGGCCCTTTGAGTCAATATCCGGCTCTTTACAAGCTTAAAGATATGACAAGGAAATACCAAGGCCAGGTATCTGGCTAGTCTTGTGTTGAGACTCCTAAACGAGGCTCCACAGACTCTATTTGCATATTCAAAATTCCCAGGGGGCAATGGGCCTAGGAATTCACTGTGTTGAGCGCTTAAGCCGGCTGCCCGCAGTGTTTTCTTGAACTGGTCTCCCTGAGATCAGTGAATACTTTGTTTCATTACAAACAGAGTGATCCAGACCTGTCCTCTGCCTTTGACACAGTAGACCACTCACTCCTACTTCAGATTCTTTCTTCCCTTGGCATCAAAGACTTTGCCCTCCCCTGGATCGCCTCATAACTTTCCAACTGCACATTTAGCGTTTCCCACTCCCATACTACCTCCTCACCCCTCCCTCTTTCTGTTGGAGTCCCACAAGGCTCTGTCCTGGGGCCCCTACTTTTTTCCATCTAAACCCTTGGCCTAGGACAATTTATCTGTACGCTGATGACACTCAGATCTACCTCTCTGTTTCAGATGTCAACTCCCTGCTGTCCAGAATCCTGGAGTGTCTGTCAGCCATATCCTCCTTCTTCTCCTCTCGCTACCTAAAACTCAACGTAGACAAAACCGAACTCATCATCTTTCCTCCATCCCATCTTTCATCTTCACCACCTGATCTATCTATTATGGTAAATGGCATCGTGCTCTCTCCCACACCTCAAATTCGCTGCCTTGGAGTAACTCTCGACTCTGCCCTGTCCTTCAAACCACACATCCAAAGTCTCACCACCTCCTGTCGCCTCTAGCTCAAGAATATTTCCAGACTCCATCCTTTCCTCAGCCCTCAATCTATTAAAATTCTTGCACATGCTCTCATCATCTCCCGCCTTAACTACTGCAACATTGTAATCTGTTGCCTCCCTGCTAACACTCTTGCACCTCTCCAGTCTGTCCTCAACTCTGCTGCCTGGCTAATCCACCTCTCTTCTCGCTAATCCCCTGTATCTCCCCTCTGCAAATCCCTCCACTGGCTCCCAATTCCCCAATAAATCCAGTTCAAGCTACTAACACTGACCTACAAAGCCATCCATAAACTGTCTCCTCCCTATATCTCTGAACTAATCTCCCACTATCTTCCCTCATGTAATCTTCGATCCTCCCAAGACCTCCTCCTCTCCTCCACACTTATCTGTTCCTCACACAACTGCCTCCAAAATTTCTCCCGAATATCCCCCATCCTCTGGAATTCTGTGTCCCAACATGTCCGATTATCCACCACGCTCGGATCCTTCAGACGGAACCTGAAAACCCATCTCTTCAGGAAAGCTTACAGCCTGCAATGACCGAGCTGCAGCCCCACCGCCACCGAAGCTGTTGCCCCACCGTCACCGGAGCTGCCGCCTCTCCACCACGAGATCTGCTGCACCCCTGACCTACTGTCTCCTCCCAATCCTGTACAATGTAAGCCTGCATTTTCTTTCATTGCTAATTTGTTTACTGTTAACTATATCTCTAATTTTGTATGTAACCCCTCATGTACAGCACCATGGAATTAATGATACTATATAAATAAATAATAATAATCATTTCAAGTGTTTATTTATGTTAATCTTGATGATTATGGTTTACAGTCAATGAAAACCCAAAGGTTATTATCTCAGAAGATTAAAGTAGGGAGGATGAAGGGTCAAAAGCCAGGTTGCCTTATTCCACAAGACATCAAATGGTGAATATAATATTGATTTATTAGACAATGTATTTCAGGGCTCCTAGAAACACCCTGAAACATGGCAATATGATAGTGATTTGTCCTGAGGAAAGGGCCAGGAGCCTTGATACATGTTGATTGATAAATCATTATTATATTCACTTTTTGATGTCTTGTGGAATACAGCAGCACGGTTTTTACCCTTCATCCTCCCTACTCTATATGCACCATGCTAGGGACTGCAGCAGCCATGATATGCTTTTATAGTGTTTGTGACTCTCACAACCACACAAGGTGAAGCCTCTGATACCTATTTAGGTAGTATTTCATCTCTCAGACCCTTCATCTTCCCTACTTTAATTTTTTGAGATAACAACCTTTGGGTTTTCATTGGCTGTAAGCCATAATCATCAACACTTACAGATATAAACAGTTGAAATAGATCCCTCTGTTTGTAATGACTCTATATAATATATGCCTTTCACTTTATGTATTGAAATACTGAAATAAATTCACTTTTTGATGATATTCTAATTCATTTAGATGCACTTGTAAATCTAGACTTTTTAGCCAAGTGAGCATGACCCACAACTCTCTATGAAAGTCTTCTTGAGGACCAGTTGGCTAAAATATTAACTTTATATACAGGAATTAGTATACTATGGGTCAGAAATGGAGAGGAGCAGGAACAAAAAATAAGCAATGCCAAATTCAGAAGAAAATCAGCATTTACCCCTGACAAAAAAAATTACATATTTATGGTGTGAGACAGATTCTGTCATGTAAAAAAAATATTCTGCGTACCTGCAAATATGGTGATATTCTGCAGGTTAATAGTTTTCTGACACCACACTAAGAGCCCCGCTGCCAAAAGAAAATTAACTTTATTCCTCCTGGCAGCATATAGCTTTCAGTCACCGTTCTGTGCATAGGGAGTGGCAGCTGTATCTGCCCCCTTGATACTAACCAGGAGCAGACCGGCCCAGGTGACAGGGAGGCATTTGCCCCCCAGGCCGGTGGTATTGTCCTAGTTTAGGGCTGCCCCCCACAGTGATAGCGGCGGCACTTTGGAGCTCTTCACTAAGCCAGATCCGATAGAACCCCCCCCCCCGCTCTTCACCTGGCCTCGCTCCGATAGCCATCCCCCCCCTTCCCCTGTTCTCACTTGGGCTCTGGCTGGAAGACGTAGACTGCCCCCCAAGGCAAGATCTACCAGACAGCCCCTGATACTAATTGACAGCTGGCTTGGCATTGCCTCAGTACAGAGCCAGCACTGCTGGGGCGTGGATACAGCTGACACTCACTATATACACCGTGCCGTGCTGGCCACGCTCCTATAACTGGAAGCCTGATGCTACCGGGAGGAATAAAGTTCATTTCTTCCTTGCTGCGGGGCTCCCAGTGCAGCGGTCATAATGCATCAGATCGTTACTAACCTGCTGATTAACACTATATCTGCACGTTAATAGCATTTTTTACATGACTGGTTCCCTTTAAGTTATTTAATATATTTGGGCTACAAACCCATATCACCTTTAGTGCCTGCTTAGCTCCTAGGCAAATTAAGGATAAGATACCTCTTCATATATATTACAGTAGCTGTCGAGAATTTACTTTGAAAATACATGGCCATAATCACTATTCAGGATTTTTTACTATTTGTACTATTATCATCTGGCGTACATGTGTGCACGAAGGCTTGTGCCGTTTGGAGGAGTTCTGGAAGCCGTTGTCTTCTACAAGAGTTATTTGTTTTTTAAATAATCAGTGAAACTTGTGGTTTTATTCGGTAAATAAAGCTTTCTCTGCTCGTCCTGACCTTGAGAAATGTTTAGCTGCCTTCAGATTACATTCTTCCTCCAGAAAGTTTTCATTTAATAACAAGTGAAGCTATTCAGCAATATAAAAGCAACTTGGTGGATAACTACAAGATAAGATCACAACTTGCATGTATAGGATCGAGCATGTTGAAATCTGTAATCTACAATATCATGACCTGCATTGACTTTACATATTTCACTTTGTAAAGAGAGTCAGATATGATTATAGATGTCAGCTTTTATACTAGCATAAGTAAAGAGATGGGGTATAACTAAATGTCTGTAAAAACTATATATGTTGAGCCCACTGGGACGAGGGTACTCGGTACCGGACCGGGTCTTTACTGGGGAAGTCACGGGTGGTCCTGGTCCGGACCGTGTCCCGGGCCCTGGCAAATAAAGGGGAATATTTACAGGGGTTGTCAGTCGTGACGCCACCCACTTGATGCGGCCAGTGATGGGGGCCGCCACTGCTGCAGAACCTCCGGGGACGATGGGATAGCAGCGTAGGTGATATAGTTCCAGTGGGTAGAACTGGGTTCCCCGGGGCAGTAAGGGTTAAGTCTATTGTGGATTGTGTAGCACACTTACTTTGCAGACGTTGCAGGGATCGCTCCTCCTGGCTGGTGCTGACAGGCTGTGTCCTGTATGGAGAGAATCACTTTCATGCAGAAACACAAGGGAAGCAGTTCCAGGGTTTTCCAGTTTACTCTCAGTTGTTCAGCCAGTTCACAAGTCATTTGCAGTTCTTACACAGTTCAAGTACAGTTCTTAGTAAAACGGGCACATTCTCCCTCTCCGGGTTCCCTTTTACTCCCTGCAGCCAGGCCTCTCTCTCTGTGACCCCTCACACAGTCTGCAGTGTCCTTTCCGGGCTATTACGGTCTCCGTCTCCACGGGTGTGTGTGAAACGCTGGACAGTATGGCGGTGACTCGGGCCCCTGTGGGTCCTAAGTTTGTCACTGAGCTGCCTGTCCTTTGGGTAGGGATCTCAATCTGGAACTCAGACCGCCCGTCGTGTTGTTTGGGTATGCCGGGTAAACTACGGTCCCCTCTAGAGCCAACACTCTACTTCAGCCCAGCCTCCAGCAGTCCTCCAGCACAAGGCTCTACCAGGCTCCTTTCCTTCTGTTCCTCTCGGTATATAGGAGGGCTACCCCGCCTGCAGTCAGTTGCTTTAGCTGTGTTTCTAGGGCCCCGGGTTACACCGTCCCTCTCGGCTCTCTCACACTCCTGGGATCCGGCTCTGGATAGGCTTTCTCTCTCCTCTGGCTCACACTTGCTCAGTACAGATTCTGCGTTCCTTCTGCCCTCACTCTTCCAGGACGTGTGGCTTTCTCCTGCTCAGCTTCAGCTCAACCTGCTGCTGTTCTCTGGCCTTTGCATCTCAGCTTCCCTGCTGCTCTTGGTCTTTGCTGTTCAGCCTACCTCAGCCTACTCAACACCTTCCTCCTCCCCCTTTCCTATATACTGTCAAGTCACCTGACTATGGGTGTGCCCAACCCACTCCTCTAAATCCACCACCCCTCAATCTCATAGAGTCTCTAATCTCAGGGCTGGATGCTACCTTCTCTTACACGTGGGTTATGTGGGCTGTGAGGGTGTTGGTGTGCAACAATGTCCTACCTGCCTGGCTGCAGTTCCCTTTGTGGCCTCCTGGACGCAGGGGCGCCACATATATATCTCTGTGACATAATTTATTTAGTCACTAGATGGGAGCCCAATGGAGAGTGTAAACTGGGCGTGGGTGGGAGCATGGACCGAAGTGTGTGGGCTGCTGGGAGTGTGGACCGGGTGGGGGTGGGAGCATTGACCGGGGTGCGCAGGCTGCTGGCAGCATGGACCGGGTGGGGGTGGGGTGGGAGTGTGGACTGGGGTGTGCAGGTTGCTGGGAGCATGGACCAGGTGGGGGTGGGTGCGTGGACCGGGATGTGCAGGCTGCTGGGAGGATGGACCAGGTGGGGGTGGGAGCGTGGACCGGGATGTGCAGGCTGCAGTACTTGTCTTCTGTCTGTGCATTTGAGGAGCTGTGATGATGTCACATTCATGTGATCATGCAAAAAATAGTAATGGCGGTCTGATTAGGAGCGCTCTAAGGATCAAGCAGACATATAAGATGTTTTTTTGCATGAAAACTACTCCCTTTGTGAGGGACTGGCGGCTGGAGCAGCTCAGGAACAGCACAAACGATCTGCCTTGAGGACCTGGCGTTTCCCTGGTAACCCACAACAAAGAGCGGTGACGCAAATTCGGTTTCGCGGTCACGTGACCGGATAGGTCCTGTTCCGTGGTCCAGGAGAGAGGAGAGCGGAGAGGCAGCGCACATACCGCCGGCGGCGGAGGCTGGTAAACCGGGTTGTGCAGGACTTGCACAACCCGATAAGGTGAGTGGCCACCTACCCACGCCACTTAGACATTTTTAATAAGGGGATCCTACACATTTGCGCCCCTTTTCCTTTTTGTTTTGCACATTCATGTGATCCGTCACATGTATTTGATCACTTGACCGTGGCATCACCACAGGTTCTGAATGCAATGCAACGCAGAGGTCAGTTGGAGGCGTGCGGCAGGGTGGGCGGTGTGTACATCGTCGGTTTTGGTCATCAGTTTCACCTCCAGTGGTCATCATATTTGGACACCCATCACTTGGGTGTTCAAATATGGAAACCAGAACTTGTTCTGGTCTCTGGCCAATCCCATGATAGTAGAACACGATTATTGCGGAAGTGGATGACAGACCCCACAAAGTAAGTATGTAATAGATGCTTACTAGAAAAGAGAAGCTGCACTTTGAAGTAATTTTTTACATTTTATTACTGGAGCATAAAAACAAAAGTATTTTACAATATATTGTCACTTAAAGTGGGTCTGTCACTAGATTTCACTTAAATCAAAATGTCAAAATGACTGTGACTGCTCATCTAACCTGATTGTCAGCTCCTCAGTGTCCCTCTTCCCTGCTGTTGATGAGATCTCACAGTGCTCAGTACAAGCTGCAGCTGTCAATCAGGCTGGAGCAAAGACTGAATACATTTCGACACATAAGCTCTGCCCCTTTTTAACTGGACTCATTTTAATATCAGGATTATAAAAATAACTTTTCAAATAAACACACAAATCTCATCAGGACTAACACATCTATTCATGAATGCAGTTCGCACTGTGAAATCTGGTAACAAATATGCCGAAATTTTAATATTCATTTAATATATTCTGCCAGTAATAAAGTTAAACTTTTTAAGGATTGTGTCCTTTGGGTGTAATGCCACATTTTTCATCGGTTATATTAGGGGACAATTTTAGTAGATACTCTCTCTTCTTTAAAAGATGAAGGTCTGGATAATAATTATGTTGGCACTAGTCTAAATTTAATTATAAAATAATAATCCCTTAATACTCCATGACATATTATGTCATGGAGCATGTCATAAGGCAGATGCCAGCTATATTACATAGCCGGCATCTGCCTTTGAACAGCAGTGATCAGTACTACCATTGATCGCTGCTGTCAATTTCTAATGCCACTGCAATTTCAATGGAGATCCAGCTGTCAGTGAGTACTGGGTGGGGGGAACTATTAAAGCTGCTGCTCAGTATGCACTGAGTGGTGACTGAAGTCACACTGGTCCATCACTATATCTGAAAGTCCAAGGCTGCCAGGAAGAATAATATTGATCCTGGCAGCAGGTCTCCCAGTGCGGGTGCTGAGCAGGTTCAGAACACCATTAACCTGCAGATTAACCTAATATCTGATAATTAATAGTTTTTTTTGCATAGCAGGTTTCCTTTGAGTACCCCAATCTGACCTAGGCATTTGTTCTAGTTTTGCCATGACTTGATCAAGCCAATGTGTTGCTATGAGTGGGTGAAGGCCCCCATGCCTGTCATATGATTTACTGGTGACATCCAGCCACATGCTGGACATTGTAAGAAACTGTCATTTTTTCTTTATACAGGGTACTGTGGTTTTGCTGAATATCATAAAAACAATCAAAGTCCCACAGGTTCCAGTCCTCTAAGGGGACTAAAAATTATATTTTATTAAATACTAAAAACATAAAAAAAATTAAAATCGTTGCCTGTTAAAAATAATGAAATATAAAAAAAATAAAAGAAATATATAAACATTTAATGCTGTGTCTGTAAAAGTCCAACCTATCAAAGTATAAAATTAATGACCCTGATCAGTAAACACTGTAAAGGAGAAAGAAATCAAAAGAGCAGAATTGCAAAAAATGCAATAATAAAATTGTCAAAATATGTATAGTAATAATATTAATAATATCTATAATAAGAAGCTATTAAAAAATAAGACCTTACATTTTCATTGATGGAAAGATAAATTGGAAATGGTTTAAGAAACCAATTTATTTTTTACAAAGTTCAGATTTTTTTTAGAAACTAATGGTACTGTCACACCTGGCAACGTTGCTGGCGACATCGCCGAAAAAGTGACGTATTAGCGATGTCGCTAGCGACGTCGCGCTGTGTGACAGTGCAACGCGACCGCGAATTATCGCTGGTCGCAGGCTGACAGGTTTACGAGGAGGACCGTAAACCTGTCTTCCTGTGACCAGCGATTAGGCTGGATCGCGCCGTCTGACACCGCCATAGCGATGTTGGCGGCGAACCAGCCTATGCCGCAGCAATGCTGCGGATCGCTCGCTGAGCTGAGCCCAGCCCAGCGAGCGATAGCTCTGCCCCCATCGCTGCGGCGTCACCTGCAACGTCCTGCCGTGTGACAGCTGGCCTGCGATGTCGGAAGCGAGCGTGCACCCGCGCACCGCTTCCGACATCACAGGCCAGATCGTGCTGTGTGACAGCACCATTAGTATTGTATATATTCGAGTACAAGCCGACCCGAGTATAAGCCAAGGCCCCTAAATTTACCCTCCAAAACTAGGGAAATGTATTGACTTGAGTATAAGCCTAGGGTGAGAAATGCAGCAGATTCTCATCACGGTATACAGTCCCTCTCATTATGGTAAATAGCCCCCCATCCTGGTATATAGCGGCCATCACTGGTATATAGTGCCCCCATCACTTGTATATAGCGCCCTTATCACTGGTATATAGCGCCCATCACTGGTATATAGCGCCCTCATCACCGTATATAGCTCCTCCATCACTGATATATAGCACCTCCATCACTGGTATATAGCACCTCCATCACTGGTATATAGCACCCTCATCACTGGTATATAGTTCCTCCATCACTGATTATAATTCCTCTATCACTGGTATATAGCACCTCCTTCACTGGTATACAGGCCCCCCATCCCTGGTATACAGGCCCCCATCAGTTGTATACAGGCCCCTTATTACTGATATACAGGCCCCCCATCACTGGTATACAGGCCCCATCACTGGTTACAGCCTCCCCCATCACTGGTATATAGCCTCCATCACTGATATACAGCCCCCTCATCACTGGTAGCCCCCCATCAGTGGTATATAACCCCCCCCATCAGTGGTGTTCAACCCCCATCACTGTATACAGGCCCCTTATCAGTGGTATACAGCCCCTATCAATTGTTACAGCCCCCCATCTGTGGTTACAGCCCCCCAGTAGACAGGCCCCTCATAAGTGGTATGCAGCCCCACATGAGTGGTTACAGACCCCCATCAGTGGTATACAGCCCCCCATCAGTTGTATACAGGCCCTTCATCAGTGGTTACAGCCCCCATCAGTGGTTACAGCCCCCATCAGTGGTCACAGGCCCCCATCAGTGGTCACAGGCCCCCATCACTTGTTACATGCCCCCATGCTGCCACACATAAAATAATAAACCATGAACACACCCTCCGATGTCCTACAGGCTCCATGCTTCCTCCCTCCGGTCTTCCTGCTTATACCCAGTTTGTACCTGTCATCACTGCTGCCCCGGTCACAGCAATAAAAGCCGGGTACAAGCAGGAAGACCGGAGGGAGGACGCACAGTGCCTGCAGGACATCGGAGGGTGAGTTCATGGTTTATTTTTGTATGTGCGGCAGCATGGAGGCCATATACAGTGATGGGGGGCGAGTATAAATAATGTAGTGTAATGTGCGCCGCTCCCCCCATCGGTGATGGACTGGGCGATACAGTGCATATTACAATACAGTAATGAGCGGGGTCACTTGACCTGCTGCTCACTCTACAGCCTCCCCCCGCCTCCTCCAGCCCCCGGACTCCGCTCCCCCCATACTGACTCGAGTATAAGCCAAGGGAGGTATTTTTCAGCACACAAATGGTGCTGAAAAACTCAACTTATATTGAATATATACAGTAAATAGAAATAAAAATCATAATATCACTATAATTGTATTGCTGCCAGTAGAGAAGGGTGAACTTTTTGAAGTTTGGTTTCTTGTGGTGCAGCCAATTTTTTTGGCACACTGTTCGTGTCATGGAACTACTTGACCTGAACCTCAATGGGAGTCACTGATTGTCAGTTCAGCTGTTCACCCACATACAGCCAGCCATAAGTAAAACACTTCCAGGGAGGGAGGGTGTTTTTTTTTTCTGATTAATTTTGGACACACTATACCCCAAAAACTGTACTTTTAAGCCCAGTGCTGATCAAACACTGCACATGGCGTGTACCGGACCAAGCATCAACTGTACCTGATCACAGCGATGCTCGCTCCAGTGCTCTGCAAATTTAAAGCATCCGAACTCTGAACTCAAACACTGGGAAGTTCGACAACCCAAACCGCACCTTGAAAGGTTCATTTATCTCTAGTTGCCAGGTCATTTTTACTGCAAAATAAAAATGTTTAAATGAAATAAAACAAACACAGGTTTTTCTTTCAGGCTGGATACACATTGAGTGGGATGCATGCGAGATACTCGCTTGAGTCTTGCATAGCTCACCCAGAACGGCCGGTGTCTCTCGGGACGGAAGAGTGTCAGCTGCATGTGTTTCTATGTAGTTGACACGCTCCTCTCCAGAGTCGGCTGCTGTGACGGGTGAGCCATGCGAGACTCATTCGAGTATCCCAGTCTGTCTCTGACCTTAACCATTTCACTGCACATGTATTTTTTTCCCATTTTTCCTTATTTATATGGTGAAATGAACAGTCAATACTACAATTTGTCCCAAAAAAAAAACAATCCTTCATATATCTATGCCAGCAAAAGACTACAAAAGTCAGGGCTTTTTGAAAAAGGAGAGGAAAAATATAACAACGCAAAAAACTAAAATTGGCTACAATCTATTCATAAAAATAATTATTAAAACAAAATCTTTGGATCTTACTTTTAAACAATATTCAAATTGATGACAGTTCTAAAACGATGTGTTACTTTTTACAGCCGTGTGGTGTTTGATCTGTGATGAAGTTGTTTAGTTACTGTACTTTACTGTTTCCAAAATGAAGACATTCTCTGGAATACTTCCGGTAATAAAATATAAAAATATACAAGTTTCACACAACAAAGTAAGTTTCCTGTGCATTACTGGAACATACTCAACTCATTTCCGTAGTGAGGTGCCTATTACATTTCCAGGGCTGTAATTAGCATTAATTATTAACTCCAGCCCCAAAATGCTTTTGTGCCTTGTCAGCTGCTCTACACAATGTTTTTCTTTTCAGACGGCAAACTGTGTTCTTCAACAATATATCCATCCTAGTCTTTCATCAGTCTGAGAACATTACTGTATGTGCTTTATGTTTATAGGTTTAAAGTGCCATGGTCAAAATCCAGGATTAATTTTTTATGTTTTAAAATCAAAAAGGTTTAGAGGCGTTTTTTTGTCTTATGGCGCTAAGAAGCGACAGGCACTGGCTCAGAGAGGTCAAGTGAGCTGGATGGGGCATCCTGACATCATGGTGCTTGACAGCCAGCTCCTTGTACTTAGGTAGCGGGGAGCAGGCAGTCGATCATCATGCATTGGCAGCAACGCCCCATTAACAGAGCAGAAGAGTAACAGTTAACATGACATCAATAGAAGCCATATAATCACCGGCACGAGTGGTCCCTGACTGCTCTGAACTGGCAATAATTTGCACTGGGCAGAACGGGCAGTTAATTAGCAACTACCTATCTGTAAGTTCTTAGGTTCATAAGAAAAAATAAAATAGTCCCAGATAACCCTTTGGCTAGGGTTGAAAGAGCCTAACTTTTATCAAAATTAGGCTGAAATCACACTACTACCGTATGACTCATGTGAGGATCCCATTAAAATACCCAAACTGGCTGGCAGCTCTCCTGACAGCTGCATAGAAATATGATGCTCTCACTGTCAGGTCAGGAGAGTAGCCGGCCAATCCGGGCAGTGCGATGAAATTTCACACAAGTCATATACATGTGTCACTCCAGCCTTAGGTGTGTGAATAAAAGTAATTATCGGCTATGTGGAGCGCTGGGATGAATTAAAACAAGGGACAAATGTTAAAAACAGACCTTTAATGGCCCCTTGTGCTGCGAGAGCGCACAACCCTCAAAGGTGATCAGCCCACCTGCCCCCTACATCACTAAACTACCTGGAAGGTTTCACACAGGTGCGCTCTCCATTTTTCATACTCCAGCCTTAGGGGCAGTTTTGTCCAAAATCTTTTCAGATCCTTCACTTTCAAGAGTACAGAGCTGAGCTGCAGTACCGGGTACAATGTGGACAAGAGACGCAATGTTTAGGAAAAGAAAAAGAAGGATGCCTTCATGAATACATTAAACACATTTATGAGTTTGAGTTTACCTTATTCTTTCTGCCCCACTCTTAATTCAATGGGGAAATATTTTTTGTGTGATTTTGGTATAATAGTTCATTATACCCAAATGGGGAAACATGTTATTTACACATCATACTAGCCATAAATTGTTTTCACAGTAATTGCCAAAAATAAGCTGGACATCCTGCAACTTGTGTGTCCTATGTGCAACAACTTGTGACATCAGTATGACCCCATTCACTTTTACTATGGCACGATGTACCAGAGATCTCGCCTTGTAGCCCAAACCTACAGAAGACGTCCTGCTTTCCTCCTTACTATTATATGACAAAGAAGGTAATATTGTTGCGCCACTCTGTAATTGTCATCGGGAGCAGGTTATTTGAATGGGAACCTCACCTGTGCTTGTTGTGCTGTCTGCACAACAAGAGTTAGTGCATTGATGTTTATCTCCCTGTGTCCTCGGCTAATAAGCGGCTGTGGATAGTGAAGATTTTGCTGCGTCCGTAGTCCCAGCACCTCACATGTGAGTCGTCACGTGGTGGGTCCGTGGGCGTGTTCAGGACGTCATCCAAGGTCCTATTGGAATTCCACTTGAGGAAGACGCTTGGAGAGCGTAGAAACACGTTGTGGCCTAAAGGACCCTGCCTTTTTATTGTGCAAATAAAGCCGAGAGGTAACTATTCATAACAGCCTTGGTGCCGGTTGATTCCCCAGCGCTCACACAAATACCTATTACTCTTTTTGAAATACATCCTTACTATTATATAGAAAATTCAAATAGTCAACAGTTCATAAACTGTAAAATTTGGCAAAAACTATTAAACTCTTTGGGCCCTAGTGATTTCAGTAGTTCAGTGTTTTTGTAGAAAAGCACTGCAAAGGAATTGAAATTTCTGTAAGCTCCTGATAACATGGTTTGCACTCTGCTGTCCTCAGGAACCCCCAGAAGGTCATGTTTTCAGGATTTCCTTAGTATTTTACAGGTGACGTAATTATGTCAATGTCTCAAAAATTGCCACAGGTGTTCTTGCTATAGGATATCCTAAATTTCATGAACTGCCAAGAGAACTTATGGATTGGAGATGACATTGCCATAGACGAAAGGGAGCATTACGCTCAGTTAAACTTCTAGACTCTTAGAGTACCGTCACACCTGGACACCTCGCCGGAGATATCACCAGCGACGCACGGGAGCGCACACGTTTTTGGCACCCCGCCAGCATTGCCGTCTCGTATTTACACGCGGCGATACCTCCGGCAACGCACCGGCAATGTTATAGGCGTGTTACATGGAGCGATGTGTACACATCGCCCCAGAGTTCTCGCCTGGTTTCAGAGCAGTGCTGCGAAAGCAGGAGACCACTCAGAGGCGTCGATATCGCCTCTTTACATTAAGCGACGCACTGGCGATGTCAGCGGCGATAGACATGATCCGGCACCCATACACTCCCATGGTGCCGGATCTGGTTTTTGCATTGGACACAAAAAATTATGCAGACTCCAGTTTTGTGTCTGATGCAAAAATCGGACAAAACCGGATCCTCTCGGAAAACCAAAAATACATGGGGGGCAAAATCAGATCTGGGTTCACACCAGACAGCCCCAGATTTGAAAAACCGTGGTGCAAACCCGGCCTAAAAGGGATTTAAATTGATATGAGCAAAATATAATTCATAGTTGTAGAGGCCCAGCGCATACAAACCCTTTACCAATGGCTTAATATATTCCCTCCACTATATTTCTAAAATGAGTATAGATTGTGCTGGTTAAGGCTGTGTTCACACTGGGCGTTTTTGGGCTGTTTTTGCTCAACAGTTTTTGTAGCCAAAACCAGCAGTGGGTGATTAAATCCAGAAGTGGTGACGTGTTTCTATTAGACTTTTCCTCTGATTGCTCTACTCCTGGTTTTGGCTACAAAAACTGATGAGCAAAAACAGCCCAAAAACGCCCAGTGTGAACACAGCCTAACCGTTCACCGGATGTTTATTTAAAATATACAAGCTTAAAATAGGCTGGGCCTCTACAGCTATAGATTTTACCAACCCCCTAGGGAGGATTGAGCGCGGTGATCCCCTACAGCCTTCTAGCTGCAACATCTAGTTTTACACCCTTGTTGACTAGCTCCAATGTATAACCAAAAATTACTACAAAATATAATTCAGATTTACCATTTGTTTAATTACTTTGGAGTCTATATGCTTGGGTACAAACTTGTGCAACTTTTTAATAAACAGTTGTGGAAGTATTAAAAAATAAAAGAAACATTACTAATTAATCTCTTTTATGCTTCATTCAGACATCAGTATTTTTCATGTACACAAAAAAAGGTATCGGTGTTATTAGTGTTTAGGACCCATGTGTCATCAGTATATGTTCCGTGTGTCAACCGTTTATCCGCTTTTACCATCAGTCATCAGCATTTTTTACCTATGAGAAAATAAAAAAATGACAAAACTTCTCCTACACTGTGCAATATTAAACAAGACATTATACGGATGACAAATGGTCACCATCTGTGTGCTGTTGTGTTTGTCATGGACACAAAGACTTGAATTGTCACTTTTGACCATGATACCAAAAGAAATTTACACTTTTCCTTACTTTCGTGATTTTTGCACGGACATGATGGCAGATAAGAGGCAATCCTCCCACTCCCATGCCATGACCAATGTCGTGGCCAATGGAATAATATGTGCAATTATTAGATCTTTAGGGTAAATAATCAGCAATGTGTAGTTTTTATTTTTTCCTTTTTCATTACTTCTGCAACTTTTTTTATGATTAAAGAGGCCCTGACAGTAGACTCATGTTGCACAAATCATAAGCATTGTGAATTAGACACTGACTACATTATTACCTCAAATGCTACAGAATTTCAGAGAAATGATACATAGTAGTATGTAGCAGAGCTCAGCTAGCTAACCCCACCCACACCACAGCTTTCTATGTACATTGTCTATTGAAAGTGAGCTGCTTGTCAGGGAAGGGGGCATGTTTGAACAACTGCTCACAAGCTCTGGAGTCTAGGCAATGATAATCAACTGGTGATAAAACCTTCATTGTAAGGAAAAAAAAAGCACACAGCTTGATAAGTGACACACTTGTGAATGCAGTGTTTTAACCCCTATCTCATGCTGTCCTCAGGTTAAATAAAAAAGCCTGCTGACAGATTCCCTTTAACTGAATCTAGTCACTTACTGTATTATAAAAAACAGTGATTTGGGCTTTGAAAAACCTTCAGAAGGTACCAATCAGTCCAGGACTGATCAGTAACATCAGCAGCCTTCTTTCTACCTGTAAATATGAGCTTAACTATCCAAACATTACATCATTTGCTCTTTAACTTGACAACCAAACCACTCTGTAACCTGCACAAGTCGACTGCAGGTGCTATGTCCAATGTAAACATTTGTGGCATGTTGTCCCAGACAGCACCGATTGCCATGAAAGTGTTGGCAAATACCAGCTGCCACTGATGGACATCTGCTGTTTAAACAACTGAAATTCAGAGACATAAGAAAATAGTTTAAAAAATAAAGTGACCTGTGCTCATCACTGCAGAATGTAGTGGACAAATGGCACTATAGTTTTATGTCCGGATACAGTTTTTGTTTAATCAGCTCCTGATTAATTTCTGAAAGATTTGATACATAGTTACATAAATTAAAAAAATGAAATAAATCTGTTAAGTTCAACTTTCTTCAGACCTAATTGTGTGATCCAAGTCAATAAACTTCTAAGATAACTGTAACCAATTTGCCCCATGAGATGGGGTGGGAAGCATTTCTTAGGCTCCCTTCACATCATGTTTTGTGCACATTCGTTTGGTTCCCTGATTTTGCAAGAACAGTCAGACCGGGACGGATTAATACAAACGGATGTGCATTGATGTGCCCGGATCGTTTTTTCCACAGGATCCATTTTGCATTCATTTTAACCTAGTGGGTCACAGATTAAAGCATATGCTGGTCGGGAGGAGGGAGAGGGAGAGAGGATATCCTGAAAGGGAACCTTTCACCCCCTTTGGGCAATCTAAACCCTGCCCAGCACCTTAAACATCATGTAATTGGGGTTCTGGTGACCCCTTTTTACCCCCAGACTGGCCCCTCTCTACTTCAGAAAATAAGTTTGATAGTGTCCCCCACCGTATAGTAGCCAGTCTGGTGGGATGTGGCTCTCTTCAGTCCGGGCTGCCCCTCTGCCTGTAATAAGCCATCGATCCTGGTCTCAGTGATGGCATTGCACTTGTACAGTGGTGCGGGTCATTGTATTGAGCCACACAAAGTTTCGCGAGGCCTTGGTCACTGCGGCACAAAACAGCTCAGTGTCCCGCGCAACTGTGCAGGCGCAATGCTTATCACTGAGACCAGGAGTGATGTCTTATTACAGGCAGAGGGGCAGGTTTTACAGACGGAGGGGCAGCCCAGACTGAAGAAAGCCACATACCACCAGATGGCTACTACATGGTGGTGGGGGACACTATCAAACTTATTTTCTGAAGTAATCAGGGGCCAGTATGGGGTTATAAAGGGGTCACTAGAATTACATGATGTTTAAGGTGCTGGGCAGTGCTTAGAACACCCAAAGGGGGTTGAACAGTATTTCACCTGGGAGGAGCAGTGCAGCAGTGTTCTGAGCATGCTCAGTACTGCAAACTGGATCTGGGAAACGATCCAGTTTTTTCCTGGATCTGGCTCCATAGGTCTGCATGTTAAGAGCTCTGGACCGCTCCGGATTCGTTTCTCGGCGGTTTAGTCCGATGCGCCCAAAAACGATGCAGTCTCCAATTTTGGGGACGGTAAAAGACAGGTCAAAAACGAATCCTGAACTGAATTCACTAAACCAGATGGCCATATATGACTAGTCCGGCACCATAGGGATGCATGGGAGGCTAATAACGATCCTGTTCTATCCTGTTCAAAACGGACAGTAGAGGATGCCAAAAAACGAGTTGTAAAGTCAGCCTTAGCACTACAAATGCAGTCAATTGATATGCTTGGACTAATGTAACTTGTTATTTCCTTCCCATTATGCATCTCAAACCATTAACTATAATATGTTTTCAATACCTTTACAGTTTTTGAATAACTGATATTATTTATTTTACCTATATAGCGACATATTCATCACTGTCCCCTATTGGGGCTCACTATATACATTCCCTATCATGTGTGTTTGTATTGTGGGAGGAAACCAGAGAACCTGTAGGAAATCCATGCAAGCACAGTATAGATGTTGTACTTGGTCGAATTTGAAATCAGGACCCCAGTGTTGATGATACTGAATTTGTTACTATCTGCAGGGGGGGTAACATGACTAATTTTACTACTTTTAAGGCTTCTATACACATCTACACATCTTCTATACACATAAGAAAAACTTGGGATAGGCTAATCATCTACTGTGCATGATGCTTTCGACTTTCTATTGATGCAGCGCCCATGTGGAGCTTTCATTGTTTGTAACGGTAGATGGTAGTTGGTTGCATCACTGTGTAAAAATGTTATATTTATGTTGGTCAGTGCCATTGTCACATGTAATTTATTACTGCATTCTGTCCTGAAAAAAATTAAGTATGACATTCTTGGAAAAAACGGACACAAATAAAATTCTTTGATGAAGAGAGCCAGCATTGTTCAAGGTTAACTGAAAATACAATAACCAAGAAAATAATACCGGCTTCATGTTCCCCTGGACCTGGAGAGTTTTGCCAAATATCTTTATGAGTTTAGTATACTGTAAAGATACATTACCTTTACAACACAGCATGGTGGACACAATAAAACTACTCTTGTTTTTGTGAGATCCATAACATGCCATAGAGTCTCACCATGTCATCATAAGGTCACTGATCTAGACCCCAAAAATAATTATTATTAACCAGTCTAGTCCTAACTAGTCTTAGGGTACCGTTACACGTCGCAACATTGCATGCAATTTCACTTGCAACTTACTGGTTGCAGTGAAATCATGGACACATTGTTACATTTGTACACGGCAACAAAATGGTGTGTCCATGATTTCATTGCAACCAGTAAGTTGCAAGTGAAATTGCATGCAATGTTGCGACGTGTAACGGTACCCTTAGGTTATACCTAGATTTTAAAGTAAATAAAATTATCTCTAAAGTAAAGCAGTTTCATGAGAAATTAAACTGATACTCTTTAGGGCCAAGGTTGCAGTACCAGGTACAGCACCATGAGTTGTCATGAAGCCTGCCTAAAAGTAGTGCTCTATTGCGCTGCCAGGATAAGACAGGGATCCATCATCTATGTACAAAATGTATTGACCCAATAAACTTCATACATAGTCTCCTTCTTATTCCGACAGTGCAATAGAACCTTTTTCTTACCTCTGTCTCCAAGAATTTATCTACTTTTGGGTCTTCGGCAGCCGGCTACCTGCTTCTATAGTGGATGTGTCTTACACAACCACACAAGGTGATCGGTTTACCTTATTATTATCACTTCCATATTGTCATTGGATAAGATCCTATTTCTGCGCCTTTCTCTCCCAGCTTCCACTGATCAGTGTTTGGTTTTTACCTAAAAGTTGTGGCTCCCTAAAGGGTATGTCTCACATACCGAGATCGCTAACGAGATCGTTACTTTTGTGACGCAATAGCGATCTCAGCAACGACATCGCTACGTGCGACAGGGTGTAACGATCTGGTCCCCTGCTGCGAGATCGGCAATCGTTACACAGCCTCCTGGTTCATTTTTTGGTCGTTGCGCTCCCGCTGGGAACGCTGTATCGCTGTGTTTTGACACCTTACCGACGATATCGTTGACAACACATAATGAGATACGTAGGCGTGCACGCATGTGAGAAGGAAATACAACGACTGAACAATATCGTTGAAGAAATCGCTAGGGTGGACATATCGTTGTATAGATCGGCGTGTTTGAATACCAAGTAGCGATACCGATAATGACTCATCAGCGATCCCGGGAGCCATGTCGTTATCGGGATCGCTACTGCGGTTGTTACGTCTGACCGGGCCTTAAGGTTGTGACTGACTTGGTGTGGGCTAAACTGAGGAGTTTGATACCCTTAAACCCCCTGTTATTCACACCTAAACAAACGTACAGACACCTGGAGCAATGCATTGTTCACATTACAGAATGTCAGAAAAGTTGCCATTAAAAACAGCTGACAGATGGTGGAATCCAAGATGTACCCCTACAATTAGATCCATGAAATGCTGTCAGAGAAACCAGGGTCAGAGAGAGTTTACTCAATATAGAAATCTAACCAAAGGTCAGGACTAGAGATGAGCAAACACTTTAGTGTTCGAGTTCAGTTTGGTTCGCCGAACGTCAAGGTGTTCGCCAAAATTGTTCATCGAACTCCCCCGAATTCCTTGAAATGAATGGGAGGCAGCATAGAAAACATTTTCAAAGGAGTTTAAAAGCTGTCAAACTGCTCATAGGCGGCCGTCACACGCACAGATATCTATTGCGATATTGTAAGCGATCACGTGCACGCGCAATCGCTTACAATATCGCTCACATCGCTGGTGAGATGTCACACAGACAGACTCACCAGCGATGCGGAGCCGCGATCTCGCTCGTTACTATGGTACACATCGGGTAACTAGGGCCGCGCGTCGCTTAGTTACCCGACGTGTACCATAGTAACCATCTCCCAGCATAGGCTCTGCGCTGGGAAATCGCTCATCGTGGTGTTATACACCACGATGAGACAGATCGTCAAATCGCTCATCGCTAGATCTGAGAACCGGACCTCAGATCAGCGATGTCACGATCAAGCGATTTCACATCGTGAATCGCTTGATTACATGCAACGATTTCTGGCCCGATATCGCTTAAGCGATCAAAAAGGAGATCGCTTAAACGATATCGGGCAAGAAATCGTTGCGTGTGACGGCCGCCATACATAGACAGACAGTGAGCAAGCTCACCAGTCTCCCACTGCTTCCTCATTAACCTTCCTGCATATTCACTGCACTGACCCACAATGGTCAATCACAGATGTTCACTCTCTGAGATAAGTGGTCTGTGCCTCTGTGTGCCTCACCACAAATCTTACTCCATCCAGGAACTGGAGTAAGTATTCCAGCGTGAGGAATGCCACAGCTAATCATGAATTAGACTGTGATCACAGTTGCCATGCGTTTTTTTTAGTGATGTAACAAAACTCATGCGTTTTTTCATGTCAGCATGAGTTTTGTAAGGTGTGTGATGGCTCCTTGCGTTTTTGGCTGCGTTTTTGAATCTGCACCTAAAAATAGTGCTTGTAGTATTTTTTTGAGCGTTTTGAAAAACGTATGCGTTTTTGTAGAAAACGCATGCGTTTTTATAACATGGGTTCCTATGGGAAACGCATGCAAAAACGCATGTACAATTAGTACCTTTTAGTGCCATTCAAAAACGCATGCGTTTCCCATAGGAGCCCATGTTAAAAAAACGCATGCGTTTTTGGAAACGCATGCATTTTTTTAACATGGGCTCCTATGGAAAACGCATGCGTTTTTGAATGGCACTAATTGTACATGCGTTTTTGCATGCGTTTTCCATAAGGCCCCTTATTAAAAAACGCATGCGTTTTTGGATATGCTCCAAAAACGCATGGGACAATCACACATGCTTTTTGGCTATTAGGGCATGCGTTTTTTAACATGGGGGCCTATGGGTGCGTTTTTTACATGCGTTTTTTGAAAACGCAGGTCTCCAAAAACGCATGTGAAAAATGGTACTGTGACCACAGCCACCATCATGCTTCCCTCCCTTTCTTGCAGATCTGGGTAAAACTGTCATTTAAATGCCAAAAGTCACAAAATATTTTTGCAACTCTGTGTTTCACAAAAATTTAGCTACTTTTCAAAGCTATTTACACCAGAATTCAGATATCATTATGATGAGTCAGGCCCTGTGTATTTTCAGGTTAGACATTTTGAAAGGTTTTACCTTTGGAGTATGAAAAATTGGCGCTGCAGGACATTAACTCTAGAATAAGGCCCAAATGAGTTACCGTATATACATTTTAAAGCTGTTTTAAATGGTTTACTGATGTAAATAAGAAGTGAATATTGCTCATAACTATCTTCACCTCTGCATCAATGTGCATATATGAATCTCAATGAATCTTGTTTTGATTAGTAGCCCTGTAAGAAGTTGTTGGAGTACTACATAATGCAGTGTTCCTCAACACCAATCGTCACAAACAGTGCAGGTTTTCAGGATTTCCTATTGCACAGGTGATAATTTAATCACCTGCACTGGTGATTCCAACCCCTGTGCAATGCTAGGTAAATCCTGAAAATCTGCACTGTTTGTGACTCTTGAGGACTGGAGTTGAGGAGCACTGACATAATGGATGAGGCCATCTGGACAATAACTGTAAGATGAAGTTTTATGGGCCGCAAAATATAGTACAACATTTATGCTACTGGTGTCCACATTTGGAGTAGGGAGACATTTTGGGCACCTTCTATAGTAAAGGCTTTTGTTTGGGCAAGAGTTCAAAAATTCTCCATATATGTCACCATACTTGTTACAAAGGGTTTTGCACCTTTCTCTTACATATTGTCCCTATTTATACAGATTTCATAATAATATATCCATGCCGTATGTTGAATATTCTTGTAAATTGTAATACTGCACACTAAGATATTATGATCTGCATGAGTTCAGTGTTAACCTATAGATTAGTATAATCTATTAACACCCTTCAATGGTTTCTAGCAAAACTTGCTATACAACAGAATTCTTGTGTAGCTTGTCAGGCGCATTGGTTGCAGTGGGAACATGGCATCTCTGCAGGGCCGGCTCCAGGTTTTAGTAAGGGCAAAAGAGTCTTAGTGGGCCCCTTTAACACATACCAAAATTCATGATTATAAAAGAGGCTTCGGGCTGTATATATATAATTTGGAGGCTCTGAGCTGTGTATATAAATAATATAGAGGCTGTGGGCAGTATATATATATATATATATATATATATATATATAATACAGTCTCCATAAATATAATCCCTATAGTGCGCTTCACCCAACCCCCTGAGCCCTGTCTCTCCGCCTGGGTTCTTGTCTTCTCTCCCTGGGCACTGTCTTCTCCTTCTGTGCGCTTCCTTCCTCTGTATGCTGTCTTCTCCCTGCGTTGGTTGTTCAATGTGGGCAGCGTACCCGACTGTTGGCAGTTTGTGACTAGTGATAAGCTGGCAGCCGTGTGGTGTTACTTCCCATTATGGACTAGTGATGTTAACTGCTGGGCACCAGTTATAATGACACCGCTGTCGGATTATTATTATTCATGAACCTCCAACACTCAGACGCTGCACTCATTGCACAGGTCATAGGAGGATACGACAGCCCAAGGAAGCCATGAACTATCCGGCAAGCATCGCAGACAGTGTCCCTCACAGCGTTGGCCCCCCCAGTTTCCCAGGGCCCTGGCACTTTCCAGAGTGTGCTGGGTGCTATGGCTGGACCTGCATCTCTGCCACATATGAGTCCATCAGTAATAAAAATATGCTATAATTTGTGGAGACCCAGACCTAGTTACACTTCTATTAGCCCAATAATACCGTTTAAACTAAAAATCCCCCCTCCACCTCCCACAAAACAAAAAAAGAGTATTAGAAACAATCTAGAATTTTACAAACTGATGTTAACATCTAATAAAAAGGTCAAATTTGCTGTGTTGACAAGTAGAATTTATATTACTAACAAAGCCATGGAAATTGTATATGCATTTGAAGCAAGTGTTATTTATCTACTTAGCTGGAATAATAAATTCAGTAAGAAAAGTTTTTGGACAGTATTTTCTATGAAGAATTAATGAGTTATGACTAAAATGATGGCAGTGAATACACAAGCAGGTGTGAGGTGCCTCCGGAATGTGAGCTCTGTACCTAATTTATCTTAACCAAAATCAGTTCATTAGAATATGAATAAGAGCTGATGTAGAACCTGTGCAGAGTCTGTGCAGCCGGCCGCACCTATAACCTGTATGACCACCTAGTAAAAAAGTAAACCCCTCGATTCACTGCTGTGCAGCCTCCATCAGATTTGGGTCTGAATTCATTATTGTTATTTGTGACTTTGTTATGGGGTAAAATTGCTTTTAATAGTGACTTTTATATTTTTCACTATTTGATTTGCTCCAATTTGCAACTTTTTGAAGTGTCACAAAAGATTTGCGTAATTGTACTCTAAAGACCCCGTCACACGTGGCAATATCGCTAGCGACATCGCCGAAAAGTGACGTGTTCAGCGATGTTGCTAGCAATATCACAAGTGCGTCATGCTGTGTGACAGCACGACGCAACTGCGATATATTGCTGGTCGCAGGTTGACAGGTTTATGAACCAGCAATTAGGCTGGATCGCGCCTTCTGACACCTTCTGATGTTAGCGGCGATCCAGATGGTTACACTTATGGCCACTTCACACACACCAACTTATCTGTCCAACTTCTGAACAACTTACTGGTTGCAATGAAATCATGGACACATTGCTCCATTTTGTGGCTGTGTACAAATGAAACAATGTGTCCATGATTTCACTGCAATCAGTAAGTTGTTCAGAGTTGGACAGATAAGTTGGTGTGTGTAAAGTGGCCATTAAAGTTAGATGCAGATGTCAGATGGTTATATGTTTTTTATTCCTAAAGCTATGAAAATGTTTGTGTAGTCTCAGTGTGTTAATACGTATACTTACTCATTGCCATCTTATCCTGTATCTAGCATCTTTCTGGTCCTCTTCTAGGTTGCATGATGGTAATACAGACTCTCTGAAAGTGGCTTTTACAATAGAGTGGCAGAACAAGACTCCACAGGCTTATATTAGGGTGGTTTCACACTTGTGGTTTTTTCAGATCAGGCAAGATCAGGTTTTCCAGCAAAAACCTGATCCTTTCAGGATCCAGTTTTTTGCACATTCACTTTAATGGTGTCAGGTAGCAACCTGAAGCAACATTATTCAACCAGACACCATTAAAGTGAATGGGCAAAAAACTGGATACTAAAAGGAACAGGGTTTGCTGAAACACCTGATCTTGCCTGATTTTAAAAATCAGAAGTGGGAAACCAGCCTTTACGGGGTTATCTGGGATTTATCGAAAATAAGAAATTGTGCCCAAGTACTAGCAGGCATGTTGCTGCCACCTAGCTACCTGTTGTGCACAGCACTGTTCACCGTTGGTCACCGCCGACACGTAGTGATCTTAGACCGCTCCTGTCATCAATTTTTCGTGCTTCCACTGATGTCACGTCAACAGAGCATCAACAGAGGGGTGGCTTCTCCCCTCTGTCTACAGACGCATAGCCGACATCACGCTGATTGACAGCCTGCTCCCCCAATCAGGTAGCCAGCTGTCAATCAGCGTGACATCGGCTATGTGCCCACTTCCACAGAACAGAAAGGAAAAGCCGGTCTTTATGTTCACAGAACTGCTGGTTATCCTGCCATCTGACATCATCATGACTGAATAGAGACCCAGAAACGCCCAAAGAAGCACACAATACAAATAACATGACATCATATGGACGTTAGTTTCCAGTTGTTAAGGGTGATTTTTCTAAACTTTCTTAACCCCTCATTGCGTGAATTAAAATCTACATATGCATACAAATGAATTATGAATGAATTGAACTAGCAACAGTAGGCTATAAGGGGTTAACTAAAAAAATAATGACTGAAATGATAAAGGCAGATTGTCTTCCAAACTCCAAATTTATGTACTAAAGTCTCCTTAGACCTTCTTGGGAAACAGCCAGAGGGCCTGATTCGCAACACATTACATAATGTTCATAAGTTATGAGCACACCTAAGGCAAAGATCTGTCACGATTACCTGATGTAAAGGCCACTGATAAGATTATGATTTGCACCTGTACTACTGGCATGTCATTATATCTACAGAATATTTACTGTTCTACCTAACACAATCAGTATATATGGGGCCAATGAAACAGATGATTGAGATCATGATCTAGAGATAAATTGTCAGTCTATTCCAGAACTTAATTGAGTGAATAAATATTAAATATATTGAAGATGTTACTTATTTTTTTTACTGACAGCTACATTTCCCACCTCGAGTTTCAATTTACTAGCAGACTTTGTAACATTAATCTTTCCTACAGATAGACTGTTTTTACTGATGATCTATCACTAATGGTAATTATATTATGTGATCATTATATCTTATTGATATTAGTGATGAGGGAGTGTAATCGTTACTATTCGCTACTTAGGGCGGCTTCAGACTGCGGCAGCGTCCGGTTCGGGGCTGTCAGGAGTGACAGCCTGGAGGGAAGTTTTTCTGCATAGAATACTATCGTGCTGCACGGAGCTGGATCGCGCCGGGTGGTAATTAGCTGCTATCCGGCTGCCAGCTCGCCGGATGTATCCTGCTGAAGTGGGGATTTGTCTGCCGATTCCAAAAACGGTGCATGCAACGTTTTTGGAGTCGGCAGACAAATCCCCACTTCTGCAGGATACATCCGGCGACATAGCAGCCGGATAGCAGCTAATTACCACCCGGCGCGATCCAGCTCCGTGCAGCCCAACAGGATTCTATGCAGAAAAACTCCGCTCCAGCCTGTCACTCCTGACAGCCCCGGACCGGACGCTGCCGCAGTCTGAAGCCGCCCTTACACTGATAGTATCGTATTTGCGATACTCGTTACTCGGGGAGTAATGGTGATGCTCGTGATTGATGGGTCGGTTGTGTATGATCTGATACAAATTGACAGCTCCCTCCAGAACACAAAGGGAGTAAGTACCCCAGTGATGGCAGATTGAATGTTAGGGTCTCTCTCAAGGGCACAGCAAGGTGTTTTATGCATTGAAAACTCAAAAAAGCCCACCCTCCTGCCCTGACCCGGAAATGCTTGTTTTATGGCCGGACATTGCACTTGAGTATAGTGATTACGAATGTTTCGCCACTCGTTCATCACTAATTGATATGATAAAGTTATTTTATTTTATGTTGTTGCTGATAGGTCAGCAATATCTAATCATTAGATGTCCAACACCCAGCCCCCGAACTGATCAGCGGATTAAAGCTCTCTTGGAGCACTGCTTTGTGCACTGTGTAATGTGAGATATCCTCATATAATGCTGACCAGCCTGCCCTACCTTGTGTCATTAATAGGCTATGGTTCAGACACTGTGTATCTCACTCATCTATGTGACAGGCTTCCTATGCAAACTTTATTAGTATGGAAGTCTTATGCTAGCAGCCGCTCCCCTCCAATTTGGAGGTTTGTGAGTGGCTGTGTCATCGGCATCATGTACTTGATCATGCACCCATCTTTATTATGGAAGTTCTCTGCATCCTGTTTGTGTAATTGAGCTGCAGTACCTGGGATCACTACTCAGTGTGTGGGGCCATGTTACTTCTGCTCTGTACACAATGTACATCTGGTAATAGATGGAGCTATAAACAGCTGATTGGTTGGTGTGTCGGATGTTGAACCCCTACTGATCTAAAGACAACTCTTTTAGGGTATGTGCCCACTGGACGGTTCTGCATCTTTGCTGGCCGTCAGAAAACCGGTGTAGAATTTCAGAAACTGAGTTTTCTGACCTCAGCAGTGTCCATCGTTTTTTGAGCGGTTTTTGAGCGGTTTTTGAGCGTTTATACAGCGTTTTATCGGCGGTTTTCTGGCGGTTTTTCTTAGCATTTTTAAGACGGTTTTTTGTGCACTTGTAAGCTGGAACCGCTGGAAAAACGACCAAAAGAAGTCACTTGCTCTATCTTTGAAAACCGGTGGAAAACCGGTGAAGAAAGTGGAAAGGAGACAAAAAAAAACGTTGTAATGTGCACAGCGTTTTCTAAAAGCCATTGACTAGCATGTTAAGCCAACCGCTGGTTAGGATTAACATAAATTAACATAAAACTCGGCGGAAAACGCCGACGGAAAACGCTAAAAAACAGCCCAAAAAAAGTCCAGTGGGCACATAGCCTTAAAGACTGCAGGATCAGAATACATGTAGCTCTAACTAATAGGTATAAACACAAAACAATAGGATTTTTTAATAAAGATTATTTGCAATATAGCTTTATGTTTTATTTTTGACAAACTAAGGCTGCGCTCACACATTGCATATTTTTGCGCGCTTTTTTTGCGCGCGCTTTTCAAAATACGCAATGTGCTTTTTTGTCTGCCGGCAAAATGAATGGGAAATTCACTTTGCCGTGCAGACAGTGTGTAAAAATACGCAGTGCTTTTAAAGGAAAAAGCACCTGCATAAAAACAATGACCCTGTCAATTCTTTACGCAGCAGTGCCGGCGTTTTTTCCTATAAGGGTGGGCACTGCTGCATCTGATGTCACAGAGGGGAGGAAGAATCCTGCTTCCTCCTCCCCTCTGTGACACCTGTGATCGCCCATTTGATTTTGCAGTGTATTAATATACACTGCAAAATCAAAGTTAAATAAAGACAAATGTATGAAAAATAATAAAGAATTAAATACTTACCTCTCCGACGAGTGTTACGGTGTCCGGGAGCCAGGAGCCGCCGCTGGAATGGCCCTACTAGGACCTGTGGTGATGTCAGAGAGCGTACCAGTCATGTGATATGTATCACATGACCACGAGGAGCCAATCAGCGCCGGGAAGAGCCTCTGACATCACCACAGGTCTTTTTCCACTCGGAATCTGCGGCTGCTCACCGGTCCTGGCTACCGGACACCTGCCATCCACCCGCTGGAGGGTAACTATCCATGTTTATTATTTTAAAAACCTCTGGCTTTATTGAATTTAGATTTCACAGTGTATAATAATACACTGTGAAATCTTTAGGGGCATGCACAGATGTGAGAGAGGGGAGGAGGAAGCAGGATTCTTCCTCCCCCTGCAGCACATAAAAGCGTGGTGTGTTAATGCACCCACGTATTTTGTTGCGTGCCCAAAAATCGAGGCAAAAAGCGCGCGCAACAATGCGCAACAAAATACGCAAATGTGTGAACGCAGCCCAAAGCAATATGTATTACCAAGTAGCAGGTCTGTTTCCATCAGATGTGAGACAATTTTGTTATACCCTGATGAAGATCAGAGTGTAAGAATTAAAAAGTATTTACTTTGCAATAAATTAATACTTTAAACCAAATAAAGTTTTAGAAATATATTCCTTAGGTTGGATTTTAAGAAAACTAATCTGAAATGCCTATGGCTGCGTTAACACGGTGCATTTTTTTGTGTCTTTTTATGCGCGCTTTTCCCCCAAAAGTGCATCTGCGTTTGCGTTTTCCGGCAATGTGAATGGAAATTGACTTTTGCCGTTCAGACACTGCCCTATTTTCAGCTGCAGTTTTGGGGCCAAAAACGCGCACGTAAAAAAAATCAAAATGTCAATTGTTTTGCACAAATATGCGCACAAATTCCTCCATAGGCCCATGGAATTATGCATCACCGATCAAACAATGCGCAATTCCAGCCCGTATAATCGCGGGCGCTGGGGGAGAAGCAGGATGTGATGTCACAAGGGGGAAAGACGAATCCTGTGTTCCTCCCCCCGTGTGACATGTCGGCACAGGAGCTTTGCTTTCCCAGTGTATCTACATACAAATAAAAAAAATACTTACCTCTCTGCCGCCTGTCCGGGACCCAAGAAGACTTCCGATCACCACTGCCAGGACCTTAAAATGCAATTTAAATGGTGATTGGCCGTAGCAATCATGTGATATGTCACGTGTACATCACATGATCGCTACCGGTCAATCACTATTTAAGGTCCTAGCAGGCAGCAATTGATGTCTTCTCTTCGGCTCCCAGACAGGCGGCAGAGAGGTAAGTATTTTTATTTTTTTTCATACATGTTTTCACATTTATTTTGCTTTCCCATTGTGTATAGATACACTGGGAAAGCAAAACTCCCAGCCTGACATGTCACACGGGGGAAGGAACACAGGATTCTTCCTCCCCCGTGTGACATCACTTCCCACCTGCGCTTTTGGGGGAGAAATGCGGCCGTAAAGAAACGCGGTGTGTGAATGCACCGCATTTTTATACCTACGCTAAATAGTGCGGCCGCAAAATGCGGCAACAGAACGCACGCCCCAAAATCGCAGGAGATACGTGTCGTGTGAATGAAGCCTAAAGGATCCATCAATTGCTTGTGTATGTAAATAACTAAAGATCCTATCTGAATGATAGGTGAGAGACTAGATGGCAAATATGCAAAAGCATATGCGCATATGCAAAACTCCTATCAGAGCAGATAAAATCTCCTATATAACCTTTTTTCACTTCTTATCATAATCTACAAAGAGGCAGAAGGACACCTAGAGTCTTGGCTGATCAGTGCAGGCAGGGATATACCTGCCAAGGGGCAGACTAAGAAGAGAACAAAGTGACTAGCTATCCTGGAGCCAATAAGAACTGTCCTTCTACCCTTAAGGAGGAATAGACTGAGGGGAGAATTTTAGGAGTATTATCCCTCCTGAGTAGAGGAATGAAGTGTACATGAGTTACCATTGTATCCTGCAATTATTCATCACCTTGTTATTTAATGCTACTGAATTAATATAGCTAATGTTAAATTTGGCATTGTTGTAAAAGGCAAGAAAACCCATTGTACAAGACTTGCTCCGGAACTGAATCTCTCCATTTGTCTTGAGCTGTTCTAGTGTTCCGCAGTATAATAGATATTGCAACATGAAAATTTAGAAGTGGGATTCCAGCAAATACGTCCTCTGAGATAAATTTAAAAGTCCATATTTATTAGTTAATCCTTAAAATCAACGCAGGACATGAAACACAAAGATACCGCATCATTTACCAGATACAGTATCTTTGTTTTCAATGCCCTACCTTCATTTTAAGGATTAACTGATAAATATTGACTTCTGAAGTTATCTCAGAGGATGTTTGCTGGAATCCCACTTCTATTTGATCTTATTGGATTGCTGAAATCTATTTTCCAGCACCGCCCTTGTAGCCACTCCATGGAGAGACTTGGACAGCTGGTGAGCTGAAAAGCATCTTTTTCTTTCAGCAATGTGAACATTGCATACTTGCAGCTGAGGGAGATAGTAATCAGTGGCCACAAGAACACATAAAGTTGCAAATCAATTTCCACAAAATACAATCCATAACATGTCTTTAAGGTTTAGTTTTGGGGGTCAGCGTGAACGGGCTCCTACAGGTATGTTCACTTATGTTTGCTCTGGCTCTGTTTTTTTATTGGCAGGGAAGGTTATGCTATAGGGCAAGAATAGGTGCGGCTGCCGGTGAATTAATTTTGCAATGTTGTTAATAGTGCACCCACTGAACTACTAAGTCACCAGCCCGGGGAGCAAATGCATCTTTTCCCACTGCCATGCCCGCCCCTAAAGGTAGCCTCCTTGAGACCCATATTGGCAAAGTAGGACAGACTATAAGTCACATTAGGAGTTTTGGGATCAATCGGTGTACTACAGTCCGCGCTGCCCGGTCATCCAAGGACACACAAGGGAAGCAATGTTCCAAGTAAAAAATTTCCTTTATTCTTCAACCTACGCGTTTCAGCGCCCAATCCTGGCGCCGTCCTCAGGGTCCCTGAGGACGGCGCCAGGATTGGGCGCTGAAACGCTTAGGTTGAAGAATAAAGGAAATTTTTTACTTGGAACATTGCTTCCCTTGTGTGTCCTTGGATGACCGGGCAGCGCGGACTGTAGTACACCGATTGATACCAAAACTCCTGAAGTTTTCCACTATCATGTGGAGGTGGAAGTCCTGCAGCAGCCTTCAATATTATACCAACGCCTTTAATCCAGTTGTGGGAATCACAACTGGACCAGGTTAGTGTAAACTTGATTACACCTGTAAGACCCTGATCTATACTCATCGATAGGGCACTATTGCGCCTCTGTTGTCTCCCCTTATATTTTTATATAGTATAAGTCACATTGGCCTAGTCTGACTTAATGGGAACTCTGTGGAAAGGCAGGAAATGGAGTACAAAGAGGCACGGAAGGGGCGTGTGAATTTGGGTGCATAAAAGGGGTGTAATTACAGTCAAAATCTTCTGTACACACCACAAATGGATACGCTTTCTGAAAGTTTGCTGTCAACAGGCACATTTTCTTAATGGAGATGTCTGGCCCACGAGAGTCTGGGGTACTCAGGTCTCGAGCGTTTGGGTACGGTGGATGTCACGGGTGGTCGGTGCCTGAGCCTGTACCCTTGCAGTGACAACAAAAAGAGGTATTTACAGGGATTAAAGTACATAAAGGAATGTCGTGACGCCACCTGTAGATTCGGTGATGGCAACAGCGCTGCTGGGACCTCCGGGGTGATGGGCGGCAGCAAGGTCTTGTGGCTCTCTACAGGAAGAGCTGGGTCCCCGGAGCTGCAAGGGTATGATGGTGGAATAGGGTAGTGCAGTCGTTACGGTGTGGGACAGGTTGAAGAATGGACACATACACAATAAAGTCTTTTTCTGTACCTTTTACTGGCGGTTTTGCAGGTATATGTCCAGGGTTGAAGGGTGCACTTTGGGATTTCCACAGCGAGTGGGCTATAGACCTCCTTGTTCTGTTCCCTTGTCCTGAAGTTTCACGTGTGTAAAAACAGGCCTGACCTCTCTCACTCCCGTGTTGCTGTACTGAGGGCTCTCGCTTGGCTACCGCTACATCTCTGCGGCTCTTGGCTCTCAAATGGGGAGTGCTGCGGGTGTCCGGGAAGCTAAACCTCTGCGGTGTACTGGGATTCTCTGCTGGGTTGATCTATCTCCCTTGCAGACTCGGATTCCAGTGACCGGTGTTCTCTTGGGGTGAGCCGTATGGCTCCTCTGACTCCGCTGTACTGTTCCTCGCCTCTGCCTTTCGTCCTCACTCTCAGGACTTCACACTGGTCTGGCGGTGCGCTGGTTTTGGTCCTAGTACGGCTCCGGAAACCAGTTTTGCTCACTAGGCTCTGAGCTGATCTTCACAGTTTTCCTAGCGACTGCACACTCTGCCTAAAGCCTCTGTCACACATAACGACATCATTAACGAGATCGTTGTAACGTCACAGATTTTGTGACGTAACAACGATCCCACTAACGATGTCATTATGTGTGACACATACCAACGATCTGGCCCTGCTGTGAGATCGTTGATTGGGTTACACACTGTTCTGGGTCATTTCTACATCGTTGCTCTCCAACTGGGAGGCTACATTGTTGTGTTTGACAGTAATAATGACCAACGATCTCAATGCTACGCTATGGAGTGACAATTTCCAACGACCTCAGTATAATTCTGGATCATTGCTGAAGTCGTTGGTGACATCACAGGTGAGATACCTGTTACCAGCAACGCACCAGAGATCTCGGCATATCGTTATGGTGTTGCTGGTGCATCGTTATGTGTGACGGGGCCTTAACTCTGCCCCCAGCATCCTGTATTTATAGGGGATTTGGCTTAACAGCAACCAGTGGTTCTCCCCCTACAGGTCTGGAGTGGAAGGTGCTGGGTATATGTGAGTACCAGATGTGGAAATCCCTTTGTGAACTAGTTGGTTCTGTGGCTTACCTGGCACATAGCGCCACAAATATAATAGATAGTAGTTACCAAAATCAATTTTCTAGGATTTAATATCAAGTATAACATACTTTTTCTTAAATTACAAGAGTAATCCACAAGGATTCCAAGTCTAGCAATGGGCCAAAGCAGGGATATCTGAAATGGAACACCCTGAAGCATAATAAGATTAGTGTTTCATTCTATCTTGATTCCTTTCCCCCTGGGTGCCTCCCGTGCATTGCATGAGGCACTGAAATATTTCTTCAGAATTATTCACAGTAAACATTCCTCTACTTTACGGGTTTAGACGTCCTTCCCCCTATCTGGTACCTCCTTTTAGGGCAATCATTCCTTGGAACAACATTTCACAATTAGACTCTCGGTGCTAAAATGTTATTGCAGATGAAGCCACATTCTGTACGTGGGTGACAGTTAGTTTAGTGAGTTGTAGATATGATGTAAAATGGATGAGCTGCAGAAACAGACTAGACAAGATTACTACGCTGAGCTCCTCCTGGAATTGCGACCAAATGTTGCATACTTAAAAAAACTGAAATACCAGATGCTACAGGGAGGAATTTGCTGAGATTTTACCTAGTGAGCAAAAAGCCTTTTCAACAGATAGTTTCATTTGTCACTGCATTTGTATTGGACATGCGCTCTCCACGTTCTGTACATTACTACCCATAAAATTATTATTGTGATAATAAACGGAATTGTATGATCAGAAGCCCCAGAGCAAAATCTGGAAAAGCCGTCACTTTCCCTCTCCGGTCACCTCAAACACCAGTTTTTAGGCGCAACAACAACCTCTATCTCATATACTTATAGTCTTAAAAATGCACACATGGATGTGACATCATTCTTGTTATGTGTGATATCCACCAGAGAGAAAATAAACATAGTGAAGTCACTGTATGGGAATAATAAAGAGTTATGCATTGGGAGGATAAACCAGGGATGTCCCAGCACATGGATTAATTACCAAATAGGAATAACAGCACAGGGAGGATGCACACAGTGATGTCACCGAATATAGCTAATAATGTAAAGCCACATGGCACATAATAAGCTTAAAAGTGAAGAAATGAGGATATTAAAGAAGACATTTCTGAAATCCTATGCACATGCTCCCAGTAGCAGAAGTAAAAACAGCAGGCTATCGGCCGTTTCATGTCTACTGACACCTCTACAGGCCCGTATAAGTGTCGGTAGACAAAAAATAGTGTTGCCACCTGTTGTATGCCTGTATAATCCAACCTGATTTTTATTGCTTGCTATGAGGTAATAAAAAAGATTTTTTATGATGTGATGAGTGCTGTCTTCTTCACTTCTAATGGGTGGTTTCACACCAGTGCTTTTGAAATCGACAGAGACTCAGTTTGTAAGCAAAAACCGGATCCTGTAAGGAACCAGATTTTGCCCATTCATTTTTAATGTCTGGTAGCATCTGGTTGCTTCACGTAGCTTCCAGGATGCTGCCAGATCCAGCCGGATGTGTTTTTACACGCCTAAAAAATGCAAATAGTAACATCTTTTGGACTCATTAAATAAATATGCATCTAACCAGACCGGTAATGATTCTGGTAAATAATATTACCATGGTAATACCATGTCAGCTGACACTGGCATGTCCGAAGCTCTCGGGCACTGATTGTGTGCCAGAGGTCGCTCTGATAGGATGTTTCTTCTACAGCATCACCTTTGATGCAGTAGTACTGAGATGCTAGAAAGACATTGTTGTGGATTATCATCGTAGGGTATGTTTGGGATTAATAAATGGAAAAATGAGGATTGTCTGTGTGTTTTATTTCTAATAAAGGATTTTTCTTGTGTTTTTTTTAACTATTTTCTTAACTAGGTTGTAATGAGTGGTTATCATAGACGTCTGAAAATTACCAATTTTGGCTTAATGACAAGCTGTCAATACTCAGATGTCATTAACCCCTTCTATCACCCCAATGTCACTGCCACAATGCATTGGAAAGAGCATGTAAAGTGCAAAAATTGGTGATTCTAATGAATGCACAAATTTTTGGGCTGGCTGTGGACTGCTATTCTGTACCATGGGGGAGGGCAATAACTATGGGCTTCACCACGCTGGATTACGAGCCACGAACTGCCTGGTTTTACCTTGTCAGGCAATCAAAAATAGGTCAAAACCCACTTTTTATTTACTTATTTATTTATTAAGCCAGTAATTACATACAGACCTTACAATATACTGTACATATGTAAAGAGCTCCTGTGTATAATGGCAATGGTAAGCCTTGTCTTATCTGTACACAATATACACAGCTTCTGTGTATGACACTGATGGTAGTATTAGTGTCATCAGTTTTGAGGTTTTTATAATGATCAGTATTGTAGTATTCCATCACTATGTGGTGGTATATGTGGTCTGGTCATAGTGTGGCAGTTTTGTCCCCTGATGTAGCATTATATTTTTGCTTTTGGTGGTAATATGTGGTCTAGTCATGGTACGGCAGTATTAGTTTCCTTATATGTGGTATTATTTAATCCTTACGTGGTGTAATATGTGGTCTGGTCATGTTCGGTTGTATTTCTCCCTTGGATGGGTTATTATTCAGTTACCATGTGGTCCGTTCGTGATGTGATGGTATTTGTCCCTTGATGTGGTATTATTCAGTCACTTTGTAGTGGATATGTGATCTGGTCATGGTGTGGCAGAATTTCCCTCTTATATGTGGTGTTATTCTGTCACTATGTGGTGGCAATATGTGATCCAGTCACAGTGTAGCCGTATTTCACACATATTTGGCTTGTTGTTGCTGAGGCAAGAGATCAGTGCAAAGACAGTTTAGGTTGACAAATGGACAGGAAGTCATCCTTTCAAAGTTGAGCAAGGTTTCTTTAGTATTGGTTTTCAAAATCTGTTGAAAATTTCTTTAATACTCTTTACTATACTAAGAAGTGACTGACAGTTACTGGAACACCATTGACCAAAGTTATCATTACTTGTATGTTATGCTTGAGGAAAGTGTTTGAAAATGGGTGTGACTAGTTAAATGGGTGTGGATAGCATAATGGGTGTGGGATTAGAATGGGTGTCATTTTTTTAAATTGGTGTGGTTTCCTAACACAAGGAGGGAATCTGTTAAGGAATTGAATCCCACCCCTGGCTATGTCCTTGGTGTTCTGCAAATATTCTTTTCTTGGAAAATATTGAGAAGTACATGATTTTTCTTTGATCAACATCTATTGTGTCAAATTGAATCAATATACATGTGCACGAACAGAATGTACAGAATGGGATCGGTCTTTGTTGAAAAAGTAATAAACAGCCCAATCAGTTTTGGGTCAGAATGAACTTTCTTCTGAGTAATTGTCAGTCTCAGTTTGTTTACAATTCTTATGTAAATCTAGATTTCTAAAAAACCCTGGTCGAGATAATTCAATGTGAAGGAGTTAACTTTAAGGAAAAGTCCCATAAACAACATGTCATAGTTAGAGATAAAGATGATTGCTCCTTTTATCCTTTTATATGATGTTTTTAATGGTCATCCCTTGAATATGTCAGTGTAGATTGTCTCTCGATAAAATAGGTCTAAACATTCCCAGTATCCTTGCCTACAATTTAATCTTCCATGACACTCATTCCCACAAGTTTCCAATACAATAAATCGTCTTTGTATCTGTTTTTTATTATAACTCCAATAAGGTGAAAACTTTAGGAACCCACATTAAAAATAAGGATTGGAGAAACTACATTGTAATAATACTTCAGTTAAAAGGTGTTCTATTAAAGCGCAGACCAGTATCACATATCCATTTCTGAAATTCAATACCACTTTTTTCTAAAGATCTAATAAACCCTTTCACCGGCTGCAGTAAAATGCTATTTTATTCCGGTCAGCCACTCCCTGAATTCTCAGTATCCTTGTTCTTTCTCATGCGCTATGTCGTGTCTGCTAATGGACGGTTGTCCTTGGAGAGGGGGCAGTGCGGGATCCGTGAAGGTTTAGCAACGTTCTGAAGAACCTTGCTTTCTCTAGAAACACTTATTCAGCATCCTCTATGAGCACACTGAGAAAAGAAAAGCTATCTCTGTGCTAAGTCATAAGCCTGACCCAGCAGAAGTATCTTGGCTGGCAGCAGATCATTAAATAATCTGATATCATCAGGGGAGGGAACGACTGACTTCACTGATGAATTCTCAAAAAGATACATTCTGAACAGAAATGAATAAAATGGTGATATATCAACATACTATCCCTTAATAATATATTTGTCCTCCTCTTTAGTGGTATTAAACACGTAGTCCTTTGCTTCATTATGATCTCATCCACACCTCATTGTCGTCGTTGACTGTATATGTAAACCAATGCAGTAACCAGACACCATTTTTCCACACTCTATTGTGTTACCTGTATAGGCTGTATGGTGAAGGAATAGAAAGCCACCGACAGCTTGAAGGAGGTCATCAATGATCAAGTAAGGTACCTTACTACGATTAAATTACAGAAAAGGGATTTGGCATGTGATTCATAGCAAAAAATATTACACAGTTCCTCTCCTGTCCATGTCTTGGGTTACAGCTCGTCCCATTCAATGAGTTGCAATACCAGTCACGGCCTCCTTACAAAAGTGGAGCTTTAATTACTTTAACTAAAAATGGTATGTTACCTCCAATTTGACAGTGTGTAGACAAATCATCTCTTTACAGGCACAGATTTAGCAAGTGATGATCACTGATAATCTGCTATATTACATATATGTGTATTGCATGTGTATGAATATTGTTTTTGTTTCCTAAGGAATTGTTTGTGCAAACCTGATTGCTGAAACCCCTGACAATCAGCTGCTCTTATCAGTGGATGTGTGCTTCACAGCTATTCTGCAGGGCAATGGCAAAACGTGAAGCTTTTGGGTTCCAATGAAAGATCTCCGACAGTGCTCCGGATTATTATGCTTCTTTAAAATTATTAGCCTTCTCACATAGACCAAAGGGATTTGGTGTCCTGTTATGGTCCAGGGCCTGGGCATGAATGCAACCCCCTACATAGCTATAGAGGTTGAGAAAAGACCTTCCATCCAATGTAATAATCTAGATACTGGCCTTTCAATTGACTCTGATTTAGTGTTCTTTTGAATGGGCAAATGCTTTATATGGGAACTGGACTTTTATCACACTTTTCATATATCAATAGCAATAGTGCATATAAGACACTGTGTGATATACAGTGGTGTGAAAAATTGTTTGCCCCTTCCTGATTTCTTGATCTTCTGCATATTTGTCACACTAAAGGCCGTGTCACACGTGTCAATGTCGCTAGCGACATCGCCGAAAAGTGATGCATCAGCGATGTCGCTAGCGATATCACAAGTGCGTCGTGCTGTGTGACAGCGCGACGCAACTGCAATTTATCGCTGGTCGCAGGTTGACAGGTTTATGAACACGTTCATAAACCTGTCAATCTGCAACCAGCGATTAGGCTGGATCGCGCCGTCTGACACCGCAATAGCGATGTTGGCAGCTATCCAGACTATACCGCAGCATTGCTGCGGATCGCTCGCTGGGTTGATCCCAGCCCAGCGAGCGATGGCTCCACCCGCATCGCTGCGGCGTCACCAGCAACATCCTGCCGTGTGACACCAAGGCTGTGATGTCGGAAGAGACCACGCACCCGCACATCGCTTCCGGCATCGCAGCCTTGGTTGACACGTGTGACGGGGCCATTAAATGCTTCAGGTTATAAATAATTTTAAATATTACACAAAGATAACACAAGTAAACACAAGATGCAACTTATAAATGAAGGTCTTTATTATTATGGGAAAAAGAAATCCAAACCTACAGGGCCTTGTGTGAAAAAGTGATTGCTCCCTAAACTAATAACTGGTTTGGCCACCCTTAACAGCAACAACTGCAGTCAAGTGTTGCCAATAACCGGCAACTGTACAACGTTCTGGAGGAATTATGGCCACTTACCACTGCAGAATTGTTACAATTTAGCCACATTGGAGGGTTTCCGAGAATGAGCCATCTTTTTTAAGGTCATGCCACAGCATCTCTATCGGATTAAAGTCAGGACTTTGACTAGGCTTCGCTAAAGTCTTAATTTTGTTTTTTTATAAGCCATACAGGTGGACCTGCTGGTGTGTCTTGGATCATTGTCCTACTGCATAACCCAAGTGTGCTTCATCTTGAGGTCACGAACAGATGGCTGGTCATTTTCCTTCAGGATATTTTGGTAGACAGCAGAATTTATGGTCCCATTTACAGCAAGTCTTCCAGGTCCTGAAGCAAGAAGACAGCTCCAGACGATCACACTAACACCACCATATTTTACTGTTGGTATGATGTTCTTTTTCTGAAATGCTGTGCTACTTCTACGCCAGATGTAATGGGACATACACCTTACAAAAAGTTCAACCTTTGTCTTGTTGGTACACAGAGAATTCTTCTAAAAGGCTTGGGGATCATCAAGATGTTTTCTAGGAAAACTGAGACGAGACTTTATGGTTTTTTGCTTAGCAGTGGTTTTCGTCTTGGAACTCTACCATGCAGGCTATTTTTGCTCGGTCTCTTTCTTAAGGTCAGTGTTCATGACTCCACCATAACTGAAGCAAGCGAGGCCTGCAGATCTTTGGATGTTATTGTGGGGTCTTTGTTACATTTTGGATGAGTCATTGCTGTGCCCTTGGTGTAATTTTGGTCGGCCAGCCACTCCTGGGAAGGTTCACCACTGTTTTACGTTTTCGCCATTTCTGCCTAATGGATCTCACTGTGGTTTGCTAAACAATTCCTTTGTTTCTCATTTGTTCCTGAATTTCTTTTAATTGCGGAATAGTGTCTAGTTTTTGAAGATGTTTTGGTCTACTTCACATTGTCAGACAGGTCCTATTTAAGTGATTTCTTGATTGAGGACAGGTGTGGCAGTAATTAGGCTTGGATATGGCTAGGGAAATTGAACTCAGCTTCCCACAGATGAGATAAACCACAGTTAATTCATGTTTTAAGTGCAGGAGGCAATAATTTTATCACACATGTCCATGTAGGTTTGGATTTTTTTTCCCTTAATAATGAATACCTTAATTTATAAACTTCATTTGTGTTGACTTGTGTTATCACTGTCTAATATACACATTTGTTAGGTGATCTAAAACAATTACGTGTGACAAACAGGCAAAATAATAAGATATCAGAAAAGGGGTAACCAATTTGTCACACCCCTGTATGTTATTAAGGAATTCTCAAAGAATTCTGTTTCTTTCCCCATTTAAGAGCCCCTTACCCTTTGAATTTCCCAGTCTTTTCTGAAAAAAGCAAAATAAAAACATCTCAACTCTATTTTACTCAAGTCAATATGGACTACCACCACAGTGAGGTGTCAGATTACACCTCCTATAATACTTTGGAATGCTGAGGAGTAGGAGGAGGAAAAAGGAGAAGAGTGAGAAAACAAGTCTTTTATCTCATCATGGAGCTAAATTCACACCTACACAGCTCTGTCCCATTATAAAATGACCTCCATGCTGCTGCTAACTTAAGGTGGTGTCTCACGTGGCGATCTGGCCTGCGATGTCGGAAGCGATGTGCAGGTACACGCTCGCTTCCGACATCGCAGGCCAGCTGTCACACGGCACGACGTTGCCGGTGACGCGGTGGCGATGTGGGCGGAGCCATCGCTCGCTGGGCTGGGCTCAGCCCAGCGAGTGATCCTCAGCAACGCTGCGATATAGGCTGGATCGCGCCGCCAACAGTGTCAGACGGCGCGATCCAGCCTAATCGCTGGTCACAGGTTGACAGGTTTATGAACATGTTCATAAGCCTGTCAACCTGCAACCAGCGATAATTTGCAGTTGCGTCGCGCTGTCACACAGCGCGACACACTTGTGATATCGCCCGCGACATCGCTGTTACGTCACTTTTCGGCGATGTCGCTGGCGACATCGCCATGTGTGACCCCACCTTTAGTCTTTGTGCTAAGGAATGAAGAGAAGGAACCTACCCCTGTGTGCTGTTCTACAAATGTGCGATATTAGAGCAGCTGGCCACCTTGCACCAACTCAGAATAGATTGCAAACTACGAAATAAAGCCTGTTCAGGGGAACACTGATGAGAATGCAGGCTATAAGGGCTCGCTCACACAACCATATACCACAGATGAGAGCTATCTGAAGTTTTATCAGATAGCACTTGCTTCAATTTTATACTATGAAGTAATGCCGATAAGTGTTTTCCTTTTTCTCATGCCAATTTGGAGCCAAAACAATGAATTCTGAGCATACTGTATGAACAGGGGCTAAAAAATGGGTCTATTGCTTAGAAATCAATCCTAATCCATGCACTGTATAGGCTTAGTGTTTCCTGTTATTTGCTGTTACTACATGTTTTCTACATTCTAGCATCATGTGGCTGCCATAGAAATTTCTCCAGGACATTAAATGTGTCACCTGTATGCTAATCACCTTTCCCCAGACAGGTGTCATTAGGCAGGTGCACAAATCCGGATGACTTCCAGGGTTAGAGAAATACTTATTTCCCTATATTGAAAAAAATGGAATATATTTGGAGTCCTTTTAAGTGACCTGTCACCAGGTCAAAAGAAGACAGATTTACCTCTTGTTTTATCCCCGCTGCTCCTTAAGGGCCTGTCACACGTGTCAATGTCGTCAGCGATCTGATCGCTGACGACATTGACGGCTGATCGCTGGTGAGCTGTCACACAGGCAGACCAGAAACATCGTGGAAACGATTTAAATATCGTTTCCACGATATCCTGCTCCCGCTGCCAGCCTGCTGGAAGCGGGAGCAGGCTGGTCTCCAAGGTAAACTGCGGGTATCTAGGCAGCGCGCGCTGCCTAGATACCCGACGTGTACCTTAGTTACCAGCCTCCTCCGCTCACCAGCTGGTATCTAAGGTACACAGCGGGTAACTAGGGACCCAGCTTGGATACCAGCTCCCAGCGCTTGTGACAGGCGCTGGGAGCTGGAAAATCGCTACTCCCGGTGTCACACGCAGCGATGCTGCGTGTCCACCAGGCGACAATCGCCAGGTTTTAGGACAGATTCTAAAACCTGGCGATCATCAACCAGCGATTTATCGCTGGTTGATTCACTATGTCACACGCATCAATATCGCTGCAACGTCACGTGCAGCCGATATCGTGCAGGTGATATTGATGCGTGTGACAGGCCCTTTACTCCTCCTCCTCTATAATAGATGTTATCTGACACACACTTTGCTTGGACCAAAAATAATTTCAGAGGAGATGGTGAGTTCAGGAGGGGAGGTGGCTCATAGGTAGAGAAATAAGCATATTTAGCTGATAAAATGTATTACAAAGTTTCTTATATTCTTCTGTACTATTGGTTTATGAAAGGTTTGTTGTAATGACTGCAACCATTTAAAAATAGTAACTTGTCTTTTAAAAAATAATGTTTAAATAGAATAGTGATATTTGACGTGAGCATGGACAACATAACACATCTATGTAACCTTGTCCTCCAATGACCTCTTCTCTGGGATCACGCTTTCCACTATGGCTCTAAATAGAACATTTTCCCTAAATAGCTGGACAGGAATGCCACAAACCTCTAATCCTTAAAGAAGATAAGTAGACTCCAGAGATTTCTTTTATATTTAATAATTGTATTCTTCATGAAATAACAATTCTGGAGCATCTTGTCTTAGCCCTTAACCATAAAATGATACCTACCATAAAACAGGGAGTGGTAACACCCAGTTGTCAATTTGTTTAATACATGTACAGGAGTGACATTGTAAGTATGGAATCACATAGAGTACCGTACTTAGAAAAGAATGATTATTATGGGTAATGCAAGTAACACTGATTCAACAATCACCAAGAGAACTGAGGGCCCCGTCCACAAGAGCTTATAATCTATTAAGAAAAATAAGAGTCTTGTTTTATAATAAATAACAATAATACATGTAAAACTGGAGAAACCATTCACCAGACAGTGTCCTTGTGTGTACATGTATGAAATGCCACTGAGTGCATCTAGTATAGGCAAAACTGCTGAAATAAGACACCAGAGTAAGACCAGAGAAATGTTAGATTATTTTTATATGATATATAGGCCTATCTATGGCTATATGCATACACTGCGTTTTTTATCTGGGTTTTTTTCTGCTCTATTTTTATAGAATTTACAGCCACAAAACTGGATCCGGTTTTTGGAAAAAAAATGGACCCAAAACGAATGGTGTTTTTGATGGGTTTTTGCTGCTTTTTCATTAGAATGGAGACAATGGAGAAAACGGTGGAGACACTGGATCACTAATTAACATGCTCATTCATTTTCTGGATGCGTTTTCTGCCCCCAAAACAGACCAGTAAAAAATAAAGCGTCAGAGCAGCATTTCTGAAAACTCATTAACTTTGCTGGGCATCACAGGAAGTGATCAATTTTTTATTCAAAAACGCATTATGTGAACATAGCTTAAAATGTATTTTAGGGTACACTTAAAATCTGAACACTGCATATTAACCTACTTGTTTGAGATTGTGTATTCCAGTCCAGAGGACTAGTGTAGCACATGAAAAGTCTTGGAGTTGGGAGAAGGAGGTTCAACATTGGAGGATGTCCAGCACTGAGAAGAGCTGAGTGACCGAAGTTTATATTGTATTCTCTATACCAGGGGTGGAGTACCTTTTCCTGCCAAAGGCCATTTGGAAATTTCTATTGTCCTTCGGGGGTCGCACAAAATTATTAACTTGAAAATCACCCTGCCATATTTGGTTAAACAATCAACTCCCCCTACTGTGGTGGCTGTGGCTGCTTCTCTTTGACATGTCTTTGATATTAGGTGAGATTGATCTTGTTGCTTTTCAACTGCTTTTCTAGGTTTGCTAAGCCGTAGACATCACAGGAGAGGCTGGGGGGCATATATGTCACTGGGGAGGCTGAGACTGGGGCAAAGATCACTGGATAGGCTGAGGCTGGGGCAGAAATCATTGGGGAGGCTGAGATGGGCAGGATCAGGTACTGAGCTGGACAGAGATCACTAGGGAGCCAAATTTAAAGAGCAGACAGTCAGCAAAACGCGGCTGAAAGCCTGAGCTCTGTGGTCCCCAAGTATCTGCCTGTGGGCCACAGAAAAGGTCATCGAGGGCCACATGCAGCCCACGGGTCTGAGGTTCCCCACCCCTGCTCTAATGGATGGGCATCCAGTTTAGTGACTGGTACATGGTATGGTTTCTTTTATTTATTTACCCATTTTAAGCCTTCCCTAGTTGATCAATAAATAAATGTTCCTAAAAAATATTAAGGCTCAAAGGTTTTATTTAAAGTCACGACACAGATAGGACTCTGCCATGACTAGCTGTCAGTGTTATGCTTTCTCACATTGTTTTTGTCCCACTGGCTTTGTCCATTTCTATTTTGTTTAATTTAATTTCTTTTTGGATTCTGCTTACTACTGCTACTTATAAAATCTTCTTACTGGAAGTACAGATTCTGCGGATGCAACAGCACAGAAGAGAACAACACAGTGGTGACTCACAAATAAGATTTATTATACATATTGAAGAACCGTATGATACAGAAGAATCAAAATCAATATCTCACACAATAAACAGATTACACATACAGTATACAAAAGCATTAATATAATGAAGCACTCCTAACAAAAATAATCAAGCTGTGTCTACTATACCACTACGTAACCATCAACCCCGGGTTAAACTATCATAAGGTACTTATATCTGTCAACTTCACTATCAATAATGGTATTATTATTATTTATTATAGCGCCATTTATTCAATGGCACTCCACTTGTGCAAAGAGGCATACATAGACAAGTATAATAATTATGAACAATGCAAGGCACACACAGGTACAGGATGAGAGAGGACCCTGCCCGCGAGGGCTCACAGTCTACAAGGAATGGATGAGGATACACTAGGAGATGCAGAAGTTTCACAAACAGTCCTGATAGAAATTGAGTTCATTATTAATGACTATAAAACATCACTAAGTACTTCACAGCTAAGCAGGAAGCAAGTGTCTTTCTCACTTGAATCACTCAGGGGTGTTGGTCTTACTTCGAGACTTGATCACGCAGACTGGGATAAGGGGTCTTGACCAGTGACGTCTGGTCTTCTCAGCTTGACTACACAGTCTGGATCTTGATCGGTGATGTCAGATGTTGGTTCCTGAAGTTAGTACCCAGGGGATGCTTTCTGAGGGTAACACAGTTCAGGCCGGAATAAGGTATTGGGCTGCCCAGTTGCTTCCTGAGCAGGGGGGTGAGCCTTCCACATTACTACTCGCAAATCTGCTCTTTTCCTTAATTTGGCACCAACTCTCACTTCTTGGCTCTGGCTAGATCTTTTATATTTTGCAAATATGACACTACTGTCATCTGACCCAGTGTCCCTCTGTAGCCTTCCCCCAGGGAAACAGACACTGTGAGATGGTACTTCCTTGTGTCTTCTGCTGTCCAGCTCCCTTACATACTTACACAAAAAGTGTTGTTTGGAATTGTGAATTTATTTTTATTATCTATTATTTGGTAATATGAATGTTGATGTTGACTGTAATATTAAGAGAGTCTAATAAAAACAGAAAGGAGACATGTGGGATAACAAAAGGGGTTGCTTTTGTTCCCACAGAAACAGCACTATTTTTGTCTATAGATTGTGTCTGTAATGTCAAAAAGACACACGCTTGAGCTGCAATACCAGGCAAGGCCTAGGAATACCAGAGACACTGTATGTGGGGAAAAATGCAGGTTGTGTTTTCTAATCTGTATTAAATCAGTGTTTTATACAAAACGTGAACTTTGAATAGATCTGGGGTATTGAATTCATTTCACGTAGATATTCAAAGTATTAAGTGTTACTATGCATTTGGATTGGCACCTATGACTACGAGAAAAAATAATTATGTATATTTCGTAATGAGTCTTTTTTTTCATGATATAAATTTTATTTCTATCAATTTGTAACAGTCATGGAGTAAAAACTGAAGATGTAATGGTAGTTCTTGTAGTAGAGCCAGGTCTGTATTATTGTCAGCTTACTCTACCCTATCCTCAATTCCAGCCTCTCTCGCTGAGATCCTTTCATTCTCCATAGCTCTTTATTCATCTCTTTCCCACCCCAGCACTCAGGGTAATGCCAAGTCAATTAATAGTGATCAGAATGAATCTTCCCTTCCAGACTCAAAATAAATTCTGCAGGAACTGGAAAATGTAGAATTTAAAAACAATTTGAACTTGAGGCAAAAGAACTGAAGTTGGTCTTTGTGCAATATACAGTGGATTGGCCAAGCTCCTGCAAAACTGTAATGGAGCCTTGACTTGTTAGGGTGTATTCAGTTGATCCAGAGACACTGGACGCAGTGTCACTAGACCTGATAGAAGGCAGTGATCTCCATAGGTGAATGTAACCACCCTGTGCCCACGATTTGTGTTCGGGGCAGGGTGGCTTTTCCCTGAATTCACTCAACGAGATCCCCTCTGAATCCGCAGTGATAAATTGACATGCTGCAGAGAATTAACTATGCAGAAAGCCCCCTGGCAAATCAGTTTACATTGCAGAGTAAAGGCCCTGTCCCACATAACGAGATCACTAACAAGATCGTTGTAACGTTACAGATTTTGTGACGCAACAGCGATCCCGTTAGCAATGTCGTTATGTGTAACACACACCAACCATCTGGCCCCTGCTGTGAGATCGTTGATCGTTACACACTGCTCTGGATCATCTTTACGTCGTTGCGCTCCTGCTGGGAACACTACATCGTTGTGTTTGACAGGTACAATGACCAACAATCTCAATGCTATGATATGGAGTGACAATTGCCAATGACCTCGGTATAATTGTGGATCACTAGTGCGTCGCAATGTGAAAAACGACGCACCAGCGATCTCTGCACATCATTATCATTATCGGGATCGCTGATGCGTTGTTATGTGTGACGGGGCCTTAAAGAAGCACAGTGGGCATTGGTTTTCTGGAAACCAGATGGGTTTTGTCCAGAATAAAATACCAATGCAAATGTAAGTACGGTAGTAATTGAATTGTATATTAAAGTGCAAAAATAGTTAAATGTCAATTGCATAATTGTAGATGTAGTATCATTAACTAGTATAACTCATTAATTGCAGTAACTCGGCTATGCATATTCAGTAGGAATATACCACACATATTGGCTCCCTATCAAACAAACATAGTGCATGTGTAATACCTACTAAAATCTATCCAGGGAAGGGTAAGCCAAGGGTCGGGGCACCGATTGTCAAACTTCCCTTTAGATTCTGATAAGCATCGATCACACAAAACTTACATAAGGTACAGAAAACCATCTAAAGCCAGCGCGCCCGAAAATGATATAATGTGCTATATTAGCTTTTTAAAAAAGTTTTTTATTTTACATTTGTAAAAACAAAGTAAAAACAACGCATATCGGCTTGAAAAGAGCAGAAACCCTCATCATCCATACTGGAACAATAGCCAAGTCTTTTTTAACCCTTTTCCCAACAAGAGAAGAAGATACATCTTTTTTTTTCCTTCTCTTGTTTGGGAAAGGGTTTAAAAAGACATGGCTTAGCACTAAAGGGGGTGTCACACGCGTCAATGTCGTCAGTGAGATGATTGCTGACGACATTGATGGCTGATCGCTGGTGAGCTGTCAGACAGGCAGACTCACCAGCGATCAATGGACCAGAGACATCGTGGAAACGATTTAAATATCGTTTCCACGATGTCTTGCTCCCGCTGCCAGCCTGCTGGCAGCGGGAGCAGGCTGGTCTCCAAGGTAAACTGCGGGTATCTAGGCAGCGCGCGCTGCCTAGATACCCGATGTGTACCTTAGTTACCAGCCTCCTCGGCTCACCGGCTGGTATCTAAGGTACACAGCGGGTAACTAGGGACCCTAGTTACCTGCTGTGTACCTTAGATACCAGCCGGTGAGCAGAGGAGGCTGGTAACTAAGGTACACGTCGGGTATCTAGGCAGCGCGCGCTGCCTAGATACCCGCAGTTTACCTTGGATACCAGCTCCGAGCGCTTGTGAGAGGCGTGGGAGCTGGAATATCGCTACTCCCGGTGTCACACGCAGCGATGCTGCGTGTCCACCGGGCGACCATCGCCAGGTTTTAGGACAGATTCTAAAACCTGGCGATCATCAACCAGCGATTTATCGCTGGTTGATTCACTATGTCACACGCATCAATATCGCTGCAACGTCACGTGCAGCCGAGATCGTGCAGGCGATATTGACGCGTGTGACATACCCTTTACTGTGTGTTGCTGTATTCTTTAATTTGTAGATAGATAGATAGATAGATAGATAAATAGAGATAGATAGATAGATAGATAGATAGATAGATAGATAGATAGAGATTTTCAGTTCAATGGAGGATGAAGAGATAACATATATCCTACTGGGAGAAGATAGCACAGTGATGATAGCAGCGCAATATGTGAATACATGTCATAGCAGCGAGAAAAAGAACTATGATGTCCCATTGACTTTCAAAGCCCCCACACTGGATGTGCCCCATCCATCATTCCTACAGTTCCTATCCATATTCCCTATTGCACACTTGCTTTGGCAGAACTAATGTGTTTTTGGTAGTGACAATAAAGCTTCTTTGAATTAGATAGATAGATGTAGATAGATAGATAGATAGATAGATAGATAGATAGATAGATAATGTACAGGCAGTTGAAAGTAAGATAAAAATGTCTATTTTGCTTTGGTTTTACTCTCTAGAAAGCCTTCCGTAGTCACATTTTTCCTCGGTTTTCTGTTCCTTTAGTCTTGATATGACATAATCATACACTACTAGTCTCCAGATGAATGACTAGAGCAGTCTTCTCTGCAGATAGCTATTTTAATTTTTTCCCTCAGGAAATTAACAATTGCATTATCTTTGGCAGCTTCCTAACTATCCGCACGTCTGGAATTTCCTGATGCGTCCTTTCTTAGGACAATGTCTCCTTTTGTTCTTTTTACTAAATTACAGACAAAAGAAATAGACTGGTTTAGACCCTTATTAAAGAAAAATAAAAAACAAACTAATGTGTCCAATGTAATGAGTGCAAAATGTGAGTATATGTCAGCACGGATTAAGTCAGGATAACAATGCTTTTGTCCTAAGTGCGCTTCCCTTTAAATAGTGCGAGCTTTTATACATAGTGGGTGCCACCATACACAATAGCATAAGAAATAGAAGATTGCGGGTTTTTTAGGAGCGCTGAAGCAATTGGTGGAATTGGGTTATAGTTCGAAGGGACAAACCTTTTTATTAACTCCTTTGTACGCCACAATGCGTTTCAATAGCCACTGCTGTCTTCCTCAGGTGGTACAAAGAGCATTAGGGAAAGTGACAGATTTAAAGGGGCAGTGCAACAATAGGAAAATGTACAATTACTGACATTATAACACCCTTTGTGTGCCAGGGAATTAAACCAAAAAACAATAAAAACTAGTACATATAAGACACAAAGTATAAAACATTGCAATATTAAGAATATGATACTAATATAAAACATGTATAATAGTACACAATCAGAACACAAAAAAGAAGAAAACTGAGGACGATGGTCGGAAAGGGTAAAGGGAGTATTATGGTGATATTAATTAAAAATAAATGTTAATAATCCAATCATAGAAAATAATACCTAGATGTTCAGGATTCTTTTGATGGACGATGATAAAATGTTTGGATACACTGTGAAGTAAGTATCCATTCTAGATGTTATATCTATGTTTGTTCAACCATGCATGCATGGTCTGTATCGTGCGGCCCACGTATTGTAGGCCGCATGTACATTCCAGCATTCCAGCAAGTAAACCACATAGATCGATTGACAGTTAAAACGGTGATTAACGGTATTTGTATTGCCAGTGGGATTGGAGATAAAAGTTTTTACCCCATTCTGAATGGTGCGGCAGCAACCATATTGGAGCAACCATATTGCATATGTTACAGTTTCTCCTAAAGCCAAATTCAATTTATCAGGGTGATGTTCAGAAAGAACTGGGTTCCCTTTTAAAATGAACCAAAATTGATCTAGCAATTTTCGGATAGTTGTGTGAGACTGGCTTAAGGTCGTCACTAGACTCCATTTAAAAAAATCTGAACCCTTAATTGCCATAGTGTTGTTTCCATTGGACGAACTCTCAATGATATTATTGGTAGTGTTTGCCTTCACCCTATTAATACATCGATCTTGAGAAAGTGCTTTTGATTTGAGGAATTTCTTTGGGTAGCCTCTATGTCTGAACCGTTTGTTCAAAAGTTTGGCTTCTGTCAAGAAATCTGCATCAGCCGTACAGTTTTTACAAATCCTCCAGTATTGGCCATATGGTATGTTGGTGATCCATTTGGGGAGGTGCCCTCTATCAAACAGGAGATAGTTATTAACATCAACCTGTTTAAAATGAGTTGAAGTGGACATCCTCCCAATGTCATCAAGGTGCCCCACAAGGTCCAATACATCTCTCCAGTATTTGAACCTTGTGGTGCACTTTGATGCACCTGTATATAGTGATGTCACGCTGCACACGTCAATTACCTGCTGCACTGATTTACAGGTGATTAAATCCTGGTGTCTGGTTCCCTTTAAGGACAACAAAGTCAATGTTTTGGAGTGGCCATTACAAAGCCCTGATCACAATCCTATTGAAAATTTATGGGCAAAGCTGAAAAGGCAGGTACGAGCAAGACGACCTGCAAACATGGCTCAGTTACACCAGTTCTGTCAGGAGGAATGGGCCCAAATTCCTGCCAACTATTGTGAGAAGCTTGTGGAAGGGTATTGTATATACAGTTTAAGGGCAAATACTAGTGAAATGTATGTAAACTTGTGACTTTTCAAAAAGTAATAAAAATGCCTTAAAACATTCTCTCTTTCTCATTATTAAGACACTTGGCAAACATTAATAATTATGGTAATCCAAATTGACCCAAAATGGGAAAGGTTTATTCTAATTTCATGTCAGATAGTGAGAAAAACATGCATATGTGTCTTTTTATATAGTGTATGTAAACTTCCCACAATCATGCAAAAGATAGACAGATAAAGAGATGATCCCAGTACGCATTTTGAAGCTGACAGCGCGGCGCCGGTGTAAATACGTCACCCGGCGCCGGGTATGACGCGGATCGCGTCATACAGCCCCACACTCAAGCCCGGACGCAATGGGAGAGATGGGAGGCGCGCAGGGAGGCGGCAATTTGAATCCATGATGAAGATCACGCCTATTCAGGCGTGATATGAAGAAGAGGGGCAGCCTGGATGAGTGACTATGAATATGTGGTGCCCCTGCGGGTATGCGCCACAGAATGGTATTACACTTGAATATAAAATGTGTTTTTCCTTGTAAGTTGCTAGGTTAGGATTTAATGCTTATGGAGTCTATTTTTAGCACTCACTTAGGACCGCACCACTCAGAGTATGGGGAACTGTAATATAGTAGGTTCCACAGGTGGTGGGCGGAGCTTAGGATAGAGCAGAGTGACAGTTAAGAATTTACCTCAGACGGCTTGGGAAGGCAGACAGTGTGGTCACGCCTGGCGGTTCAGCTGAGTGGAGGGTACCCCATCTTTATGAGGGGGCCCAGGACAGATGGCAACAGACCAAGACTGGTAGGAGCCAGCTGGTCATGTTGAGGGTACACAGGTGACACGGACTACCGAGGCAGCCAGGAGTTCAGCCCTGACTGCGAAGCCGACGAGCTGCAGGCCCAACAGGACCGGGTTGCTGACAGCCCCACAAAGGTACCTCACCCCTCATGCCCAAAAGACGGTCCTACACTAGTGAGGAAAGACTGAAACCTGGTGTCAGGTGGGAAACTTGTGCGTTCCTGCTGTTCCCATTTGGACCGGTAATAGTCAAGTTAAGCCTACTAGACACAGACTGCAGGACTGGCGGGTGAGCTCTTCAAAGGTGGGAAAGAGAGAAAGATCTAGAAAGAGAATAGAAACCCTGAAAGACAGAGAAAGAACATCTAATGACTCCTTAAGAGAAATCCTGAGTTGGTAACAACACCCTAAACTGAACTGTACCGTGTATTGTTATGCCATCAGCCGGTACCGAGTAAAGCAAAGTTAAAATGGAAACGGTTTCTGTTATTCTTCCTGCCGCAGCTCAAAGGACTTAACATCATCAACATCAACAGCAGAGGGGTAAGAACTGCACCACATTTCCATCACTGTCCTCCCTCACCGTCTCATCATAGCTGCCCTGAGGTAAAGCTCCACCTGTGGGGAGCTGTATCACACACTGCTGCCCCCCTCCATCACCTCAGCGGCCGGCTGGCAGCGCCGGTACCACCTTACCGGACTCTACAGGTGGCGTCACGTTCCCTGTAAATAACCCCTTTCACCCCCACCGTTTACCAACAACACCTGGTATAATTGTTCGCCAGGGCACGGCACCGGGGATACTGACCATCCGTGACATCCCACACAGAAGCCCCGGTGACCGAGTACCTCATGCACCCCAGCTCTGGTCGAAACAAATAGCATAGTCACTCATTATCATCACTAATGAGGTACTATAATAACGTTTTTCTTCAATGTCACTTGGTGCATTTAGGAGGTAAAAGGAGTGTAGGGAAAGTGTTAATATGCTGTAGGGACAGCTTTTAATAGGTTTAGAGGTGTTTTGGGGGTGACAGGATCCCTTTAACATTACAAAGGACAGGAGAAGCTTTGTAATTACCGTAATTGATTTCTTTATCCATACATGAAAAATACTGATGACAGTAATACAATTATTTTTTAGCATACATGAAAAATACTGATGTTTGAATAAAGCCTAAGGCTGCTTTCACATCAGCGTTTTTTTTAAATCGCGGCAGATGCGGTGAAAAAACAGCATCTGCCGCGATTACCGCATAACGGCTGCACTTGCGGCACAGTTGCGGCACATTTGCGGCAAGCCCCATACAATGTATATGCGGGCTTGCGGCAGGTGCGGCAAGTGCGGTTTTGGCACTTGCGGCAGGTGCGGCCGCGAAAAAACAGCGGCTGACCGTGGTTTTTTTCGCGGCCGCACCTGCGGTAAGTGCCAAAACCACACTTGCCGCACCTGCCGCAATCCCGCATATACATTGTATGGTGCTTGCCGCAAATGTGCCGCAACTGTGCCGCAAGTGCAGCCATTATGCGGTAATCGCGGCAGATGCGGTTTTTCACCGCATCTGCCGTGATTTAAAAAAAACGCTGATGTGAAAGCAGCCTTAGGCTGTGTTCACACATAGCGCTTTTTTGCACGGGAGCTTCTTTGAATGTTTTTCACCCGAGCAAAAAAGCGCAAAAAAGCCCTGTAAAAAAACGCGGTGCATTCACACGCTGGCGCTGATGTCACTCACGGGAGGAACAATCCTGTTCCTCCTCCCCTGTGTGACATCTGTCACAGCCCCAATGTAAAAGAATGGCAAATGTATTAAAAATAATAAAGATTTTTATACTTACCCTCCGCCGGGTGTTCCGTAGTCGGGAGCCAGGAGCTGCAGGACCCGAGCAGCAGTACCTTGCATGATGTCATCGATCAGGCTGTCATCGGGCGCTGTAATTGGCCGCGGGCTCGCGGGCCAATCAGCGGTCTAGCAAAGTCCTGCTGGTTGATACCTACTGCTGCTCCTGGCTCCGGTACACCCGGCGGAGGGTAAGAATAAAAATCTTTATTATTTTTAATACATTTAGCATTATTTTACATTTGATTTTGCAGTGTATAATGCACTGCAAAATCAAATGGGGCTGTGACAGATGTCACAGAGGGGAGGAGGAACAGGATTCTTCCTCCCTCTGTGACATCAGCGCCGGCATATTCCCGCTGGAATTACGCATCGTCTGAACGGCGATGCTCAATTCCAGCAGTTATAATGGCCCCTATGGGAGAAAGCGCTTTCTCCCATAAAAGCGCGGCCGAAAATAGCGCTGCGTGTGAACGACAAAAGTGAAAGTCCATTCACTTTGCTGTCAAACACAGACGCAGGTGCGCTTTGGGGGGAAAAGCGCCCACAAAAAAACGTGAATATCTTTGTCTTGCAACGATATCCGTCCAAATCCTGATCAGTCATGTGTCCCTATACTTTATATGGTGCTGCAGAGGCATGCATTGGAATTAGTATTTCGGCGGATCCACATCACTGTGTCATTTTCATTTCCACCTCGAAAGCACAATGTTGCGTTTTTGCAGCCTGAAAAAAAATCCTGATGCATGAGGATCCGGACGGATGGTCTGGAAATATAATCTTCCCAAATTCCGAAGAATGCATCCACATGTGGATCCGTCCATCTTGATCCACATTCATTCACTGAGCACTGAGAGTCTCTCTCACTCTTCCCTCTCTTTATATTAAGGCCCAGTTACGCACACAGATAATTGTGCAGAGATTGTTTGCAGATCTCTGGTTGCAGTGAAATCATGGACATATTGTTCCATTTTGTGGCCGTATATAAATGTAACAATGTGTCCATGATTTCACTTTAACCAGAGATCTGTTCTGCAAACAATCTCTGCACAATTATCTGTGTGTGCAACTGGGCCTTAACTCTCATCCTTCTCTCTCATCTCTCCCTCTCTCTCTCTCCCTCTCTCTCTCCTCTCTCTCTTCTCTCTTTTTTCTTCTCTCTCTCCTCTCTCCCTCTCTCTCTCTTTCTCCAGACCAACGGTACTACAAATTCCTACTCACCATGCAATCTCTTTGAGAAACTGTAAGGACGGATCAGGACAAAAATGGATGCAAAACGGATACAACCGCAGCATGTTTGTGACTGATTCAGTGCCTGTTCAGACAAAAAATGCTGCGGTTGTATCAGTTTTCACATGCGTCAACGGATGCAGATACACCCCTTTCCATCCTGATGTGGACGCAACCCAAGTGTGAAACTAGCCTAAGTTTTATTGAAAGATGTGCTGCCGCTAAGTTTACTAATGGATAGATAGATACATAGATATATAGAAACAAATAGAGCAGCACTGCCCAGTGGGTGCTAATCAGCTCAGCTGTCTTCCCAGCACGTGTATATACTTGAAAAAATGCTGCAGCACTCCGTCATTAGATGTATCCTTATGCCTTTATTACGGCCACAGGTACCATAGGGCAATGTATCGGGCACATGCGCTGGATGAAGGGCGCATGTGCCCGATACGTTGCCCTATGGTACCTGTGGCCGTAATAAAGGCATAAGGATACATCTAATGACGGAGTGCTGCAGCATTTTTTCAAGTAGATACATAGATAGATAGATTAATAATTAGATAGATAATAGATGAATACATAGATAAACACATAACAGTTATACACAAAAATGGCAAAAACTGAACACTGAGTAACAGTTAACCTTGAAAGAATGCCTTTATATTCTCTTTACGTAGCCAGGAAATAAACACAGAAGAAAGCTACATTCCACCATCTTTTTCCTGTTTTGCTCTTTGCAGCAAATCATATAAGTGTCACCACCACAGTCTAAAATGTATTTGTATATATAACTTGACACAATTTTGGCACTCGCTGAGCTTAATGCAGAGATCTCTCACGGAGCCTAATACAAGTCTTGTATTTCTGCAGTCGTTTGCATACAGAGCTGTGCTCATTGCAAAACCGTGGACTGAAACCAAAATGACAGTCAGGAATTTGATATTTATGATGTCCTGTTTTGTTTAAAAGTAATACTGGTAAAAAGAAAAAAATGAGTCTGTTCACAATTACCGTATATAGTTTTACTTCATTCATTTCATTAGTATAAGACTTACCAGCAGTATAAAATAGGGCCTAATAGATGCCTGATTTGGTGGAATTCTGTGAGTTAACCTGGCGTGTGGAACATGGTGTATGACCTGCAGGCTGCAAGTTACACAGCAGGATGAACTGAACATATTGTATTATTGGTATCATTATTTATTAATAGAGTGCCATCTATTCCATGGCCCTTTACATGTGAAAAGGGGTATACACAACAGTGACAAGTATAATATTCATGAACAATACAAGGTTCAGTAGGAGAGAGGACCCTGCCCACGAGGGCTCACAGTCTACAAGGGATGTGGGAGGATACACTAGGAGAGGGTAGAGCTGGTCATGCAACGGTTTAATGGACTAGGGGTTACTGCAGATTGTAGGCTTGTCGGAAGAGGTGGGTCTTGAGGCTCTTTTTGAAGGTTTCTACTATAGGCAAGAGTCAAATATGTTGGGAGAAGAATTCCAGAGTATAGCAGATGCACAAGAGAAATCTTAAATTCAGTTGGTGGAAGGGGTGATAAGATGATGAGGGTCCAGTCGACACAGAGGTACTGCATCTCATCCAGAGGTGTGGTACCCCACTCTCGGGTAAGGAGGGGCACTACCCGATGTCCACACACCCGTGTCCAGCGCCACACCCCTGCAGGCCAGGGGATTTGGGCGAACCCTATTCAGGGAGGGCCCTATCTCAGTCTGGACAGGGAACCAGGCGGAGAGGTTGGGTGGAGGAAGTAGAAAAGGGTAGGACACCCAGAAGTAGAAAAAAAACATGTGGAGAAACATTAGTGAGTCAGAGAGAGAGACGTTAGGCGGAGGGTGAAGAAGAGAGGTCCTGGGGACTGATGCCATGGAGAGGCTCATCCCAGGGCTGAGGAGAGAGGAGTCTGCTAGAGAGGACCGACAAGTGAGAGAAAGGGTCCCAGGGGCACGGGAAGTGGGATACCCACCCGCGGCACTCAAATTCACGCCGATTGGAGTCAGGTGGAGGGATCGGGTCGCAAAGGGGACTGGCCATAGACTAGCAGAGAGACTTTAGGCCTCAACTAACCAACCAGAGGCTGCTGTAACTGTATGTGCAGCAGCCAAATCCACACACACTCGCTAAAAAGGCATCCATATAGGTTCAATGGGACAGAGAAGACGTTGCCCGACAGGACTCAAGGCTGCTGGCTTGGGACACTGTGTGAGGCGCAGGGCAGGAGGGTGAGAACCAGCGCAGTAAGATGACCCGGAAAGGTACATAAGAAGGGGGTCCCGGTAAAGTGCACCCAAACTACTCATGAATTGGCTGGATCACCGACCCGCAGGACACAGCACCCGGCTGACTATTGTTACCTGGAGAACTGTGAATAAAGTGTGAAGACTGCACCCTGCTGTGTCCTCAGATTATTTCCTGTGTCACTTGCCCTGTGCTACAACAAATACCATCATTAAATAGACTTTACATCTGACCTGGGGCCCCGCTCCACCCATGAGGAGCGGTACCATCTTTGCTGCGTCACCAACTGCCCCAGTGGTCCTGAACCACAGCATCGGCCATCCAATTGCTGAATACCACAGGTGGCGTCACAACTTAATCCCATGTAATTATCCCCTATTTTTATGACCTGGCTAGGGTCATGGAGCCGGGTCACGCCATCATGAGATCCCCGAAGAATTGTACAGCCCAGTTCTGACCAGTTTCATCCTCAACATATGAGGAATGCAATTCCGAAAGGCCAATTCTTTCGTTTGAAAAGAAACTGTTCCAATGAGGCCACCTTCCAAAAAGAGGCCCGTGACTTAACATCAAGATTCAAAAAGAGGGGTTACCCACAAAAAGTAATATCGGGTGCCTTTCAAACCACCGTGGCAACAGACAGACAGAGTCTACTCAGGACGAAACAGCGAATGGCCCCAGAATTCCTGAGTATAATTACGACATATAACAACTTTTGGGGGGATGTTTATGGCACATTGGACCGGAATTGGTCAATACTATGTAGTGACCCTAAAATTGAACAACTCATTGGCTCCAGACCTCGTCTGGTAGCCAAACGAGCCAAGAACTTAAAAGACTCACTGTCGACAAGCCACTTTAGTAGACCAACTATACCCCTGGGAAGAGGGACCAGACTGATTGGTACCTTTCCATGTGGGGATTGTTCAATCTGCCAATATATGGTGGCCTCTAATCAACTTGATTTGACGGCCCATCCGGGACGTATCACCACCAAATACTATGCCAACTGTCGTACACGCAATGTCATTTATGTGTTATGCTGTGCTTGTCCGAAACTTTACGTTGGCGAGACCACTCAGGAACTTAGAAAGAGGGTCCAAAATCATGTCTCTAACATTCTGTGTGTGGAATCACACTTAAGGAGTGGTAAACCCATTTCATCGGTAGCAAAGCACTTTCATGCCTGCCATCGTGGTTCACCTAAGGGCCTAAAAATCATTGTGGTTGACAAAGCGTATGGCTCTATCCGAAAATCGCATATGACCGACGAGCTTCTCAGAAAAGAGACTCGCTGGATATATGATTTACAGAGTTTGTCACCCAACGGCTTGAACGAGGAAATGCTCTTCAATGGCTTCTATAAGAAATAAAATCTGATTTCATTCTATGTTTATTGTTTAGCAGTGGGGGATGACTCTCTCTGTTTTGTTCTGTGTCTTATACCTTGTTATCTCCTCCTTAGATATCAATGACTTGGATCGGCAACAAGTCTCTTCTTCAAACGATGTTTGTACTATCTGAATTTTCTGTACTGGTGGCATTTTAAACAAAGGTCTCTTCAAAACTACCAACCTGGATATACCCGTCAACTTGGATACACCTTGGATGTGCTTTGCAACTTTATTCCTTTTATGAACTGGACCATCAAGTTCTATGGATCAATCGATGTCTTTTGTTGATTTTCTGTTTCTTTTAAAACAAATTTTTCCATCCTATTGATAGCTTTCTGGATAGCAATATCCCTGCCCTTATCATTTGTGTGAGCTTCTCATCTCACATAATGAATATGACCCCTTTTTTCTTTGATTGTCTATTCTTTTGATTTTTGTTGTTCTACATGTATGTCTGATGTTTAACTTTTTGTTTTTCATTAGGTTGCATGCTGATATGAGACTAGAGAAATGTTTTCTCTTCCCTGGTATAGTTCCACACAGAGAAGAGTTCAATAAATCTTTTCTCTCCTCTTCTGCCTTATTCAGCTTCCTCTACAATGTTTGGAGAATGGATGCAGAGACAGTGAACAGTGCCGCTGTATTTTACTTACGGCGCGTTCCTGTCTCTCCCTCCTCTCCGCCCACAGCCTGCTTGCTTCCCAGCTTTAACTCCCTTATCTCAGTGCGCCTGCGCACTAGAACTCTATGACCGGCCGGTCTGCGCATGCGTTTCGTCGCTTAGCGACGGTACACACATCAGGGCTCCTTTGCATTACAATGACGCGAGATTAGGCGTCATCACGCCACCTTAGCCCCGCCTCTTCGTTTCCGGAATTGCGGCCGTGATCCGGGAACGATATGCAGGTGGGCTCATTTAACACACACTATAAATACTTTATTACAACAGGTAACAAACAGGCTCTCCCCCATAGGAAGCCGTCTGTGTAGGCGGCGACACGCGTCGGGTGTCGAGCGTGCTATGTGCCTTGCTTCCTAGGATGATGATACCTCTGGTAATTAGACTTGGACATAGTGATACCTAATGGTGCACTGGAAGTCCACTTATTTATCTTCTATTTTATTTCTCTTTCCCTCAGGGTTTCCTTTTTCCCTCAGGGCTTGATGGTACATTATAATAATATAAGAACATAGGCTGGCTTTGTCTTTCCCCATTTGACAGGGGAACTCATGGTCAAAGTGACACCTCTCTTTTTGAATACAATGTGACTGGGGGCTTTATGCTAAATGTATGTCCTCTCTCTACAGGAATCTGAAGTTTGGTTAGTCACGGTTCCACCCTCCTGTTTCAACCTTTATTTAACAGGGGCTCACATTTGACTCCTTCTATGTGTATTTATTGGTAGTACATGGTTTATATTGTACACTTATTTGATGGGTCATTTGTGTTTCTTTTGAGACAGAGTTCGCCACTCTATTACCAGATTTCTTGTTTCATCATCCTTGTACATTCAGTATTGTACATTGTTGTATTACCATTTTTTTTTGGTTTATTATGATTTATATTACAAAGGCCATAGCTTGTCGGTGGCTTTCACCTTTTAATGGTTTTTAACTAAATGCTTGTTTCCTGTCTTTGTATATGTGAATAATAAATAAAACTCTTTTGGATATTTATATGAGTTGTTTTGTATAAATCCCAGATCCCGGTCTGTATACATGCTTTCTAAATCTCTTTTTTATACACTCGTTCCCAAAGCATGTGACTGGTGGATCACGTGTACTGTGCCTCCCAATTACGTGTTTCAAATCAGTTCTGACTACATCACAGCCCTGGTGGGGCGTTTCAATGGCGGGAGAGACGAAGATCTTGAGAGGATCGCAGGTTGCGTGCACGTAAGTAGTGGCAGACCTTGTCACAAATCTATGGAGGAGACAGGTTGTGGATGGCTTTGTTTGTCATGGTTAGAGTTTTCAACTGTAGTCTTTGGGCAATGAGAAGCCAATGAATAGTGGTGGGACAGGTGGGATAGGTGGATTAGTTGAGCAGCAAAGTTTAGGATAGATTGTAAGGGTGCGAGAGTGTTAGAAGGGAGGCCACAGAGCAGGAGGTTGTAGTAGTCCAAGCGCAAGATAATGAGGGTTTGCACTAGTGTTTTTGCAGATTCTTGGTTAAGAAATGTATGGATCTGGGAAATAGTTTTGAGTTGAAGTCAGCAGGTGGTGGAGAGGGCTTAAATGTGTGGTTTGAAGGAGAGAGCACAGTCTAGGGTTAGTCTGATGCTGTGAACATGATGGACTGAGGAGAGTGAGAATGAGCAGACGTCGACTTTGATGGATAGGTTTGTTGGGGGTTGAGTGAGGAGGAGAATAGATGCTTTTGGAAATGGAGGGCACTGTTTTGACGCGCAACTATCCAGTCACTCTGGTTCCTCTTGAGTGGGCTCTGCCCAATATACACCGTTATTGGTCTTTGTACTTGGTTATGTCTGCCAATTTTAATTGTTTTTATTCTTGTGATGTCCATTTTCGGTTTTGTCCTAAATGCTAAATAAAATTTGTAATTTATTTGAAAAATCATAAAATTCATAGGTTGTAGCACTTGCTTTGACATCCCCCTTTTTTCTTTGTTCCTTGAGGAGGAAAGATGCTTAATTCTGTTTTGTCAATGTTCAGTTTTAGAAAGACGATAAAGTAGTGGACAGACATTGTAAAATTCTGGTTAGCGAGGAGGTGATATTGGGTCTAGAGAGATAGATCTGCGTGTCATCAGCATAGAAATGATACTGAAAGCCATGGGACTCTATGAGCTTTCCCAGACCGTAGGTGTAGATGAACAAGATCAGGGGTCCAAGAACTAAACTCAGGGGGGACACTGACAGATAGGAGGAGGTGATGTTGGAGTGGGAGATGATGAAAGTATGGTCAGTTAGGTATGAAGAGATCCAAGATAAGGCCAAGTTTGTGATGCCAAGAGATGAGAAAATCTGTCGTATGAGGGAATAATCAACAGTGTCGAAGGCAGAAGACAAGTCTAGGAGGAGGAGGACAGATTAGAGTTGTTTAGCTTTGATGTAACGAAGGTCTTTGGCGACTTTAGTTAGTGCAGTTTCTGTGGAATGATGCAGTTAAAAGCAAGAATGTAGATGGTCAAAAAAGGAGCAGGTTGTGAGGTGGTCTGACAGTTTAAGATGGACATGTTGTTTCAGTAGTTATGAGACATAGGGGAGAGGTGATATGGTGCAATAACTAGACACAGAGGATGAGTCAAGTGAGGGATTTTTGAGGATGGATGTGATCGAGGCATGTTTACAAGCTGAAGGAAGGACACCAGTTGTTAGTGATAGGTTGAAGAGATGGGCTAGGGCTGGGACGAAGACTGTGGTGAGATTGGGAATGAGGTGGGACAAAGACACCTATGAGAGCCGCTCAATTCCAGCTGCCCGTCCATCTTCCTTGGAGGTTCTGCAGCAGCGGTAGCCACCTATAGACACATACCACGGGTGGCGTCACGAATAACTCCCTTATCTATCAACCCTTTCCCTACCGAGCCAGAACCCCTCTTTACAGCTGCCCCCAGGGCCACGGAACTGGGTCTCGACCCCTGTGACTCCCCAAAACTGTATGATAGTCCGATTCTGAGTATCCCATACCCTGGGCCAGGTCAATTACATACTTCCACCTCCCAACAAACAGGATGTCTGCTTCTATAATTTCTGTGACATATACGCTTTAACACATTGACCATGGTTTTCCCTACAATACAATCCCACTATTGGCTTTATATATGTATATATGTAAATAAAATATTCCTTCAATTCCCATTTAATTTTTTTCTTTACATTTAAGTTGAATAGCCAAGATAAAACAGGACCTGGCCCTGTTTCCTATAGTGGGGTCTCCTACTTCAGGCCAGAGTGAGTGACTGCTATGTAAGAGTGAGTATCATTCAGGCATAATTGGCCCTTAAGGGTATGTGCCCACAGGAAGGTTTAGTGGCGTTCAAACCGTCAGTAAACCGCTGGAAATTATCAGTTCTGAGCTCTGAAGTCTCCAGCTGTTTTCCGGCGGTTTTCCGGCGGTTTTTTTCAGCGTGTGCACAGCTTTTTTCAGTCGGTTTTTCCAGCGGTTTTTCCGGCGGTTTTCTATGGAGGATTTTGTTCATGGAACCGATCAAAAACCGCTGAGAAGAATTGACATGCTGTATGCTGCTAAACCGCTGGGAAACCGCTCAACCGCGCGCAGATCCGCTCACATAAACCCACTATGTGTGCACAGCGGTTTCTAAATTACATAGGGTTACTTGTAAGTCCTAACGCTGCTTAGGATTTACATAAATTTAAATAAAACCTATGCTAAACCGCCGGCGGTTTTCGCTGCTAAACCGACGTTAAACCTTCCTGTGGGCACATACCCTAAATGTTCTATATGCTTGGCCATTCATACTGGCTTGTGTCCAATATGTAATACAACTTTTTGTCTGTATGGTTGACCAAACTTCCCCAATGATAGCAGCTGATTGTCACAAGCCACTTCCATACATATATTTTCTTTTATGACTACATTATTAGAAGTCTTACTTATATGCCATGGAACAATGCGTAATGATCAGACAATTTAATATTAGAAGCCTATGGGTGTAGTTAGGTTTTCAGTTCCAGATGCAGATTAAACATCATTATTACATCATTTAATAAATTCTTTTCCTATGTAGACAGCTGACTATACTTCCCTTTCATTCGCCTTGTAAGAAGACCAGCTGGAGATTTGTCGCCGTTTACTTTTATCTGCCTCATAGTGTAGTCCTAAGGAGAATGTTATTGTCAATTCTTTTTTACATTATACTGTAAATGTAAAACAAACATTGACATTATTTTTTCAATTGTTGGAAACTAAAAGTTTAACCATGCGGTATTCATTGACAATAGTGAAAGTATTAGGTGTTTTCATTGTATAAAGATCCATTTGATTTGGTACATGAACAACTTTCATTTCAGAGTGGGAAAAATCAAGGTAGTTCCTTTATGCTAGGCCTACATGGAGGACAATGATTCTTGTATTAAGTGGTGGTATTGGTATACCAGCACTAGATAGTGATCACCAAAGCTAAGAACAAAAGTACACAATCATTTGGCCAATAGTTGTCTCTGCCAAGTACCCCTTGCACACAAAAGCTCAATGTAGATCTCCTGTGTTCTCTATAGGAGAACACCTTGGGTTAAGCTAGGGCCACACTTGGGAACCTGAATCCGTCTACTGGATCTGTTAACGGATCAGTTTTTTAACTTGTCATTTTTGAGCCATTTGTACTGCATGCATTTCCCATAGACCACCATGTTAAAAAAATGGATGCCTTTTTGACAAAACCCAAAAAAAGTTGCAGACCCTATTAAAAAAGATTTCTCAAAAACGCAATGTATTAAACGGATTGCACTTTAGCACACTTTTGCAATGCGTTTTTTGCATTGGAGTATATGGGTGCGTTAATGGATGCGTTTTTACACATTGCAGACGCAAGTGTGGCCCTGGCCTTACTCATTTGACTTATCTTAGGCTTCTCTCTCAAAAGAATTGGCTGTTGAAATTTCAATGACCAGATCATTCTCTATGCTAACATCACCTGTCAGGGCAGAGTCGGGAGGCCACAATACACAACTGACTGTTGGTAAATACGTCCAACTTTGGTAGGTTTGGCCGGGTTTAGTCTGACTTTAGTTAAAAGGGTTTTTCCTCTAACAAAGTTCATTTTAATCGATAGATATTGGAATAATGATAATTTCCACAATTGGATGTGTTGAAGGGACTCTGCCAGGTAATTTTTCAATATGATGCTAATAGAACCTTGAATAGTTCTCAGGTAGACCATTCAGAATATGTAAAGATCATTAATGTACCCTGTGTAGTTCTCTTGCTATAAGCACATTCACACCCTGCAGGCAGCTGTAAAAGTAATTGACATGATTCCTGAGCAGAGAGTCACAGTCTATAAGTGTTATGTAAATATCCATGCCTATCCAAGCAGGTATTCTGTCCTTCCCCTCTGATATTGAAGTTACACTGAATCTCTCAGGCTTCTGTAGTCTGCTGGGTAACATCACTACAGTCTGTGCTATCTGTAAAAGATTTCTGTTTATATGAATATTGGTTTATGTAATGTGTGTATCTGCTGAGCAAATGATCACATGTTCTTATAAATCGTACCATAGTAGAAACTTGATTCCAGCTCACCCATTTGCTCTATGCTCATCCATTTGGTCATGTCGACCATGTAAATTTTTCTTTTGTATGCACTTTACTTTCTTTTGAAAAAGAAAAAGAAAAGAAAAATACAGTCCTGTTGAGCCAGGCTCCAATTTTTCTACTGTTCTTATAATTACATAGAAATATCTCAAAGCACACACTACACACATGCCTCAGATACACACAATGAAGATCTCAGTGCTGCATCTGCTAATAGAACACACCTCCTCCCCCTTTTCTGCAATGTAGTGATGTATGAATATTCATTCATTGGGTAGTAGGCAGCAGAGAACGCACTGATTGACAGATGGAATAAATCTTTTATTTTGAAGTTTACACAGGATAGGAGGGAAGCATAAATAATAGAAATACATGATTAGAGAGATCTTAAAGACAAAGGAATTAGAAAATGATATCAGTTACGTATAGATTTTTGACCTGACAGATTACTTTTAAAAAAATGTTTCTGTGCTGGGATAATCTTATAAATGTGTCCCTACTGTGTAATGGATGTGTCTGACCATGCATGGATGTGTCTGATCACGTCAAATCTCTTGGACAGGAGAAGAAGCAAAAACGCATAAATATATTACAGCATGGGAGTGCAAATAATGATTTCTTTGAAGTAAAACATTTCAAAACAGACAGGGAAATATTTTATGTAAAAAAAAGAATCAGCTCTGATCCCATGCTGAAATATTTTTATATTCTTTTGCTTATTCCCCTGCCCAGGAGATGAGGTATATCATCAGACCATGTTCCTGTACAGTCAGACACCTCCATTACACAGTACATAGCAGGGACACATATATAAGATTATGGCCAGGGTCACATCTGCGTTTTTTTTTATAGAATCCTGATCCGGTTTTGAGCTTTCAAAAAGCTCAAAACCGGACCAGGAAACGCTCCTCATAGGAGCCAATGCAAAACACCGGATGGCTTCACGGCACTGCAGCCTGCGTTAAAAATCATGCAGGCTGCAGTTTTCGGAGCGGTTCTCTGTACCGCACTGCAGTAACCGGATGGCTCCAGATGTGTAATCCTGAGCCATCCGGCAACTGCATAGTTTGCTGATCCCGGCTATTGCCGGGATCAGCAAACTGTCCTATGAATATTGAAGAGTTAAATGTAATAACTAAAGGAATGGTTGAGGTCTCTAGGTTGAGACCCCCCTAGAGACCGGCTGCCCACTCCGGTGGGCTTCTCCTACAATTTCCCCCATGCCACGGGCTCCTCCGAGCTCCGTGCATGTCCCCAAAACTCCCGCCCCCCCGTATCAGTATAGAGGGGTGCATACATCCCTCTTGTATAGTTAATCTTGTATGTGGCCAAAACGAATTATTACAGTATACATGTAAGCTCATATTTACGTGTTCTCGTAGGTAGGCAGTGTTGTGGGAAATCCAGGGGCGGGGCTGTGTGCCTCTGCCCCCTCCTTCATTATGGCCGCCCCCTCTGGCCTTCATCCAGTATTGTGAGGGCGGCCGTGTCATGAACGGTGTGACGCGGTTAGCCCCGCCCCTTTCATGACGCGGCCGCCCTCACAACACTGGATGAAGGCCATAATGAAGGAGGGGGCGGAGGCACACAGCCCCGCCCCTGGATTTCCCAGAACACTGCCTACCTACGAGAACACGTAAATATGAGCTTACATGTATACTGTAATAATTCGTTTTGGCCACATACAAGATTAACTATACAAGAGGGATGTATGCACCCCTCTATACTGATACGGGGGGGCGGGAGTTTTGGGGACATGCACGGAGCTCGGAGGAGCCCATGGCATGGGGGAAATTGTAGGAGAAGCCCACCGGAGTGGGCGGCCGGTCTCTAGGGGGTCTTTAGTTATTACATTTAACTCTTTAATATTCATAGGACAGTTTGCTCATCCCGGCAATAGCCGGGATCAGCAAACTATGCAGTTGCCGGATGGCTCAGGATTACACATCCTGATCCATCCGGTTACTGCAGTGCGGTATTCTGCACACATTTTTGTAAAAAAATGTGTGTGCCCGGCATTGCAATCACTGCATCCGGATCCGGATGCGGTGAATGCAATTCATGTTTTAAATGTGACCCTAGCCTATCTCAGCACAGGAGATGTGGTATGATCACACCAAGTTCCTGTATGGTCAGACACCTCCATTACACAGTACATAGCAAGGATACATATATAAGATTATCTCAGCACAGGAGATGTGGTATGATCAGACCATGTCCCTGTGCGGTCACACACATCCATTACACAGTACATAGCAGGAACACATATATAAGATTATCTCAGCACAGGAGATGTGGTATGATCACACCATGTTCCTGTACAGTCAGACACCTCCATTACACAGTACATAGCAGGGACACATATATTTGATTATCTCAGCATAGGAACATTTTTTCAAACACATCCATTTGTGGAAATTATTATTATTCCAAGATCTACTGATTATAAAAAATAACTTTAAAATTATTTTGTTTGTGTGAAAAGTAAACCCCTTTATGTCACATGAAAGTCAAGGTAAGTTCCAGCAATAAAGGGTTTTTCTGAAGTATGTGAGTAGAAGAACAAATGTATTTGAAGAGGAACAAAATAGATAAATTCTCTACTATTGAACAAGTTGTCCAGTATTTTGACAACTGCTTTTTATGTTATTTTTATGCAATTTTTATAAAATGAAAGGAACATAAATTCCCCTCCCGGATCTATGCCATTTGAATGACGTCGCCACAGTGGTCTGCCAGCGCTCACGTCACATTGTTATTGACATTGTTTCATCTGGGAAAATTATGAAGCCTGCAGACAATCTACCAATGTGACACAATAATATCACTCTGGTGGCTGATGACACACCGCCCACATGACTGGAATAGCAGCTTTCCAGGAGGTGAGTATACATGTGGGATTACATCAGTTTGTTTAGGTACAGGAAGCCCATTTAACCCTATTATTCACTTACTCCATTAGTTTAGAACGTTAGAGATGAAAACAGAGGAATCCTAAAGATTTCCTCAACTAAGAATTATATTTGTTTATTGCTCTTTAATCCACAAAACCTATATAAAAAATAGAAACCCATTATAAGTCATGCCACCTGTCAGGATTGGTTGGCTTTATTATGGCTACTGTACAGCAGAAGTAATGGCACCAGCAGAAACATGCATTGTCTCATCACAGATATTGCTGGCATCATGCTAGAGTATTCCACCAATGCTGTGGCTCTACCAATCTCTAGAATTGAATTACAGCTGTAAACTAGGAAAGTGGTGAGCCATTTTATATCTTGTCAGTTATGCTCCGCCTGCCATAGCCTATAGCCATATAAGCTGTCATTTGGGGGTAACCAATTAAACCCATATCCAGTCAAAAAGTACATAAAAAGAATCTTGTTCCTCAAGGAAGACATAAACCTCCTGATAAGGAATACATACTAATGTCCATACACAGGCACCCAACAGATGACGAACATGTCCTTTAAATGTTCTTCTCCATGTGTTGCTATAAAGACTTCATTGGCAGTGGGACTAACAAAGATTTTGCCCACACAAGAAGACACATAAGCCAGTTATGAGTAATAACTATATTATTCTTCCTATTACCGCTTACATAGGACCAACCAACATGAGCAAGAGACATGTACGGTAAATACTTCTATACAGAACAAACTCCTTACTCCAAGTGGATTGTATGGGTATACAGGCAAAACATTACAATTAACCCGAACATTGAAGTATTCTGCGCCACGATATTCTCAGAAAACTAAGTTGAGTTTTGAGAAGCAGGAACATTACCATATTCAGCTTGTTAGACACGTGTTGACAGACCCTTTACAAATGAATGCAGTAAAAGTACTAGACCATTATACTGTTATTCTATCTAACTAGTCAGTCACAAACGTACTTGGCAGATTTCACAGACAGCTTGTTAATGTGTTTAAGAGAGCCACCCAAACAGATTTTAGCTCAGTTTTCCAGGCTTGTTTTTAAGAAGTGGGCCCTGCATTCACTAAAGCAGCACTTTATTAACTCTGACTACTTCCAAGAATACATGGGCATTCTTGGCATTCTTTCTAGACCCTGGAGAGGAGGATATTTAATCAGCAGTCAATCCACAAATGACTGGGAATCTGGAGCCTTCACTTCCCAGAGAAAATTTAGATAAGGTTTCAGCTGGCCTTAATGGGGTGGTCTGAAGTGAACACTGATTTAACCCTAATTGTCTATATATTTGATGTAATAATTTATTGCTTTTCTAATATGCTTTAATTAAAAAGTCTCTAGTGTTCCCCTTTATTCCATTTATTTCTTTATTGGTACTCACTTATATAGCACTATTAATTCCACAATGCTTTGCAGACTAATCATGACTGCTCCTATTGGGGCTCACTATATTTCCTATCAGTCTGTCTTTGGCATGTGGTAGGAAACCAGAGAACCTGGAGGAAAACCCACGCAAACACAGGAAGAACATACAAACTCCTTGCAGATTTTGTCCTTGGCGAAATTCAACCCAGGACTCCATTGCTGCAAGACTACAGTGCTCTCCACTGAGCCATTGTGCTGCATTATTTTTTACAACTTTCTGTTCGATGATATTTCATTTGATTCTGTGATAGTCTACCGAGACACCATTGGGAGCTAGAGCTGCCATCACTGCTGCAGCCTCTATGGCCAAACAAAACTAAATATAATCAATAACAACCATTTCAGGGTTGGCCTAGTTGCTGCTCTACTAAGCATATGTTGGTTGTCAATTCCAATGCATGCTCAGTAGGATCTTGACACTGGGCATTATTTTTGTAATGCACAGTGATAGTGCACTCTCTCACACTGTCAGTGCGCATTGTATTGAAATAACCAGGTGAGAAAAAAAAAAGTAAAGACCAGAAATGCCCAAAACCAACATCACTCCAAATAGGTCAAGGATGGTCTCTGCCTGCCAGGTTCTTTCCTTACATCACATACCAATGTGTTTTCTTGTGAGGATATGGTCATATCGCCCACATTCATCCTTGAATACACCTTGTCATTGTTGAGATGTATAATTTGAACAGTTGGTAACATGAATTGGGATATGTGTTTGTGATGTTGAATTGTGTTATGCCAACAGTAGGGCAAGAAGTATGGTAGTTAATATTTGGGACTAACCCAGACTTGGAGGGGCTTGAATGCATGGCTAGTGATGGTTTCCTTAAGGAAGATCTAACAAGGCTCAGTGTGACAGAGAGATAGACCTAAGGTCTGGCAAGCAGCAAGCCGCAAGGTGTCTCTACAGGGAGAGGAGCAGTCTGAGACTCTGTATAGCATGATCCTGAATAAGGAGGACGGCATAGAATAGATTGAAGTGCAGAGTACTCTATCAGAGCTAGGTCAGAGGACTGACCAAAGGAGATATTGGTCCTTGAGCAGGATACCTAACAGTACAACCCAAGAGTTTACAGATCAATAAAAGGTAATGGACTAGGACGGATAGAGATGAGAGATAGCATGAGTGCCCCGATCAACAGTTCCTTAAGCATCAAGAAGCTAGAAGATACATCTGGTCATATTGGGAAATCAGTCCTCTTAGAGGCATATAAGAGCTGGACCGCAGAGTAAAGGCAAAAGGGCAAGCAAGTGCTAAGCATCTCTGGGAACTCCTTCAAGACTGTTGGAAGACCATTTCCGGTGACTACCTCTTGAAGCTCATCAAGAGAATGCCAAGAGTGTGCAAAGCAGTAATCAAAGCAAAAGATGGCTACTTTGAAGAACCTAGAATATAAGACATATTTTCAGTTGTTTCACACTTTTTTGTTAAGTGTATAATTCCACATGTGTTAATTCATTGTTTTTATACCTTCAGTGTGAATCTACAATTTTCATAGTCATGAAAATAAAGAAAAAACTCTTTGAATGAGAAGGTGTGTCCAAACTTTTGGTCTGTACTGTAGAGGTGTAGTTTATTTTATTCTATTTTACACTGGGCTGGTTCTGCACAAGCACGTGACCTACTCAGCTTCTTCCCTACTGCTATCGTGGTCAGTACAGATAGGAAATAATGCAGGGCATCTATTGAACATCTATTGAACATGCCTATTGAGTTTGAGACAGACTGCTCTCCCACAATTAGCATCTGTAAATCCATATATTACAGTTTTGTGAAAACTATTGCTCATTCAATGTATTAAGAAAAGAAAAATGTAGGAGATACATCTTCTCTAGCAATGTGAAGCCTCCCAAACACTTTCATAGCTATCAGCAGAACCTTAGTTTGGTGGCAGCTATCTTGCCATACACATAAGCATCCATTCTGCTGAGATCTATTGTGCATTCTATGAAAGAGTCACTGCTAGACATCTCTTTCGATGTCTGATCTAACAGAGAACAAAAGGATCGTTGGTCTGAAATTGGACGTGCTGAATTGCAGTCGAGTGTGTACGAGGTGTATGGCACACAACCATGTGTGTACGAGTTGTACAGAGCGGAGTCGTGTGTGTATGAGGTGTACCAAGCGGAGCCGCATGTGCGAGGTGTATGGAGAGGAGCCGAGTGGGTACGAGGCGTATGGAGCGGAGCCATGTGTGCGAGGTGTACGGAGCGGAGCCGAGTGTGTACAATGTATATGGAGTGGAGCTGAGTGTGTATGAGGTGTACCGAGCGGAGCCATGTGCGTACGAGGTGTGTGTACCAGTGGTAGCACCCCGCGGATGCCGCTTCTATAGTCCCAGCTGCCTCTGCTGGCAGTGTTCTTCTCCAGAGTCCTGGCCATCGCTGTATGCCATCTGCAAGTCAGTAGATGCTGAGGAGACTGGAGCAGTGAGAAGATAGGTGAGTATTTACTTTTTTTTTTAATCACCGAGTACACGGGTACGAACTATGTATGTGAAAATAATAAGGAGGACTTGGGTGCAATATACTATATGGAGGACTATGTGGGTGTACACCATACATATGGAATACTATGGGGCTGCATTATACTTAACAAGGACTATGGGGGTATATAACTATATAAAGTACTATGGGGATGAATTATACATATAGGAGTACTATGGGGTGCAATTATATACTATATTTAGTACTGTGGGGGTGCATTATACTATATGGATGTCTATGAGGGTGCATTATACTATATGGAGATCTGAGGGTGCATTATACAATATGGAGGACTATGGGGTTGCACAATACCATATGGAGGACTATATCAGTGCATTATCATATAGGGGGGTTATGGAGGTGCATTATAATATATGATGAACTATGTGTGATGTATTATAATATATGGAGGACTATATAGAGCCAATTACACTATATGGAAGCCATTATAATATATGGAGGGCTCTGTGGAAGGGTATGAGGGAGCCTTTATACTTTATGCAAGACTATTTGAGGGTTGTATTGAGGCCATTATACAGTGTGAAGAGGTTTAGGGGATATTATATTATATGTAGATCTATTATACTACATGGAGGGCTGTGTAGGGGTCACAGTTGGAGATTATACTATGCCAGTGTAGTTGAGCTACTTGCAGTAGGGTCATCATACTATGCGCATGGATAAATTTATTGTGGGGATCCAGGTCCCGCAGCCATTTTCATTGTGCATTTGTCCTGCAGCTGTTTCCATTGTGCAATTGTCCCACAGCCGTCTCCATTGTGCATTTGTCCCGCAGCCATCTCCATTGTGTATATAGCCAGCAGCAGTTTCTATTGTGTATTCTCTACTGTGTGTATAGCCAGCAGCCATCTCCATTGTCTATACGGCTGGGCCCGCAGCCGTCTCCATTGTCTATACGACCACAACCATCTCTATTGTGTATTCTCTATTGTGTATGACCAGCAGCAGTCTCTATTGTGTATTCTATATTGTGTGTATAGCCAGCAGCAGACTCCATTATACGGCCCGTAGCCATCTCTATTGTGTATACAGCTAGCAGCCATCTCTATTGTGTATTCTTTATTGTATATACAGCCAATGTGTATTCAGCCCTCTAGTAGTCTCAAGTGTGTGTGTGTGTGTGTGTGTAGTGTGTGCAATATATAATAGAGAGGAGTGTAAAAAAAAGGAAAAACAGCACAAAAATATAGAAAAAGTGGACTTTATTGCCCAATGGCATGGCTATGCACTGGGCAATAAAGTCCACTTTTTTCTATTTTGTGCTGTTTTACTTTTTATTTACTCTATTGTACGGTACCATCTGGATTGCTGGTTGGGAAAGCTTTGCACATAAATTGAGGTCATTTTTTGTGTTGTTCCAATTTTTCACTATAAATATAATGTATGTTTGGATGGAGGCGGAGCATGGGTGGAGGTGGAGCGTGGGTGGAGGCTGGGCGGAGTCTCAGGGGGCCTGAAAAGTTTGGCAGTTAGGGGCTGCAAAATTCCTAATGGCAACCCTGTTTGGAGAGAACATAGTGGCACCTGGTGACCGGAGAAGAAGTCTCAGGGAAGCAGACTCTGGTGGGGATGTGACAGTAGCAAAGTCACAGGAGCAGAGACTCCTAGCAGTAGCTACATTGGAGTGAGCATAGGGGCTGTCTGAGCAAAGTCCAGACAGACTCTGGTAGATGTGACATACAGGAGTCAAGGGTATAATTCTCCTAGGACTAGTCCACATTTGGAGTGAACATGGTGGCGCCTGGTGATAGGAGCAGAAGTCACATGAGCAGACTCTGGTGAGGATGTGTCATTACAAAGGCACGTATTTCTTGAACCATGTCGTGGATTAAAAAAAAACAACTGAATATTTAGTGGAATAGCAGGTATAACATATGGACAAAAACTGTTCACTTTTGAACTTGTAGCAAGTCACTTTAAGGCATAATTGCTAATTTACAAAGTGTATCTTAATATAGTGCTTAAAGCAATATATACTGCACATATATAAACACCAATTACCAATATAGCAATCAATTGGCGCTAGCATAACTGCATTCACATGTTGTAATTATTGTACATTATATTGTTTTACAGTATGTTTCTATGTGCTATAATTTGTCCCCCTCAGTTTCTATCATTATTGGCAGCACATGCCCTGCTTTCATGATGTGCTGCCAACATGCAATAATTTTTTATGAAGGCATAAAAGACATAACAACAGATACGTTTTTTATTTATCATTTGTCATTTGATCACTGGGCATGTTTACATTGTGCAATAGGAACAGACTGTCGTAAGGCTGGCTACACACGCGATTTTCGGCTGTCAGGTTGTGTCCGGTGTTTTGCAGGATGCACCGGACACAACCTTACAGCCCCGATGAGCAGAACTAGAGGGCAAATATGCCCTCCGATCCTGTTTTGTGCCGGAATAATTTCTGCCGCTGTACAGTGCTGAAATGTCAGCAGCGCGGGAGCAGGGGAGCTGCCCACGGTGCTGAAATTTCAGCTGTGGAGCTCTCCAGTGCTAAACGAGCGTGGCTTGAATTTCAGAGCCGCCGCTCTTTCAGTACCAGGGGTCCGGGAACTGGTTCATTTTTTGCCAGATCCGGTGTGATCCGGCGCCCATAAACTCCTGCGTTATGGGCACCTGCTCGCCCAAGATCTGGAAGGATCCGGTTTTGTTTGTTTTTGCAACCAAACATAAATAATGCTGCAAGCTCCGATTCTGTGTCCGGGGCATAAACGAACACAGCAGATCCAGCGGGAAGCAACAAAACAGATGCAATAAGCACAATCCGGCACCATAGGAATACATGGGGCAAATGGGACCCGGTCTGTCAGGTTCACTCCGGAAAGACTCGGACCTGATAAATCGCGTGTGAAGCCACCTAATCGTGACTATCCTCTATCAGGACCAGTGTCTTCGTCGCGCGCTGCTCAATGAGTATCAAAAACACTGGAGTGCTTAAAACAAATATCTTCAGCTTTATTTTCCAACGCGTTCGGAGCTAACACCCAGCTCCTTCTCAGGGATTTCCCTGGAAGGAGCTGGGTGTTAGCTCGAACGCGTTGGAAAATAAAGCTGAAGATATCTGTTTCAAAGCACTCCAGTGTTTTATACTCATTGGAGCAGCGCGCGGACCGAAGACACTTGTCCCTGATAGAGTTTCACCCCACGTTGTGGAAGTGTGTCCCAGCTGCGGCTGCTGTGTTGAGCGATCAGCTAGTTGTGGCTTCAAACTAAATCAGGTGAGCAGTTTCATACTGTATGGGATTTGATTCTATTAGGAAAGACCCTATGCGCATTCTCATTATAGATAATCGGTGACTATAGCTTATGTAAAATCCCCTTCATGTTGGGTGATCTGGTACAATAGGAACCTCTCTTTCTTTGTGAATGACCACACAGAGATATCAAGAATTATTCTGGCAGCCTGTTATAATATATAAATAAGGTCAAATGAGCATATCAATCCAGGCAGATTAAACCACTTGTGATCCTGAGATAATAAATACTGTGGTTGTGGAACAATTTGACCACATGCTGTTAGGGAATGCGTCATATACGTATTTGAAGCTTCCCAGAACCTCAAAGGATTCCAGCAAGGGATACTGAGAGCAATGTTAACAAAGTACAGCCACCTTCCAAATCTAAGAGTAGTTTATTACAGGAGATAATGAAAGTCAGAACAGCTTCATACACTGTGTCCTATGTCAAACCATGAGCACGTAAATAACTTTCTTTCTAACAAGAAATGACCGTTGATAATGAAGTCTCGTCTTTGGTGGTCTATTAGAATATGTTACACTTAGAACAATATGTTCAACATGGATTAGCTGAATAAATGACTAAAACATATACACGTTTCAGCACTACTCAGGGTTTTAGGCATTAAAGTAGTTGTCCACTACTCAAACAACCCTTTTTCTACTCAGACAACCCCTTTTTAATAAGTATATTACACCCAAGTAAAGTAATAACACCCATGATCACCTCCGATGCTTTTTCAGCTTTGTTGGCACGACTCTCTGGGCTGGCGTGACATTGACATCCGAGGAAGTCAGAGCTGGGACTGGTCTCTTTCTTCCTCCTGATGTCTGAAAGAGAGAGAGTGAAGTGGCGCTGATTGGTCATAGGGATCATGTGACATTACTACAGAGCATAATAATTTGTGAAAAAAACGTATGCTCACCCTCTGTCCACTCTCTGATTCCGCTGCTACTTACCATCACCTGTCCGGTTCTTGCTGCACCTTCTGAATCTGTGCTACTTTTAATGGAATCTGCGTGTATCTCGCACTGTGCCAGAGCTCCGAGTATCATGGTGTCTGGTGGGTTCCTCTTGGGCAATCAGGAGGTCAGCAGCGTCATGATAAACACCATGACTTTTCGCGTACATGCACAGAATCCTTGCAGACCCCATGAAAGCTGGAAGAGTAGGAGATGCACTCACCTCCCTCACTCACCACCTTCAGGTGGTTATAAATAGGGGTGGAGAGTGTATATCTTTTTTGTTGTTTTTAACCTTTAATTGCCCAATATGGTTGAGAAAATAACAGCTATTAGCCATAATTTGGCTGAATCTGCATGGAACCCAATCACATAAAATCTGCATATTTGCAAATGGTGATTTGTATAAAACTCAAGTAGAATTTACCTCATGTCTACTTACAGTTGTTGCCAAAAGTATTGACACCCCTGCAATTCTGTCAGATAATACTAAGTTTCTTCCTGAAAATAATTGCTATCACAAATTCTTTGGTATTATTATCTTCATTTAATTTGTCTTCAATGAAAAACACAAAAAGAATTGTCCTAAAGCCAAATTGGATATAATTCCACACCAAACATAAAAAAGGGGGGAAAACTTGCGTTTTCATCATGATCCAACAAATCCAGTACTTCCAGCACCAGACAAATAGTGCTACTGACTGCGGTTCTAAGACAAGCCGCAAGTGCCAGATTTCCTGGATCGCGATGAAAATGCAAGTGCCGCACATGTCTGGAACTCCAATACAAAATGCATTAGCCTGAAGGTGTGCCACATCCCTTTGCAAAAGGTGAATTCTGCCGGATTTTCAAAAATCTAGATTTGAAAGTACCCTAATAATATCCCCTATCCTGTAATAATGGCCTCAACCCGTGACCCCTTCCTGCAATAAATTCATCTATCCTGGGCCCTGTGCCTATGCACAACAATACATTTCAGTTGAATTGGTGTCCAGGGGTGCACATCCAGCTGAAATAACCGCTGGCATTGGCACCCTCTGTGACCACGTTCATTGTACCCCTAATTAAATATACTATTAATCACAATATTTCTAATATATATATATATATTATATATTATATATATAATATTATATATAATATATCAAATTTCAGTCTTACAATATAAACTAACAGAAAATGCCTTCATGTCTAAATAGAAACTTCCTGCGAATCACTGAAATTGTTTTCTGTACTTACAGTCTCTTAGGTTTCAAACCACAATAATTTGCAACAGGAAGCTCAGTTTCCATAGTTAATCTTTTATGTGTGTTTGTAGAGGTTACAGAGTCTTAAGAAGGGCAAGAAGAGCAGCAGCTGTAATAGCTGTAAAGAGACAGAGATGTCTGTTGTCTGCAAATAAAATCTATTCTAAAAATGCAAGGAGCTTAAAAAAGACTTGCATATGTTTAAGACTGGAAAGTGTTGAGCTCTTTGCTCAAAAATTAAGAACATTCACACTTTTTCCCAAGCACTCCATTGTTATTGTCCACCGATGGGAGGCTGTCCAGTGCCACCAGCGCCCACTTGCTGGGGCTTAAGATATTTATCTGGCTGGCGCACTTCTCCAACGTGCTATACTACCCATTGGTACAGTTTACCACCAACTAGATTAAGATAGAGTTTTCGCTCTAAGCTAAGTTGCCCGAATCCACTTCATAATTGTTGCTTGCCCTACAATAAATAGTTGAACAAGATATCTAACTAACCATGCCTATCTTAAATGCTATAATGACACATCCTATACTGTGCATTATCTTGTATGCTATGCCTTATATATACTACTATATCACATACATGGAGACATTACATTATTTACAATAATGCAGGAAATGGTATCTCCAGGGCAGGAGCATCCAGGCTTCGACCACCATCTTACAACTGTACCTGTTACTGTTACACTGCCTGAGTAAATAACTTTTAATTTATATACAAATGAGGAAGCTTCAGTACACCCTTGGCCTGGCTAAGAGTTGGTGCACTGTTATACCTTCCTATTTGCGTTTTGGATTGACAGTGCTCACTTCTCGTCTGAATGCTGCTGATGTTTTTTTTCTGATGTTGCTTACTGAACTTCCAGTTCTATTAGTATAGTGAGCGGTGTCAGAAGAAAAGAGACAGTGGGAACGGCAGCTGCACGCACTCTGTCAGCATTCACACAGTGCTCACTCTGGGAAGTGAACACTGTCAATCAGAAGTGAAGGAAGGACCCAAATATGCAAATAAGGCAACAGTAGCAGTGCACCAAACTCTTAACCACACCAAGAGTGCACCGACGCCTCCTCATATGCATATGAATTTAAATTATTTTCTCAGGTACTCTATCAGTAAAAGGGACAGTATGTTTTTTTTATAGAGGCTAAGTCCCTTACATCATTGTATAACCCATTCAAAATGCTTTTTGAAGGTGATAGACTCCTTTTAACTTGTAGATTTTGGGTTTAATGTTTTTTTTGTTAATTAAGGACTACTTTTTGCAAATTAAGAAATCAACAGAACAAATAAAAAAAGCAAAATTCAAAAAACTATACTAAGTATGGGGTTTATTTCTGCAGAAAACTGACCATTTTAGACAACCAAAATTGAAATATTCCATGATATAGACACCAAGACTGTGTGGGTCAAGATTGATGAATTCAAAGCCCCAATGCAGCATATTTTATTTTTTCAGCTTTGGAGTGGCATTTTAAATGTAAGCCACTCTGTCTTATACTCACCCTCCGGCAGTTTCATCATATTTTGGACTTCACTCTGGTCCCATGGCACTATCTTGTGCATTAACTGGGCAGAAGTTACGTCACAAGCACTCAATGCAAGTTTATGAGAGTCAGAAAAAGACTCCCATAGACATGTATTATAATAATAATTTTAAGTATATATAGCACCAACATATTCCGCAGCACTTTACAGCTCAGTATTAAAAAGTCTGAAGGACAAAGTACCTCGTGGTCCGAGCTGCTGTGTTCATATGATGGAAAAACCAGATACAGCGGTATGTCTGGGTATAGTGATAGCTGGTTTATTTTCCGACGCGTTTCGGAGTCGTATCCCAAACTCAGGGAGGAATGAGTTTGGGATACAACTCTGAAACGCGTCGGAAAATAAACCAGCTATCACTATACCCAGACATACCGCTGTATCTGTTTTTTCTATCATATGAACAAAGCAGCTCGGACCATGAGGTACTTTGTCCTGCAGACGTTTATCGTGACCACAGTGACCTGTGGAGGTGCGGTCCTGGCAGCAGCTGTATTGTTCTGAACGATCACGCCGTTTGTGTGCTACACAACCTTATCAGGTGAGTAGTTCCTAGATTTCACCATTTAAAACCTGTCTCTTAAGGATAAGACCCTATTTTGGGCATTCTGACCCTATCTTAGATTTCAGTATTAAAAAGTGGCCTCCATGAAACACTTGACCTGCTAGCAGGTAACTTTTTGGAGAAGACTGACCGGAGCACTGCTGGAAAATGATGAAGGCGGCAGAAGGTGAAGCTGCTGCGTCTTTCTGGCCCTGCCTTGTTTTCAATGGACTTGAAATAAAGGACCCTGTTTTTAGGCAAAGTATGGTGAGTGCCACTTTCTTTCTTTTTTATGAACATTATGATCTTTTGTAGCGAGCACCACCTCTTGCCATCCACAAGCTCAACAAAGCTGTTTGATCCATTGCTTTATACCTCCATAGTCACTCCTACTGCAACAGGCGCTGCAGAACGTTTCTCTGTTCATGCGGTAAAAACTGTAACATCATGGCTTATTATAGGTAAAAAACAATTGCAAACTACTCAGACATGTCATGGCTTATTAAAAGGGTTGTCTGTCTTTGATTTGGGAAACGTGACCTAATAGTAACAACCGTTACAAAATAAAAAAAAAAAACTATTACCCGTTTAAATCATTTATGGCACCACTACCATTTGTACCCTCTGATATATCATTCATTTGATAACTGCAATCAATCAATAGAGCAGTATGGTGGCTCAGCATTTAGTACGTGCGGGGAAGGATTCTGGATTCAAATCACACCAGGGACAAAACCTGTAAGGAGCTTGCATGGGTTTCCCCCACACTGATATGATATTGAGATTGTGCACCCTAATTGGGACAGCGAAGATTTTTGCAAAACCCATTGGAATTTGATGTTGCTATAAAAGTAAAAAGAAAAAATAAGCTTACAGGTTTCTTTGGTTAAGATTGCATGTACAACGTGAGACTGATGAAGCCAGTGATTGGATACTACATTCACATGAATGAAGTATGTGGTGATCATTGCACATCCGACACGGACCACAAAAGCACTGGAGTGGTTGGTAAATCATTAATATTTACTTTTCTTAGCAAACTTTCTTGGTGCCAGACAACACCTGCGCTGGTTTTTAAACTGTTCTAATTTATTGAAAAGAACATGTGTGTGTTAAGTCCTGTTTCAGCGCCTAAGAGGGTGATGAATGACAGAGGGATTTGAAAGAAATCCCTGTGTCATGCTGTGATCCCACTGGCCATGGACTGGACAAAGCACTGTCTATCATTCTTCTCAGGATCGGATATTTGCTATCAAAATGCCACATAGAGGAGGAACGTAGGAGAGGATTATACAAAGGGGATGGACCTCCCCCAACCAATTGACCAATACTTATTCCAGAAATTTGCCCAAATAATAATTCAAATTTAGATTTCAATTTATTGTACAAATGCAACCAAGTATGCACCAAATTTGGCAAATTGTTCCCCAACACAATCCAGTTTACGATTGTTGTATGGATCACCAGTCCGGATAATGTCTCCTCTATTTTTTATATTTGATCATTATTTTATCATCATATCTTTTTTATGTTCTGAAGTATTGTTTTAGTCAATCTGATATATCCAAATTTTCTTTTATCATGATTGATGACTTGCTGTTCTCCACTGTTGTATATTTAATCTGCTCCTAGGACTTTTGGATTTGTACATTGAAAGTTTTTTGGATTGTATCATTGATTTAAGGATCATTGGTTTCCATCTGTCATCACTGTCTAGACATATTTGTATATTTGATCGTGGATGATGGACATATACCGTTATTGAAGTAAAGACTAACTAGAGATCCTGACGGTTTATAGTAGACTGAGGTCTAGCTACGAATTACCGGTAGATTGTAGTGTCTACAAAATGTATATGGGAATGTGCATAACTATAATGGATGACATCATGAGCATCTTTACCATACTAAATGTAACAATTGGTATTAAAACTTGGACACTACCATCAAGATTCAATGGTGTTAATACATTAAAATTTTCATGGACTACACTCTTTTAATTTGATGAGTGCACATAGAATAGAATGTAAAGAATGTAAAGATCTAATGAAATGATGGCCTCACCATCAGTCACATGAATGGATTACGCATGGCAAATCTGAAACTTTTTATAATAATAATAATAATAATAATAATAATAAATATTATTATTATTTTTAATTATTTTTATTATATTTTATTATTATTATATAATAATAATAATAATTATTATTATATTATTTATTATTATTATTCATTTATTATTCATTTATCTATTTATTATTACCACTTGTTGAGTTATATTATGAACTACAAAGCAAATGCAACTGAGATACCAAACTAAGTATACTGCCAAATGCCAGCGTCGGCAGTAGGATGATGTTCAATGAGGCGATTTTATAACATACAACTTTGACTCAGTGTTGCTCTTTCACGGTAGCCACATTATTGCATGGAAGAAAGGACTGGCAATCTACTTCTGTATCATGACAAGAAAACTTGATAGAGAATCGAAATGTGGTGTTGCAGAAGAATGTTATCAATACCATGGATGGGAAGAAGAACAAATAAATCCATTGAGGAATAAATCAAGCCATATATGTCACTTGAAGCAAGGATCACCAAGCTACGACTTGCCTACTTTGGATACATCACAACAAGAGAGAAATCACTAGAGAAAGACATTATGGTAGGAAGAATAGAAGGTACAAGGCGAAGAGGAAGACCAGCAACCCAATCGCTTGATACTGTCAAGATAGCGGTGGAGAAGACCCTGATGGACCTATGTAGGCTTGATTGATTTTGCTACAGAGCATTTATTCATCAAGTCACCAGGGCTCGAGATCGAGCTGAAGGCCGATCCTACTATATAATCGCCTTATCATGTCTGTCTTGTCTCGCTGATTGGTCGCTGCTGAGCGCGTTGACCAGTCAGCGAAAGGCACAGTCCGCCCGCGAATTGGCACCAGATTTGAACCACGCATGCCACTGCTACCATCGTGAGATCAGCCGCTGATCTCCCGACAGTAGCCGCGGGTCATCTCCTGCCGCATGGAGGTCAGCGGCGATGCAGCCGGGAGATGACCGGCTTTAGCTGGTCATCTCCCAGCTGTTCGCAGCGGAAGTACCCCAACCGGGGTGGCACACAGCAGTGACCAGGCCCCTGCTGTGAGATCACTGATCCTGTCACGGAGGTCAGCGGCGACGCGGCCGAGGAATGACCGGCATTAGCCAGTCATCCCCCTACCGCCCGCAGCGGAAATACCCCAACCGGCGATTTCGCTCAGTGTGACACGCAGCAGCGACCATGTACTAACACTCCTGCAATCCCTATTAGGTCGCATGGTTTGTCGGGATCGCTGGAGCATCGCCAAGTGTGACGGTACCTTTCTAATTGCTGGTTGTGGTGTCACACGTGCAGATATATTGAACGAAGCCACGTCGCTGATTGGGGAAAATCCTATGTATTCATTGCATTATTTTTAAATCTTTATAAATAAACTACATATGTATTCTAGAATACCCGATGCATTAGAATCGGGTCACCATCTAGTAAATAAATAATAATAAACCAAATTTAGTTATTTAGTTAATATTTGAAAAAGTTGACCTGTCTAAACCCTTAAGTCTGCAAGGATTCCATGTGACTGCAGACTTATGAATCCTCACCTCACACACTGTGCACTGTGAAGATTCATCAGTTTAAGAGCTGGTGAGTCGGTCGACAGGGTCCTACTCGGATACCTCCTGGTCCTTTTCCCTTCTGTACTCCCTATCGTGGGTCTAGTCTCTAGTCCTCAGGGTCTGTTGCCTAAAGTCTCTTAACTTCTCAGCGTCGTGAACCCAGCTATGGGACTGATGTTGGACTGCTTGATGGGTGCTGTGGCTCCCTTACGTTGGGCCCATAGCCTGCCGGTCTGCGGTTAGGGATAGACCGTAACTAACCGCCTCGGTTCCGGTGTACCGGTGATGACCTGGGTCTCCAGCTGGCTCCAACCAGTCCTGGAGTGGCCCCTTCTCTGTCCGGGTCACCCCTCTCCTCAGAGGTGCTCTCCTGTCACGGTCGCAGGATACCCTGCGTCCGTCTTCTCTGCTGTCTTCTAACTGTCGCTCCTCGTCTCCTGCTCATCTAGGCTCAACCCCCTGGGACCTACTGAATATACGGTCCCCTGTACTAAGGTGGCCTATTGTATGGGTGTTGGGGTGCAGACTCTGTAGGGTCCCCCATATCCACAGCTACGGAGGCACTACACCTTCTGTTTGGGTGTAGTACCTCCCTGTGGCACCTTACCATAGGGGCGCCACACTGGGAACAGAGGTCATGTGGTTGGGTGGTTTCAAGTATGCAATATGTATACTCCCAGCCACAATCAAAATAGATGGGCACGATCTCACTCAATTCAGGTGTACTGTGCTAAGACACAAACTGGTCGGAACATAGCCGAAAGTATACATATCGCATACTAACAGCCACATAACCGTCATTCCCAACTCTAAAACTGGAGAATCCTCACAGTTCACAGTGTGTGCGATGTGAGGATTCATGTCTGCAGTCACATAGAGTGACACATAAATTGACTGCAGACTTATGGATTTAGACCAGACAACGCCTTTAAATCTATGCCCAACATGTTCTATTCATTCTATCCATCTATTCAGAGACTAGGCATCTGAGATATAATGCAAAAACCTCTTGTTTGTTTTACAGACTCCAGGTGCAGAAGTGGTAAGCAAACTTTGTAAAGATTGCAAATTCTTCTATGAAAACTACACTGCCTTCTATCCTGTTCTTTTTTTTAGATATTATATAAATGAGTGCAGTAGAAAATAGAAAGGATGAGATTACAGCTAGTTAAAGAGAACCAACCACCCCAAATGACCCCCCCGGACTGTTAATATGTGTCCCTACACCCAGCACACACATTTGGGGCAATCGTTTTTGCTAAAAAAAACTGTTTAGTAGAAGCTAAGATATAGCTTTATGAAGTTTAATAAATTCCGACGAATGGGTGTTACCTAGCTTTGTCCTCCTGCAAGGTTCGTGCCCGTCAGCCTCCTCTTCCCCCCTCCCTTCAGTGAAGCCCTTCTGTGCAAGCCGAAAATGCCCCGCCTGTCTGCTGCTGCCTGATAAATTATGCACGCCCCTCTCACCTTCTAAGAGCCTGGCCGCGTCATGAAAGGGGCGGGGCTAAATCGCGGCATGCCGGAGCCCCGCCCCCTTTCATGCTGCGATTTAGCCCCGCCCTTTTCATGACGCGGCCAGGCTCTTAGCTGCAGAGATGGGCGTGCATAATTTATCAGGCAGCAGCAGACAGGCGGGGCATTTTCGGCTTGCACAGAAGGGCTTCACTGAAGGGAGGGGGGGGAGAGGAGGCTGACAGGCACGAACACTGCAGGAGGACAAGCTAGGTAACACCCATTCGTCGGAATTTATTAAACTTTATAAAGCTATATCTTAGCTTCTACTAAACAGTTTTTTTTAGCAAAAACGATTGCCCCAAATGTGTGTGCTGGGTGTAGGGACACATATTAACAGTCCGGGGGGGTCATTTGGGGTGGTTGGTTCCCTTTAAGCTTCAATAGTCAACTATCATCCTAAGCTTCTAAGACAATAGTGAAATGGGACATTCCACACAAATGTCATGACTTTCTTTTTAGAAAGAACTATGAAAAGTTAATATAATATCTAAGTATTTGGTGTTCTCCAAATATTATGTCAGCCCTGTTATTATTTCAGAGCTTGAAAAAACATTTGAACAGTTGAAAAATCAATTGATTAATCAAATTATTTCAATAACCATTTTGTTTAAAGAGGTTTAGAGAGAATCACTTTTTAATAGTGACTTCACCCTGCATATTATAATTCAGAAATGTCTGCTGGTTGTCGCATTTGACAAAATGGAATTTGCAGAAACACCATGGTGTGTCTCCACAATAACCACATTCAGATAAATGGTAGTGATATCTAGTTGCAAGAATTTATCCAACAAATAAGAATCCACCATATGGGTATGTGCACATGATGTCTTTTACAAGAGGGCGAGCCAACCAAGTTCTCCAAAAGGAATATACTTCAGGACACCAATGTTTTTTTATCTCTTTTTTTAGTTTTTTTCATTTTTACATATTTCTGAACTTTCCTGAGCTCTTGTTAGACAATTTTTTACTTGTGAAAATTTTTGACAGTTTCTCCATTGTTTTTGAGTTATCTTTCCTATTGCCGTTATCCAGTACGGTAACTTTTTTTTCTCCCTGCAAATATTTTCTGAAGCAAAAACTCCTGAGATGTTCCAAAATAAGCATAGATATCTTTTGGGCATCTTCCGAGTCTCCCAATTATCTTGTATTGTAAATATACAGATGTGAACAAAATTGAAAGGAACCTTCTCTTAGGGGTACTTCACACACAGCGATATCGCTAGCGATATCGCTGCAACGTCACAGGTTTTGTTTTGCTGATCGCTGCAGAATGGCCAGGACCATTTTTTGGTCGCCGGTCTCCCACTGGGCAGCATACATCGGCGTGTGTGACGCCCCTCTAACCCAATGTGTTCCCTGGTAACCAGGGTACACATCAGGTTACTAAGCACAGCGCCCTGGAAACCAGAATACACATAGGGTTACTAAGCACAGCGCGCTTTGCTTAGTAATCCGATGTGTACCCTGGTTACCAGCGTTCTCCCACTTACCCCAGCCTATCAGAATACAGTAGCGGGACCTCGACATCATAGAAAATAATATTTTTTATTCTTTTCCACGATGTAGAGGTCGTTACACAGGTCACTGGTGGCTGAGGAGATCTGTTTATTTGACAGCTCACCGGCAACCACACAGCAATGTTCCAGCGATCCCGGCCAGGTTGGATCGTTGGTGGGATCTCTGGAACATCGCCACGTGAAACGGGGCCCTTAAACTAAACTAGTTACCTGCAGTTTACCATGGATACCAGCCTGCAGACATCGTGGAAACGATATTTAAATAATTTCCACGATGTCGCTGGTCCAATGATCGCTGGTGAGTCTGCCTGTGTGACAGCTCACCAGCGATCAGCCGTCAATGTCGCTAGCGATTAGATCGCTGACGACATTGACGTGTGTGACGCCGGCTTTAGACACATAAAGAATGTCTGACTTAACAGAAAACACTGTACATCAAAACTTCTTCAAAACTTCTGATGAAAATATCGGACTCAAAGTAAAGATAATTGTAGTAAAATTAGACACATTTCAAGACTGTCTAATCATTGTTGAAACTGTCTAAACTTGGATAGCTGTGTGACAGCTCACCAGCGATCATCCGTCAATGTCATTGACATTGTGACCCCGGCTTAAAACCACCCTCTCCCACCCCTTCTTTCTTTCTGTAATCCCTATTCATTTAATCTTTGTCGAGGTCCTTTGCTGTAGAAATAGTCGTACATTTTAGTATGCTGTATGGATCGGTCAAAGTTTTGATTGTTTGAACTTCAATTGGTAAAATCATTGGTCGTCAGGTTCAGAGTTCAGAGGCTTTACGTGTGCAAACCACTGGAGTTAGCATCACTGTACTGGGTACTGTTGGTGTTTGTCCCCTTACGAGCCACATGCAGTGTTTGATTGACTTGCACTGCGCTTAAAAGCACAGTTTTTGGGTGTAGTGTGTGGCCACAATTAATTTAAAAAAACAAAAACAACCTTCCCACCCTGTTTTTTACTTATGGCTGGCTGTATGTGGGTGGAGGGCAGAACTTCCAATCAGTGACTTCCAATGAGATTCCAGTCAAGTTTAAGGTCATAAACAATGCACCAAAACGTTTGGCTGCACCACCCATACCTGAACTTCAAAAGATACGCTCATCACTATTAAAACCATGACTGCAACGGCGCTGTAATACTGATTATTATTATTTATTTATAGACCACCATTGATTCCAAGTTAAAAATACAATGAACAAACTAACAGTGACAGACCTATACAGCGTGGAGAGAGAGGACCTGCCCTTGCAGGTTTACATTCTACATGGTGGTGGGGAGAGAGACAGTAGGTTGGGTCTGCTCTGGTGGTGGTGGAGCCCGGGTCCGATGGTGGTGGAGCGCCAGGTCCAGTGGTGGTGGAGCACAGAGTCCAGTGGTGGAGGAGCACCGGATCCAGTGTTGGTGAGGTGGCACTGTGGTCATTGAAGTTTGTAGGCTGTTCTGAAGAGATGGGTTTTCAGGTTCCGCTTGAAGGTTCCGAGCGTGGGGGACAGTCGGACTTTATGGGGTGCAGAATTCCAGAGAATGGTTGATGCTTTGGGCGAAGTCTTGCAGGTGGTTAGATGAGGAACATGTGGAGGAAAGAAGGAGGTCTTCGGAGGATTGTGGATGGCTTTGTAAGTCAATTTTACTAGTTTGAATTAGATACGCTGGGGAATTGGGAGCCAGAGGAGGGATTTGCAGAGGGGAGAAGTGGAAGAATAGTGAGGAGAGAGTTGGGCAGCAGAGTTAAGGACAGAATGGAGAGGTGCAAGAGTGTTAGCAGCGAGGCCACAGAGGAGGAGGTTGCAGTAGTCGAGATGGGAGATGATGAGTGCATGCACTAGTAGTTTAGTAGATTGAGGGTTGAGAAAGGGACAGATTCTGGAGATATTTTTGAGTTGGAGGCGGCAGGAGGTGGCAAGGGTTGGATGTGCGGTTTGAAGGACAAAGAAGAGTGAATGGTTCAGCGGACTTCAGGTACAGGGCAAAGTGTGATGTGATTTATTGTGAAAGATAGATCAGGTAATAAAGGTGTGTCAGATGGAGGAAACGTGATGAATTTGCTGTTGTCTACATTGAGTTTTAGGAAGCGAGAAGAGAAGAAGGAGGATATGGCTGGGACTCTGGACAGGAGAGAGGTGATATCTTGGCCTGAGAAGTAGATCTGAGTGTCATCAGCGTACAGGTGATACTTGAAGCCATGGGACTTTGAGCTGTCCCAGACCAAGGGTATAGATTGAAAAAAGGAGGGGCCCCAGAACAGAGCCTTGAGGGACCCCAACAGAGAGAGGATGGGGCAAGGAGGTTGTGTTGGAGTGGTAGACGCTAAATATGCAGTTGGAAAGGTAGTAAGAGATCCAGCAGAGGGCAAGGTCAGTGATACCAATGGAAGAGAATATCTGTAATAGGAGGCAGTGGTCGACTGTGTCGAATACAGAGGACAGGTCAAGAAGGAGGAGGACGGAGAACTGTCTGTTAGCTTTGGCCATGAGTAAGTCGTTAGTAATTTTGGTCAGGGCAGTTTCACTTTAGCGGAAGCTGGATTGTCAAAGAGAGAGTTGGATGAGAGGTGGGATAAGAGTACAATGTGGACATGCTTTTCGAGAAGTTTGAAGCAAACGGGAGCAGGGATATGGGCAGGTAGCTGGATGTAGAAGTGGGGTCAATGGCATGGTTTCTTTAAGATAGGTGTAATTGTAGCATGTTTGAAAGCAGAAGGAAAGGTACCAGAAGTTAATGATAGGTTGAAGAGATGGGTTAGGGCTGGGATAAGTGTTGTGGTAAGGTTGGGGAGGAAGTGGATAGAGTCCAGTGCACAAGTGGTGAAGTGCAACCTGGAGAGGAGGTGTGCAAGATCTCCTTCAGTGATGGAGGGGCAGGAGGGTTAGTGGGGGAGAGGAGTGGTCTGGTATACATGGGGGTTGTGGTGTTTGGGTAGCAAAGACCTGTGTGATCTGATTGATCTTGTTGGTGAAGTATGTTGCAAAATCTTCTGCAGAAATACGAGAAGTAGGAGGGGGCAGCGGGGGGCGGAGGAAGGAGTTGAATGTGTTGAATAACTGCCTGGAGTTGTGGGAGAAAGAGGATATGAGGGTAATGAAGTAATTCTGTTTAGTGGTGGTGAGTGCTGACTTGAATTTGAGAAGTGGTTGTTTGAATGTTGTGTAGTCTTTATGCAAGTGTGTTTTCTTCCAGCGCCGCTCTGCAACCCTTGATGCTCGCTGCAGAATAATTAGTGGAGTCTGTATGCCAGGGTTGTCTGTTGGTTTATCGTGTTCTGCCATGAATGAGAGGGGGCAACTGCATCAATAGCTGATGTGAGTGTAGAGTTGTAGAAAGCTGTGGCATTATCTGTGTCATGGAGTGAGGATATGGATAGTAGCGGTAAAATGGCATTGGAGAGTGTGTGAGTGTGTGATTAAATTGTTACCTTTGGTGAAGAAATCTACTTTGTTGTTCTTCTGTAATAACCATTTGCCATTATTTGCTAGTTAGATTTCTGTGGACAGACAGGCAGAGGGTCGGGGAACCACAGACAGGGAGGAGAAGACCCCATGTATAGTCCAGCCCCTACGTACCAAAATCTAATTAACTATTTGATGATAAAAGATGAACAACAAACCGGACTTTCTTCACTAAAGGGAATCATTTAATTAGTACTACAGCATTTACAGCATTGTTACAGCCATGTCATTTTTTTACATTACAAAATTGTGATGACGTGTTCTCTTTAACATTTTGTTGCACAAACTTTTGAGACAATCACTGCAACTAACAATATCTGTAACTCAATGTGACTTCTGCACCTGTCCACAGGTATTTTGGCCAACACCTCATGAGCAAACTGCTTCACATCTCTTATATTTTAAGGGTTCCTTTTTAAACTGCATGTTTCAGCTCAGCTCATTCCATAGACATTTAATAGGATTTAGATTGGGACTAATAGAAGGCCACCACTGAATAATCCAATTATTTGCTCTTAGCCATTTTTAGAAGCTTGTAACTGTGTGTTTTGGGTCATCATCATGTTGGGGATCCATGATCTGCAACTCAGACCATGCTCCTTAAAAGGATAATATGTTCAGGGGCTGGCTGGAGCCTCTATACCTGGGTGGCAGATTTCCATTGCCGGCCCCGTCTTGAGGAGCGGGGGGGGGGTGCTGTCAGCCTGACTTGAGGACCGGGGGGGGGGGCTGTCAGCCTGACTTGAGGACGGGGGGGGGGGGGGGGTGTGCTGTCAGCCTTTACCTCATCCCGGACCTCCAGCGTCATGTGCTATCGCCGCGGCGGCCGACTCCCGACTCCCGCGGCCCGTTTCTGTAGGGGGCGGCCCGAAATGTGGACTATACCACCAGCCCAGGGGGCACCTGCCCCCCTGCCACCTGGGCCAGCCCGCCCCTGAATATGTTCAATTGTAGTAGCAGGAATATCAATCTGTTTGGATATGGTCTTATAGCGTTTACCTTAAACATGTTTATCTAAAATGTTTTTTTAATCTCTAGCGAAAACTCTCTCTTTAGCTTTCTTTGGACCAGTTCAGTGTTGTGTACACCATGATACCAAACAGCACAGTGACTACTTTTCATTATTAAAATAGACAGACTAACTGATTACAAGTTTGTAGATACCTATGATGCAAATTACAGAACAGACATTAGTTTATTATATACCTATGGTGAAATTATTAAATTTTGGGGGGGTACCATCATTTTGTCTAAACAAAAGTTCATTATTTTTTTTCTGTTATACCAAAGTTCAAAAACAATTTCTGATCTTCATTGGTTGATGTTCAATACATTTAAACTGAAAATTATTATGTCAATTTCTAGTTATTTCTCTGACTATTGTGCTTTTTTTGTATCTTAGCAAAAGGATACCAACCATTTTATCCACATCTGCAGCGTCTTCTGAGGGGAAGATGCTTAAAAAATGGTAGACTAACTTCTGTTAGCTGTGTAACCTATTTGGAAACTTGAAGCAGTTAAAAAAGCATGAATACTATATTTTTCATTTTATAAGATGCACCAGATTATAAGACGCACACTAAATTTATAGAAAGATAAAAGGTAAAAAAATTTGGGGTGAAAATGGGTGTCTGTCGTATAATCCCGTTGCATCTTACTGGGGTGAGAGGAGAGGTAGCAGTGGTGGGGCAGGGTCATAGGAGCACAGGAGGCAGGGGCAAAGGTGGGGTAGGGCAATGATGGCATGTGCTTTGAGGCTGAAGCTATACCGGTAAAGCAGCAAGCATTGCGATGCAGGAGCAAGCGGTGCATACAGGTGTCCCTGCAATGCAGGAGCCATCCCCAAGGATTGTATGTAAGAAAATGTCAGCGGTAAGGCTCCAAAGAAATGGTGCCCAGTGGCGGCATGTGCACAGATAGAGCTCTCAGTTCAAAAATGAGCTGAGATCTCATCGGTGCACATGCCACCTCCGGTTGCCATTTTCCTTAAGTCCGCTAAGGGGAGATCAATGGGCAAGAGGTGATGCATGCACAGATGAGATCTCTGCTCGTCATTGAGCTGAGAGCTCAATCTGTGCATGAGCCGGCTCCAGACACCATTCCTTTGAAGCCCCCAGTGCCAACATTTTCTTACATACAATCATTGAGGATGACTCCTGCCTTGTTATGCCCGCTGCTTTGCCAGGATGGCTCTTGAATCCCCGGGACACCAGCCACACCGCTCTAATCCTGTCACCACAATTCAGAGGGAAAATGCCTTCTATGAAACTGTGAGTCCTCTCTCACATGCTATACCACCAGCAATCGCCCATAATGAGGGGGCACCTAATAGCTCAATCCTCCTGTTGAGTGGCCATTGATGAAGCATTACACACAGTGGGGGATACCTTTTAAAGCTATCTAAGTTTAGACACTTTAAACAATGATTAGACAGTCTTAAAATGTGTCTAATTTTACTACAATTATCTTGGTTTACTTTGAGTCAGATATTTTCATCAGACGTTTTGAAGAAGTTTTGATGTACAGTGTTTTCTGTTAAGTCAGACATTCTTTATGTGTCTAAAGCCGGCGTCACACACGTCAATGTCGTCAGCGATCTAATCGCTAGCGACATTGACGGCTGATCGCTGGTGAGCTGTCACACAGGCAGACTCACCAGTGATCATTGGACCAGCTTGATTTCTCATAAAAAATGTGGATCACACAACGTGTTAGAGGTTAAGTGTTTCTTGTATTTTATTGCCACATCATGTCCAAACACCAAATATCACCAACGTTTCGGCCTCTTACATAGGCCTTTATCAAAGTTTCAGTGTTGGAACAAGTGGGGGTTCCAAAAGGAAAAAACGTAACTACGACAAGCGTAGATGCACACCTTAGGATCCTGCAGAATGAGACAAGGCTCAAGGAAAGACACCTTAGCAAGTGATCTGTGGCAATGAGGCGGCGGTTGCAGGAAACGTTGGTAATATTTGGTGTTTGGACATGATTGGCAATAAAATACAAGAAACACTTAACCTCTAACACGTTGTGTGATCCACATTTTTTATGAGAAATCAAGGTGTGCCTAGATATATCTTCTCTGTGTATGCGCATTTTTCTGGTGCACCCGGGACAACAGTGAGCCTATCTTTACTCAAATTTTCTATCATTGGACCAGCGACATCGTGGAAATTATTTAAATATCGTTTCCACGATGTCTGCAGGCTGGTATCCATGGTAAAGCGCGCGCTGCCTAGTACCCGCATGTTTACCATGGATACCAGCTCCCAGCGCTCGCTGAGAGGCGCTGGGAGCTGGTGAATCGCGCGTCTTTCCCGGTGTCCACATGCAGCGATGTGCATGTCCACAGGTGAACATACAGGTTTTCGGTCCAGTCCGAAACCTGGCGACATCAACTAGCGATTTATCGCTGGTTGATGCACCCTGTCATACCGCCTCAAATCGCTGCAACGTCACGTGCAGCAACGATTTGGCACGATATTGACGTGTTAACGGGCCATTAAGACTGTAATAATGGTATTGTTTTTGCACAAAATATAAGGAACTCTGATGCACTTGGATTTTAACTTCTATTATGTCCAACACGTTAGTGAATAATTAGCGTGGTACAGGTAAGTGCTTCTGTTGTGCACTCTAAATAGTCAGTGTGAAGTAGAATAGTAAGTTTGTAATCAATAGAGTCACTCAGGGTGGCCGCCGTGGAACGGAACCATTACTTAATGTGTTTAAATCTCCGTAGTCAGGCAGGACGGTTGGTAGGATAAGGATAGAGATATAGTATCTTTCCCTACAACGGTTATCCCTTTGTTTTACTGATACAGGTGTAGGGTTACACACACTATTGACTGCTTTAGTAATGACTAAATAAAGAATTCATTTTAATGTGCACTCTTTGGAGATTATTAATCAATAGAGTCCTGAAAATAAGTTTAAATTTAATATTAAGTTTTCAATAAAATCTTTGGGTTTGCTCTGTGCTTCTCTAACTCCCTCAGAAGTGAATGTAGAGAGCTTAAGAGGAACCTCATTCATTCTTCACCTGGATGTGGCAATCGGTGGCAGCCTCATTAAGTATAAATTCACATGTATCAACCCTTTATCACATATTTAGTGGATATGCCATATACAGTACCCCATAATTTCCTTTTTAGTTACACATTAGATAATTGTCAGTTAAGTTTTTTTAAACTCAAACCACCATTAAAAGGTTATAGATTCTCATATACAATTCCAGGGCAACCAGTCTCCTTGGTATATTGAATCTTCATGTTCCATTGCGCTACAAATTTACAGGTGCCTTTTTTTACACTCAATTTTTATCTTTTGTATAATTCATGTTAGGGCAGGGACTAAAAAATCTGTCCTGGACATCATGGAGAAGACTCACAAAAAATCTAGCCGTGAATGTGTCCTAATACAGTTGTGTTTACAAAAGTTCCTTCAACTACAGTGGTTTAACTTTTATGCGAATCTGTTACCATATATCACAATACAAAATGTATACGTTATTAAATGCAAGTCTTAGAGTCTATTCATATTATGCTTGTTTTACTAGGAATTAAAAGCCTTTCTGACATTATAATTCTCAAAGTAAGTATACCAGCTTCATAGGTTATGGCTGTATACTTACTTTGAAATTACATTTCAGAGGCTTTTAATTCTAGTAAAACAAGCTTATATGAATGACTCTAAGACTTAGACCCTATGAGGCTGGTATACTTACTTTGAGAATTATAATGTCAGAAAGGCTTTTAATTCCTAGTAAAACAAGCATTATATGAATCTAAGGACGCTTCACACCACGGTTTTCATGATCCGGGGCTGTCCGTGTGAACCAGACAGCCCCAGATCCGATTTCGGCCTCATGTATTCCTATGGGGCCGGATGGGACCGGATGGCAGCTATTTGCCATCCGGTTTTCCATCTGTCTGGGGGGATGCAGGAGAATTCGGATTTTTGTCCTGGACACAAAATCACAGCTTGTCTATTTTCTGTCCGGGGCAAAAATCTGCACAAATCGGATCCTCCCGGATCCGGAGCGATCAGGCGCCCCCTAACATAGGAGTCTATGGCGACCGGATCGCACCAGATCCGACATAAAATTGGCCCGGCTCCCGGATTTCGCAAACTTCAGCATTTTTGCCCTCCGATTCTGTTCTATCCGGGGCTGTCAGGTTCTTTCCGGTTCTTCCAGCAAAACACCGGACAGAACCTGATAGACCAAAACTGTGTTGCAACCAGCCTATCAAGAGCAGGATTCATAAAATACTCATGGGTGTTTTCACATCTAAGGTTGGTGTGGTTTTGCTTAATTTGCGTTTCTAGGCATTTTTACCACTAAAAACGCATAAAAACATTTTTGGCCCCATTGATTTTAATGGAAACGCATGTAAAAACGCATTCAAGAACGCATGAGCGTTTTCAAAAACGCAAAACGCATGCGTTTTTGCCAACGCAGCACAGAACGTCTTCCCCGACTTTCAAAAAATTTATATAGTAGTTATTCTGAGATGGATTTTCATAGTAAGTGTACTGGGGTCTAAGCTTTAATTAATTATGTATGCATTTTTTTTTTTGCAGACTTTGGTGACAGATTCAGCTCAAATTTTGTAGGAGTTATCTTATTCTGTAGGTGGTAAAAATGTGGACATTGCTAACATTACTTAAAGAATAGCATGTTCATCTACAGGCCAATGTAAGTGCCCATAAACTGTGTGCCGAGATACTATAAATCATGGAAGTAATGAGACAGGCTCATCCAATATGCACAAACATAGTGGTCAGTAAAAGGCCTGATTCAGGGCTATTTTTGGGTAGGTCTCCACTGCGCACTTTTAATGGTCAGTGTGAAGTGGATTAATGGATTGTGATCAATACAGAGATGGAAATAACTCCTATAGCCCATACACAGTCTCCACCACCCCTGTATTATCCATTAACCTGCAGTCACATGCACACATTACTATGCAATGCTAACTCAGCATCCATCAGTCACTTCACAGGTTCCCTACTTATTTTACAAGCAATTCCTACAGGAGCAGAAGCTGCAAGTTTGTAAAACTCCCCTCTGCATTCCAATTAGCCTCTATGCTCCAAATAGGAAAATGGAAAATCACTTTCTATCCATTCTATGTACACAGTAGGGTCAGCTATGAGAAGGGTGTGGGAAAGGGAGGAGGAGATGGTAACGTGACCCAGAAATAGCCCAAAGCACGGCATCACTGCAGTGTAGAGCGGAGCATGAGTGAGCAGTTTCCCATCCTTTGCATGAATTTGCTCTGTGTGCACACTGCGGTAGACGAAGCTACTGGGTACCACACAATAGCAAAAAAGCAGGCGGCACCAGGAAGGGACTGCTCCTGCATTGTTCTTTATCCAGAATAGGAAAGTACAGACAGTAGGATCACTACCAGATTTGAGATGCAGAATATTTAAATGATTCACTTTCTTGAGAATTAGTAAAGAAAAAATGTTATTTTTTGCTCATCTCCATATATAATGCTATAAATAGTTGAAGTTGACACCTATCATGTTAGTAAATATTTTGTTATAGACCCAGAACAACTATTACATTATATTTAATTCCTAGATAGATAGATAGATGGATAGATAGATGCTAGAGACCATCACGGTGATGTTATGTTGCCAGATTGAGCAGTCAGCCATCCACGTGCTTTAACCTTGAGGGTGTGGAGAGCTGAGGCAGGAGTGGCTGGAGGAGGTAGACAATGACAAGTCAGTGCTGCATTCAGGAGAAGGACGTAACCCGCAGCAGTAAAATCGACTCTCAGGAACTCATCTCTATAATAGATGCCAATACCCGCTTTACATATGGCTGTGGATTAGGTTAATGTGATTACCAATTTTATGACTGCAGATCTTAGAACTACGCACTTGGCACAGCAGGATCCCATGCACAAGCCGCCATGCTGTACTCCACACCAGCCCCTATTGACTGTACAGTGTTTTGCCTTGATACAATGTCAGGAATGTACTCAATGTAAATAACCCTGATTTCAAGTTATGTTGTTTAGTTTATCGGATAGTTCACGGCTTCCTGCCCCCTCATCAATTTGCTACATTTTATAAAAAAATCACTGCAAACACATAGCATCCATCTATCTGATAAGGAAAGTATTTGTGCTGGTCCCGTGTGACTGTGCAGGAGCATTCCTATACTAAGCCCTCACTTGTAACTATCTGAAACTTGTACCTGGACTTATTAGCAATAAACCATTTTAAGTCCATGAAATATTAGTTTTTTACACGTTTTTCAGATAGTAAAATAATTAAATGTAACTTGGCATAAATTATTTATATTGCGCTAACATATTCTTCAGCACGTTCCAATATTTATTGATGCAAATGGTAAGCAATCATTGACACTATGACCTTTGCAGGTGTGGCAGGTGAACTCCTGCTGCTTTGTGTGAGTTCACTGCAGAGGACAATATACAATAGACCATACCAGGGTGTATCCTGTATCTTACCTTGGCATCACCTGATGTGTTGACTTCCACCTCTTGACCATCTTGCTCCTCTTGCCCCAGGTCAATGCATTGCTCAACCTGTTCTTCTGTGGGCTTATCAGCGACCTGTCCTGTAGAAGTCCCGGCTCCCATGTTGTGATCCTTTCTCTTTCTCCAACCTCTTTGATTTGTATTCTTCTTTAGGATAACAGAAAAACTCCCCTGGGAGTAACTCTACTATACAGAAGCGTGCAGAGACTTTTTATCATCAGAGTGGGTAAATCTTCAATATGCAGTGTCCAACTATAGTAAGGTGTGTGCTTTCACTGATCCTTATTGAGGGATCTATCCGAAGGCTGTTATTGTTGAGTAGATCGTCCAGCACCTGATCCAGGAAAGCTTCCTCTCAAGTTATAAAATGCAAATGCTTTCTACCCAGAGAAGCCTCTAGCCAACTATCTTACACACTCTTCAGTGTGTGGGTTTTTTTTCTTTCAGATGACAGCCTCTCCTTCTATTCCTCTCCTAAGTCTTCCCCTCCCTCCCTTTTTCTCCATCACATGAGTCTGGGATCAGACACGCCTTGCAGTATCTAAACAGTCACAATAAAAGCAATGGGTACAGGGGTTGAGGGAGGAGTACTGGCACCGTCCCAAACCGAATGTCTTCATATACAGGAGCAGGACCACAGAAGAAGCATTACAGAGAGAGACGTGGAAAACAGTCTAGGTGATTCTCATTTATGAAAAACACAATGATGTCCATTGTATAATGGAATTATCAGCTCACAGTGTCAAGTAATTCACTAGCACTTTCGTTTTTTGAAGAAAAAAACACTTTATTGAATGCAGCAAACGTATTATTACTGTGTTAAACTTAGAATGCTTAAACTAAATCCGACAAGCCAAGATTAGTTGTTCAGCAATTCCAACTAGAGTTGAATCTAGAAGTTTACATACAGTAAAATAAAATAAAAAAGGCACATCTGCATGTTTTTCTCACTATCTGACATATAAATAAACCTTTCCTGTTTTACGGCAATTATTATTACCATAATTAATTATATTTGCCAAATGCCAGAATAATGAGAAAAAAAATGTTTTAAGGCATTTTTATCACTTTCTGCAAAGTCACATGTTTACATACACGAAGATCTCTATACTTTTAAACAATTTGGGAGAGCCCACATGATGATGTCATGTGTTTGCAAGTTTCTGATAGGTTTATTGGTAACATCTGAGTTAATAACAGACACACCTCTGGCTGCATTTTTATGCACAACTGAAACACACTGCTTCATTGTTTAGCATCATGGGAAAATCTAAAGAAATCAGCCAAGATATCAGGAAGAGAATTGTGGACTTGCACAAGTCTGGTTCATCCTTGGGTGCGATTTCCAGATACTTGAAGGTGCCTCATTCATCTGTGCAAACAATTATATTCAAGTACAAACAAGAAGGGAATGTCCAGCCATCATATCGCTCAGGATGGAGACAGGTTCTGTGTCCTATGTGCTTTGGTCTGACATATGCATATCAATCCAAAAACAAAACCAAAGACCTTGTAAAGATGATGGCAGCTGGTAAGATTGTGTCATTTTTACACAGTGCTATGCATACTATATGAACATGGACTTAAAGGCCACTCTGCCAGGAAGAAGCCATTACTCCAAAAGAAACATAAAAAAGCCAGATTAATTTTTGCAAATGCACATAGGAACATTTTTGTAGACATGTCCTGTGGTCTGACAAAACTAAAATTGAACTTTTTGGCATAATGACCATCGTTATGTTTGGAGGAAAAAGGGAGAAGCTTGAAAGCCTAAGAACACCATCCCAGCTATTAAACATGGGTATGGCAACATCATGTTGTGTGGTTATTTTGCTATAGGGAGGGACTGGTGCACTTCACAAAATAGATAGCATCTTGAGAAAAGAAGATAATGTGGCAATATAGAAGCAAAATATCAAGATATCATCCAGGAAGTTAAAGCTTGAGCCAAAATGGGTCTTCCAAATGGACAGTGACCTGAAGCATACTACCAAACTGGTTACAAAGTGGCTTAAGAATAACAATGTTTTGGAGTGGCTATCACAAAGCCCTGATTCAATCCTAATGAACATTTATGGGCACAGCTGAAAAGGTGGGTGCGAACAAGGTGACCAACAAACATGACTGGGTATTGCACATCCGTCCCCTATTCAAATCAACAGTTTACGGATGTGTAACAATTGCAGGCCATGGCCACTATCATAAGTTGAAGCAACTCCGGAACTAAGCATTACCAGCCACTTGCTGCTGCTGCCAGCACCGAGAACCTCTGAATGGTGTGGCTGTCGGTATCGGTCCCCAACCGATCAGGCATTGATAGCTTATCATATGGAGGGTCATCAGTGGAAAAGTAGTGGACAACCTTTTTAATCTCTTCTGTTAAATAAATAATTTGCACCAAAACGTCTATTAATTTTAGCCTTATCCTGTACCTGTAATGACTTGATTGTCCACATTTACTGTATTTGTGTTCTCCCCTCTTCATTTGTAAAGCGCCATGTAATCTAATGGCTATAGTAAACCAAACCTACCAATATCAGCTAATAATCTAATATGCATGGGAGCTTCCCAATTCTTCTCCAGCAGATGATATTGAGGTAGAGAAGTTAAGCAACTGATATTTTGATATCTAAGAGATAAACCAGGAGAGTCTAGCTGTAGCGCTCTCATAGAAGACTCAGAGCATTCAGCTAAGGCTACTTTCACGCTAGCGTTTGTGTGTGCATGCATCTAACATGCAGACGCAAACACAGAGCAAGCGCTGTCATACTGATGTGAACGCAGCAGAGATTCTCCGCATGCATTCACATAGTATGGTGCCCGGCCAGCCAATCAGCGGTCTCAGCAGCGGCCGGGAGGCGGAGATCAGCAGCGGAGATCTCCTCCTCCCGGTGGGTGCCACTAATTTCCCAGCGGTGTCGGCGTGGGAGACTCAAAGAAACAGCTGACCTGACAGCTGTTTAAACAGCTGTCAGATCAGCTGTTTCTTTAAATCTCCCACGCCGACACCTCCGGGAGTTTAGCTGCGCCCGTCCCCGGGAGATCAGTGGCTGCTCCAGCTGCTCACCTGGGGGCCGTTGTTGATGTCCTGGGGGCCACCGCAGATCTCCCGTAAGATCAGAGACGGTCAGCTGGAAAGATTTCAATGTGATATGCAGCGTTCTCCTGCGCTGTCATGCGGAGGACACTGCGGATTCATTGACTTCCATTCATTCTTTTTGCGATTGCGGACGCTTGCTGATAAAACAAGCGCCCGTGAACACACAAAAGATGCAACATGTTGCATTCGGAGGGCGCAGGAGGGTGCACAAATTATGCGCATTCGAACGCAACAGCAACCGAACGCAGCCAAACGCAGGTACCATGCGTTCCCATGTTAAACATATGAAACGCAGTGCGCATGCATTTGGCTGTGTTCGTTATGCTGCGTTCAAAAATGCTAGTGTGAAACCACCCAAAGCCTAATGTTGCAGTTTATCAGAGAGTTCACAAAGCCATTGTTCTGATAGTTAACTAATGTGTATGGGGAACTTAAAAACATAATACATCCTACTTCATTACTGTACAGCAGTTTTTGATGCAAATTAAGATAAGGTTCTGGTATATTCAGCTACATTAATGTCTCCAATTTTTTGGGGGGGTTTAAAGGAATTTTCCAGGTTTGGATTAAAGTCTGTAGTCAGTCTCTTTAATGGCAAACTGCCGAATTGTGACAGCGTGTGGTGCTCTCTGTATTGCAATTCTCTGGTATTTGAAGTGCGATTTGCAGACTTGCGATCACATGCCAACTAGATTTGGCTCCTCTCAATAGAATAAAATTGAATGAAGCAAAAAGAGATTAGTAAGCACATGACCACAGGTATGCAAATCAAATGAATGAAGTCATATCACAAGAACTTGCATTAGCAATACGAGAGAATCATAACAGCGTGCAAATACACGGAGATAAACTATAAGACTATAAGAGACACAACACTACTTGTGATATGTTCTTGGGGTTCTGCTAGGCTGCTCACTTCCACATCAGCAGGTAAGCAGCACTTGTGACATTGTGTCAGCAGAAGGCTGTCTACCAGGACACATGTATCCAGAGAGAAAATTTCAGTAGGCGATCCTTTTGTTATATGAGAGATAATTTGGAAAAATTTGGTCATGTCTTTCTCATAGAGAACATAGGAGCGCTGTAATGCAGAGTAGTGGTAGAATAATTGGGCTGCGAGCCAGCAAGTGTAGTATGCCAGTCACACTTTGCGCTAGCCGTCACTCTGCTGCACACCCTTAAGGGCCAGGGTACATTTCATCCGCCTCCGGGGGGGGACTTTGGCAGAACCCTTCCAATACTAAGCAAGGAAAACAGGGACACACCGATACCAGAAGTCAAAACAAAGAACACACCAGAGAAGCACACCAGAGACTAACCTGTACTACCCAAACACAACTGAAATAATCAGCATAACTCAGAGGCTATGGCAGGTTTAAATCTGCCTCTCAGAGATCACCTGACATTGCTGAGGCAACCCCAATCTTCACCCTCAGTTCAAAAAGTCAAAAAGGAGGGGAGGAGAGGGAAGTGGAGGGAACCTCCCACCATCCAGCAGACCCAGCAGACATGGCATCTCGGATCCACTGGCGACAGCTAACACCAAAAGAACTGGCATCCTGGGGCCCCAGAACTTGGAAATGGAACTCACAGATTTTACAGTACCTACCTCTCGAAGAGAGTTCTCCCAACTCTCAGCACCCGATTTGTCAGGAAACTTAGAATGACATTTGGCAATTGACTTGTTAGCATGGATGCATCCCATTGGGACCCACAACCTCTCCTCTGGACAATATCCTTTCCAATGGATTAAATTTTGGACCGAATTTTGCACTTTCCTGGAATCAATATTTTGTTCAACTTCACTCTCCCTCTGACTATCAACTAGGACAGGGCCGGGATGGGAATGAGAAATTATAGTACTTTGAGCTTTCTTAAGGAGAGATATAAGAAAGATGTTGGGAACTATAATGCTAACTGGTAGCTTTACCCTAAAATCAGCCAGATTGTCCACCTCTAAGGGTGCTTTCAAATAACGATTTTCGGATTTCCGATGCTGTCCGATCAAAATCGGACAGCATCGGATCCGAATTTGGCCCCCATGCAGCTCTATGGGCATCGGACCGAATCGGATGTGCACTAAATGCCATCCGATTTGGTCCGATCCGATTCTGTCCGATTTTATTATCGGTGCAAAAATCGGAGCTTGCTCCGATTTTTGCACCGAAAATAAAATCGGACAGAATCGGATCGGACCAAATCGGATGGCATTTAGTGCACATCCGATTAGGTCCGATCCCTATAACATGGGGCCCTATGGAGAAGGGTCCGAGGAAACATCTGATGTCTCCTCGGACCCCGTTTTACTGTACTGAGCATGCTCAGTACAGTAAAACTGCTCCTAACTAGGAGCACAAGTGTTAAAAAAAAAAAAAAAAGTTATTCTCACCTCTCCACGAGCCCCCGCCTTCTTCCGCCATCTTCTTTGAGGCTCCCGGTGGCTCTCGCAGGCTGCCGGTGTCAGCAGAGCGCTTCCTCTGCCTTATAGGACCTGCAGTGATGTCACAGTCATGTGACCGCGGGTTACCATGGTGAACCCGCGGTCACGTGACTGTGACATCACCGCAGGTCCTGAACAGCAGAGGAAGCGCTCTGCTGACAGCGGCAGCCTGCGAGAGCCACCGGGAACCTTCAAGAAGATGGCGGAAGACGGCGGGGGCTCGTGGGGAGATGAGAATAAGGTTTTTTTTTTTCTTTTTTCACTCCGATTTTATGCCGGAATCGGGTGCCTATTTGGCACCCGATTCCAGGCATCAGAAGGGAGCCGATGCTGTCCGATTTATATCGGACAGCATCGGCTCCCTTAAAATCGGTATGTGAAAGTAGCCTAAGAAGGTAAAACATCCAATAAACGGGGAAGCAAGCTTAGAGCAGGGAACCTTGAGTTTTAAATTTTTAGTGGATATCCACACAAGATCCTTATAAATTGCCAGCAAATCACCTCTCAAACTGCCTTCAGTCTGTTAGTGGTCTCAGAAACCCCAGGAATCTCTTCCCACCCCTTAAGCTGAAGGTCTAGGATGAAGCCAAAGTTACAAAATAAGGGAGACATACCCGAAGATTCATCATGTCTATTACTAAGGGCAAATTCTGCCAAAGGTAAAGCAGCCCCAAATTCAAGCTGATTATGAGTACAAAGGCAACTAAAGTAAGTTTCTAGTGACTAGTTAATCCTCCCAGAGACCATTTAGACTGAGGGTGCTATGCAGAAGAAAACACAGTTCTGTCACGGCCACAAAACGTCTTTTGAAACCTGTAGACAAACTGTGAGCCTAGATCGAACACTATAATAACGAGGACACCATGAAAATTGACCACATCTACTTACATAACTGCAAAGTCTCATATGTTATCCACAACACCTGAACCTGACACCACCTGAAACTGATGGACGCATCATTGCCACTTGTTATCCCACTCCTCGATGCCTGCTGCCGTTCCCGATCCTCACTGCAGCACACAACACCGTCTCAGTAACTCGGCGTGTATGCCCAGTTACTCATGCCACTTCCCACAACCCCCACCATCTGAAACCACAGAAGGCATCCCCCGCAGCTGCCACCGCCGACACATCTCAGCCTGAGTAAGTCCGTATGCGTATACCCCATGTGCATCTGCACTTACTCAGGTGGTCATCATCTTTGGACCCCTGGGTACAAAGGTGTCAGTGTGACCCGGTGTGCACATGCACACGTACTCACACCACCGCCATCTTTGGACACCACAGGGGGGAAAGAGCACAAGGAGAAGAGACAAAACACATGGGGGTGAGTGCACAGGGGGCCATGGAGAGTGCATTGGGGGTCAGAGAGATCACACCGGGGATAAGAGAGAGCGCACAGTGGAAGGGGCAAGTGTACAGGGGGCCAGAGTTAGAGCACAGGGTGGCAGAAAAAGTGTACAGGAGGCAGAAAGAGTGCACAGTAGGAGGTTTGAGGGCATATGGGAAGCACACTGGGCAAGAGAGAGAGCACACAGGGTAGCAGAGAGAGCACACAGGGGGAGGGGCGAGTGCACAGGGGGCAATATGGTGTCCCTGTGGATCCAGTCACCACAGAGGTTCTGCACCCTTGTTAGGGTGTATTATCCCACTCTCAGGTAAGAGGGGCACAGAACGGTTCCGGGACACCCAGACCACACACTAGGACCCATTGTAGTGGGGATGGGTGGAGAGGAAGTAGTTAGAGGGAGCACCTGGGAGGAGTAAAGTTAGGAAGCACACACGTAGATGACATGGGACACGTGACAACGGGTATAAATAGAGTGGGAAAGATCTAGAAAGCAGGAGATGACAGTAGAACAGCAAAAGGAGGAGAGACAGTTGAACAGCAGAGAGGAAAGTTGCTGCAGAGACAGAAAAGCAGAGTGAAGCAGCTAGAGTGGAGTTGGAGGGAAGCTAGAGAAAGAAAGTCAGTCGCAGAAGAAAGAGAACCTCAGAGAAGTGTCCAGAGGCCATACTGAGGAACAGAGAAGGAGACCTAGGTGGCTCCAGGAGTAAGAGAAGGTCTCAGAGGCACGGGCAGTGACCATTCCACCCGTTGGACTCATATCCATTGTCAAGCGCAGGCAGTGGAAGGACTAGGCTGAAGAAAGGGGCATCGGGACCCCAAGACTAGTGGGAATTCAGACAAGGCTCAGCTAGCAACCTGGAGACCGTGTGCTACTTCCATGGTGACACGGTCGACAACCGCACACATCTGCTTAAAAAGTGGCAACCATAGGGCTAAGGGGAGATACTGCAGGTTTACCCCTAAGAAAAGCCCACAGCTACTGGCTCAGAACTCTGTGAGGCGAGGCACAAGACAGGAGGGTGAAGCAAGTGTAGTGTGAGATTGCAGAGAAAGGACAGAGAAGGGGTGCCAGTTACGTGTCATCCTCCTACCTGGGAGTAGCTGGATCCCTGCCTCCGAGAACCCAGTGCTCATCGGGCTGCTACACAAAGACAGTGAGTAAAAGATCTGAAGACTGCAACCCGCTGTGTCTGTGAGCTTTTTTAAAGCGTCAAGAGCACCTGAAACATAACTACCAACTCACTAAGGTACCTTCTGCTACCCTGTGGGGTTAGTCCTACCCCTAGAGGGCTTAACAACACTGCTGCCTTCCTACAATAGGCCCCCAGAGGAACTGTCGTGCAACAGCGGCCATCTATAGCTGCAACCTGCGGGTGGCGTCACGTAAAATTAACAAGTATCCCCAAGTCTGGTCATCCCTGTACAAATGAACCCTCCTCGCCACATGTCCTTCCCCAAGAGAGATAGCCACCCACACCGAACTTTTAATGACACCGCCAAGGTCACGGAGCCGAGTCTCGGACCCAGTGATCCCCGTGATGAAGCCTCAAAGCCCAGTTCCGAGTATCCTAAGGCCCTGGAGGGGTGTGTCAGGCAACAGACAGCACACAGAAAGTGTACACAGGGAAGCAGAGAGAGTGCACAGGGGGAGTGATGAGCACATAAGGGACCAGAGACAGCTCACAAGGGGGAAGAAAGCGCACAGTGGGGCACAGGGAGTGCACAGGGGGAGGGGTGACTGCACAGAAAGCAAGCACACAGGTTAACAGAAAGCATGCACAGGGGGAGTGGCAAATGCACAGGGGAAAAGAGACAGCACACAGGGGGGCAGAGACAGTGCACAGGGAGGGAGATTGCTCAAAGGGGAGAAAGCACACAGGGGAGAAGACAGCAAGAGGGAGAGAGACCACATACAGGAAGGAGAGTGCACAGGGGGAAGACAGCTTAAAGGAGAGAGCACAGAGGGGAGAAGACAGCATAGTGGAAGAGAGACAGCACACAGGGGAGAGAGAGAGCATACAGGGGGGAGAGCACACGGGGGAGAGACAGCAGCCCTCAGTGCCACAGAGCCCACCCCAATCATGATATCACAACCCTGCCGATGTGATAGTATCAGGCCCCCATCTAGTTATTAATAAATACGTTTACCATATCATGAGAGGAGGGCAATCGAGGGAGAGGGATGTGATAGCACTGGTGGAAGAAACGGTCAAGGATAACCCAGGTGGTGGTCATACAATCACAGGCTGGGAGGTCAGTAATAAAATCCTTTGAGGTGTGTGAACAAGGTTTGTCTGGAATGGGAAGAAGGAAGCGTTTACCAGCCAGAGTGGACCATGGCACCTTACTCCTGGCGCACACCTTACAGTATTGAATGAAGGCCTCAGAGTTTGTAGAGTAAGCTTAGCTCACAGACCAATGATTGGTGCTCAGAGAAAATAAAAGTCCAAATTAATAGATGAACTCTGGCACAAAAAAATGTTGAATACAAGACAAGATAGTTGCTGTTCAATGCTTAGTATTTATTGGGACAAGACTTATTGAAAAGTCCATTGATGTTTTTGTATAATCAGATGTTTTAGGTTTTCTGAGCCTTCCTCAGTACATCAACTGTCTGGAAATATTTTTATACATAGAGTACAGAAATAACATGTATAACTAATACATCATGTACATTGCAGAGAATAATAAAACAATAAGATACAGAGCATCAGTCTATACTAGACTATTTTTGTCTGTTGGCTTCATGTATATGGCTGCTTTTACATCACATTTTTTGCACATCCGTGGTGATCCTTGAATTTCCACGGATCCGTCATCAGCAGAAATACGTCTGTTCCTTGCCTCTGAGCATGCCCAGTACAGCAAATCAGATCCGTTTTTTGACGGATCCATTGTGATCTGTCACCATAGAGCTCCATGTTATTTGAAATAGACCGCAACAGATCTGTTCCTGTCCGTTTCTGTCCAATTTTGTGAAGGCAAGCCCAGGGCCGGCCCTACCGCTGTGCGAGTTGTGCGGTCGCACAGGGCGCCGCCTGCCATGCTTCAAAGGGGGCGCCGTCGTTCCCTGGCCCTCCGCTCTGCCCCGGGCCGCCGATGTGCCCCCTGCCCTCCGATCTCCCCCCTGTGGGCTCCCCCCTGTGGGTGATCTACCCCCTGTGGGCTCCCCTGCCCTGCGATCCCTCCCCATGCCTCCTGTGATCGCCGCTGCCTGCGGTGATCACCTCCGCCCGTTCTCCTCTTCCCGCTCCCTCTTCTTCCCGCTCCCTCTTCTTCCTCACCTGTCTTCTTTCTTCTCCTCTGTCCTCCGCTGTTCTCCCTCTTTCCTTCGGTCTTCTCCCTCTGTCCTCTGGTCTGCTCCGGGTCTTCTCTGCGCTGTCCTCTTCCTGCGGCGTCCTCCTTCTTCTGTCGGCTCCTCTGCACAGTCATTTCCCAGCATAGAGATGAGTGTGCAGAGGAGCGGTGTCACAGCCAGGGCACAGCATCTGTGTGATTGCTGTGCCCTGGCTGTGTTAACCCTCTAAGTGCTGTGATGTCAGGGATCACAGCACTTAGAGGATCCAATCGTCATGGAAACGATCTCCAGAGACTACAACAAGGGATCAAGTGTCCTCTTGTTGTAGTCTCTGGGATCAGCGTCATGGTGCACGGTATGGCAATGATCTGTCATACCGTGCACCGGACGCTGATCCCAGAGACTACAACAAGGGATCAAGTGTCCTCTTGTTGTAGTCTCTGGGATCAGCGTCATGGTGCATGGTATGGCAATGATCTGTCATACCGTGCACCGGATGCTGATCCCAGAGACTACAACAAGGGATCAAATGTCCTCTTGTTGTAGTCTCTGGGATCAGCGTCATGGTGCATGGTATGGCAATGATCTGTCATACCGTGCACCGGATGCTGATCCCAGAGACTACAACAAGGGATCAAATGTCCTCTTGTAGTCTCTGGGATCAGCGTCATTGTGCACGGTATGACAGATCATTGCCATACCATGCACCATGACGCTGATCCCAGAGACTACAACAAGGGATCAAGTGTCCTCTTGTTGTGGTCTCTGGGATCATAGTCTTGGTGAATTGTATGACAGATCATTGCCATACCGTGCACCATGACGCTGATCCCAGAGACTACAACAAGAGGACACTTGATCCCTTGTTGTAGTCTCTGGGATCAGCGTCGGGTGCATGGTATAACAGATCATTGCCATACCGTGCACCATGACGCTGATCCCAGAGACTACAACAAGGGATCAAGTGTTCTCTTGTAGTCTCTGGGATCAGCGTCATTGTGCACGGTATGACAGACCATTGCCATACCGTGCACCATGACGCTGATCCCAGAGACTACAATAAGGGATCAAGTGTCCTCTTGTTGTGGTCTCTGGGATCATAGTCTTGGTGAATTGTATGACAGATCATTGCCATACAGTGCACCATAACGGTGACCCCAGAGGCTGTAGGAAGAGGACACTTGAGCCCTTGCTGCAGTCTCTGGATTGAGCAGTGGCGATCGAGCGTCGTGGGATCTTCATTGTGGACTACGTCGGAGGCGATCGAGCGTCGTGGGACCTTCGTTGTGGATTACGTCGGATCTTTTTATAATAAAGATGGAGTCCGAATTGTGTCTGTGTTTTTTTTTCAAATAAAAAGATTTTTCTCTGTGTGTATTTATTGACTATTTACCGTACTAGAGATTCCTAATGGCGGGTCTAACATTGGCCCTATATTATGAATCTCGGGCTTAGTGCCAGCTGCCAATAAAAAGCTGGCATTAACCCCTTTATTACCCAGTTAGCCACCGGCACCAGGGCAACTGGAAGAGCGTGGGTACAACGCCAGAAAATGGCGCTTCAATGAATGCGCCATTTTCTGGGGCGGCTGTGGGCTGCAATTCGCAGCATGGGGGGCCCAGAACGCTTGGGCCTCTCTATGCTGAGGATTCCAGCCCCCAGCTGCCTAGTTGTACCTGGCTGGACCAAAAATATGGCGGAGCCCCACGTAATTTTTTTTCTAGAATTAGTTCTAGAAATTAAAAAAAAAAATGGGCTTCGCTGTATTTTTGGTTCCAGCCAGGTATGACGAGGCAGCTGGGGGTGGGTGGCAGTCCGTAGCTGCCAAGTTGTACCTGGCTGGACCAAAAATATGGCGGAGCCCTATGTCATTTTTTTTCTAGAAATAATTCTAGAAATAAAAAAAAAAATAGGCTTCGCTGTATTTTTGGTTCCAGCCAGGTATGACGAGGCAGCTGGGGGCTGGTGGCAGTCCGTAGCTGCCAAGTTGTACCTGGCTGGACCAAAAATATGGCGGAGCCCTATGTCATTTTTTTCTAGAAATAATTCTAGAAATAAAAAAATAGGCTTCGCTGTATTTTTTGTTCCAGCCAGGTATGACGAGGCAGCTGGGGGCTGGTGGCAGTCCGTAGCTGCCAAGTTGTACCTGGCTGGACCAAAAATATGGCGGAGCTCTATGTCATTTTTTTTCTAGAAATAATTCTAGAAATAAAAAAAAAATAGGCTTCACTGTATTTTTGGTTGCCAACCAGGTACAACTTGGCAGCTAGGGGGCTGGAATCCTCAGCATGGAGAGACCCAATAATCTCTTATGGTACCGGCACACACCGCAATCTCGCCTGGCGATATGTGGCGATCTGACATGCACGGTCACGTTTCTCGTGCCCGCCTCAGATCGCCGATGGCGGCTTCAGAATAAATGAGAGCTGCTGTTGTTCCTGATTTCCTCGGGATGTCACTTTTATGTGAGGAAAGAGTGAAGCTGCCACTGATTGGCTGCATGTCTCATGTGACATGGTCTGGGGGCACCAAAGGGGAATTTTGCACAGGGCGCAATTTAGCCTGAGGCCGGCCCTGGGCAAGCCAATACCGGAGCAGGCTCTGATTTTGGGAACGGGAAAAAAATCTGACAGAAACAGATCCATCACAAAACTTACACAATTGGATGCCAATAAGGACCAATCCGTGCACATCCCTGTCCATTGGGATACATGGAGACCAAATCGTATCCGTGGTTATCTGTTTTGCAACGGATAGCCATGGATGAACAAAAACCGTGATGAGATAGAGCCGTCAGACAAAAATAGGCTATTACACTATAATAGTCTATTACACTATGATAGCTGCCATGCTAAATATGAGAATAACTCTCTCCCCTAATCTCATAACACCAGGGTAGCACGAATCATTTCTGACCCCACCGTATGGGCCTGAAAACATGAGTAAATGAGTGCCAAATTTACAGCTAGAGTATACCCACATAATCTGGTTGAACCACGGACACCTCAGACAACACAAATCAAAAGAGACATACAAGTGCAATTGTGAGCATTTACCACCCCTTACAACCATTACTCAAAGGCATAATAAAATAACACAGCTCCATTTTAGGCAGATCTTACCTGAATATCTCTGAGTTACAGAATTTACCCTTATTCTGCCATAAGAGATGGTCAAATCTTAAGGATAAATTAACCAAAGCCAACCTAGACTCAGAGAAAACAAAATTGAGACAGCGATTTCTGGCAACTTCATGCCAGGGTAGCTTCCCATGTTTGGGTTGTATGCAATGTTCCAACTTAATTAAGTGCAGTTTGTTTTCACATCCACAAACAGAATAAGTGTTTCCCATTAAGGATTATCATTAAGGATTATTTCACGTGCAATTCCTCTTTCGTGGTGTATCTCATTAAGGGCCACGTCACACACACAGATATCTGTGCAGATATTGTTCGCAGATCTCTGGTTGCAGTGAAATCATGGACATATTGTTACATTTGTACACAGCCACAAAATGTAACAATGTGTCCATGATTTCATTGCAACCAGAGATCTGCGAACAATATCTGCACAATTATCTGTGTGAGTGACGTGGCCCTAAGAGCCATTTGGTCTCGGGTATGTTGGGGAAACCACTCAACATATTCAAGATAGGATCAGTAAACACAAATCTACCATCAGGTGCAAAAACACCCTATTACCCATACTGGATCATTTTATATCTAGGGGCCAAACCATAGCTTAGGTCCCAAGTCATTGAGCATGTACCCTTAGTGAGGGGAAGTGACAGAATCAGTAAACTCATTGATAGAGAGGAATATTGGATATACTGTATTAACTTCAGACTTTAGAACCTAGAGGTCTTAACAGTGAATATGAGGTCTTTTGTTAAGTGATATCCATTATAACAAGAAATTTCTATCATATGATCCTATGTGAAAATATCTGATTTACGGTAGTTCTTCTGCATTTTGTATTCTAAAACTATTTTGTTCAGCATTCTCATATGTATAGTTCTAATATATATGTGCTAATTGGAACCGTGTGATTAGCCTATTATGAATATCTAAGTTTGACATGCTTGATTACATATTGTTTATATTGTCATCAATCTTCTTTTCTTCTTCCGTTCGCAGATTTACTGAAGCCACATCTCATTCACCTCCTTGCTCAACCATTCCTGCACCTCCCGGTATACTTTCTAAGGATTCTACGCCAGTACACATCATCTTAGAACCTCTTTCCATTTGTGTATGTGCAGTAGCGCTACCTCCTTCATCCACTGCGCCTGCACCATCTGTGTTCCACCACTACGACTTCCTGCGTTTTGTTTTCCGGAAACAGGAAGTTGCACACACTATAAGCCCAGCATCAGGGACACATGCAGCCCTAACATGCTGCTCCTATCCTTTCCTTTCTGGCAGTAAGCAGTCCTTCAGCATGCTATTCATATCACTGGATATTTGGATGTGCTCCTTCTTCATTATAGATATTATGGGCAATTCTCATTTATATTTTCTATTGTATAGGTTCCTGACCCCTATCTTTATGCCCTGTAGGTATCACTAAAATATACCTATGCTTTTACCTATAACCATAATGTATTTCTCCTGAGTAATCTGTTTATATTATTTCTGTTCCTCAGCAACCATCATTGCAAATATACACAGGAAAAGTATCCCGGTTACCCATTTCTTGCTCATTATCATGGTTCTTGTAGCAGCATACTAATATATTTATCCTGCGGCCACTTTTATTTCTCCTCCATATACTCTAATATCATTAATATATAATTACAAAGTTTTTTACTCAGCAACCTCTACCAGTTTACCTTTGGACATTTTCTCCAATTGGTGAGGTTTGCTGCATATTGAAGTCAATGTCACCACATTTTTGGACTATAAGACGTACATTTTTTCCCCCAAATTTTGTAGGAAAGTGAAGGGTGTGCCTTATAGTCCAGGTATACAGACTATGGGGCTATGCTGGCCGTGCTGGGGAGAGCGGTGGCTCTGGAGCGGGCTGGTGGATGCTGCAGAGGCAGCCCATGGTCACGTGGGCTTGCTCATTAGGCTCATGTAATATGCACTGCATCTCCCTGTCAATCACCTCTCAGCACTGAGATGCACATTATATGATCCTAAGTGTCCTCAACCCCCCCCCCCTCACATCCTAGCGCGCACAAGAAAACATTGAACAATGTAACTCACCTCCCCGTTGCTTCCCTGCTTGTAGCACCGTGATGTCCTCCCGTGTACCTGGCATCATATGGCCGGCACGTGAAGCAATGACATCACTGTGCTGTGTCGGTCACATGATCAGATGCAAGCAGGATGGCAAGTTGAGTTACGTTGTTTATTATTTTTGCTAGGATGGGGGCCATATACACAATGGAATGGACCATGTACCAGGATGGGGGCTATATCCCAGGATAGGGGGCTGTGTCCCAGGATGGAGGGGCCAATGTCCAGGATAGGGGGCTATATCCCAGGATTGGGGGCTAGATACCAGGATGGGGGCTATATACCAGGATTGGGACCTATATACCACAATGGGGTGCGATATTCAGGAAGGGGGGGGGCTATATATAAGGATGGATGACCATATCCAGAATGGGGGGCTATATATCATGATGGGGGGCCATATCAAAGATGAGGGGCTATATCCATGATGGGAGGCTATATACCACATTGGGGGGCCACATCCAGGATGGGGGGATATATACCATGATGGGGGTCATATTCAGGAAGGGGGGCTATATATCAGGATGGGGAACTATATCCAGTATGGGGGACATATATTACCTGGAAGGGACCCAGGATGGGGACATTACCCCAATAAGCAGCAGATCCCCCCATAACAGTACATTATAAATACATTTTTGCTTGATATTTTATTTTCCCTATTTGCCTCCTCAAACATTTTGGTGCGTCTTATGGTCCGGTGCATCTAATATTCTGAAAAATACTGTATGTAATACTAGATGGGAGCTCGATGCTATTGCAGCAAGAGGGCAGTGATGTCTTGATGGGGGGCAGGCTCTGTGGTATTGGGGCGGCTGTCTCTCCCCTGTATGCTCTCCTCCTTTGCGCTTTCTCTCTCCCTCTGTGTGCTGTCTCTTTCCCCATGTGCTCTCTCCTTTGAGTTGTTTTCTCCTTATGTGCTCTCCCTCCTGTATGTGGACTCTCTCCCCCTGTGCTTTCTTCTGCCCTCTGCGCTCTCTCCTTTGAGCTGTCTCCCCATGCTCTCTCCTCCCTGCGTGCTGTCTCTCTCCCCCTGTGCTTTCTTCTTCCTTCATATGCTCTCTCCTTTAAGATTACTTCCTCTTGTAAACTTTCTGTGCCTCCCTGTGTGCCTTCTGCCCCCTGTGTGCTCTCTCTGTCCTTGTGCACTCTCTCTGCCCCATCCACTCTCTCTAACCCCCAGAGCACTCTCTCTGACCCCCCTGTGCACTCACCCCCTTGTGCTTTGTCTATCCCCTCTTGTGCTCTCCCCATTGTGGTGTCCAAAGAAGGCTGTGGTGTAAGTGTGCATGTGCACACTGGGTCACGCCACCGCCTTCTTTGTATAGCCACTGGTATCCAAAGATGGTGGCCACCTGAGTAAGTGTTCATGTGTGCCGGGTATACACATGTACACTTACTCAGGCAGTGATGTGTCAGTGGTCAGTGGCTGCAAGGTTCCAGTACCACCAGTGGGTGCTGCATTTGCACACCCATCACTTGGATATGAAAATATAATGGGGTGCATGATAGCAGGACATCGGGACCCCAGAAGTGACAGATGGGACAGCAAAATTATGTAACTGCGACCCTGTGGGCTCTCTCTGCCCAGTGTGCTCTCTTCCCACCAGTGCATGCTCTCTGCCCCGTGCACACTCTCTGCCCCTGTGCACTCTCTCTGCCCCCTGTGCACTCTCTCTGCCACTGTGCAACCTCTCTGCCCCCCTTGTGCTCTCCCTGCCCCCCCTGTGCACTCTCTCTGCCCTCTGTGCACACTCTATCTCCATGTACTCTCTCTGGCACCCTGTGCACTGACTCTTCCACCCATACGCTGTCTCTGCTTCCTATGCACTCTCCATACCCCCGTGAACGCTCTGTGCCCCACTTTGCGCTATCTCTGCCTCCCCTTCTGTACACTCCCATGCTGTACAATTTCTCTGTCCCCCCCTTCCCCCTCCCCGTGCACTGTCTCTGGGAGATACGACACCGCCATTTGGACACCCGGGTGTCAAAAGATTGCGGTGACATGAAAAACTGAGCATGCATATACCAGCATGCTGGGTATACACATGCTCTGTTAGCAAGGCGGTGTTGTGTGTGGGCAGAGAGAAGAGGCAGCGATTTGTGGCATCGGTTTTGGGTGGTTGGATTTTCAGTTGTTGGCGGCACCAATGGTGGTATTATGCAAGGAGCTAGTACAGCCAGTGGGTGCCATATTTGCACACCCATTTCTTGGGTGTGCAAATATGGCTGCCATTTGTGCGTGAGGAAGTTGATGGCTGATGCCACAAGGTAAATATATAATAGATAGCTATACTACAGCAGTCCTACATCATATTCTGTACATAACAAGTGAACTGATTAGCTGCTCTATAATACACTCCTTTTATTCTTCTGCTGTTTTCATATCTAGCTTTATATGAAGCTTTCATCTTTCTAACAAAAATCCTTCTATTTACCTTTTCCTTCTGCCTTTTTCAACATTTTTCCTTTTTTTCTTTATCTCTCTCTCTATTCTCTGGGTCTTTTTGCCAACACCATACTATGTGAATTAATACAAGAATATGTTCCCTACTACTACCTATTTATTCTAGACACCACTAGAAACCACAGGTCACGTTCCTTGACCACTCACTTGTTTGCTTTACGCTTATACCTTACAGGTATCCGTTGTTCTTATGATTGGATATTATTTATTTTGGAATTTATCCACGCTGTTTCATTATACAGATGAAGAGATTCTTTACAGTGAATTTACTGTTTTTCTGATTTACATCACCATTCTTTATAATGCATATTATATTTATTATAGGCTGATGCTTTGTATCTCATTTTCTCATTTTATTATTCTCTTCAATATATATGATGTATTATTTATACATTCTTTTTCTCTTTTCTATATATATATATAAATATTTCCAGACCACTGATGTACTGAGGAAGGCTCAGAAGAGTTGAAACGTTTGATTATTTAATAACATCACTGGACTGTGCAAAAAGTCTTGATTCATTAAGTAAATACTAAGCATTGAACAGCAACCAACAATCTTGTATTCAACATTTTTTTGTGTGCCAGTGTCTATTTATTAATTTGAACGAAGGCTTCTACATCTTGACATATACAAGGACACCGATACCCCCATTTAACAAGATTGGTGGTTCCCTTAAACCCTGAATGGCCAGCCAAACTAGAATAATGATTTCCCTGGATAATACATAGCCTGAGGTTACCAGATACAAACAAATTATGCTGCAGGGGGTCAGTAGGGTCCAAATATTATGTTTAACAACTTCCCATTCCACATTCGTAGTAGCAACCATCATTCCCAGGGAAAAATAGGGGAGCAAACATCCTCCTAATAGACGGGGTACAAGCCCTGAGAGAGAGCATCCACACAAGTATTCTTATACCCAGGAATATAAGTAATGGAAAAATGAAATTGTGAGACAAATAAGGCCCACCTGGCCTGCCTATGATTAGGCCTTGGTATTTTCTAAGTACCGTATATACTCGTGTATAAGCCGACCCGTGTATAAGCCGACCCCCCTACTTTTGCCCCCAAAACCTGGGAAAATCTATTGACTCGTGTATAAGCCGAGGGTGGACCCTAGCACAAGTATACAGCCCCCAGCAGTGTGGTATACACCAGTCCCAGAGGTAGATACAGCAGCCCCAGTGGTAGTATACACGCAGCCCCAGTAGTATATACAGCCCCAGTGGTAGTATATACAGCCCCAGTGGTAGTATACAGGGCCCCAGAGGTATATAGCAGCCCCAGTGGTAGTATACAGGGCCCCAGAGGTATATAGCAGCCCCAGTGGTAGTATACAGGGCCCCAGAGGTATATACAGCCCCAGTGGTAGTATATACAGCCCCAGTGTTAGTATACAGGGCCCCAGAGGTATATAGCAGCCCCAGTGTTAGTATACAGGGCCCCAGAGGTATATAGCAGCCCCAGTGGTAGTATACAGGGCCCCAGAGGTATATAGCAGCCCCAGTGGTAGTATACAGGGCCCCAGAGGTAGTATACAGGGCCCCAGAGGTATATAGCAGCCCCAGTGGTAGTATACAGGGCCCCAGAGGTATATAGCAGCCCCAGTGGTAGTATACAGGGCCCCAGAGGTATATAGCAGCCCCAGTGGTAGTATACAGGGACCCAGAGGTATATACAGCCCCAGTGGTAGTATATACAGCCCCAGTGTTAGTATACAGGGCCCCAGAGGTATATAGCAGCCCCAGCGGTAGTATACAGGCAGCCCCAGTAATGCAGGCCCCCCCCAGCGTCTCTCCGGTCACCTGTAAAGCAAGCTATACTTATCAGTGTCCCGCTCGCACCCGCCGCTGCCGACATCCGCGATCCTCCATCTTCATGCGACTCCTTCCTGTTTCCTGTGCGCGTCGCCGGGAATGACGTCATTGCCGGCGACGCGCACAGAAACAGGAAGAGGAGTCGCATGAAGATGGAGGATCGCGGATGTCGGCAGCGGCGGGTGCGAGCGGGACACTGATAAGTATAGCTTGCTTTACAGGTGACCGGAGAGACGCTGGGGGGGCCCTGCATTACTGGGGATGCGGGGGCTGCTGTATACCGATGTATACATCGGTATGTACCGATGTATACATCGGTATACAGCACTGACTCGCGTATAAGCCGAGGGGGGTACTTTTCAGCCCAATTTTTGGGCTGAAAAACTCGGCTTATACGCGAGTATATACGGTAGATTAAGTTTTTATGGTCTGTAAGCACGACTGGATGTTTAGCTCTCTCCAGAAAATATCTCCACTCCTCAAGAGCCCATTTAATGGCTAGCAGCTCCCGGTTACCCACATCAAAATTTCATTCAGCGGAAGAAAATTTCCTAGAAAAGAATGCACAAGGCCGAAGGTAAGTGGGAAAAGAAGACCCCTGGGACAATACTGCACTCACTCCGATTTCTGATGCATCCACCTGAACAACAAATGGTCTATCGAGGTCAGGCAGAACCAGGACCGGGGCAAAGGTAAATGCCTCCTTGAGGCAAAAAAAATGCCATGGCAGCATCAACCCCTTGCCTAGACATGATTCCTTTGCTAGTAAGATCAATAAGGGGATTTAACAATCTTTGAAAATCCCTTAATGAACCTTCTGTAGTAATTAGCAAAACCCAAAAACCTTTGAAGAGCCTTGAGGTTCTTGGGTTTAACACACTCTCATATGGTTTGTACCTTGGCAGGATCCATACAGAAACCAGTGTATGACAAAATGACCTTAAGAAATTCAATCTCCTCCACCTCAGAAAAACATTTGGGATATTTACATGCAAAAATTTATCTGTGAGCCTATTGAGGACAATACGAACATGACCCCTATGGGATGACACATCTTTGCAGAAAATTAAGATATCGTAAATATAAACAATGACAAAAACCCCAGATGATCTCCAAAGATGTCATTTACCAAAGCATGAAAAACAACAGGAACATTGTGAAGATCAAATGGCATTACAAGGTATTCATAATGTCCCTCAGATGTGTTAAAGGCAGTCTTCCACTCATCCCCTTACTTGACGTGAACAAGGCTATAGGCTCCCTTAAGATCTAGTTCAGTAAAGATCTTGGCCCCAATAAGTTGGTTAAACAAGTCAGGGAAACAGAGGAAGGAGGACACTGTTTCCTAACAGTAATCTTATTTAGATCCTGGTAATTAATGCATGGCTTTAACCTCTTTACGACCAATGACGAGTATACTCGTCATGAAAAGATGTCAGTTCCCGCATCATGACGAGTATACTCGTCATGGCTTTGAACTGTCACTGCTTCTAAACGAACAGTGACAGTTCAATTCTAAAAGCTGTCAGTGACAGCCAAGGGTTAGGGGAAGAGGTGTGGGGACCCCTGTTAGAGGTCCCCACACTCAGAGCGATGTGATCGGTCAATCTGACCGACCGATCACATCAAGATCACGCAGGGAAATGCTGAATGTCAGCACTTCCCTGCATGATCTCTGCAGGAACCGGGCTGTCAGCTGTGCCCGGCTCCTGCAATCATCCCCTGCTTGTGCCCTCTGATGTGCATCACCCCCCCCTCATCCTCCTGACCCCCACTGTGTCTGCCCCCCCTGCTCATCCCCCTGTCCCCCGCTGTGCCTGCCCCCGCTCATCCCCCTGTCCCCTGCTGTGTCTGCCCCCCGCTCATCCCCCTGTCCCCCAGCTGTGTCTGCCCCCCCGCTCATACCCCTGTCCCCCGCTGTGTCTGCCCCCCCCGGCTCATCCCCCTGTCCCCTGCTGTGTCATCTGCCTGTCCCCCCCCCCGCTCATTCCCCCGTCCCCTGCTGTTTCTGGGCCCCCCCGCTATCCCCCGTCCCCTGCTGTTTCTGGGCCCCCCCGCTGTCCACGGCCCCCCGCCACCGCCGGTGACCGGTACTCACCTCCTCCTGCCGCCGCCGCCTCCCGCTTGCGTCCTCCTGCCTGCGTCCTCCGGCTTCCTCTCACCGCCGCTCTCACCGCCGCCCGACGTCTGGTAAGACCGCCCCCATCTCCCTGCATGGGGATCCCTGATCCCCCATCCCCCTGCAGGGGGATCCCTGATGCCCCATCCCCCTGCATGGGGATCCCTGATCCCCCTGCATGGGGATCCCTGATCTCCCATCCCCCTGCAGGGGGATCCCTGATCCCCCTGCATGGGGATCCCTGATCTCCCATCCCCCTGCAGGGGGAACCCTGATCCCCCTGCATGGGGATCCCTGATCCCCCATCCCCCTGCATGGGGATCCCTGATCCCCATCCCCCTGCATGGGGATCCCTAATCCCCCTGCATGGGGATCCCTGATCCCCCATCCCCCTGCAGGGGGATCCCTGATGCCCCATCCCCCTGCATGGGGATCCCGATCCCCCTGCATGGGGATCCCTGATCCCCCATCCCTGCATGGGGATCCCTGATCCCCCATCCCCCTGCATGGGGATCCCTGATCCCCCTGCATGGGGATCCCTGATCCCCCATCCCCCTGCATGGGGATCCCTGATCCCCCATCCCCCTGCATGGGGATCCCTGATCCCCCTGCATGGGATCCCTGATCCCCCATCCCCCTGCATGGGGATCCCTGATCCCCCTGCATGGGGATCCCTGATCCCCCATCCCTGCATGGGATCCCTGATCCCCCATCCCCCTGCAGGGGATCCCTGATGCCCCATCCCCCTGCATGGGGATCCCCCATCCCCCTGCATGGGGATCCCCCATCCCCTCAGGATCCTGATCCCCCCCTGCAGGGGATCCCTGATCCCCCTGCATGGATCGATCCCCATCCCATGCATGGATCCCGATCCCCCTGCATGGGGATCCCTGATCCCCATCCCCTCGGGATCCTGATCCCCTGCATGGGGATCCCTGATCCCCCATCCCCCTGCATGGGGATCCCGTCAGAAATGATCGAGCGTCGTGGGACCTTCGTTGTGGACTACGTCGGATCTTTTTATAATAAAGATGGAGTCCGAAATTTGTTTGTGTTTTTTTTCTAATAAAAATATTTTTCTCTGTGTGTATTTTCTGACTACTTACCAGAGATTCCTAATGGCGGGTCTAACATTGGCCCAATATTATGAATCTCGGGCTTAGTGCCAGCTGCCAATAAAAAGCTGGCATTAACCCCTTTATTACCCAGTTTGCCACCGGCACCAGGGCAACTGGAAGAGCATGGGTACAGCGCCAGAAAATGGCGCTTCAATGAATGCGCCATTTTCTGGGGCGGCTGCGGGCTGCAATTCGCAGCATGGGGGGCCCAGAACACTTGGGCCTCTCTATGCTGAGGATTCCAGCCCCCAGCTGCCTAGTTGTACCTGGCTGGGCCAAAAATATGGCGGAGCCCTACGTCATTTTTTTTTCTAGAATTAGTTCTAGAAATAAAAAAAAATGGGCTTCGCTGTATTTTTGGTTGCAGCCAGGTACAACGAGGCAGCTGGGGGTTGCTGGCAGTCTGTAGCTGCCAAGTTGTACCTGGCTGGACCAAAAATATGGCGGAGCCCTACGCCATTTTTTTTTCTAGAATTAGTTCTAGAAATAAAAAAAAATGTGCTTTGCTGTATTTTTGGTTGCAGCCAGGTACAACGAGGGAGCTGCGGGTTGCTGGCAGTCTGTAGCTGCCAAGTTGTACCTGGCTGGACCAAAAATATGGCGGAGCCCTACGTCATTTTTTTTTTCTAGAATTAGTTCTAGAAATAAAAAAAAATGGGCTTCGCTGTATTTTTTGTAGCCAGCCATGTACAACTTGGAAGCTGGCTGACTGGAATCCTCAGCGTGGAGAGACCCAAATGTTGTGGGTCCCCCGCGCTGCAAATTTCAACCCACAGCCACCCAAGAAAATAGCGCATTCATTAGAGCGGCATTTTCTGGTGCTGTACTCCAACTCTACCAGTTGCCCTTGTGCTGGTGGCACACGGGTTCTCCATATGCGACATGGTGTCCGCTAACAATTTCAATAGAAAATTAGCTCCAATTGTTAGCGGAAACCATGTCGGGTATGGAGAGACCCTAACTGTGTGCCTGAACATTGGAGCTCCCCCACAAGTGACCCCATTTTGGAAACTAGACCCCCGAAGGAACGTATCTAGATGCATAGTGAGCACTTTGAACCCCCAGATGCTTCACAAATTCATCCATAAAAATGAAAAAAGCACTTTTTTTTTCCACAAAAAAGTTTCTTTTTTCATTTTTACGGATCAATTTGTGAAGCACCTGGGGGTTCAAAGTCATCTAGATATAATCCTTGGGGGGTCTAGTTTCCAAAATGGGGTGACTTGTGGGGGAGCTCCAATGTTTAGGCACATAGGGGCTCTTTATATCTTACAAGGTGTCCGCTAACAATTCCAATTGTTAGTGGACACCATGTTGCGTATGGAGAGCCCCTGTGTGTCTCCACATTGGACCTCCCCCACAAGTCACCCCATTTTGGAAACTAGACCCCCAAAAGAACGTATCTAGATGCATAGTGAGCACTTTGAACCCCCAGGTGCTTCACAAATTGATCCGTAAAAATGAAAAAAGAAACTTTTTGTGGAAAAAAAAAAGTGCTTTTTCATTTTTATGGATGAATTTGTGAAGCATCTGGGGGTTCAAAGTGCTCACTATGCATCTAGATACGTTCCTTCGGGGGTCTAGTTTCCAAAATGCTGTCACTTGTGGGGGAGCTCCAATGTGGAGACACACCGGGACCCTCCAAACGCGACATGGTGTCCGCTAACAATTTGAATGGAAAATTAGCTCAATTTGTTAGCGGACACCATGTCGCATTTGGAGGGTCCCGGTGTGTCTCCACATTGGATCTCCCCCACAAGTGACCCCATTTTGGAAACTAGACCCCCTAAGGAACGTATCTAGATGCATAGTGAGCACTTTGATCTCCCAGATGCTTCAGAAATTCATCTGTAAAAATGAAAAAGCACTTTTTTTTTCCACAAATAATTTCTTTTTTCATTATTACGGATCAATTTGTGAAGCATCTGGGGGTTCAAAGTGCTCACTATGCATCTAGATATAATCCTTTGGGGGTCTAGTTTCCAAAATGGGGTCACTTGTGGGGGAGCTCCAATGTGGAGACACACGGGGACCCTCCCAACGCGACATGGTATCCGCTAACAATTTGAGCTCATTTTCCAATCAAATTGTTAGCGGACACCATGTCGCGTATGGAGGGTCCCGTGTGTTTCCACATTGGAGCTCCCCCACAAATGACCACATTTTGGAAACTAGACCCCCCAAGGAACGTATCTAGATGCATAGTGAGCACTTTGAACCCCCAGGTGCTTCACAAATTGATCCGTAATAATGAAAAAAGAAACTTTTTGTGGAAAAAAAAAAGTGCTTTTTCATTTTTTGGATGAATTTGTGAAGCATCTGGGGGTTCAAAGTGCTCACTATACATCTAGATACGTTCCTTGGGGGGTCTAGTTTCCAAAATGGGGTCACTTGTGGGGGAGCTCCAATGTGGAGACACACGGGGACCCTCCCAACGCGACATGGTATCCGCTAACAATTTGAGCTAATTTTCCAATCAAATTGTTAGCGGACACCATGTCGCGATGGGAGGGTCCCCGTGTGTCTCCACATTGGAGCTCCCCCATAAGTGACCCCATTTTGGAAACTAGACCCCCCAAGGAACGTATCTAGATGCATAGTGAGCACTTTGAACCCCCAGGTGCTTCACAAATTGATCCGTAATAATGAAAAAAGAAACTTTTTGTGGAAAAAAAAAGTGCTTTTTCATTTTTTGGATGAATTTGTGAAGCATCTGGGGGTTCAAAGTGCTCACTATGCATCTAGATACGTTCCTTGGGGGGTGTAGTTTCCAAAATGGGGTCACTTGTGGGGGAGCTCCAATGTGGAGATACACAGGGACCCTCCAAACGCGACATGGTGTCCGCTAACAAATTGAGCTCATTTTCCATTCAAATTGTTAGCGGACACCATGTCGCGTATGGAGGGTCCCCGTGTGTCTCCACATTGGAGCTCCCCCACAAATGACCACATTTTGGAAACTAGACCCCATAAGGAAAGTATCTAGATGCATAGTGAGCAGTTTGAACCCTCAGACGCTTCACAAATTTATCCATAAAAATGAAAAAGCACTTTTTTTTCACCAAAAGTTTCTTTTTGCCTACATTTTTTCAGTTTCACATGGGCAAAGTGATAAAATACATCCCAAAATTTGTTGGGCAATTGTTCCTGAGCACACCGATACCTTATATGTGGTCATAAACCACTGTTTGGGCGCACGGCAGGGCTCAGAGGTGAAGGAGCGCCATTTCACTTTTTGAACGGAAAATTGGCTCTAAAATTCAAATTGCGCTCCTTCCCTCCTGAGCCCTGCCGTGCGCCCAAACAGTGGTTTATGACCATATATGAGGTATCGGTGTACTCAGGAGAAATTGCCCAACAAATTTTAGGATGCATTTTATCCTGTTGCCCATGTGAAAATGAAAAAATTGAGGCTAAAAGAACATTTTTGTTACAAAAATTAAAATGTCCATTTTTTCCTTCAACTTTATTTTAGTTCCTGTGAAGCACCTGAAGGGTTAATAATCTTCTTGAATGTAGTTTTGAGTAGCTTGAGGGGTGCAGTTTTTGGAATGGTGTCACTTTTGGGCGTTTTCTGTCATGTACACCCCTCAAAGGGACTTCAAATGTGATGTGGTCACTAAAAAAATGGTTTTGTAAATTTTGCTGGAAAAATGAGAAATTGCTGATGAACTTTGAACCCTTATAACGTCCTACCAATTTTTCATTTTTCTTCCAAAATTGTGCTGATGTGAAGTAGACATGTGGGAAATGTGATTTATTAACTATTTTGTGGCACATAACTCTCTGGTTTAGCAGAATAAAAATTAAAAATATGAAAATTGCTAATTTTTCAAAATGTTTGCCAAATTTTTGATTTTTTCACAAATAAACGCTAAAATTATCGACCTAAATTTAATACTATCATGAAGCCCAATATGTCACGAAAAAACAATCTCAGAATCGCTAGGATCGGTTGAAGCGTTCCAGAGATATTACCTCATAAAGGGAGAGTGGTCAGAATTACAAAAAATGGTGCGGTCATTAAGCTGCAAAGTGACTCGGTCCTTAAGGGGTTAAACCTACATCTTTTTTAGACACAAAAAAGAAATCAGTTCCCACAGAGGATTTAGATGGACTGATGAAAACTTTAGCCATATTTTCCCTGATTTAATCCCTTATAGCTACTCTCTTGAGTTCAGAAAGATTAAAAAAAATCTACCCTTAGGCCTCTTTCACATGTCCATGTCTCCGGTACATGTGCCCTCCGTGCAGCCACATGCTGAACACACAGATATACATATACATATTTTATTCAATGCTCTTTTTCACACTTTCATATTTCTGCACGGACTGCGTCTCTGCTGCTCAAAAACAGACATGTCGCCGTGTGGAGCACACAGACATGCATCTGCTCCCCAAGGCGACATGTCAATTTTTGGGTGGCAGCATGGACACATAGACTCAGTCAAGTGAATGGGTCCATGTCAGAAATGTCCTGCACACGGATGTCATCAATGTGACATTCGTGTATATGGACCTGTGCAAAGAGCTTTTAGTTAAAAAAAAAAAATGTTTTACTTACCTGACTCCAGCGATGCTGCCTGTCACACTTGCTTCCAGGGTCGCTCATTATGCTCATGAAATATTCACTACCCTGTGTCCAACAGCGGACCTGGAAGCAAGAGGGACAGCATCGCTGGAGTCAGGTAAGTATACAAAGTCACGCAATCTGTGTGCTATCCAGATGTTATACAGCACACATACAGCACACAGATGACACATGGTGCCGGACACACTGACACAAAGTTGAAAAAAAGAATGGCCCCTCACACTCATGCATTATTTGCACAGACATGTGAAAGAGACCTTAGGCAGTGGAGTATGCACAATCAATTGTATCTCACAATCATCGGGCCATTGAGGTGGCAAAACCAAAATTGAAAGAACACCTCAGCAAACTCCTCCAAGGGGTTTGAGTAGTAGAACACCAAACACAAGAGATTTCCTGGAAACATTTGCCCTGACACTCCTCACCCCAACCAATTACATTCCTACTAATCCAATCAATATGGAGATTATGTTGGTTGAGTCAAGGAAGATCCAGAAACATGGCAGCTGGAAGGGCTTGAAGAACCAATAAGGTAATTTCTTCCTCATGGAGACACCCCATCTGAAGAAATACAGCACAAGCAGTGCAAGTTCCACACACTGGGTAAGAAGGGAGTTATCTAGCGAAGAAAGATTGATGGCTGACTCCAAAGCCTAGGAGGATATTCCCAAGGCCTTGACCATGGAACTAAATAAAAGTTTACTTATGCCTCACAATCAACAAAAGCATGGCCTTTCGCCTCCCTCCCCCGATACACCAATACAATGGAAAAAAAACACTTTTTTAAACAATGATACGTGTGCGCCTAGTTGGGGTGCCCCTGCTCGAACTGGGCATGGTTGTTTCCTGGATGCTCCAGATGTGAGCAGTCTTGCACCAAATGTTTAGTGACCTGCAGAGAAGGTAAAATCTCTGTTCCCAACGCCATCATCTTTGCTCGTGCAAAGGGGTCACTTCTCCCAATTGCATAGGCTCCTCCCAGAGGTTTTATCACATAGCCAATCTTGCATACGTCTGTCCAGGTGCATGGCAAAAGTCAATCATAGTGATCTATTTCAAGTGTTTATTTCTGTAAATATTGATCATTGTGGCTTACAGCCCAAATCCCAAAGGTCATTATCTCAGAAAATTAAAGTAGGGAAGATGAAGGATTAAAAACCGCACTGCCATATTCCAAGAGACATCAAAGGATGAATACAATATTGATTTATTAGTCATCGCATTTTAGGGCTCCCTGATTTGTCCTGAAAGAAATTTAGAGAGGACATTGCTGCCCTGATGAAGTGGCCAGGTGACCACGAAACGCGTTGGCTTGAGTGTAAATAAAGGTTTGCTTGTATACTCAGTTTTCCCTGTGGTCTAGCGCGGACAAACCCCGGCTCTTTTTCTCCTATACTGTATGATTTGTCCTGAGGAAGAGGTCAAAGAGCCCTGAAATGCATTGACTAATAAATAAATATTATATTCACCCTTTGATGTATCGTGGAATACAGCAGTGTAGTTTTAAAATAAATATCTAATAAATTAGTACCATCTCACCCAGTTACTCATCGCTCATCCACCTTGATCTCAGACACCGGCCTCGTCTTGGTCTTTCATCAAGGTTAATAGAAAAAATTGAAATCCGGCTCAAACAGGAATGGATTTTCTTTTTCTATTTTCTTTTTTTTAACAAAAATGGTGCACACAAAAGAAAAAATTACATGGTCGATGTGACCCAAGTCAACACGTCGATTAGGGTCATGTCGACCATGTAATTTTTTTCTTTTGTATGCACCACTTTAATTGAAAAATTAAAGAGGCAGAACATCCACTCCTGTTTGAGCCGGATTCCAGTTTTTTCTTTTAACCTTAGCATGGTTTTTAACCCTTGATCATCCCTACTCTTTATGCACCCCGCTGGAGATTGTAGCAGCTGTGCTATGCTTTTATAGTGGTTGTGACTCTCACAACCATACAAGGTGAGCCTCTGATATCTATTTAGGTAATATCTATTAGGTAATAATCTCCCTACTGTAATTTTCTGAGATAATGATCTTTGGGTTTTCATTGCCTGTAAGCCATAATCATCAACATTAACATAAATAAACACTTGAAATAGACCACTCTGTTTTTAATAACTCCATATAATATATGTGCTTCGCTTTTTGTATTGAATTACTGAAAGACCCAATTACAAGATGCGACTGACCACACAAAGTAATGCCAGTAGCCAATATGGATGCGGCATCACCATTTATGCCAGGCGATACTGGCATAATGGTTGGCTGTGACAAAGTTGCAAAACATGCGGTGTGGGGACTTGAGCAGTGCTCAGTGAGTAATGAGAGTGCCCAAGCACCCTGAGGCTATGGAAAACTTGATGGGGTATAAAAACATGTTTATGGCACTGTATTTCTTTCCTAGTCCTTAATAGATCAAAACCTATCTCACTAAAGAATGACACTTTACCACTGTATCCATACTTACCAGTTTAGAATAATACAATTTATTTTGTCCATTCTGTTTTTTGTCACATCTACTCAAGTGATTTGCTAAATTGGTTTAAATTCTTATAAAATCCAACAGAAACGAAAAAGGGGCACCTCTGTGTAGGTGCCATCCCCTTGGATGGGCGAGAGACTGTTGCCATCCCGGGGTTTTCTTTTACACTACCCCCCACTTGCCCACGATTAGGTTGATATATGGGTGTTTTTTACTCCTGCCGTGCCCGCTGAAATAGGTACAGGGTTTGTCTCTTAGATTAGTGTAGCATCCATCACCTGCCTTGGCCTTGTCAATAAGAGCCCATTGTGTGGTTAGCTGTATTCATGTGGGGTGTGGATTATTTGTACTGATAAAAAGGAATTGTATTTGTTCCAGCCTCCATTTCCTGGGCCGCTCATTAGGCTCATGAATAAATTTTTTCCTTTGGGCCTGATAGCGGCCCAGAAATGAGCGGAACAGCATGGCTGGAGAGAGGAGTGCACTGTGGGTTGTCTGGGATACCTTGGTAACCTGCCTCAGCTCCGTTTGGCTATTCCCAGGTTCCGCGAGATACTAGTTATCTTTGCGGGTCCGGACCTTTTGGCCATCGGCGCGGGGCTCGTTGCCGGGTGCCCAGGATGCTTGCAGCAATTGGCACATACTCCCTCTAATACATCCCCATGCTAAGACTTTACCACGCCCTCAGAAGTTTGAGTGACACTTACACTGAGGCCCTTGGGTAGGGATTCCCCAGAAGCCTCTGTGTTGGATGGTGGGATGGACTGACTGATCTGCCTATAGGTGGCAGTTGTTTGGATGCTAGCTAGACTTAGCAGTACTGTAGCGCTCTTTACAGTGATTTTATAAGCATCTGGTATTTACTGAAGTTATTTACCTCATTTTTTGTTGCATTGAGCTGAATATTTGTTGTTTTTATTATATTTGTACACTTTGCACAGATTGTTGCTATGTGGTGACGCCAGATGGGCGGTTCTGCCCCGCCTATATAGGAAGTGGAATAAACAACCAGAGAATCAACATGACCTGTTGTAAGAGTACCGACATATACACATATTAAAACCAACGAACCAAAATGTCTTTAAGGTACATAGAGTCACACGATGCATCTTCATGCGTTACAACCAGTTTTATTTGTAGAAAAACAAGTGATTGTCACAGCTAGTAAGCAAAAAGTGCATCAGTGCAAAAGGGGGGGGGGTTTCAAGGACAAAGTGCAGGGTGAAAAGAGAGATCAAACACAGGACCCAGAATTTTACATTGCAGACATCTCAATGGTAATGACGTTAATATAAAAGGTAAAAATTCCCCCAACAGAGAATACAGTTGCAGTCTTTTGCATAAGTTGCAGCCAAGGTGATTACAGCCAATTTACAACATCATAAACATACAACTAGAACCAATGTCAGGGACACAAGAGGTTAATAAATAGTTCTCATACCAGAGATGCCTGCTGCCTGGGGACTGTGTCAGGGAGAAGCCCCGACACGTGTTTCGTTTGTTCTTCCTCGGGGGGGCAGTGGGGTCCCACTTGGCTGCAACTTATGCAAAAGACTGCAACTGTATTCTCTGTTGGGGGAATTTTTACCTTTTATATTAACGTCATTACCATTGAGATGTCTGCAATGTAAAATTCTGGGTCCTGTGTTTGATCTCTCTTTTCACCCTGCACTTTGTCCTTGAAACCCCCCCCCCCTTTTGCACTGATGCACTTTTTGCTTACTAGCTGTGACAATCACTTGTTTTTCTACAAATAAAACTGGTTGTAACGCATGAAGATGCATCGTGTGACTCTATGTACCTTAAAGACATTTTGGTTCGTTGGTTTTACTATATAGGAAGTGGGTTAGACACCTGTAGCTAGCCTCGACCGGTAGAAGGGCCTTTGCCCGAAACGGACCCGTTGTCACCTCGGCGCCCCCTCCCTGCACTTTGTATGTTCCCGCAATAAAGATCCCGCTACTTGCTGACCTGGTGAGTGCCGTTTTTCTTACATTTTGATGAATTCTTATGTTTGTGGCAACTGGATTAAATTTATGTCATACGTCACCATGATTTGCTGTAGGCAATACCACAGTTAACAGAATCATTCATGTGAAGTTGCTTAGGCAAATTTAGTTTCCTTGAAAACATGGTCATGACTTTTTTAGTGGATGAACAAATCTCTTTGTTGTTCTTGTTGACTATGACTTTCCCGTTCCTGTTACTAGTCTAATATATAATTGTCTAATGGCCACTTCCGTCTGACGCCGAAATCGCGCGCCGCAGACGGAAGTGGCCATATGCAAAAGAGCCGCTCAGTGCCCGTCGCTAATTGGTGGTGGGCGGCCAGGCGACACCAATCAGCGATGTGGCAGCAGCTACGGGTAGATTACAGGCTAGGTACCCTGTACCTAAGCTGCCGTCACCTGCTTCTTCACTCTTCGCTTCTTCACTGTAATTTACCGGAGGCTGCAGGACCTGCGGTGATGTCACAGTCATGTGATTAGTCACATGACCGTCACACCCCACAGCTCCGGTATTTACTATGGAAGTAATTCACTGCAGCCAGGCAAAGTGCAGAGGGCCAGAGAAAGGAGGGGGGGCAGAAAAGAGAGCCTGGGGCAGAGACAGGGGGTAGAAAGAGAACACTGGGGGGCAGAGAAAGGGGGCAGAAGAGAAGCACTGGGGGGCAGAGACAGGGGGCATAAAGAGAACACTGGGGGCAGAAAGAGAACACTGGGGGGCAGAGACAGGGGGCAGAAAGAACACTGGGGGCAGAAAGAGAACACTGGGGGCAGAAAGAGAACACTGGGGGGCAGAGATAGGGGGCAGAAAGAAAGCACTTGGGGGGCAGAAAGAGAATACTGGGGTGCAGAGACAGGGGGCAGAAAAAACACTGGGGGCAGAGACAGGGGGCAGAAAGAGAACACTGGGGGGCAGAAAGAGAACACAGGGGTGCAGAGACAAGGGGCAGAAAGAGAGCACTGGGGGGCAGAGACAGGAAGCAGAAACAGAACACTGGGGGCAGAGACAGGGGGCAGAAAGAGAACACTGGGGGGCAGAGACAGGGGGGCAGAAAGAGAATACTGGGGTGCAGAGACAGGGGGCAGAAAAACACTGGGGGCAGAGACAGGGGGCAGAAAGAGAACACTGGGAGGCAGAAAGAGAACACAGGGGTGCAGAGACAGGGGGCAGAAAGAGAGCACTGGGGGGCAGAGACAGGAAGCAAGAAACAGAACACTGGGGGCAGAGACAGGGGCAGAAAGAGAGCACTGGTGGGCAGAGACAGGGGGCAGAAAGAGAACACTGGGGGCAGAGACAGGGGGCAGAAAGAGAACACTGGGGGCAGAGACAGGGGGCAGAAAGAGAACACTGGGGGCAGAGATGGAGCACAAAGAGAACACTGGGGGGCAGAGACAGGGGGCAGAAAGAACACTGGGGGGCAGAGACAGGGGGCAGAAAGAGAACACTGGGGTGCAGATACAGGGGGCAGAAAGAGAGCACTGGGGGCAGAGACAGGGAACAGAAAGAGAACACTGGGGGGGCAGAGATGGAGCAGAAAGAGAACACTGGGAGGGCAGAGACAGGGGGCAGAAAGAGAACACTGGGGGGCAGAGACAGGGGGCAGAAAGAGCCCTGGGGGGGCAGAGACGGGGTAGAAAGAGAGCATCGGGGGGGGGCAGAGATGGGGCCAAAAGACCACTGGGGCAGAGACAGAGCAGAAAGACACCAATGGGGGGGCAGAAAAGAGAGCACAGGGGAACGGAGAATTGATTTCTTCACACCAGGCTGCTTGCCTGTTGCAGATTTAGTCCTCACAGTCTGGTGCACGGCTACAATTTTGTTTCTGGTGTCCTTTGACAGCTATTTGGTATTCACCATAGTGGAGTTTGGACTGTGACTGTTTGAGGTTGCCAACAGGTGTCTTTTATACTGATAACAAGTTCAAACAGGTGCCAGTACTATAAATAATGAGTGGAGGACAGAGGAGCCTCTTAAAGAAGTTGTTACAGGTCTGTGAGAGCCAGACATCTTGCTTGTTTGTTATTGACCAAATACTTATTTTCCACCAAAATTTGAAAAATAATTGTTTCTAAATCAGACAATGTGATTTTTAGGATTTGTTTTCTAATTTTGTCTCTCATAGTTGAGGTCTACCTATGATGTCAATTACAGGCTTCTATCATCTTTTTAATTGGGAGAACTTGCACAATTGGTGTCTGACTAAATACTTTTTTTACCCTCTGTAGATGGCCCGAGTTGCTCAGATCTGTTGAGCTCACTGATTGGCTGCTGCAGTGTTAGCGGCTCTGAGTGACTTGTGCCATGTACATCGGCTTAGCTGCTGAGCTCATTTGTGTGCTGTGCAGTTGACACTGGAAATGGCAATCAAGACTCAGCACTGGACCTGAGTAGGGATATTAAAGTACAATTTGTGTTTTTTACTACTGAGGCCACGTGCACACATTGAGTTTTTGATGAGTTTTTTACCTGTGTATTTGTAACAATCAGATGAAAATTATAATAGAAACACGCCACCAGTTCTGTATTTTTATCCACTTCTGGTTTTGGCTACAAAACCCACAAAAATATTCAACGTGTGCAAAAGGAACTTTTCGTCTTTGGCCTCACAATGAGCGTTTAGTGTTTTTGATGCTGCATATTTCCGGTGCATCTAAATGTGTCTAAAGGTGCCTTCACACCAGGCGACGTCGCTAGCGACATCGCCGAAAAAGTGACGTCACAGCGACGTCGCTAGCGACGTCGCGCTGTATGACAGCGCGACGCGACCGCGAATTATCGCTGGTCGCAGGTTGTCAGGTTTACGGGAAGAACCGTAAACCTGTCAACCTGCGACCTGCGATAAGGCTGGATCGCGCCGTGTGACATCGCCAGAGCGATGTCACAGGCGATCCAGCCTATACCGCAGCGTTGCTGCGGATCGCTCGCTGGGCTGAGCCCAGCCCAGCGAGCGATGTCACCGCCCGCATCGCTGCGGCATCGCCGGCCGCAGCGATTCTGTGTGAAAGGTGACCAGCGACGTCGGAAGCGAGCGGGCACCCGCTCATCGCTTCCGACGTCGCTGGTCACATCGCCTAGTGTGACGGGACCTTTATAGTTCTAGCAAAGTGGATGTGATTTATAGATATCTCCTGCCCATTGGGTTTCTTTTTTCACTTGACTTAAATTGACCTGAGGCATATGTTTGAAAGCCACAATATGTCAATTTCACATGTAGTTCGCTAAATTTTACTTGAAATAGACTTGAATTGGATGTTGAAAATCTCCTGGTAAAAACACACAGGAGTTTTTTTGTGTTTCCACTGTGGAAACGCATAAAAACCGCATGTAATCTGCATATAAGTATATCAATAAATATTTGTCAAACTCAACTTCTAGGAAGCATCAAAAACAAAGCAGCTTTATCTAAAACATGACATATCAACAAGAGACAAAAATACAGTGTGAAAAATGCAATCAAAATGCTTGTAAAAAAAGAATGCAAGTAACCTTAACATTATAGGTGCAGAGTAACAGCAGCGCAGAAACTCGGTACCTATAATTGTCCTGATTTCATCCCCATTATACTTTCTTTTACAGCCCCTAGCCCTTACTACCACCTTTTTATAGCACTAAATTTCATGTCTCCGTAGACTGATATGAGGTTTGGGGCCCTAGTGCAAGTTTGGATCAAGTCCGGGCCCGAACCCGACGTTTTTACCCATCTCAACCTACAAATACTGACCAAGTACTGAACAAGTGAATGTGGCCTAAGGGCCGCTTTACATGTCGTGATATTGCAACACAACATCGATAAAAAGTCACGTGGTAGGGGCGTTGCAGTTGATATCGTTCGCGCGTTGTGTCGTGTAAATGGGCAATGCGACGCGAAAACAACCTAACTACGATATTGCAAGAAGATTGTGCAAGCCCTTAAACCGTACGATATTGTTTATGCGATGTGGCAGGATCGTGCTGTGTGACAGCGCAACTACGATTTGGAGCGCAACTTCCCCTATTCACTCCAATGTTAAATGGTCGTTCCCTGAGTTGCTCATACAGAGCGTGGAAAAGGGGCATACTACATAGTAGTTGTGTTGCCTGCCGATATCTCCCTGTGTGACATCTTCTATGTGATCTTGGACAAGTGCCAAAAACGTGCGCGCGCCTGTGAAATCGTATGCGATATCGGAACGATATTGCGACGTGTAAAGCGGCCCTTAGTATTATCTGTCAAGCTTTACCCACTGGTTGCAGTGAAATCATGCACACATTGTTCCATTTTGTTGCTGTGTACAAATGGAACAATGTGTCCATGATTTTACTGCAACCAGTAAGTTGCAAGTGACATTGCATACAATGTTGCGACGTGTAAAGCTACCCTATGGATTCTTAGACAGTTGCCCTACAACAGATTATAAAAAAAATCATGATGGTAGTGTTTTCTATAATCTCAGTATACAGGCATTTCTTTATAATAATGTAGTCACAACAAAAGTGTTTAGTCTATAGCTGAGAGGAATGTATATATGCTATCAGATGTGGAATCATGTTCTACATTCCAAAATGGAGTATCGACAATACCATTTTCTGTGCATATTTAGGTAATTTATAAAAAGTTTACACATAAGGTATCACGTATGGTATATTACATTTACAGATTAGTATGATTTGATTCTACTATGTGGCATATTTACAGGGTCACTTGACTATCAGCAATGAGCACATTACATACAATTGAAGACATTAACCCCTTAGTCACTTAGTACGGTAATTAGGGATGGGCGAATCTACTCGCTAGGACTCGTTACTCGGCGAGTAGTAAGGGACTCGCAGGACTCGGTACTCTGCGAGTTTCCCAGTGATTACTCGCACGAGTCCAATGCAAATCAATATCAATCCTAGTTTTGTCAGAAACGCTGACAAAACTAGGATTGCCATTGTTTGCATTAGACTCGCGAGTAATCACTGGCTACTGTGCCAGTGATAGCAGGGAGACTCGCAAAGTAACTGCTGTTTCTTTGCGAGCCGAGTCCAGCTGTCTTCTCTGTGCAGCTCCAGGGTCCTAGAGCCCGCCTGCTCACAGACATGATGTAGCAGTGCTGAGATTGTTCTCAGTCTGCTCATTCCCTGTGTACAGACATGAATGTCTGTGCACAGAGATGATGTAGCAGAGCTGAGATTGTTCTCAGTCTGCTCATTCCCTGTGTACAGACATGAATGTCTGTGCACAGAGATGATGTAGCAGTGCTGAGATTGTTCTCAGTCTGCTCATTCCCTGTGTACAGACATGAATGTCCGTGCACAGAGATGATGTAGCAGTGCTGAGATTGTTCTCAGTCTGCTCATTCCCTGTGTACAGACATGAATGTCCGTGCACAGAGATGATGTAGCAGAGCTGAGATTGTTCTCAGTCTGCTCATTCCCTGTGTACAGACATGAATGTCCGTGCACAGAGATGATGTAGCAGAGCTGAGATTGTTCTCAGTCTGCTCATTCCCTGTGTACAGACATGAATGTCCGTGCACAGAGATGATGTAGCAGAGCTGAGATTGTTCTCAGTCTGCTCATTCCCTGTGTACAGACATGAATGTCTGTGCACAGAGATGATGTAGCAGAGCTGAGATTGTTCTCAGTCTGCTTATTCCCTGTGCATAGACATCTATATTTATGCACAGGGGATGTAGCAGAGAGGACATCGCGTTTTGGACTGCGTCGGACGGAAGAGGATTTTTTTAATTAAAGATGGAGTCCCTAATGGCTTTTTTTTTTATTTCTAATAAAAAATTTTCCTTGTGTTGTGTTTTTTTTAAAACAATTTAATAGAAATTCATGGTGGTCATGTCTAATATTGGCGTGACCGCCATAAATTTCGGGCTTAGGGCCAGCTGATAATACAAAGCTGGCCCTAACCTCTTTATTACCCAGCGTGCCACCGCTACCAGGGCCGCTGGAAGAGCGGGGTTCAGCGCCAGAGGATGGCGCTTCAATGAACGCGCCATCTTCTGGGGCGGCTGCGGGCTGCAATTTGCAGCGGGGGGTGCCCAGAAAGCTTGGGCATCCCTGCGCTGCGGATTCCAGCCCCCAGCTGCTTAGCTGTACCTGGCTAGACATAGAAATTGCGCGGAGCCCCACGCATTTTTTTTTAATTATTTCATGAATTTCAGAGTCAGAGTCTCAGAGTCAGAATCTCAGAATTTCATGAAATAATTAAAAAAAAATGCGTGGGGCTCCGCGCAATTTCTATGTCTAGCCAGGTACAGCTAAGCAGCTGGGGGCTGGAATCCGCAGCGCAGGGATGCCCAAGCTTTCTGGGCACCCCCCGCTGCAAATTGCAGCCCGCAGCCGCCCCAGAAGATGGCGCGTTCATTGAAGCGCCATCCTCTGGCGCTGAACCCCGCTCTTCCAGCGGCCCTGGTGGCGGTGGAACGCTGGGTAATAAAGAGGTTAGGGCCAGCTTTGTATTATCAGCTGGCCCTAAGCTCGAAATTTATGGCGGTCACGCCAATATTAGACATGACCGCCATGAATTTCTATTAAATTGTTTTAAAAAAAACACAACACAAGGAAAATTTTTTATTAGAAATAAAAAAAAAAGCCATTAGGGACTCCATCTTTAATTAAAAAAATCCTCTTCCGTCCGACGCAGTCCAAAACGCGATGTCCTCTCTGCTACATCCCCTGTGCATAAATATAGATGTATATGCACAGGGAATAAGCAGAGAGAACAATCTCAGCTCTGCTACATCATCTCTGTGCACAGACATTCATGTCTGTACACAGGGAATGAGCAGACTGAGAACAATCTCAGCTCTGCTACATCAGGCAGCAGGCAGGCTCTAGGACCCTGGAGCTGGGGCAGCCAGAACACAGAGAAGACAGGATCTTATCTGTGCGAGTCAGCGATTACTTACAAAGTAAACAAGCAATGCAAATAAATGACACAACTCGGATTGCTTCAGGCTGAAGCTTCCGAGACACATCTGCGATTTGTAAATCTCACACTACTCGCTATTACTCGCTTCCCCATTCATTAACATTGGACTCGCTAGACTCGCAACGAGTAGCGAGTCCTGTGCTCGGACTCGCTAGAGTCAAGCGATTCCGAGTAATTTAGGATTCGCCCATCACTAACGGTAATGGCTCAGCATTATTTCTCAAATCTGATGAAATCTGAGTTAATAACTCCGTAAGGCTTCCACAGGTCCCAGTGATTTTGATATTGTTTTTTGGGCCATGTTGTACTTCATGTCAGTGATAAATATTGGTCAGTATTATTTGTATTTATTTATGAAAATATTGAAAATTTGGCAAAAAATGTGAACATTTCATTTTTAAACTTTATGGCTGCGTTCACACATTGCGTATTTTGCCGCGTTTTTTTACGCGCGCTTTTCAAAATACGCAATGTGCCTTTTGTCTGCCAGCAAAGTGAATGGGAAATTCACTTTGCAGTGCAGACATTGCGTAAAAATACGCAGTGCGTTTTCCGGGAGAAAACGCAGCTCCGTAAACAATTGATATGTCAATTGTTTACGCAGCTACTTCTGCGTATTCTCACAGAGGGGAGGAAGAATCCTGCTTCCTCCTCCCCTCTCTGACATGTGTGACCGCCCCATTAGACTTCACAGTGTATTAATAGACACTGTGAAATCTAAATTAAACAAAAGCAAGTGTGTGAAAAATAAAAAAGAATCAATACTTACCTTCCGACGCCTTCTGCCGCTGTGCGATCCCCGGTTCTAAGTCAGATCTCTTCTGACAAGACCTGTGGTGACGTCAGAGGGGGGGCGTTCCCGGGCACTCGCGGTCATGTGATACATCACATGACCGCGAGCAGCCAATCAGCGATGGGACCACCCCAGGAACGCCCCCCCCTCTGACGTCATCACAGGTCCTGTCAGAAGAGATCTGACTTAGAACCGGGGATCGCACAGCGGCAGAAGGCGTAGGAAGGTAAGTATTCATTCTTTTTTATTTTTCACACACTTGCTTTTGTTTAATTTAGATTTCACAGTGTCTATTAATACACTGTGAAATCTAATGGGGCGGTCACACATGTCACAGAGGGGAGGAGGAAGCAGGATTCTTCTGTGCCCCTCTGTGACATCACTGCGCTTTCTGGGGGAAAGAAAGCGCAGTGTGTGAAAGCCCCTGCGTATTTTGCTGCGCTTTTTTGTGCGGCCGAAAAATGTGGCAAAAAGCGCAAGCAAAAAAGCGCAGCAAAATACGCAAATGTGTGAACGTAGCCTATGTCCGTAAAGAGGACGTGTCACCCCCTGCTGCATGGCAAACTAAATGCAGCATTGAATGCAGCATGACTGCTGCATTTAGGGAAGGGGTCCCCCATGTCTCGAGCCCCCTGTACCCCGAGAAATACACTTTAGAAATCTTACAGATAACTAGTCTAATGGGTGGGATCTTATTACCGGCTCCTCAGTGCTGGCACAGTCCTCCAGCCTCCTCAGTGTTTCTTCCTCCACCTCTACGTCTCTGTCGCTGCCTCCTGCTCTGCACTCCGCTTTTCTGCGCTGTCAATCATGCTGGCCGCGCAAAGTGGCCTTGTGTGACGTCAGCGGCAGAGCCTGCCCTGCTTTATTCTTTATTCAAACAGCAGGGCGGGAATCTGGCACTGACGTCACGCAAGGCCACTTTGTGTTGACAGCGTGATTGACAGCGCAGAGAAGCGGAGTGCAGAGCAGGAGGTGATGCCAGAGACATAGAGGGCGAAGAATAAACACTGAGGAAGCTGGTGGACTGTGTGTGGCGCCAGATTCCCACCCTGCTGTTTGAATAAAGGGTAAAGCAGGGCAGAATCTGCCGCTGACGTCATGCAAAGCCGTTCAGCGTGATTGACAGAGCAGAGAGGCGGCGGCAGAGACATAGAGGGGGAGGAAGAAACACTGAGGAGGCTGGAGGACTGTGCCAGCACTGAGGAGCTGGTAATAAGATCCCACCCATTAGACTAGTTATCTGTAAGGTTTCTAAAGTCTATTTCTATTTCTATTTAAAGGGAACCTGTCACGTAATTTTTTCATTAAACCGCCCCAATGTTATTTAGAACAATTTAGAAATATATAATTTTTTATTTTTATATATTTTTCTTATAGTGTTTAACACAAATAAGACCTTAGATATTTTTATTAACTAGCTGCCCAAATGGTCAAACATAATGGCAGGGGACATTTTAAGCGGTCTTGTGGAGCGCTGGGGTGATACAAAAAGCTTATATAAATTTAATGGAATAACAAACCTTTATTGTCCCTCTAAACAGTCACAATGCATTTCAGTAGACAGAGCTATTTTCATCAGATGGTATGAACCACCTGATGAAGATAGCTCTGTCTACTGAAATGCATTGTGACTGTTTAGAGGGACAATAAAGGTTTGTTATTCCATTAAATTTATCTAAGCTTTTTCTCTCACCCCAGCGCTCCAAGAGACCGCTTAAAATTTTCCCTTGCCATTATATTGTTATCGCTCACTGAGGGATTAGCGACAGGGGCAGCTCTAGGTCTCATCCTAATTGTGTAAAGCCGGCTGGAGGACCTGTGGTTACCCGGAAACTTGAGAACCACACACTAGGACCTGCGGTGATGCACCTCCGGTAGAGTCTGGTCATGTGATATAACCTGGAAGCACCATGTGAGCAGCAGCAACAGAGGCCAGCGGCATCTGGATCCCTCCAGCAGAACCATCCACCCCAACAAGCCTGAACTGGGGTTGTGCAGGGGTGCACAACTTCAATAGGTGAGTGGTCACCTGGCCTCAGAATTTTTATCCCACTAGACCACAAGGTATTTTCACAGTGTGCTCCCTTTGTTTATCTTCCATATCAAACAAACAGTCATCTGGCGGATAGCAGACATGTCAATCATCTGAAAACATGCTGAATTTCATCTAATGCTCTCTACCAGAACCTGTGTGACGTCACGACCATGTGACCATAATTGGCGGAGCTAAGCAGTCCTTGCATGGAAATGCACTTAGTTCCACCCATTATGGTCACATGGTCATGACATCACCACAGGTCTTTAAAGATTTCAAGTGCTGCCAAGGTTCCAAAGCAACAGAAACCCCCATAAGTGACACCATTTTGGAAGCTATACCCTTAAATAAATTTATCTAGGGGTATAATGAGTATCTTGAACTCATTGTTGCTTCACAGAATTTTATAATATTGAGGAGTGAAAATGAAAGATTACATTTTTTTCCAACAAAAATTATACCTAAGGGCCAAATTTCTAATTTTCACAAGAGTAACAGGAGAAAATTGACCATGAAATTTGTTATGCAATTTTCCCTGAGTACAACAATACCCCAAAAGGGTTTGTAAACTATTTTTCAGGCACAGTGTAAAGCTCAGAAAAGAAGGAGTGCCATACTGGAGTGCAAATTTGGCTGATATGGTTTAAGGGTGCCATGTTACATTGGCAGTCTCTGAGGTGTCAGAACAGTGGAATCCCCATTAGTGACCCCATTTTACAAATTATACCTCTTAAAGAAATTATCTAGTGGTGCAGTGAGCATATTAACACCACACAGTGCTGTGCAAATTAATTGGGACATAGCATTTTTTAAGTAAAATCGTAAGTTAGTTACCAGTCAGTGATTCAAAACCAGTTTTAACTGCTTTGAACAGGTGTGAGTGTACAACCTTGAGTAACAAAATGTGGCTTGACTGGGTTTAGTCAGAAAATAACAGCTAGCTGCCCCCTCAGCTTTAGTTGAGAGCTTATTTCTGTGAGGAGTGGTTTAGTGTACTTTTTCTCTCAGTGTGATTCATGCCTGTAAAAATGGATGTTGCTCCACGGAAGAGATCTAGACTTATTACTCTTAATGAACATACAAGTCTGACTGTAAGAGAAATCACTTCCATCGTTTGATAATCTACCATTTCAAGAATAATTCGCACACACAATGAAACTGGATCGTTTTCTCCAAAACGATAAGGGAAATGTGGAAGAAAAAGGAAAACGACACCAAGAACTGATAAAACACTTATCAGCAATAGTAAAACTAATGCAAGAAAAACAAGTAAAGACTTGTTTTGTCCTAATTAATTTGCACAGCACTGTACATGAGTCAAAAAAACTTAAACCATTTGGCAGTGAAAAAAAATGTTACAATACCCCATATGTGACTGTACGGTACCATTTGGCCCCATGGTGAGACTTGGGAGGGAAGGAACACTATTTGACTTTTAGAGCGCAGAGTTTCCTAGAATAGTTTGTGGACTCCATTTATAGAGCCCCTAAGTGCCAGAAGAGTAGAAACCCCTTCATGTGACCCCAATTTTTAATTTATACCCCTTTGGGAATTCATTTATGGGTGTAGTGACGATTTTAATTCCATTAGTTTTTCCAGAAACAAGCAGTAACGGAGACCTGCAACCTGTAAATTAAGTGTGCTCTCCTTGCTACAGGTCTTGGGGAACACCTATCCTCCTTGTGGAGTATTCTGCCAGCTGGCAGAGAGGAGACTTAAAGCTGCAATGCTCCTTTGGGAAATTGTTTATGCAAATTGTCACTTCAGTGAGGAAGTAGACAAACTCTAATCCCACCTAATAAAGGTAGCAATCCTAAAAGTTATTTTTGACTCTTTAACATGCCTTCTTGATATGACTTAAGCGGCCGTCACACACACAGATATCGCTAGCGATATTGTAAGCGATCACGTGCACGCGCGATCGCTTACAATATCGTTCACATCGCTGGTGAGCTGTCACACAGACAGACTCACCAGCGATGTGGATCCGCGATCTCGCTGGTAACTATGGTACACATCGGGTTACTAGGAGCCGCGCGGCGCTTAGTAACCCGACGTGTACCATAGTTGCCATCTCCCAGCATAGGCTCTGCTGCTGGGAGATCTTTCATCGTGGTGTCACACACCACGATGAAGCAGATCGTGACATCGTTCATCGCTAGATCTGAGCTCCGGAGCTCAGATCTGCGATGTCACGATCAAGCGATTTTACATCGTAAATCGCTTGATTACATGCAACGATTTGAAGCCCGATATCGCTTAAGCGATCAAAAAGGAGATCGCTTAAACGATATCGGGCAAGAAATCGTTGCGTGTGACGGCCGCTTTAGGATTTATGCCAGATCAGGATCCCAAACTGCAGACACATTGCGGCTTTAAAGTGATCCTAAACCCAGAAACTGACCCCCCGTATCTTTAGACGTGTCCCTGCACCCCCTCTTATCATTTCTAGCCATCCCTTTTGCAGAAAAAAATCACTTTTGTAAAGTAAGAGAAAAAGTTATATTACTTTGTCCTGTGTGAGTTCTCTGTTTCTGAGCAAGCCGCAAATAGGCGGGGCCTGTGTGCTGCTGCCTTGTAATTATGCACGCCCCTCTCTGCTTCTAAGAGCCTGGCCGCGTCATGAAAGCGGCGGGGCTAAATCGCATCATGCCGGAGCCCCGCCCCCTTTCATGACGCGGCCAGGCTCTTAGAAGCAGAGAGGGGCGTGCATAATTACAAGGCAGCAGCACACAGGCCCCGCCTATTTGCAGCTTGCTCAGAAACAGAGAACTCACACAGGACAAAGTAATATAACTTTTTCTCTTACTTTACAAAAGCGATTTTTTCTGCAAAAGGGATGGCTAGAAATGATAAGAGGGGGTGCAGGGACAGGTCTAAAGATGCGGGGGGTCAGTTTCTGGGTTTAGGATCACTTTAAGTCTCCTCACTGCTGGCTGGCAGGATACTCTTCACAAGGAGGATAGCTGTTCCCCCAGACCCCATCTTAGCCTCTCATACAGCCAGATCAGAATTCCCACACACTGCACTGATGAGGGGCAATCACCCCGAAATGCAACATCTGCAGTATGGGATTCTGATGTGGCACAAGTGCTAAGTCATATTAAAAGACTTGTTAAAGCGTCAATTATGACTTTTAGGATTGCTACCTTTATTAGGTGGCATTAGAGTTTCTCTACTTCCTCACTGAAGAGACAATTTACGGTACTCCTTGCTACAGAAATGCCAAACATGTGCTCACTAACTGCTGTTTAGAAACAATTTGGAGCCCAGTAGGGAGGGGGCATTTAGACATGGTAGCACAGATTTTGCTTGAATTTTACTTGTGGACGAGGAGCCATAGCTCTTTTCCAGAGCCTTTGTACAACCAGTAAAGAGGAAACCCCTATATTTCTATATTTCTGTTAACAGAAGATGCAGCTGATTTTTTGTGGGTTTAGTACAAGCATTTATTGATGCCATTTTGGGGTACAGCATATTTTGAATCAGTTCTAATTTATCCTGTGCTCTACACTGAGCATTTACATTAGGGTTTCCATCTAAATCTACAAAATATGTGATTTAGTTGAAACGTCCGACACATCCATTCACTTATGTGGCAGCAGAAATACTGTGAACTCTTTGTGGCTTCTGTTCAGTAGTATCTGGCTTTTAAGATGTACATAAGAGATGTGGTCAATTGCAGCCTTATGTATATTTTAAAAAGGCATACATGGACTAAAGAAAGAATACAAAGTATTTCCATCATTATAGTAAATCTTTTGTCTAACTCATGTATTTCAGAGATTTTTACAGAAACCCCAATATAAACGCTCATTGTAGAGTAGAGGATAAATATGAGCTGAGCCTTACTGCGATCTCTGGGAGGCAGAATAAAGAAGTATTTTTTTTTTTATAAATTCTTTATTTAAAGTTTTTTTTAACAAACAAGGAAACAAAAGAACATAACATATTTTTTGTGACATGAAATAAAGGTAACTTGTTACATAACCAGTTATTATTTTCAGAAAATCACAAAGTCATCTAACTATAATAGGAAGTGGGGGGTAAAGGGAGTGGAGGCAAAAACTTAGGGAGAATTGGGAGCAGGGGAAGGAACGGTAGATAAAGGGTTCTGAGGTGTCCTGCTCAGAGTGATGATGTTGACTAAGTAGTTAGAAAGAAACTTACCATCAGTAGCCAGATACAAAACCAACACTGCACTTAGCAGGTTGCAGTCAGACCCCCTTATATAGAGCAAGCCCGGGTGCAGGCAGATAAAATCACCTCTACCTACAATACATGTGGTAGGTGACTTGCCACTGGGCTTGCATAGGACGCTATTCACACTGATACACATGATGCGGAGTGTCTGATAGCTTCCCATTGGCCCTGACACCTGACCAACGGGCCGCCCAGCACGATGCATCCGCACCACTGGATGAACAGCGCCCCAAGGGGCCCAACCGCACCCCGCAGACGATAAAAAAGTGCAAAACGTTTTTTATGATGAACAAAAAAACCTTTTATATGGGGTTCATGTATTGGCCAAGACACGTAAGCTCATGATCCACGTCATGGATCCCCATGCTCATGAGTCCTAACAAATTTGTACAAAAAACTACTCATAAAAGGCAGCATCAGAAAAAAACTTACCATCAGTAGCCAGATACAAAACCAACACTGCATTTAGCAGGTTGCAATCAGACCCCCTTATGTGGAGCAAGCCCAGGTGCAGGCAGATAAAGTCACCTCTACCTACAATACATGTGGGAGGTGACTTGCCATTGGGCTTGCATAGGACGCTATTCACACTGATACACATGATGCGGAGTGTCTGATAGCTACCCATTGGTCCTGCCACCTGACCAATGGGCCGCCCAGCATGATACATCCGCACCACTGGATGAACAGCGACCCAAGGGGCCCAACCGCACCCCGCAGATGATAAAAAAGTGCAAAAAGTTTTAAGTAGTTAGAAAATGCAGTCCTTCAAATGAGGGTATCAACATTTGATTTTGAGATAGACATGAAGAAGTGATAAAACTATAAAGAGGTATGTTTTAAGGACAAGACAGATTTCCATCACTCAACAATTATAAGTTTACACCCATCTCTCATTGTGGGGAAACAAAGCAATCCTCATTAAATTGTGTTCAAACAAAAAAAGAGGATTTTAGGTTGCTTCAATATATTTTATTATTTTTGCACTTATAAAACAGGAAAACACAAGAAGGGGAGTAGTCTATTGCACAGTCCCAGGCCACAAATAATCCACATACATAAATATATCCAGAAACACAGGATCAATTTGCAAAATGCCCAGTAGCCTCTAACATATTTGCCTCTCCACTATCCTGGTATAATACCCTGTATGTATATAGTGTGAGGCAGTTAGGGGATTCTAATGCCAGTGCCCAGATTAATGTGTATTATAGGCTTACCGTGTGTGTATAAGGCCTGGAGACCGCTGTGGAAGGACCCTACGATTGTTTTGCAGGCTGCATTGCCTGCTTCTTTGGGGGGGAAGTGTATTACTCCCACCCGACAGGCTTTTTTTAACCTAACACCGCCAGTCTCCCGTGACAATTCCGCCGGAAGTGGGTGGGGCGTCGACCGGGCAACTAGAGGACGCTCATTGTGTCACCTCCGCTGACGTGTGCCTCACAGTTGACTGGTCGACGCCCTGCCCACTTCCGGCGGAACTATCACGGGAAACTGGCGGTGTTAGGTTGAAAAGAACCCGCCGGGTGGTAGTAATACACCCCCCCAAAGAAGCAGGCACTGCATCCTGCAAAACAATCGTAGGGGTCCTCCCACAGCGGTCTCCAGGCCTTATACACACACGATAAGCTTATAATACACATTGATCTGGGCACTGGCATTAGAATCCCCTAACTGCCTCACACTATATACATACAGGGTATTCTACCAGGATAGTGGAGAGGTAAATATGTTCGGGTGGCTTCACACTGCGGCAAGATCCGATCCAGGGCTGTGAGGGATGAACCTGACAGCCCCGGATCGGATCAGCACACAGAATCGGAGGGCTAATATGCCCTCCGGTCCAGTGTGCAGCCGCACGCAGCTGCAGCTGCTGATGAATCAGGACCACGGCTCGCAGGGAGCTAGCCGCGGTGCTGAAACAACAGCAGAGTGCAGCCGCAGGTGTCCGGTTCCCGGATCCTCCCGGACCGGGGCAATCCAGCCTCATAGGCTCAAATGTCAGGGCTCCCATCAAGGAGAAGGCAATTTGGGGAGATTTTTCTCCCCGGACACAAAAACGCTGCAAGCAACGTTTTTGTCTCCGGTGAGAAAAATCCAAATTCTCCTGGATTCTTCCGGACAGATGGAAACAGCTCTCTGCCATCCGGCCCCATCTGGCCCCATAGGATACTATGGGGCCAAAATCCGGTCCAGGGCTTTCTGGTTTACACCGGTGTGAAGCCAGCCTTAGAGGCTACTGGGCACTGTGCAAATTGATCCTGTGTTTCTGGATATATTCATGTATGTGGATTATTTGTGGCCTGGGACTGTGCAATAGACTGCTCACTTCTTATGTTTTCCTGTTTTGTAAGTCCAAAAATAATAAAATATATTGAAGCAACCTAAAATCCTCTTTTTTGTGTGAATATGTTTTAAGGAGTATAGATTGTTTCTCCTGGAGGTTTCTCTGATGTATTTAACCACAGGGTCCAGGAGTTGATAGGTTTTGAGTTTTTGGAGTTGGACAGTCTAAGCTTTTCATATATGCCTGTTTGATTTGCTTCTTTTAACCATTCTTTATATGTAGGGGCTTCAACACAATGCCATGCAATGGTAATTTTAGCCGCATTGATCAGATGAGGTATCAGTGATTTTCTGTTTAGGTATATATTGGAGGGGTCTAAATTGAGAAGAATGAAGCCGGGTGTTATTGGTATGACTATGTTGAGAACTTTTTTTTATGAACTCTTTGATATTTAAGCAGAACTGTTTGATTGTTATGCATTCTAGTCAAATGTGTGTTGAAGTACCTTTTTCTCTGTTGCATCTCCAACAAAGGGGAGAAATACAACTGTTCATTCTATTTAGGATGTCCGGAGGTCTGTACCACCTTGAAATGATTTTATAGTTGAGTTTTTGAAATCTCAATGAAGAAGCTAGCCAACGAGTATTTTTAAGCATTGTGTGGATTTCCACTGAGTGGAATTTTGTGTTAACCTCTAAGGCTGGTTTCACACTACGATTTTATCAGTTCCGATGCAGTCCGATAAAAATCGTTTTTGTGATCGAGGGACATGTCATTGTCTCGCACAAAAGTGGGATACATGCTTGAGCCGCCATCACCAAAAATCTCAATAGGGAACGCTTGTATCGGTTGATTGGGATCCCATAGTGGTGAAGCATATACAGTTCAGCTCCCAGCTGTCCACCATAGTTTGTAACTACACAAATGATCTCACTTACTTTGCACCAAAAAGGTCTGAGGCTATTGCATTCCCAAAAAATGTGTAGAAGAGAGCCTTCCACCACTCCACACCTCCAACGCAACGGGTCAGTAGAAGAAAACATTTTATACAAATGCAGGGGAACCCTGTACCTGCGGGTGAGTAGTTTGTAGTTTGCTTCCTGAAATCTCAAACTAATTGATTTGGTATGTGCCAGTGTATAAATTCTAGTCCTCTGTTCCAAGGTCAATTCTACATTTAAATCTGCTTCCCAATGTAGCATATACTTTGGCGTAGGTAGATCAGGGGGAGAGATCAAGAGGGCATATGTCCTAGATAGGGCATGTCTACAGGGTCCTGAGCCTTGACATAACGATTCAAAAGTAGTTTTGGTTCTACAAAATTCTACCCTCAGAGGGAGGTTGCGAGAGTAGTGATTGAGGGTCTCGAGCGATGGCCACCCATCAGCTCCACCCCAACTCTCCACTATGTCCACTCCATTCAAGATCTAAATACTGGATCATTAACACCTGGTTTGAAATTGGGATTGCTAAGTATCAATACTAAAGTAGAATTGACAGGAATCATAGTTGTGTGGATCAATCCCCGATTACAGATAAACAGTTTTGGTCCTATGGTCAGGTGATTATGTAGTTTCTCCTCTGTTCCTGATGTTACCCAGGGCAATGTGTGTAATTGAAACTGATTAAAACTCTGTTCAATCTGTACCCAGGTCTTATCATCCTTGTTTCTACACCAATTTTATCGATTTAAAAAAGGAGGATGGAATCCTCATGGGAAAAGCCTGTAGGTAATACAGAATCTTAGGTAAAACAGTAATTTTAAAAAGGTGGCATCTGCCCAACCATGTAAAGGTCAGCTTTAACCATCTATCACAATCTGATCTGATGGCATATATTTGTGTTTTTCATTGTGTTTTATTGCCCTTTTATTTTGGCGTTATGATGAAAAAGCATAGTTTTTTCCTACTTTTCTTTTCTACATTGTTCACTGTAGGGGTTACGTAGTGTGACAGTTTCTTTGATTGTATTAATACCAACTATGTATATTTTGTTATAGTTCATTTTTGGTTTACATAAATATTCTTATTTATTGGTGAAATATTGTTTGCTCTTCATTGGTTGAGGGGATTTTTTTAATAATTTTTGCAATTATTTTCTTACCTTTTTTTAAAACTTTTTTAATTAGTCCTCTATGGAACTTTAATTTTTATTGTTCTGATCACTGGTCTCATGCCTTGGAGTACCCATTTATTGCAATACATGAGACCTATCAAATTACACTGACATAATGCCTGTTAGACCCTGCTAATAGCTGGGTTTAACAGGCCCCCATACATGGCACACCAGGAGGCCATTGTCCTCTGGGTGCCATGACAACCATGAGTTCCCTGTGATTTTTTTCACTGTGCCGATGTAGGTGAGAGAGCCCCCTCCCTCTCACAACCTTGTAAGTGACACAATTGCTATCACCATCAATAATATGTGCCTATTGAGAGTAGCGTGTCCGAGATTCAGAGCATCACGAGAGAGAGAGGGGGGGAGAGAGAGAATGGAGATAGAGAGAGGAAAAAGAGAGAGAGATTACGTTTGTCATGGGTAATCTCCCTGCCTGATTTAAACATCTGACGTGTGCCTCTTACAGCCATGGGTGGAACAGTGCTCCATACACAGCTGCTAACCTGTTAAATGCTAAATGTCAATCTCTGACAGCAGTATTTAATGCGCCCTGGCATGGAGGCACACTGTTCTGAGCCATCATCGTAATGCGATCATGGGATGAAGATGAGTTGTCATGACAGCCAGGGGTCTGGTGATGTTCCCTGTGTCTGTCTCAGTACTTCTATGAAGCCAGCCCATGGGCCTTGTTCATAGAAGACTTTAATTTCTTCAATTTACAGTATTGCTGTGGCATTGCTGTATGTAGAACAAGTGATCAGACAATTGCAAGTCCCCAAAAAATACTATTAAATATAGTTCAAAATAGAAAAAAACAGTGACTGTAAAATCCTTCAGTTTCCCCTAAAAAGGCATTTTTTGCATCAAAGCAGTGATTGAAAAATTATTCAGTTTTCCCTAAAAACTGTGTTTGTCCTCAATGCAGTGATTGCAAAATACTTCAGTTTCCCCTAAAAATCCTGTGTTTGGTTTCAAAGCAGTGAATGCAAAATCTTTCATTTTCTACTAAAGGTATTTTTTTTGCCTCAAAGAAGTGATTGCAAAATCCTTCAGTTTTCCCTAAAAAGCCTGTGTTTGGCTTCAAAGCACTGATTGCAAAATCCTTCATTCTCGACTAAATAGGCATTTTTGCCTCAAAGCAGTGATTGCAAAATCATTCAGTTTCCCCTAAAAAGGCTGTGTTCAGCCTCTAATTAGCGATTGTCAAAACCTTCAGTTTGTACTAAAAAGCCTGTGTTTGGCCTCAAACAAGTGCATTCCAAATCTGTGTGCATAAAACATGAGTGAGAAATCCTGAGGTTGTGGTGTCAATGGGAAGGGGAAAAACATTATTAAAAAGAGGAGTAGGCCTGGTATTGGAGGTGTACATGGGGCAGGTGCTACTGCTAATGTTACTGAAAGCTGTACATTGGCTCGTAATATTCCAAGGGAAGTGACAACTCCTGTTACTGGAAGCCTACTCCAGTCTCTTCATTTACCAGCAGCAGTGCGATAGGAGTTGTGAATGTGGCCCAGAAAGAGCTTTTGCTACTCTTGGCAAGCGCTGTATCAAGTGGCCTGTCATCCTGTTCCTCCACCTCAACATCACAAACAGTACAGACCTCAGAGGTGGTGCCCAAATAACCCATGTGTCATCCTGTGTCACAACTCTCCAACCACACAACTAATTGTGGGGAAACACAGATGGACGATTCTGCATCCATTCTATTCCATGAGCATCACAGATTCACATACTCCAGAGCAGGAAAGCATCTGCACCGGTGCCCAAAATCTTTTTGAGTTGGATCTGGGTATGAACGAAGAAGGGTCCCAGCAGAATCTAGACCCTCATCACAAGATGTTAACTCCCAGGGTTGGATGTGATGATGACACTCAGATACCTGAGGAGTACAGTGCATTCAGAACTGGAAGTGGAGGAGGGTGACTTCCCACTTGGAATCAACTCAAAGTAACACAGCTGAGTAGCTCAGCAGAGGAGGAGGAGAAAAACAAGGAGGTTGGGTAGCGTCTTCCCACACAGAGACTCAAGTCTACAAGCACAATGAGCACTGCATCCTCTGCCACAACTCTGGCTCTGGATAGCAACAGTCGCGGTCTACAGTTGTTCGAAGTTACAATCGTTGTCTAGCCTGAGCTAGTTTTGACACTGCAAAAGATGACCCAACTCATATTATTTGCAAAGTTTGTGAAAAAAAACTTGAGCTGAGGCTGTCTCTGCTAAACTTGGAACCAGGGAAAACCAGGTGTGATAACAGTACAAACCTGGTGGCGGCCTTACTTCAGGGCAAACTTACACACGTGCCTTGCATTGCTCACGCCCTCAACTCGGTTGTCCAGCAATTCCTACACCACTATCCAGGCCTGGATGAGCTGCTGCATAAGGCACAGTGGATTTGTGTGCTCACTTCCGCTGTTCTCACACCATGGCTCATCGGCTAGCATCTCTATAGACTCTTTCAGTCAAATGGTTAACTGTTTGATAATCTATGTGCTGACATGGTGGAACTCCACTATGCACATTTTTCAGCAAATGTGATAGCAGCGACAATATCCTGGCATAGTATGTAAAGAAGCATAGTAACTCAAAGACAAATGTGGAGCAAATGATGCTTACAGAGTGGGCACAGATCAAGGACCTCTGCACCTTTTTGCACAGTTTTGAAATGACTACTTAGATGGTTAGTGTTGAAGATGAACATCATTTGGAGCCAAAAACAATCTAAAAAAGCAATTAGCAGAATGAAATCAGACCCCATTAAATGTTTTTTGATAATGTATTTTTTTAGCAGTTTTTTAAGCAAATTGTTAGGGAATCATAAGCGTACAGATCCCTGATATGGATTACGAGCTTAACATGTTCTGGCCAAAACATCTACCAATACCTTACAAAAAAAAAAATTTTATCATAAAAAATATTTTTTCACTTTTTCATCATTTTTGTGGGATGCAGTTGCGCCTCATGGGGCGTCATTCAACTAATAGTGCAAAGGCATCATACTAGCTGCCCATTTGGTCTGGTGGTGGGACGAGTGGGTAGCATACAGACACTCTGCATCATATGTATCTATGTGAATGGCATCCTATGTAGGCAAATCTTACTTGTGCATAGCAAAATCACCACCCCAATGTACTGGTAGGTTGAGTTTGATTGCATATGTTCTGTGCACCTGCGTTTTCCTTATTTAATGGTGTCTGACAGCATCCTGCTATGTGCTTTGTTAGATTGTTTTTGGCTTTGAGGCACCCTGCGATATAGGGAGCCACAGAACCACCTGGTGCACAGAGGGATTTCCACATCAGGTACCCTACACAACACCTTCCACCCCAAAAGTGAAGGGGGAGCTCTACTTGCTGCCTTCAGGCAAGGTCCCCTATAAATCAGGCCCAGGGAGGAGTTAGGCAGTTCAGTATGGAGCAGCACTGAGGAAGACATCCTGTGAACGGAGCCGCACTAGGCCCATACTAGAGGAAAAACCAATGCAAAAACCGTATAAGTGTCACACAAAAGGCGCTCTGCTGTAAAAATTATAAATAGCCAGTGCCGTGACAAAAAACAGGGCCTTTTGGTTTTTAAGTTTTTGCAAAAAACGTACAGTAAGCTGCCTCACCAACTTCTCGGTGGGCCCTGGTAGAGACAGTCCTAACTCTGTCCCTAGATGCTACGTTAAAAACCTGCCTGTGTGTACATACCTCTGGGCAGGGCGCGGGAGAGCACAGGACAATCTCACCTTGTAAGGCTGTGTGGCTGGCAGCTCTGTGTGCAGACTTCATAGGGGAGGGGCAGGTGCCTCCAATTTCTGCTGAACCAGCAGGGGTGAACATGAAGCCAAAGAATATGAGTCTGCGCACATTGGAAGCAGCAGTGTGAACTGCGACCAATCCCCACCAAAAACATGAAAAACCAATGAAAAAAACGTATAAGTGTCACACAAAAGGCGCTCTGCTGTAAAAATTATAAATAGCCAGTGCCGTGACAAAAAACAGGGCCTTTTGGTTTATACGTTTTTGCAAAAAACGTACAGTAAGCTGCCTCACCAACTTCACGGTGGGCCCTGGTAGAGACAGTACTAACTCTGTCCCTAGATGCTACGTTTAGCTCCATACTAGAGGAAGCCTAGCCAGTGCAGGGTCCAAGAGTGAGGGTCGGAGGCAAAGTGAGGAGTAGAGTGGGGGTAGAGGAGCCATACCGGCTCACCCCAAGAAGCAACCCGGACACCGGAGTCCGAGTCTGCAAGGGTCAGACAGCCCAGCAGAGAAAGTACCAGAGAACCAGGAGACTTTAATCTTCTGGGAACACTTGTGGCACAGCACTGAAGAGAGTCAGGGACTGCAGGAGAGAAACGGTACCCAACAAAAGGTTTTCAACATTTGCCATACAAGTGAAGAGCACAGGAGAGGTCAGGCCAGGATTTCAGACAGGTCAGGACCTAGACACACTAACAAGGGACAAGGAGGTCTCAAAACTCATCAGATGTGGAGATCCTGAAGTGCTTCTGATGCGCGCCCAGGGCTGTGGGGTACTCGGCTCTCGGGCTCTCTCTTCTACTAGTCAGGGAATTCACGGGTGGCCATCCCGGAGCCGTGGCCCTGGGGGTCAACTGAAAAGTTTTCGGGTTTTCTATTTACAAGTTGTCTTTGTCATGACGCCACCTGCTGAGTCTGGTGATGATCACCAGCGCCGCCACAGTCCTCCGGTGGTCGGTGGTATTGCGGCTTGGATGGAATAGTCCCCACAGGCGGAACTGGACCACCGGGACAGTGATGCTGAAAAGCAAACAGTTTATATTTGAAAGGATGCAGCAGAATCAAAGCTTCACTTCACCGGGTAACTTTACTTGAACACTCTCTTTCAGCCTTACAGTTCAACAGTTCATAAGATGGTATACTGGCGAATGCTCTAGGCTGCAATTGGGATTTCTGGCTTGAGATGGAACCCTCCTTTAAGTTCTTTTCTTTTCCTTCTATTCTGTTCCCAGTGTGAAGCCTAATCTCCTGTAGATGATCTGGCCTCCTGCTGCCTCTGGTTCTGTCTCCTCTCCCTTTTGTACCCGTCGGGTTAACCTTTGTTGAAGGCCGCAGCTGCCTATTGCGCTTCTGGCTTCCCTCTTGTGGGATCCTTGGGAGTCTGGACCGTATTTACAATATCCCTGCTTAACGGATTTTCTGTGAGACTTGGAGTAATCACAGGTGCGGGCTCCGGTACCCGTGTTTCTTCCTATGAGGCACACTCTATCCGTTACTCACTTCCCCACTCAAGTTAACTCTGCATCTGTGAGTTTCCTTGCTTTCTTTGTTCCAGTTTGGGATCTGTTCTTTCTCAGGGCCCCTCAGCCGTGATGGCCCTCTTGGTTCCTTCAGGCTGGCTGCCTGATCCTTTCCACACTCTTTCTCCTCTGACCCTCTGACTCGACTCTCTCACTGAGCTCTCCGGTTCCCTCTAGAGGTCGCTAAGACCCTCCCGGGGTTCCTCCCACCCACTATCCTAGTGTGTGAGTGCAGCTCTAGAGCTCTATCTTGTGACCATTGTCCGAATTGCAGTGGAGTACTACACCGCTTTTCTGGGTGCAGTACCCCTTTTGTGGCACTTACGTAGTGGGGCGCCACACTTCCCGACTACCTGAAGCATACCCTGGGCAGTGCCTGCTTTATCATCAGTAAAAGGTACAGAAACAGATCCAGCATGTGCATGTCAGTTCTTCCAGCCCCTAACCCTGTCCAACCCAGAGACTATACCAGTATTCCACCGGCAGAGCCACGTCCCTGTGTGAAATCCCAATCCTTCCACACTGCCCCTGGGACCCTATGGGGAGCGTCATCATCTGGCTGCCCATCCATCATCCCCGGAGGTCTGCCGCAGCGCCGATGCCATCACCGGATACTGTAGGTGGTGTAACGAGACTTTTATATTTTTCTTTTTTTATTTTCACACATTTTTCGATGACCACCAGGGCCACGGGCTCGGGTAAGCCACCCGTGACATCCCCACTGCAAACGCCCGGATTCCGAGTTCCCACGACCTTGGGGTGGGTCAGCTCTAAATGGTGAATTTGTTTTTTGATACTGTCTTTTTAGTAGTAGTGTTTTAGCGCTGAAGATGCCATCATCAGCATCAGTATTCCGGTCATATACTACCTGGAGCAAACTTTGAAAAGACTGTGGGATGAGGGGGTGGTAAAAGAGGAAGAGGAGGAGGAATAAGAGGAAGATGTGGAAGGATATCTATATCTCAAAGGCCCAGACTCAGAAGGTGTGGTAGTTTGACAGAGGGGCTCATGGTACCAGAAAAAGTGGTAGTGATTGAGCATGAGCTGAGGAACAAATGGAGTAGGATGAAGATGAAGAGGTGATGAGCACAGAACAGTTAAGACATGAGGAAGAAATTAATACCCTTTCTGTTGTCCGAGGTTGGCGAGAGAGGACGAAGGAAGGAAGCTCAATCTGCGGTACAAGTATAAATTTAGCCAGATGCTTCCCACCTTGAACAGGGACACGCGCATGCTGGAGTATCAAAAAAAGCTGGTAAACAATCTAAGGACTGGTTTTCCCCAACATAGGACTGAGGGACAGAGTACACATCGCAGATATACACTTCCAACCTGAGGGACATTGAGTCGTCAGCATAGAAACATTAGCAGCAGAAGCAATTTCTGTGAGTCCTTTGACCAATTCTTTTAAACCAGCTCATCCACTGGCAGAACTGAGTACAAGTCTGACACACAGTGAATGACTGGAGAGCATGGTGCAGGAGTATCTAGAGCTTAATATCCATGCCATTAAGGGAGGTTTGGACCCTTTTGCATTTTGGGCTTGAAAAATTATAGCGTGGCCTGAGCTCGCCAGTCACGCCTTGGAGGTTTTGTCTTCAGCGCTTCTGGTGGTGTCCTGACAGATAAGCGCAGTCCACTGTAAGTGTAGACCCCTTAACTTTCATCAAGATGAACAATTCATAAATCTCCAAGGACTTTTCCACTCCAGTGGCAGACTGGTCAGTGTAGGCAATGTTGTACTTTTCAGTATTCCTCTTGCCATTATATAATTTTTATTCTCCCTACTTTAATTTCCTGAGAAAATGACCTTACAGTTTTCATTGACTGTAAGCCATAATCATCAACATTAACAGAAATAAACACTTGAAATAGATCACTCTGTTTATAATGACTCTATATAATATATGCATGTCACTTTATGTATTGAATTACTGAAATAAATTAACTTTTTGATAATATTGTAATTCATTGACCTGCACCTGTATATAGCACCATTAATTCCATACCACTTTACATACATCAGCATAACTGTCCCCATTGAGGCTCACAATCTAAATTCCTTATCAGTATGTCTTTGAAGTGTGGGAAGAAATCAGAGAACCCAGAGGAAACCTATGCAAATAATCCGCCCAGAGGTCTTTGGGGATTCGGTACCCGGGCGTTAAGACTGGGGTGATGTCTCGGTGGCTGGCACCCGGGCCCATAACCCTGGGGGTCACAGGGTAAAATGGGAGAAAAATAATAAAAATAAAATAACAAAGTCACGTGACGCCACCTGTAGTTTCTGGTGATCTCACCAGCGCCGCTATCCATCCGCCGGGGATGGTGGTATTGAAGCCAGTTGATAACGCTCCCTGCGGGTGGAGTGGGGTCCCCGGGGCAGTGCTGCTGTTGAGCTGGTTATTGTGGCAGCAGCTACTTCTTAACTTAAGCAGAATGAAAATCGGAGCCTTATGTGCTCTGTACGAGTAGTTTACTGGTACAAGTTCACGGCAGTTCAGGTACACAGCTACACAGTCTTTGCGGGTAGCTGGCCGGGTAGTCACCGGAGGGTACAAAGTCTTTCTGATGCTCCCCAAATGTTCCTTCTGCTGCATTCACTGTCCTTTTGTGTCTTCCTTGCACCTCCTTTCTATCCGTGCGCTGCCCTGTACAAACTCACTTCTTACCAGGCCCGTCGGGTGTGATGAGGTTACCCTTCTCTTCTCTAAGAGGCTCAACCAAGCTTGAAGGTACATGGTGGAGTTGTACATTGTGGACGAGGTCGAGAGCTGCTTGGAAGACCTGCGACCCACCGGTATTGGCGGCTCCGGGTTGGACTCGTCTGTACCACGACTTGGAGCCGGTACCCTGTTGTGGACCGGGATTCCCCCAGACCATTTACTCTGACAGTCTGGCACTGGGTCTCCCCCTTCTGTCTGGGTCGCCACTCCTTTTCAGGCGCCCTAGCTGGGTTGTGTGTCCCTCTAGGACCCTTTCCTTGCTTCTCTCCTCAGAATAGAATAGATCCGTCTGTTTGTTTCCCGCTCCTTCTACCCTAACACCCCTCTCACCGGGACCGATTACTCTGGTAACGGGTTAGCCGATTGGTCCCCTAACCTAGGTGTAGGGATGCTGGGATGAGAGCCTCAGTTCGACATTATCCCCTCCACTGACTGGGATACTGAACACTGTGTTTTGGGTGCAGTACACCTACTGTGGCGCACTGACCAGTGGGGTGCCACACAAACACAAGGAGAACCTACAAACTTGCAGATGTTATCTTTGCTGGGTTTTGAACCCAGGACTCCAACACTGTAAAACTGCAGTGCTAACCACTGAGACACCATACTGTCCATACGGATTGCAAATGTTTGGTTGTAAGGAAAAATACTGTATAAATTATTCTGGCAAAAGCCCGGGTTTTCATTCAGGACAAAGTGTCTGTTTTGGGCTTATAAATGAGCCATTTATATGCCAGAATAGAACCAACTGCCTCTTGCTGTAGGTCAGTAAGCCCATGTAGTAGGCTAAGTGCAATCTATTCTTGAAACCTAAAGTAGGCATCAATAGCTTTTCCCATTATACATTTTAACTTTTTCATAGGTTCTCATTTATTTTATCTAACTGTATAGGAAAGCACTGGCAGTTCACTACTGATCCCTGGCAGGTCAGTCCTGATCACTGTCATTGCAAGCAATGAAAAGCCTAGTAATCAGAAGACCCTTCTAACAAAGGACTTTACAGACTGGGTTTGTAAAATATTTTTTCTAAATGATCTTGTGCATATTTAATTTAATTTTCAAGGAAAACAAGCTAAAATCATCAGATGAGCATCAGTCTAATCTATTTATCTACTTTCCGTAGAATTTAATGAAATCACAACATTTTTTTCTTAAATTCATTTGAAATGGCGGGTACATCCTGCGTTTTTTGTACATAAAATAATGAATATGTATTTTAACTCTTAAAATTAAACCTTTCTTTTATTTTTCTATATTTTCATTGCTATCTTTTTTCTTAAAATAATATTTTACTACCACCAAAGAAACATTAGCAAATATTATGAATTTAAGTCATAAAAATTAAATTATGAAAAGTCACAAATAACATATTTCTACAGACAAAAAAAAGCATTAAAGATCTCATCAAAGCATATTAATCACTTAAGGACCCCTAATACGCCTTTTTATGGCAGTCACTAAGAGGCTGTAAAAAGGCAGGAGCTGAGGAATAAGCAGGGTTTACCACTAGGCAATAATGTCAGCTGTATATTCAACTATCAGTTATAAAACTAATCAAGAACTTTTAACCCCCCCTAGTTGTTGCTGTCAATTACAACAGCGGTATCTAGATAGTTAACAGAAGGAGAGAACTCTTCTTTTCACCCCATCATTCAGCACCCTAACTGGCCTCAGAGTAGGGTGTTCTATTAGACTCTGCCAAAGCAGGGTCTAAGAGGCTCTGTCAGTGTAGAAGTGACAGGTCTCATGCACTGCAGTACAAAAGTATTGTAGGATATGACTACAAGAATCAAAGTAAAATATAAGTAACATTTTGAGAATTAGGCCACGTAACCACAGTGAGTATTTGATGAGTTTTTTACATCAGTATTTGTAAGCCAAAATCAGGAGTGAAAAAAAATGCAAAAGTGATGCACATGCTTCTATTATGTTTTTCCTCTGACTGTTCCACTCCTAGCTTTAGATTACAAACACTGAGGTAAAAAACTCCCAGGTATTCAACATGTACACATGGCCTAAGAAAGATACAAAAAAGTTCAACAAAACTTGTAAAGACACACAAACAGGATGAAATCCCCAAAAATGGATTTATCAGGTGCAGCTTTTGTGTAAATATGCAGATAAACAAAAAAGCATACACATTTGCATACTGCATTACACATTTGCACATTTCAGTTTGATCTTCTTTCTTTAGTGCCACTCATTAATTTATAATTTGCATATATAGTAGTGTCGCCGCAGATATCTATTGTTGTAAGTATAATTATTTTCTGCCAGCACCTACATATACGGTGACGCCAGTCTTGTATATATATTTTACATATTGTCTTTTTGACTGAGCTCCCATTATGCATAATTTTTTCCCCTTTCCTCTTTTCTTAGGCTGGGTTCACATCACGATTTTGTGCCTGTCCGTGGGATCCGTGTTGAAAGGAGGATCCCACGGACAGGCACGGATCCACACGGATCCCTGCACTCAGATGGCAAATAGCCATCCGATCAGAGTCTGTGCAGGATCCGTGTGGATCCTCTTCTCCCTGTCTGTCCCTGCTTCTTCTCTCTGTCCCTGCCTGTCCCTCCTTTATCTCTGCTCTATCTATTTATTATGCTTTCCCCGGTCCTCCCCCCTCGTCCTCCCCCCTCGTCCTCCCCCCTGTGCTGTCCCCTCCGGAATGTAAATAAAATAAAAAAATCCTCTCAGAGCATACATTACATTCCGGCGACTGCAGGGCTGTGACAGTGTCTTCTGCAGGGCAAAGGACCTCTCCTGATGTCAGAGCCGGTCACCTGACACATCAGGTGACCGGCTCTGACATCAGGAGAGGTCCTGTGCACAGTAGAAGACACTGTCACAGCCCTGCAGTCGCCGAAATGTAATGTATGCTCTGAGAGGATTTTTTTATTTTATTTACATTCCGGAGGGGACAGCACAGGGGGGAGGACGAGGGGGGAGGACAGGGGAAAGCATAATAAATAGATAGAGCAGAGATAGAGGAGGGGCAGGCAGGGACAGAGAGAAGAAGCAGGGGCAGACAGGGACAGATAGGGTTAATTATATGTACTGAGCACTGCCTCTGGGCATGCTCAGTACATACAACACGGAGCTGACATCAGATCCGAGCTCAGCTCGGATCCGATGTCCATAGGCTCCTATGCTATCAGGTCTCGGATCAGCTCTGATCCGAGGCTGTTCGATTTCATTCTCGGACACAAAAACGCAGCAGCCTGCGTTTTTGTGTCCGTGATGAAATCTGACAGGAACGGACAGGATCGGATGGTGCCAAACTCGGATGTCAAAAGGCACACATCCGATCCGATCCGAGCCCCATAGGAACACATTGGAGCCGATTTTGGATCCGAGTGTATCCGTTTTGAAACGGATACACTCGGAAGCTCCAAAATCGTGATGTGAACCCAGCCTAAGTCTGGTAGCCACTCTTGGACTCCAGTGTGAGGTCCTAGCACACACCTGTTTTTAATTACATCCTTAGACATATAAGCTCACACAGATTTCACCAGTTCACCATCTCACTAGGGCATAGTGTCAGGACCTGGCAGTGGAGGCCCCTTGAAGTGGGTGCCAGGCTTGATCCTCAGTGGCCACTGATGAGACTAAGACCTCTGATTTAAATTCTAGCACAGGGCAGCTTTCTGCATTACACATTTGCACATTTCAGTTTGACAATTATTGGGAGAAGTGAACCGGGCACTAACCTGCTGCAGATTCTTTGCAGATAACGGCGGTGTCTGGGATCCGGTGCTCTGCTGGAGAAAAACTCTTGATATTTGCAGAAAGTAGCGGCACACGGATTGGATCCAAAAATTTCCGGCGTTTATTTGTGCATCAAGTTACAGGTGGTGCAGGGAGGGGGGGTGCTGAAGGTGCAACGGACCGTTTCGAGGTAATCCTCTTCCACGGGCTAACCGAGTGACTGCTGGAGGCTCCATTTTATAGGAGGATCTCCTGCAGTCCACCGGCTGAGTGAAATTAAAACAATCAATACAAATAGCCTTCATAAGAAAACATCGAATAAGACATCAAAATTACAGTGCTATCAAGGGATCTTACCCATTTTTCGGATATAAAAACCTGCAGGGCTCAATAGATTAACTGGTAGCATTACATTACCATAGCAGTTTGACTAAGGTACACACATGATAACAATTGGCGATATGGGAAGGGTAGATATAGAGCCCCAATGGGGACAGCAGTCCTCATCATCTTTGTATTCAGCATTAAACACCAAAAAAAAACTGCACACAGGAGACTAAATTAGTATATAAGCACTATTAATATAAGCACACTGGGAGCTAAGTTGCGCGGAGTGAGGAAGGGAGAAGGAAGGGAAAAAATGTTTTGTTTTTTTTTTCTCTCTGTGCAACAGCTCCCAGTAATGCAGTCTTAAGTCTCAGTAGTGCAGATCCATTAACATCTATAGATTGGTCATGCCTGAGCAGTATAGTGTCAGACACGATAGATCGAACAGGAAAACTGCCTTAGTCAAACTGCTATGGTAATGTAATGCTACCAGTTAATCTATTGAGCCCTGCAGGTTTTTATATCCGAAAAATGGGTAAGATCCCTTGATAGCACTGTAATTTTGATGTCTTATTCGATGTTTTATTATGAAGGCTATTTGTATTGATTGTTTTAATTTCACTCAGCCGGTGGACTGCAGGAGATCCTCCTATAAAATGGAGCCTCCAGCAGTCACTCGGTTAGCCCGTGGAAGAGGAGTACCTCGAAACGGTCCGTTGCACCTTCAGCACCCCCCCCCTCCCTGCACCACCTGTAACTTGATGCACAAATAAACGCCGGAAATTTTTGGATCCAATCCGTGTGACACATTTCAGTTTGATCTTCTTTCTTTAGTGCCACTCATTAATTTATAATTTGCATATATAGTAGTGTCGCGGCAGATATCTATTGTTGTAAGTATAATTATTTTCTGCCAGCACCTACATATACGGTGACGCCAGTCTTGTATATATATTTTACATATTGTCTTTTTGACTGAGCTCCCATTATGCATAATTTTTTTCCCCTTTCCTCTTTTCTTAGTCTGGTAGCCACTCTTGGACTCTAGTGTGAGGTCCTAGCACACACCTGTTTTTAATTACATCCTTAGACATATAAGCTCACACAGATTTCACCAGTTCACCATCTCACTAGGGCATAGTGTCAGGACCTAGCAGTGGAGGCCCCTTGAAGTGGGTGCCAGGCTTGATCCTCAGTGGCCACTGATGAGACTAAGACCTCTGATTTAAATTCTAGCACAGGGCAGCTTTCTGCATTACACATTTGCACATTTCAGTTTGATCTTCTTTCTTTAGTGCCACTCATTAATTTATAATTTGCATATATAGTAGTGTCGCGGCAGATATCTATTGTTGTAAGTATAATTATTTTCTGCCAGCACCTACATATACGGTGACACCAGTCTTGTATATATATTTTTCTTTTCACCCCATCATTCAGCACCCTAACTGGCCTCAGAGTAGGGTGTTCTATTAGACTCTGCCAAAGCAGGGTCTAAGAGGCTCTCTCAGTGTAGAATTGACAGGTCTCATGCACTGCAGTACAAAAGTATTGTAGGATATGACTACAAGAATCAAAGTAAAATATATGTAACATTTTGAGAATTTGGCCACGTAACCACAGTGAGTATTTGATGAGTTTTTTACATCAGTATTTGTAAGCCAAAATCAGGAGTGAAAAAAAAATGCAGAAGTGATGCACATGCTTCTATTATGTTTTTCCTCTGACTGTTCCACTCCTGGTTTTAGATTACAAACACTGAGGTAAAAAACTCCCAGGTATTCAACATGTACACATGGCCTAAGAAAGATACAAAAAAGTTCAACAAAACTTGTAAAGACACACAAACAGGATGAAATCCCCAAAAATGGATTTATCACTAAAGGTGAAGCTTTTGTGTAAATATGCAGATAAACAAAAAAGCATACACATAATTGGTATCACCTCATTCAAAATGACCCAAATTATAAAACTGCCACATTATTTATCCTGTACAGAAAACTATATAAAAATAAATAGAAAAAACTTCCAAACATTTAGCTTTTTCATCATAATGACACACAAAAATAAGTATAGAATAAAAAAAATTCAAAAAGACGTATGTAAAAATAAAAATTGTATCATTGTTTAAAACTGTACCTTTCTTAGAGGTCCTTTTACCCACAGTGGTTTCCTCCTATTTCTAGCTTGTTTATTCCCATAGGGTATATATTGTGCCGATTTAGGATGCTTATGAATGTCTGCCATTTACTTTGTGTACTGTTATTTTAAAGAACATTGTCCCAGTTTATGGTATTAAGATCATCTCCTAGCCATTTGGCATCAATTTTACTGAAGATTAGTATCTTTGTATCCCTTCTACCATACAACGTATTAAAGGATTGGCAAAAACGTATTATTTTTTTAGCATTATTAGCCGTTACCCTCAAACTGTATATTTGATATCCTGTCAGGCCTACTGGTTAATATTAAATCTAGACGTTCCCCTCCTTCTTGTTTTATCATGCACCTATGGTGATAGGTAATTAGCCTTGTGACACTAGATTGTGACACTAGATTGGTATTTGGGTCAATTTTACATATTAAAAAACCCTCCCCTTACTTATTTTTACCATCATTCCACAACAGATTATAGCCTAATTTTTTTCCAAAAATAATAAATCTAATTAATCAGGTTGGTGACACATCAATTCACATGCACATTATATATTTCTCTGTGCTTCTAACCCATGTTAGTGTATTGACTGTTCTAACACCTCCCGCCATTTAACCCTCATTGTCATAACTTTGGTCCAGGTCACTATCTACATTATATTCCCCTTCAAGTGAGAATTCTGCACAAAGAGAAGATAACCTTCTATATGCTTCTAGGTCTGTCACATCCACTACTACTGGGCTTCAGGTGCACGAGCCTGTCTTGGACTGGAGATCCGAAGATGTGTTCATAGGGGCCAGTCCTATTACGAAAAACATTTAATTTCTGTCCATATTGTCTGGCCAAACAAAACATCCGCCTACTGGTTCTACGTGTACATGTTCTCCAAAAAGGGGGCTGAGACACTGCCGCCACATAGGCCATATCACTGCTCTATTAACCTGCTTCAAGGTTCCTCATCTCCCCATGGATGAATCTATCCACCATCCCCCACTGAGACCGTAGCCGTGTCGGAATACATCAAGGAGAATCTGGCAAGAATGTTTTTCCAGAAATCATCCTTTCCAGCCAGAGCCGGGTTCTTCTTTGTAAAGAAAAATAATGGTTCCTTTTTGTCATGAATAGACTATAGAGGTTTCAATTAAATCACGGTGAAAAATTAGTTTCCACTGCCGCTCATAGCGGAATTGTTCTCTGTGCAAGGACATTGTGGACTTTGTTTCAGCCTGTCCTTGGTGTGCCCGCAACAAGACCCCTAAAAAGCTTTCAGTTGAGCAACTACTGACACTACCTGTGCTATCGGTCCCTTGGCAGCATATCTCGATTGATTTCATCACTGATCTGCCAACGCCCTCAGGCTGTTCCGTCATCTGGGTAGTAGTGGACAGATTCTCTAAGGGCCCTTTCACATCAGCGTTTTTTGAAATTCGCGGCAGATGCGGTGAAAAAACCGCATCTGCCGCGTTTGCCGCATAACCGATACACTTGCGGCGCGGTTGCGGTTTTTCCCATAGAAAGTATAGGGGGACTTGCGGCAGGTGCGGCAAGTGCGGTTTTGCACTTGCGGCAGGTGCGGCAGCGAAAAAAACCGCGGCTGACCGCGTTTTTTTTCGCTGCCGCACCTGCCGCAAGTGCAAAACCGCACTTGCCACACCTGCCACAAGTCCCCCTATACTTTCTATGGGAAAAACCGCAACCGCGCCGCAAGTGTATCGGTTATGCGGCAAACGCGGCAGATGCGTTTTTTTCACCGCATCTGCCGCGAATTTCAAAAAACGCAGATGTGAAAGGGCCCTAAGATGACTAATGTGGCACCCCTGCAGGGGATTGCCACAGTTTACACTGGTGCAAGGAAGGACTGACACCTTGGTTTGCTCAGCACACACCACCTACCACTCCAGACCTGAAGGGGGAGTTCTACTGGCTGGATTAAGTCAGTTCCCCTTTAAGAAGATCCAGGCTGAGAGGAGGAGACAGTTAGTCCCAGGAGACAGTTGGCAGTTAGTTCGTGTGAGGAGAGGAGAAAGGAGGAGGCAGAGCTGCTGGTCTCTGGTGAGAGATATAGGCCAGGACCAAGGGACCACTGTCGGCTGTTCATACCCCAGGGAAGGGGCCGGAGGCAAGTAGAGGAGACAGGGAACAAGGACAGGAGACTGAAGATATACCCCTTTAGCACAACTGGACACTGGAGTCCGATGCTGTGGGCCTGCAGAGCCGCAGCAGAAAGCCCAGCAAACTCAGGAGGAGTTTAACCCTGAGGATATAGAAAACAGGACATTAAACTGACCAAACACAGGACCAGGGGCCACAGGAGGAACCGGGACCCCGCAGGAGGACCTCATTGTTAGTTTAAGACAATAAAGAAGTGGAAGGTTCGGGCTCAGGCAGGACTCATCCCATAACGCAGAGCACAGAGACAGAGGAGGCCTCATACCTTTCCAAAGAGTTAGTCCTAAATTGCCCCAGGGACCTGGTTAGTACTCTGGACTGTACGTTATGTGACCACCAGTAAAAGGTACTGAAACAACCATCCCTGTGTGACAGTGTGCCAGCTATAATTTACCTTTGTGTCAGAAGAAACCTCATCACTGCCCTCCCTCACCATCATCTTCCATCACTGCTCTCTCTCACCGTCTCCCTACAATAGCTGCCCTGAGGTAAAGCTCCACCTGTGGGAAGCTGTACCACATTTTGCTGCCCCAACCATCACCTCAGTGGCCGGCTGGCAGCGCCGGTACCATCTTACCGGACACTACAGGTGGTGTCACGATCCCCTGTAAATAATTCCTTCATCCCCCTTCAAATGATCCCCAGGGCACGGCACCGGGATCCTGTCCACCCGTGACTCCCTACTCAACAGACCCGGTGGCCAAGTACAACCCCTAGCCCTGGCCGCATCACTCACTTCATTCCATTATTAACAATAAAGGCCCGGCTACTCCGTGTTTGTTGGTGCCCAGGGAGAAAATAGTCCAATAGTAAATACAAAACCCGGCACTCAAAAGTACAGTGAGAAAAATTGAAATACGTCAAACGGTGTAGGTAGAATGAACTGTGTTTTTATTCTCTTGCAGTCGAGCATGGTGTATAAGTATACAGTGTAACTTTCGGCTTTTATAGCCTTCTTCAGACACTGATTTTAGACTAGATACAAGTAAACAAATAACAGAAAAAAATGTCACAAAACATAGAGATGAAATGTTTCTTCACATTATTGTATACAAGAGTCAATAAAAAAACACAGATACATAAAATAGAACAAAAGTATCCAAATACAATATTGGGAAACATAAGTCGACAATCCGGTGCAAACAGGACATGTTACCCATACCGCACCACTTCAACGAACACCGACACACCGTGGCCCAATTAAAATTCCAAATCATTGAACAGGTTTCTGTGGGTAGACGAGGTGGTAATAGGGTCCAAAGACTGAAGGAACGGGAATCCTATTGGATCCATCAGCTACAGACATTAGCACCACATGGACTCAACAGGGAACATGATGTATTACTTTCCAATTAAGCTGACGTATACTACGTATTCAGACTGATTTTTAGCTGGTTACCTCCATCTTAACAAGTGCTTGTTTGAAAACAATAATGGAGTTTTTGTCCATTTGATTTGTTACACTGCGACCTGGTTGTCTTTAATATCTCATCAGTACATGTGTTGTCATATAACATATATCATTGCATGTTTATTTTCACTGCCTATGGAGGTGATGTATACAGGGCACAGGATGGTCAGGTGGGCTCATACATGAAATAGATATCTATAATACAATAATACTTTCCATTAGTCCTTATTTGCTGCTAGGTCCTAATCATATGAGATCTATACCTTACTACTGGTTATATTATGCAAAGTGACCGTTCTCCTGCTCCTTGTATTATATCACCTTATATCTGTGCATTCAGTGCATTACTTTGTCTCTTTTGTAGCCCCTATGCTTCTATATGCGTGCACTAATTGTTATTCTCCTTTCCCTGGTAGAGATTCTGATGGAGCTGAGAGGGAGGCGGGATCCACGGTCACCAGACACATCACAAGCGGGTGCGCCTGTGCTTTGCATGGCGTTTGCCGCGGCCGCGCCGCGGGTGCGGCAAGTGTGCGGTGGTCGCGGCGGATGCGGCTTTTTTCACTGCGTCTGTCGCGGATTTCGGGGGGCGCTGATGTGGAAGGGCGCTTAGATCCGTAGTTTTATATGTAATCTCCATTCCAAGCCTTGTTACATATACATATTGATTGATTTTTAGAATTAGTTTTGGACGTCCTTACATATTTTTATTTATGAATATTTAATAATATTTTAATATACGATATTTATTAATATTTTTACTGACATTTTTGGTCCATTATTTTTAAAGATTATGTTTATATATATATATATATATAATTTTTACTTATGTAAAATTGGTAATGTTTTTTATAGATAATTTTATATGCTATTAAGGTTTTTGAGGAAGTATATAAGAGTATATGATGATGGAATACTTCAATTATTTAATGAAGGAGTAGTGTTTAGGATCATTTTATCAGGACACAAAAGGTTAAAAAGAGGGCGGTTTATTTAGATAATTGTTGTCCAATAAGACACTCAGTTGCTCTATATATTGTTATAATTGTTATTCTACCTCCATTCCACTTGAGAAAGACGGCACTATACCGTCGAAACATGTCCCTAGCTTTAATCTGAGCGCCCAGCACGAGACCGTGCAATTGAATTTACACATCACAAGCAACGTCACGCCCCGCGCATGCGCAGTACGGGCCGCTTGCGTTTCAATTCAGATCGCTTCCTGCGTTCCAGTGGCAGGAAGCAGGAAGCGTTCTGAGCACATTACGGCGATGCACAGCACCTGGGCACCCACTATATAGGCCCGCAGTTTCAAACACACTGTCCCCACCACCCCAGCACGCTGCACAGCCACTCTGCCTAAGGTAAAATAGCATTGTTTGGGCATTAGACCCTGACTCTGCATCTTTTCACTGTTTATGCTTCATTTGCAGGCATTTTTCACCTTTCATGTTGCACAGTCCCTGTGGGGTACTGCTAGAAGCCAGGGGCTCACTACCTTTTCTGCTTTCAAGGTAGACACTATGCAATATGTGTACACTATGATTGAGATAACTGTTACCAAGAGTACTATAGTGACCTTTTATATTTTGTCCATCCCTAGGCAGTTTTGTTAGTGAGATAAACATCTAGAGGTTACTGAGATACTATGTGATCTATAAGGTCTGTCTCTTTAACTATTTTTTCATACTCAGCATGATTATTTCCCTTCTCTTGGACTATTTGTCACTTTAATATATTGCTATAATATGCTCATTTGTCTAGACTCACTTTCTGACTACTTATGGGGTACATAGAACCATAACAGTATTTAGATCCACGGACATAGGCTCCAGGTAAACTTCCAGTGTTTGCTTTTCTTGTCTTGTAAGTACTTGGATGGCAGAATCTATCCCTTATTGTTTTATATACACAGAATCCTATTGACCACATTTGTAAAAGGAGCTCATCGCTTTTCTGCGTGATCACTATAGAACCAAGTGAGGATCCCCTGACATTTTGATACAGATGACCCTAAACACTGTGCTTACCTAAAGCCCTATGGTGAGCCTAATCGTATATGACCCAACCTTCCCTTTTTGGGATACTTACTCCCCTTCTTTGTTTCCTTTTTTTCACATTTTAGTTCAATGGTCTTTTATTACGTAACTCGATTACTCCCTACATGGTATATCTTACCTGAGACATGACGTATGGTTACATGGATGTACATTCAATTATGTGTTAATAATTGTCTGTTTGTTTCTACACACAGAGTTGTGACATTTGCTTTCATTTATCCACGTTGCAGTTTTCCTCTTAGCACAAAACGCACCTAGGTATGGCTAGTCCTGCTTTACCATATGTTCCCCGCACTATTGTATTTGGATACTTTTGTTCTATTTGATGTATCTGTGTTTTTTTATTGACTCTTGTATACAATAATGTGAAGACACATTTCATTGTTATATGTTTTGTGACATTTTTTTCTGTTATTTGTTTACTTGTATCTAGTCTAAAATCAGTGTCTGAAGAAGGCTATAAAAGCCGAAACGTTACACTGTATACCTATACACCGTGCTCGACTGCAAGAGAATAAAAACACAGTTCATTCTACCTACACCGTTTGACGTGTTTCAATTTTTCTCACTGTACTTTTGAGTGCCGGGTTTTGTATTCACTTCATTCCATTGTCCGGTCTTCCTTCCATACCCAGGCTTGCAGAACATCTAATCAAGCACATTTTCATTTGCATGGACTACCCCTACACATTGCGTCAAGTTTACATCCTGATTCTGTAGCCCACCATCCGCAGTCCAACGGCCAAGTAGACCAAGTCAATCAGATCCTAATGAATTTCATTTGGTACTTCATCAATGAGAATCACAGTGACTGGGTCAAGCTTGTACTCTGTGTGGAGTTCTCATATAATAATCATGTAAGTGAATCCTCTGTTAACTCTATATTTTTCATAGTTTGTGGACTGCATTCCAATATTCTTGTTCCTGCAACTTTCCTCTCTGGCAACCCTGTGACCAATGCTCTCATCACTACCTTCTCTAAAATTCTGGGCGCAGACTAAAGCCTCTCTGGAATGGTCTTCTATTTAGATCAAAAAGCATAAGAATAAGAGATGTCTTGATCTCCCTTTATTCCAGTCTGGAGACAAGGTTAGGCTCTCTTCCATATATAGCCATCTTAAGATGCCTTCGTAAAAGGTGTGTCAACAATTTATTGGTCTCTTCAAGGTTCTCTAGCAGATCAATGCAAGCTCCTACAAGTTAAAGCTTCCAACCTCCTTGCATATTTCCAACTCCTTTCAATTGTCTCTCCTCAAGCTTGTTGTCCTGAGCTGCTACTTCAAGAACCCTGGCCTTCTCCTGACAGTATCCATGACATCTTTGAGGTAAAGAACATCATTGCCATGAAATGGAGGGGGAAGTAGAACCCTTTTTATAGTTGAGTGTTAGGGTTTTGGCCCTGAGGAGAGGTCATGGGAGCCCAACAAGAATATTACTACCCCTCTTCTCCTGAAGTGATTCCTGTGAGGCCTGGAAAAGATGCGTATAAGGGGGGTACTGCAACATTAGCTGCACCACCGATGTCCCCGCAGCAGGTAGACTGGTACTCTCTCCTCTCCCTCTCTATCTGCCTCTCAGGTCTCTCAGGAGCACGCTTAGGATGTATGTGCGACCCGTCCAGTGTGCCTTACCTGGAACTACTTCATGGCAATGTTAAAAAAACATAAGAAAACAGGCTATCTATGCACAGAGAGATAGTGAGGGAATATTTAGCTAATGTAAATTAATTAATGTCTCCAGGTCTAGATGAATTACGCCCCAGAGTACTGAAGGAGATAGCAGAGGAAATTTTTGAACCACTTTCCATAATCTTTAAAAATTCTTGGAGAAAATGAGAAATCCCAATGACTGGAAAAGAGTAAATATTATCCATAACTTGAAAAAGGGGAAGAAGTTGGACCCAGGGAACTATAGACTTGTGAGCCTGACTTCTATACCAGGAAAGATGTTTGAACAAATTATTAAACAACATCTATGCAAGTACCAGAATGAGAATAAAGGGATTAACCAGAGCTAGAATGGGTTTGTAACTTATAAGTCATGTCAGACTAACTTAATTACCTTCTATGACAGAGTCAAAGACCGGTAGTATCAGGAAAACACAGTAGATATAGTATATCTTGACTTCATCCAAGCATTTGTCAAAGTATTTCACACCATCCTTATTGAAAGAATGGTCAAGTATGGAATGGATGAGGCAACTGTTACATGGATTCATAACTAACTTAGTGATTGGACCCAAAGATTGGTCATAAATTGCTGTACATCCAGCTGGAAGAATATCAATGAATTAGATGAAGGAATTGAGGGTAAATTGATTAAATTTGCTGATGACACAAAGCTAGGAGGGATACCTTATACTAAAGTAGAGAGAGGATTCATAAAGATCTAAACAAACTGTAGCAGTGGGTAGCAACTAACAGAATTGTTTTTAACAGGGAAAAGTGCAAATGCAAAGTCCTACTTCTGGGCAAGAAAACTGAAGAAAAAAAAAAAGCATGTACAGAATGGGAGAAATAGAGCTAAGCAACAGCAAGTGTGAAAAAATCTTCAGTATACTAATATATCACAGAATAAACATGAGTCAACAGTGTGATGCAGCAGCAAAAAAGCAAAGATAATTTTGGGATGTATTAACAGAAGCACACAGTCTAAAGCACGTGAAGTAATTATCTTCCTCTACTCCTTTTTGCTCAGACCTCGTCTGAATTATCGAGTCCAGTTCTGACAAACACATTTAAAAAAAGACATAAACAAACTGAAGCAAGTTCAGAAAAGAGTTACCAGAACTGTGACCGATCTGTAAACCATGTCCTATGAAGAATGGTTATAGGATCTAGGAATGTTTAGCTTGCAAGAAATAAGACTGAGAGGAGACTTAATAGCTGCTTACAAATATCTCAAGGGCTGTCACACTGTAGCGGGATCAGCTTTATTTTTATTTGCACAAGGAAAGACTAGTAGAAATGGGATGAATGGGGTGAAACTCAATGGGAGGAGACAGATTAGATATTAGAAAAATACTTTTTGACAGAGAGGTTGGTCAATGAGCGAAACAGGCTGCCATGAGAGGTGGTGAGTTCCACTTCAATGGACGTATTCAAACAGAGGCTAGAGAGAAATCTGTCTGTGTTGATTTAGTGAATCCTGCTTTGAGCATTGTATTGGACATGATGACCCAGGAGGTCCCTTCCAACTCTACCATTCTATGATTTCATGAGTATTTAAGGCACTGTCCCACTATGGGAGGTGCCTGAGCAATGTGGTCTATCCCTAAAACTATGTTACTAGTTGTCAGGTTCCCTCTGCTGTTTCCTTGTGTTGCATGTCACTAACCTGTGCCTGTATCCTAGTGCCTGCTATCCTCTGCTCCAATCAGTACCAATCAGAACCTGCCATGCCCTCTACACCAGCTTAAACCAGCCATGCTGTCATACCTTCTGCACCTGCAATACCTGCTGAACCTGCAGTACAGCATAGTACAGCAGTACTACCAAAACCTACCCACACCAGAGACGGTTCCTGCCTGCATTCCCAATCCCTATATCCAACTGTTGAGGTCTCATGATCCCCTGGAGTAGCACCTGTCAGCTACCTAACAGCACAAGCCGAATCTCACCATCTGAGGTTCTAGTCAAGATAAGGAAGTCGGTTAGTTACGCTACTCCGGGCGAGATCGATACACTGACCTAGTTTGTCCAGTCACTCCTACTCCCATCCGCGAGCATAGCACTTGTTTAAATACTCCTCCAATCTTTTAGCTCTTCTATACACCTACACTCTTCTACACACCTGCCCTCCCCATGTATGTACAGTCCATCCATAGTGTCAGTTCTCCACAGAGAAGTTAGCCCAGTTCTTTAGGAACCAAAAGCACTTCTTGCTACATCAATTCACAAGCCACTTATTTACCTCCCTAGTCTCCCAATTAGGGATGGGCAAACCTGAACTGTAAAGTTGGGGTATGACCCCTGAATGCTGACTTCCCTGGGAAGTCTGTGTTATAGTTCTGTTTCCAGTTTGGCAGGAAGCTGTAAAAAGAAACAAAATAGTGATTAAACATCAGCTCATACTTACTGGGTCCGTACTTGTACTTCCGGGGGGCTCATTAACTTCCTGATTTATTCACTGCACGGTAGATACTAGAATGTATGGGCTGTTTCCTGGTTATTGCACTGGCTCCGACAGCCAAACACATGCCCACTCTCTGTGACAGCATCTGTGATTGGCTGTTGGGCACCTCATCAGTGAATAATCAGGAATGATGATCATTTATATATTTTATTGATTGTTGAAAGGAAAGTTTAATTTACAATTTTTCATACACAAAATAAGCAATACATACCCATAGTGCAAACCCTGCTGCATATCAGCTGCTTATTTTGCGTTAACATAAGGGTCCATAGGTGAAAATGCGGTAAAATCCGAAGCAAGAATTGACATGCTGCAGATTTTTTGGCAATATAATACGTAGCATATCTGCTGTGGAAAAAAATGCACCATGTGTACATGACTTCACAAATACCATAGACTTTGCTGGGAAAACACGGTGCTGCATATTTAGTGCGGATCTGCTGCTGATCCGCACCAAATACGCAGCAAAATACGCATCGTGCGAACGGGCCCTTAAAGCTGTGGGTGCTGCATTTTTGCTTCAAAAACACAGCAAATAAAACGCAGCACAAACACTCAGTGGGCACATAGCCTTACACTTTCTACAAAATCTCTGTGAGAAAAAGTATTGGCTTCCTTCCGAAAGCACCAACCACTTGCATCGTCAAACAAACAGCAGTTTTTTGCTTCACTACATTGTCAAATATGTGAAAAATGTCATATAACCCACAAAGCATGGTGTTCAAGCAGCAAGAAAGTAGAAAAAAATCTAGCTTGTTAGAGTTACTACACATGTGGAATTGTGCAAATTATTGTTCAAAAGTGGAGCTACATTAAAAATCCCAACCGGACCATTTAACTGCAGTCCAGATGGGGAATATTTGCCCTTTGAGAAATACAATTGGTTAGTAAATCTATGTCAGTCAATTAATAACTAACTTCCTGTGCTCTCTTAAAATTCCACCAAGATGATGCTAATGGAATAGCACATTTAAACATAAATTGCACATGTAATTTTGTATGTATGCTATTTTTTTTTCATTTCATTTAATGCTATTTTGACTCCAGAAGTTACTATATCCTAAATTGCAGAAATGCAGCTAGAAAAGCTAAACATAAAACCATATAAATAAAGCATATCTACTTATAGAAACATTACTCTCCAAGGGAATTAAATATTTCTGGACATACCGTAGACTACATAGGAAAAATCTATAGCACTTAATATAAATGCAGAGAACTACCGTAGCAGCTAAATAAAAACAAATGGACACATACAAATCAGTTGGCTTTTCATGTTCGGATAAGATTTTTGGCCTAATGTAGACATGGATAACTTTAACCCCTTAACAACCAAAGACGTATAGGTACATTGGTCACCTCTCTCTCTTTGATGCAAGCTTTAGATTGCGCTGTCAAATCCTGACAGCACGATCTAAAGTGGTGTCACGGAATGAGAATAGTGGACCCACCAGACCACAGAGGCTAGTGTGGAAGCTGAACCCAAGGAACCAGACAGACTAGGACGTCAGATAAATGCACGACTATATTAAAGACTTAATTTATTAAAGGGGGAGGACCCCCTGGACTGAGGCACTGAATTCCCCCGAGGGAGAACCGACAAGCGAACCCCTGTACAGGGGATGACCTTGCACAGCAATGGAGGCTGTAAGTGCAACAGCTCCATGACCAGAAGGTCAGACCGAAGAGAACAGAGTCTATGAGGGGGCAAGAGGTCAAGACAACCGGATAGGGCAAACCAGCGAGGAAACGGGAAAGCCAAGAGGATTCCAGACGGAGCATAAGGCTGTGTCACAGTGATGGTCCAAAGGGATCCGGAAGGTACCGACTGAGGATAGGTGTTATGATGGCGAGACTCCAGGCAGCCATATGACCAGAATGGAGACAAAAGCACTAGAAGAAAACACTAGATTTTAATAACGGAACAGAGGCAAGGCTATAGTGAGTAAGTGCTCATTCGGGAACCTGAGCTCAGCAACTTTAGAACACCAGCACAAAGTTTCCCAGGCACCACCCTAAGGAAGGGAGGGTTTTAAATACACATGTCTCAGCGATTGGCTGACAGGTGATTACTAAAAAATGGTGCACTGGCCCTTTAAATGATTTATGACAGTGGCACGCGCTCCCCCACAACCCGAAAGTTAGAGGAGGTGGAGGAGACGCATCAGGAAGGAAGTGCAGCCTGGAGGGACATTGCGGGAGCGTGGACCTGGGGAGTAAGTGTGCTGGAGACGGGTCTCACTGGAGACATTACAGTGCCCCCTCCCTTATGTCCCCTCCTTTTCAAGCCAGCAAAAAAAACCTTTTCATGAGACGAGGAACATTAATATTCTCCATTGGTTCCCAAGACCATACTTTCAGACTGAAACCCTTCCAGTCGACTAAAAACATCTTGCTTCCTCTCCTATTCATCTCAAAAATGCCCTTGGCCTCAAAGACATCACCATCAGAGACAGGGGAAGGGAGAGTACCAGGATTCCTGAAGTAGCGTCCGAAGACAACAGGCTTAGGGAAAGAAACGTGAAAAGAGTTGTGGATCCGCAAAGAGGAAGATAACTTCAGCCAGTAGCATACCTCATTGATCCTATGAAGCACTACGAATGGACCAATGAACCAAGGAGCCAACTTGTAGGAGGGGACCTTGAGCCAACTGCGCCTAGAAGAGAGCCATACCTTGTCCTCAGGTTGGAATGGAGAGGGATCCAGACGTCTCTTATCCGCGTGATCCTTCATCCGCATGGATGCTCGTTCCAAGGAAGCCTTGGTCTCAGAACAGATTTTAGAGAAATCTCTAGCCAGGGCCTCGGCTACTGGATTACTGGAAGTGGAATTCAAGGGAGTCGGAGTCCTAGGGTGGTACCCGTAAGCAACAAAAAATGAAGAATTAGAAATAGACTCACCGACATGGTTGTATAAGAGAACTCTGCCCATGGCAACAAAGCAACCCAGTCCCTATGGTGTGCATAGACAAAGTGTTGCAGGTAGTTGGTGAGTAGCTGATTTACATGTTCCACCTGGCCAATGGATTGCGGGTGATATGCTGAGATGAAATCCAGAGAGACATCCAGTAGCTTGCAGAGGGATCGCCAGAACTGGGACACAACTGCACTACCCTGTCGGACATAATGTGAAGTGGTAAACCATGAAGATGGAAAACATGTTGGATAAAAAACTCCGCCAGCTAGGCTGTGAAGTGAAGACCAGACAGTGGAACGAAGTGACCCATCTTGGAGAATGGATCCACCACAACCCAAATTACATTACAACCAGAAGACACTGGTAAGTTGGTAATGAAATCCATTGCGATGTGCCGCCAAGGAGTGGATGGTTTTAGGAGAGGCAGAAGACGACCAGTAGGAAACATCTTGGGTGTCTTATTGCGGGCATATGAAGGACTAGCAGCAACAACATCGCTGACATCTAGGCGCATTTTGGGCCACCAGTAGTGCTGCAAAATCAGCTGCATGGTTTTCTTCAGCCCGCATGACCAGTAAGTTTAGATGCATGTCCCCAAAGAAGTACCATATTTTCGCTTTTTAAGACGCACTTTTGTTCCCCCCAAACTTTGGGGGGGAACGGGGGTGCGTCTTAAAAAGCGCATGTAAAAAAAAAAATATTAAAAATTAAATATTACCAGATAAAGGGGGTTTGTGGGGTGAAGCTGTCCAGTGGGGGTGCCGGAGGCAGGTTCCGGTGGGTGGGGGCACCGCTGCAGGACCGGAGCAGCGGAGATGTACCGGCGGCAGCAAGCGGTGGGCGCCGCCATGTTTCTTGTGGTAGCCGGCCGGTAGAGGTAGAGGCTTCAAAATGGCCGCAGGTCTCCATTATGGCCGCGGCCATTTTGTTGAAGCCTCTACCGCTGGCTGCAGTGTTAATGAATGCAGCCAGCCACAAAAACATGGCGGCGCCCACCGCTTACTGCCGCCGGTACATCTCTGCTTGCTCTGGTCCTGCAGCTGTGTCCCCCACCCACGAGAACCTCCCTCCGGCACCCCCGCTGAGCAGCTGTACCCCCCTCGGTGAGCCATGGGGGTCTGGGGGGGAAGATGGCCATATAGTATAATCAAAGGGTTGGGGATAGGGGGCACATACACAGGATGGGGGGCACATACACAGGATGGGGGACATATATACAGGATGGGGGCCATATATACAGAATGGGGGGCATATATACCAGGATGAGCAATATACATACCAGGATGGGGACATGTATACGAGGATGACAGAGATATATGCCAGGATGAGGGATATATATACCAGAATTGGGGGGTTTATGTACCAGGATTAGGGACATATATACTGATTGTAAGACGGACACTGGCATTATAAGACGGACCCCATTTAACATTAAAAACTATTTTTTTTCTCATTTCCTTCACCAAATTTGGGGGTGCGTCTTATAATCCGGTGCGTCTTATAAAGCGAAAAATACGGTACTTATTTCCTGTCTTGGACAGGGACGAACATCTTACCCAGATGTGGTTGCAACAGCTGGACCCGTTTACGGTGAGCATTCTTGAAGGATCAATGATGTGTCAGGGCTCTTCTTCTTGGTTATCAGAGATAAAAGACCTCTATAATCATCAGCCTTGAGGTTCTTCTCAGCTGGGTGGAAGTGGAGACAGAAGTTCAATCTGGTAAAGAATAAAAACCATCAAGCTTGACAAGGGTTTGGCCTTTGAGTCAACTGGAGGTAAGCCAATTTCTTATGATTGGTGTAGATGATACTTGGATGAAACACACCCTCCAGAGGGTAGCACCTTCCTCCAAGCCCAACTTGACTGCCAACAATTCCCTATCATCAAAGGAGTAGTTTCATTAACTGTGCGAGACTCTCTTGGAGAAGAATCCGCAGGTCACCATCCTCCCAGAACATAGTGTCTACGTGAGTAAGGCTTTGGCTCCTGAAGAGGAAGCAACCACCTCCACGAAAAACTGCTTATTGATCATGCAGAGCAGGAGCAGTAGAGAAGGCTTGTTTGAGGGACAAAATGGAAGACTCTGTTTCCAGATCCCACTCCTTAGGATTAGATTCCTTACGAGTTAGGGCAGTAAGAGGTTTGGTCAGGTCCGAGAAGTGCGGAATAAACTATCGGTAGTAGTTGGTAAACCCCAGGAATTGTTGAATAACCTTGACTCCAACAGGACGTGGCCCCTTAAGAACAGTAGGCACATTCTCTTGATCTATTTTGAGGCCTGTGTCAGAGATGATGTAGCCAAGGAAGGGCAGAGATCTCCATTCAAATAGCCATTTCTCAAATTTGGCATAGAGATGTTTCTCTCTCAACCTTTGAAGAACCTGACAGACATTTCTCCTATTGAGTAGGGAGGTCCGGAGAGAACACTAGGATATCATCCAGATATACGACAACACAAGCATAGAGAAGATCATGGAAGACATCATTGACAAACTCCTGAAACACCGCAGGTGCATTACTTAGCCCAAAAGCCAATACCAGGTTTTCGTAGTGACCATCTTGAGTGTTGAAGGCGGTCTTCCATTCATCTCCAGAATGAATCCTAACCAGATTGTAAGCACAATGGAGGTCCAATTTGGTGAAGATCCTAGATCCCCAAAGGTGATTGAAGAGCTCTGAAATAAGAGGCAGAGGATATTTATTCTTCACTATGATAGCATTGAGCCCCCGATAGTCGATGCACAGATGAAAAGACCCATCCTTTTTATCAAAGAAGAAACCAACTCTGGCTGGGGAGGAGGATTTCTAGATGAACACCCAAGCCGGGATTTCTTTAATATAGTTGGACATAGCTTGAGTCTTGACAGGCAACAGTGGATAAATCCAGGCCCAGGAATGAGATCAATGGGGCAGTCACACGACCTGAGTGGTGGAAGAGTCTCTACTTCGAACTTGTCAAACAAATCTGCATAGGACCAGTAGGCCAACGGTAAACCGGGCAGCGCTGAAGGAGGCTGCGGAGAGTGACTTGGTTGCACAGGTGTGAGACAGTGAAGATGACATGACTGACCCCAACAAAGGACGTCTCCTGTCTACCAATCCAGGACCAGTTCATAGGTGCGTATCCATGGAAGATATAGCAAAAAAGAAGGAGAAATGTTTGGCAGTACATAGAAAGCGATTTTGTCTTTATGGACAGTTGCACCTCTTCAGTGAGGCCTAAAATGGAATCTTTCAAGGGTCTTCTGTCCACAGAGGTGATGAGATGAGGATGCTGCAAAGGAACAGGAATTCCAAACTGACAAACCACAGCTTGCTGCACAAAGTGATCTGCGGAACCAGAATCGAGGTAAGCTATCTCAGAAAATTGCCCGACACCTGTATAGACACTATAAGGAGTACAGAGGAATCTCACCTAGGAAGGCCTCCCTTATCTGACCTAGGTGGAGAAGTTTCCCAGCCTCTTGGGACATCAGTGACCAAAATGGATAGCACTCCCACAATATAGGCATAGGTTCTTGGCAAACCACTCCTCACTTTCTCGATTTCGCAACTTGATGTGATAGACCTTCTTTGGCTCAGGAACCAAGGATGGAGCTGGATCAGATGGGATGAGTGGTCTTTGGAAGGATGGAGCTAGATGACAAATCGCCTCTCATGGGTTCTCTCCTTGGAGCGCTCTTAAAGGTGGAGTGTTATGAACCGATGACTCAGGAGTAACATTCAGATTCCACAGAAGTCGTTGGTGACTATACTGACCACAATCCCTGACTACACACCGCAACTAGAAGTAGCCGTGGGATGTAACTAAACAGACCTAGACACCTCTGCACAGCTGGAGATCTAACTGCTCCTAAAGATGGGTAGGAAAGCTATATTGCCTCAGAGCAGAACCCCAAAGTAATAGCAAGCCCCCACAGATATTAACTGGGAAACAAGAGAAATAAAAACAAACACAGGTAGAGTAAAAGGTTTAGCAAAAGACGCCAAACTAGCTATAGATCAAAGACAGGATAGAATACTATTGCAGTCAGTATAAAACACTATCAAAAAAACACCAACAGCAGATAGTACTAAAATTACCCTGAGTCACTAAGACTCGGAACCCTCTATATCTGCAGACTTCTATAAATCAAATGCCAGCAGAACTGGAAATTACAGATAATAGTGAATAGTAAAATTCCTAAGAAGAAAACTTCCTATCTGAGAGCAGATAAACAAATATACAGACTAAATTGCAAACCCACAACTCAGAATAAGACAAAACATAAGCAGAACCTTAAGCACACAAAAGTGTGCCACAAAATAACAAAAAAAACATCCACTTAGCATGCAAAGAATTCCACAGAGCAGGAGAAACCAGAGAGATGTGAACTCCTCCAGGAACCAAAGACAACTGGCAAGGATTGATCCACTTCAAACCATTATATGCTCCAAGAACCAGATTGCCAATCATCACCATCACCTGTGAAGCCCACACAGTCAGCTGCATCACCAGCAACAACCACCGGAGGGAGCTCCAATGAATTCACAATATTACCCCCCCTTAAGGAGGGGTCACCGAAACCTCAACAGAGGCCCCAGGCCTATCAGGATGAGCCAGATGAAAAGCAAACTAAGTCAGGGGCATGAACATCCGAGGCTGAAATCCAATAATTATCCTCCTGGCCATAACCCCGCCACTTAACAAGGTACTGGAGCCTCCGTCTCGAAAGACGAGAATCCAAAATCTTCTCAACCTCATACTCCAACTAGCCATCAATCAGGACCGGGACTGGCAACCGCACAATCCCAAATCTGCTGCAACCGCTCAACCACAGAATCCACACCCGGACAGGCAGAAGGCGCTACATGTATCATCAGTAACAACCACTGGAGGGAGCTCCAATGAATTCACAACAGCGGAGGTAGATTCGGATGGCAAGAGAGATGAAGTCATCCAGAATAGTGGGTAGAGCTCGAACCACCAATTCATTCTTAATTCTCCCGGACATTCCACGTCAGAAGGCTCCAATCAGGGGCTCGTCGGTCCACTGGAGCTCAGACGCCAGAGTGTGGAACTGGATGGAATACTGACTGACCAAGAGAGACCCTTGTTGTAGATTGAAGAGGGCTTCCATGATGATCCCAATCATCCTGGCTCATCGATGATCTTGCAGAAGGTGTCCAGGACGTTTTGGAGATGGACACAATGGGGTTGAACCCTGCCAGAGCCTCTCTCTCCAGGTGAGAGGCTAGGAAGGCCACTTTTGCATGACAGTCACCACTTGTCCAGACTTTGTCAAAGATCGGCTAGTTCACTCTGGGCTGAGAATCAGGTATCAGCAGGGTCCATGACCTGGGCAAAGTCCGTCACGCCGGGGAGGCGGAACAAGGATAGTGGGCCCACTAGACAACAGAGGCTTCGGTAGAAGCTTAAACCAAAGAACCAGACTGACTAGTATGTCAGCTAAATGTAAGATTTTATTAAAGATATGATAGGAGAACACACAAGGCAGGACCCCTGAACCGAGGCACGGAATTCCCCAAATGAGCACCGGCGAGCAAACCCCTGTACAGGGGTTAACCCGGCTCAGCGGCAGAGTCTCTAAGTGCTACAGCTTTGTGACCAGAGTGTCAGACCAAGAGGAACAGAGTCTATGTGGGGGGCGAGAGATCCACGGAACTGGATAGAGTGAACCAGCGAGGAACCAGGATAGCCAGAGGAATCCAGAGGGAGCACAAGGCTGTGTCACTAAGGGATGGTCTAGAGGGGTCCAGAAGGAATCGACTGAGTCCGCAGGATAGGCAAGGCTATAGTGAGCAAGTACTGATCAGGGGACCTGAGTGCAACAACTTTAGAATACCAGCACAAAGCTTCTTACCAGCACCAGTGATTAGCTGAGAGGTGATTACTAAAAAAGAGTGTGCTGGCCCTCTAAATGATTTCTGACAGCGCCACGTGCTCTCTAAGCGTACTCCCCTGCAACCCAGAAATGAGAGGATTGGAGGAGATGCATGGGAAGGAGCTGCAGCCTGGAGGACAGTCGTGAGAGCGCAGACTGGGTGAGTAAGTGTGCTGGGGACAGGGGGATGCCTGCAGCAAGATGGGATCCAATCTCACAGTCCCCTGGAGATGGATCCCACAGGTGACCAGGTGACATTACAAGCAGCATGGCATGGATCGCATATTTTCCACCGCCATCAGCAACCCTGTGACGGGGTGTCGATGTGTTGCCATGACAGCAAGGTGTCAGATGAGAAGTAAAGAGATGTGGATCATCACAACTCTGAACTGCAGAAATCAATCAAATGCTGCTGTGTTGAGGCCCCCTAAGGGCCCTGTAAAATAAAGTAAAAGTATAAAAGGTTTTTATAAATATGAAAAAAATAGAAAAATTCACAAAAGTTCAAATCTCCCCTCTTGCCCCATTGAAAAATAAAACTATTTAAAAAAATATATACACATTTGGTATCGCCACATTCAGATATGTCCGATCTCTCAAATATCAAATCAGTTAATCAGATCTGTAAATTGCATAATGCAAAAAAGTAAAAATGCCAAAATTTAATTTTTATTGATCACCCAAATTGCAATAAAATTCATTAACAGGCAATCAAAACCACACACCTACCCAAAAATGGTTCCATTAGAAACATCCATTTAAGGTGCAAAAAATAAGCCATCACACAACCCCAAATCCTGACAAATTAGAACCCTACATGTCACTGGAAATGGCGCTAGAAGCAATTTTTTTTTTTTTACAAATTTCAGAATTTTTTTCTCCACTTAGATAAAAATAAAAGTATAAATGTTTGATATCTACAAACTTGTATTGACCTGAGGCATCATACTGACACATTGGTTTTACGATATAGCGAACATGGTGAATAAAAGAAAAAAAAGAACATTGTGGAATTTCACTTATTTGCAAATTCACAGCACTTGGAATTTTTTCCTATTTTCCAGTACAGTATTGGGTAAAATTAATGTCATTCCAAAGTACAACTCATCCCTCATATGGCTATATAAGAAAAAATAGGGGTTAAAATAGCCTTAAAGTTATACGTAACTAAATACCTTCAGAGTTTAATAATTAATCTCATATATATATAAAAAAAACATTGATTTATATTCTGAATAGCAATAGGCAAGATCCTTGCTAGTATAGACAGGACTATAGACAGGAGCACGGCTCAGGAGGACCTGGTATGTGGAAACACAGCAGGAATACTATACACAAAAAGAGAGCCCATTGAGCATTGAGGAATGTCTGGTCCCCTCTGTTAGGATTTAACAGCTTTCAACAACATTGACAGCAATTTTTATAAAGCTTAGCTATTGCTCCCTGTTGTGTCATGAACCCGTGTCATTCCATCAGAATGGGTGGTGGTAATGTAACAATTGTTTAGCCCTCACATCCGGGGGTGAATGTCAGATTCCCACGTTCGCTTTAATGACCAAGCATAACTCATATAGCTGAATATATTGCCTGGAATGAACAGAGACGTTAATAGAATCCTGATATAAAATCCGAGTTAACACAGTCATGTTTGAATGTTGACAACAATTCTCAAAGTTGGAAAAATTAGTATTGGGGTATGTGATTAAATATTTTTATTTTGCTTAAAATCAACATAAAACAGACATTATATTTTTTTATTTACTTATCAAAATTGCATGTAGAAAGAAAACCGGGCACTGACCTTATGTTGATGCAATTGAAATTGTGGCATAGAACCAGGTCCAGCGTTGCTCAGCCGTAGGACATAGTCACTTTTATCCATAAAGAAAGAAGGAGGCGGCACTCATTGGACCGGTGAAGACAGGTTTCTTTATTCCAGTCGCAGTATTACATCAGTGGAGGGTGCGGGGAGGGAGGTGCCGGGATGACGGAGCCCGTTTCGAGTAGTGCTTACTCTTCAACAGATCCTGTGTAAACGGGCTCCTTCATCCCGCACCTCCCTCCCCGCACCCTCCACTGATGTAATACTGCGACTGTAATAAAGAAACCTGTTTCACCGGTCCATTGAGTGCCGCCTTCTACTTTCTTTATGGATACAAATTTTTATTTACTTAGTTTATTAATAGTTTAGTTTATTGGTAATATACTGTTAAAATTTTATTTTTAAAACTTAATGAAACTGCAAAATTAAAATGTAAATAATTATTGTAAATTACATATTTTAATGGAAGTCTGTCAGCACAATTTCACCCTCAAGCTGTTTATATGCACATGTATCTCTTGCAAAGGAAAGTCCAGCCAGACCTTTAGATAGAGAGTATGTGATAATATGTAAATGAGGTTAAAGTACATTCAGTGCATGGAAGATCTTCCCAAGCCTCTGTCACTCCAGCTTTATTCCTCGCCATGCACTGCCTTCTTCTACTTGACTGTTACTTTGTAACAAACAACACAGTAACCACTTACAATCTACTACATCTACATCTGAATTCTGCTCAGGGCCAGACTGGGAGAAAAAGCAACCCTGGCACAGAAACCCCACCAGGACACATACTATAACACTGCCCAATCAGGGAACTTTGCTCTTATGTGGACATGCCACTCATCGCTCTCTTAAAGGAGTTATCTGAAGAGCCACATGTGAATGGTGTCAGAAAGTTATGTGAAAAATGGTGTGGTCTGTGGGCGCTGCTAGATACTGGACTCCATGAATATAAAAAATATAAGAATTTATTTTAGCATGCACAACTCTTTTCAGAGACCCTCCTTCCCCTTCTTCAGGTGATTTTACCTGAGGAAGGAAGGGGTAGAAATAAAATATCACACAAATGATGAAGAAAATGGTCCCCTGTGTACATCTTGTCCTTTTTTGCCCTTGAGATATATGTTTTGCCCTAGAAGATAGATATCTGATTAATCACACCTACCATGCAATAGCGCAGTACATTAATATAATATCGGCATGACAATGACACGTAAGTATATAGGATTCTCTAAATGATAACATGTATTATTCATTTTAACAGATCACAATAATCAAATGCACAAATACAATCACATGAGCAAAGGCATAGCAACGCAACAGCCTCTCATTGTAGACATGTGACTTAGTTCAACCACCACATGCGTTCAAGGAGTTTCCCCTTTAGGGCTCGGACACACTCTCCTAGTTACATCCGAGTTTGACAAATGAGACTCGGAACAGGCTGGAGCAGTGACCCTGAACGGCCTCTCTCTCTTTGGACGGGGAATGCGATGCTGCACAGAAACACAAGCAGCTGTCATTTCCCGTCCAGACAGGAAGAGGCCATTCAGGGTCACTGCTCCAGCCTGTTCCGAGTCTCGTCCGTCAAACTCAGATGTAACTAGGAGAATGTGTCCGAGCCCTTAAAAGGATTTTCGAGCCTTGTTGCACAAGTCTGCAGTCACTTCTGAATTCTCCCTGATCGCAGTGTGTGTGCTGTCAAGATTCTTCAGTGCCAGCTCGGTGAGGTTGTATGACTGTAATTTGCATTCTTTCAGCCACATTTTTATTAAATGTGTCTGACCTACTCAAATCGTGTATACAGTGAGGCCACACACATCTAGCCTACACGTGACTGCATGTATGTAAATCCCATACTTGCAATGATGTGCCCATCTGTTGCAGTACCGGAGAATTCTGACAGCACATGCACACTGTTCACTAGGAGGATTCACAGAGCGTGACTGCAGATTTGCACCCCAAGTCTGGACTACCTCTAAATTTCTTTACATTTATAAAGGAATTATAATGACCTGGTCTAGATTGTGTCTATCCCTTTAAGTACCCCTGAACCATGAGTAGCTTCTGTGCACTACAGCTCACTCCCTAGTTACTTTTCTATGAGTATTAGTGTTAGATATGCAGTTCAGTTAAACCCATTTGTACCCAATGTAGGTTTCATGCCTTTCTCAGGTATTTCTCATTTGTTGTGTTCCAACATCATCTGCTGGTGAAAATGTATAGTTTATAGTACTTTGCATTGAAGAATCTGACATGTAAATTGAGTGTTGTCCTATTGGCTGGTGACCCAGTCACAGGGCTCAATAGGTGGAGCTACTTCCAGCCTCTGTCTGTCTAGACAGATAGAGCTGGAAATTCCACAGTTAAGTCCAGGATGCCACACGGAGAAGAGCTCAGGTGAGGGCTCTTCTCACCACTTCCAGGCCCAAGGCCTGAAAGTTCATCCTTCCCTTCACAACAAGATTTCCATAAGAGCCCTAAGGCCTAGGATTCTTTCTCTGACTTCTACAGCCAAGATGGCTAAATACGTTTAACCCTGGGTCCCCGCTGTTAAAGGGGATACACATATTGCCATTGTATTGAAGTGGCAATAATCATCATGTGCAATGTCTGCAACTATCTTACCATTGCACAATTATCAACACTAAGTCTTTCTGTTGCTTTCTATCCCATTCTTGAGAAGACTCATGACACTTTATTATAAAAAAAAGTATAGCAATTTTATTTGCCAACACGATTACATAAAATCACAATATACACAGGTACAATCTATTAAAACACCAGTAAGGCTACATTCACACAGTGCGCATTTCCAGCGCTTTTGGTGGCGCACGTTTTTTGCCGCGTTTTGCGGCCGTGCTATTTACCGCAGGTAAAAAAAAACGCGGTGCATTCACACACCGTGTTTTTTTATGGCCGCATATCTCCCCCAAAAGAGCAGGAGGAATGGGATGTCACACGAGGGAGGAAGAATCCTGTGTTCCTCCCCCGTGTGACATGTGTGACAGGCCTTTTAGCTTTCACAGTGTATTAATATACACTGCGAAAGCTAAATTAAAGTAATCAAAAGGTATTAAAAATAAAACAATAGAATACTTACCTCTCCGCCAGATGTTCTGGGTTACCGGAAGCCAAGACATCCACGTCTATTGTGCTGCCAGGGCCTTCCAGCTCTGTGATTGGCCGGTAGCGATCATGTGATATGTGACATGCATACCACATGATCGCTACCTGCCAATCACAGATCTGGAAGGTCCTGGCAGCACAGTAGACGTGGATACCTCGGGTCCCAGGAACAGCCGGCGGAGAGGTAAGTATTCTATTTTTTTTATTTTTAATACCTTTTGATTACTTTTATTTAGCTTTCACAGTGTACATTAATACATTACGAAAGCCAAAAGGCCTATCACACATGTCACTTAGGGGAGGAACACAGGATTCTTCCTCCCCGTGTGACATCACATCCTGCAGTGCCTGTCATTATACGTGCTGGAATTGTGCATCATCTGAACGGCCAAAAAGTACCACATGATTACCAGGTCTGTAAAACCCTCTTGTTATATATCTACTCTTCTGCTGTAAGCCACAAAAGACTCTGAACTTTTCTAAAACTACATACAAAGACTACTTTCAAATAATCCGAAGTTCTTAAAGCTCCAGAACCTCAATTCCATGTCAGAATTCAACTCCAAACTGTACTTGTCGTGGGCCACCCACGTGAGACTGTGTAATATATACTTCATGTTGGATTTCCCTATTCCTACAATAGTAAACGCAACTGCTATTCCCGAAACCTGAGTCTGTGGTCATTCATCACTGTGGAGGCTGCGTGGGGGTGGATAACACTGAACTAAAAGCCGCCATTACAAGATGGTATTTTGTCCGATTTATATTGGAATTCAAGGAACTCTCTGTCCGATTCTGCTCTATGTTGGGCTTCAAGGTATATCCAAGGTGCTCTAAAAATAGAGGATGAATGGGGAAAAAGACATGCTGCCATTGAAGAAGCACCAATCCAAGGATAATAGAAATATTGACTTTTTATTTGTCAACTAGATTCTACTTCATAAGGACAAAAAATCAAATATCCTTGGATCAGTGCTACAACCACAGCAGCATGACATTTCTCCTGTTCAGCCTCCATTTTTGGAACATGTCTACTAGGGGTGCTATAGTAGTCATTCATATCAATGCTCTAATAGTAGTTGTGATTTGTCACAACTACACCAAATGAGTCTATTATACCCTCCACAATTCTTCTCTACTGCACATAAGATCCTATTTGAGCTTATCTTGTCTTTCCAGTTCATACGTAGCTTCAATAGGTATATCTAAGATGCACAATATGAGTAGATGAACCAGGGATCAAATAGTCTTCACTATATGTGTGGTACTCTATCTCTTACTTCTGATCACCAGTAACACTCCTTACTCTGGGTCTTGTTGTCCGGAGTATTTCTTTAAAATTTACCTGGACACTTTCATAGACCTATCCCATATCCTGCCTTCTATACACCTACAAGCTGTTTCTGTTTGACTTCTATTTATATATATGTATATATATATATATATATATATTGTGAGACAGTGACCGGGATGATCTGTGATGACCGGTATGTGTCTCCCAGGTTGTGCTCCCTCCACGTATAGGAAGCACTCCACTCTGGGTTCATAGAGGATTCCCAGAGGGAGGCAAGGGTTAAAAGCTAGGCAGGAACACAGGGTGTGGTTCTCTGAGTGGAGCTTCAGTCTGAAGAAAGACTGATGAGGCTAGTGAGCGGCCAGGACAGGAGAGTGCAGAGGCTGTGTGCTGATACAACATGGCCTAGCCGGAGGGCTTGATCTCGGCGAGACCTGGACTGGAGAGAACCCGTGATAAAGGACTGTGTGCCAATCGTATGGTTGTAGGAAGTGTGCCAGGCTGCATCCCAGAACCCGGAGGTTTGAGCATACTGTGGACTTGTGCATAATAAACTGTGTGCTGTGAACTTCTGTGCCTGGATCTTTGCCTTCTTCCGTGCCATCCGACGTCGCTACCTCACAACATATATATATATATATACACAGGATGGGCCATTTATATGGATGCACCTAAATAAAATGGTTGGTGATATCAACTTCCTGTTTGTGGCACATTAGTATATGGGAGGGGGAAAACTTTTCCAGATGGGTGGTGACCATGGTGGCCATTTTTAAGTCGGCCATTTTGGATCCAACTTCATTTTTTTCAATGGGAAGAGGGTCATGTGACACATCAAACGTATTGAGAATTTCATAAGAAATTTCATAAGAAAAACAGTGCTTGGTTTTAACATAACTTTATTCTTTCATGAGTTATTTACAAGTTTATGACCACTTATAAAATGTGATTAAAGTGCTGCCCATTGTGTTGGATTGTCAATGCAACCCTCTTCTCCCACTCTTGACTCACTGATAGCAACACCACAGACGAAATGCTCGCACAGGCTTCCATTATCCTTTGTTTCAGATGCTGCAGATCTCATTTCTTCACAGCATAGACAATTGCCTTCAACTGAGTGATGAGGCAAACTTTTTTGTGAATGGTGAAGTTAATAAACAAAACCACGGCTATTAGTCCTACACTAACCCACAGTGGATAGATCCCTCCAAGACTGTTGGAACACAAAATTGATGGTAAGGTGTAGTATATGGGGTACAAATATAGCGGGGCCATTCTTCTTCAATGGAAACCTCAATTCCACTGGATATCTGAAATTTCTAAATGATTCAGATATCCAGTGGCATTGAGGTTTCCATTGATGAAGAATGGCCCACCCTGTATATAAATTTTAACTCTACAGCACTTTACATACATCAACACTGTCCCCACTGGATGCCCCCATTAGAGCTCACAATCTAAACATCATATCAGAATGTATTTGAAGTATGGGAAGAAACCCACACAAACCCAAGGAGAACATACAATCTCCTTGCACATGTTGTCCTTGGTGGGATTTGAACCCAGGACCCACTAAGTGCTAACCACTGAGCCACCATGCAACCATCCCACCCAACCTAAGCCATATTCCTAGAATTCCATGAGAAAGAAAAGTAAATACTCCAGGCCAGCTGAAATTAACATGATACACTAAACCTGAGGACAACAAAAATAGAGAAAAAAAAGGTCATCTTAGGCTAAGAGGGCTCACAGAATTAATTCTAAAGCTTCATAACAAAGCAGTGGTTCGATTTTATGAGTGGAACATCTTGAACTGGATAGTGACTCTCCCCAAAAGAAAGCCAAATGGACTCCATAGGAACATGATAACAATTCTTCCATTCTTACCAAAGAAAAGATCAGTCACTAGCTGGGTGATATGTGACCTTAACTGTGAAACCTTGGGCCAGAACAATCTTAAAGCCCTCTATACACTTTAGATAAGGGTCTGTGGAATGATGATTCCGCTGATCATTTGTCCAAAAGCTATCTCTATTGACTCTCCCAAACACAGCTATGATGGCTGAGTGTTCCTGTGCTCCCTATGAGAGAGCTGTTGACAGATATCTCTGCCAGTGGCTTTTCTGTAAGAGAGGAAAATAATTGGTTGTCCAAAATTGCATAAGATCATCTGCCAAATCCAAAGATATCGGCGGATTTAGTCATCAATAGTCTAATGTGTATGGAGACATTGAGTATAAATGGTATATAATAGCCATGGCACACTTGTATAGAACAATGATGATCAGGAGACGTCAACTCAGACTATCAAAGTTTTATTCAAAATCAATGTAGCTCTGTCCTAATATTAATTGAGTATAAATGGGCTTCTCCTTGAAGCTTCTACTTTCTTACAAAGATGTGATTCATACAGTTGTTTCCCCTAAAGGAGCTAAGAAATGTCTAAAACAACTTATATTTCATTCTGGTTCCAGATGAAGAAGACTCTCCATACCATTATTCCAGCCAGTCATCCTGAAGATCCTCAATCCACAAGAGCTGTGATTATCTTGTACATCCAGTCTTCATTGAGAAAGCAACATACTGACAGAATTCTCCTAGGTCTGATAGGCCCAACCACCCCTGGTGGACACCCCACATACTTTACTAACATTCTGGGGGCAGCACAGTTCGCTTGGATGTCCTCTACACTCTCCGGTTTCCTCCCACACTCTAAAGATCTAATGGTAGGAAATTTAGATTTTGAGACCCAATGGGGACAGTGTTGCTGATGTATGTAAAGCGCTATATAAATGAATAAATATTATTATTACTCTAATTAAACTGTGGTTCATAAAACCAGACTTACTATTATATCATATAAAACCGCCGTCCCCTAATATTAAATTCTGCCGGACATCAATAATTATGTATGCACATATCTTAGAACCCCTGCACCTTTTTTGCGTGGCTAGCAATATTTCTAAAAGCCTGTGTAGTCTTTATTGTTTCAATCACTCTCTGTTACTGATTTTTACCACTCATTCAGTGTTTCTGTAACACAAGTTTTCCAGCCATGACCCTTGATATGACTTCAGCTTTCCAGCTGGGTGCTTTTCTCAGCCATCCATTTATTTTGCCTTTTGAGCCCAGTTTGTATGCTAACAGTTGTTTTAAGCTGTATGTCAGGTTTCGGTCTCTTTGCCAAGCCAATCTTCCTGCTCTTCTTTTTCTTGGCTCTCTCACTGTCCTATCTTTCTCTTCAGATCCATGAGCCAGGGCTCCATCCTGTTCCTTGCAAGAATACATAAGCAACATTGTCACTCAAAAGGTTTGTCACTTTCCTCCCAATTGTAAAAAGTTGGCTTTAAAAATGATTTACTATAGTGTTTATGGACTGACCTCCACACCCAAGATGACCAAATCATACAATATTTCCATAGCCCACATTCTTTGCCTCCAAGAAACCAATTTGTCTAATTCCATCCCTTCGTACCTTGACTGGTAATTAAAAATAGGGTTAATCCCTATGCATTTTTTTTGCCAGACCACGTAAAAATAGGAGCTGAGGGTGGCAGCTCGCAGCTGTCCGCTTTATCTGTGCTGAGAATGAAAAATAAATCAAAATCCTACACATTTTTTTCTATTATTTATTTATTTTACACAGTATAAAGGCAGGTTGGATGCCATACACTAATGAGTATGACAACCAAGCACAGATTCTGGGAGCACAGTCTAATTGCAACAGCCAATTGCAGACATTCTCACAGAGAGTGAATGTCTGTGATTGGCCGTTGCCGGTCAATGCAGTGAATATGCATGAAGCTTCATGAGCAGCCACGGAAGCAAGCAGAGGGAGACTGGTAAGATGATCTAGCTATCCTATCATCTATTTATCCTGTCTATTCTATTTTAACTTTTTCCAGCATAGGAAAGACCATGCTAAAAACGCTGTCCCTATGCTATAAGTGTGAGGTCCATGTGCTGTGCGATTTTTACTAATGACAAGTTGCAGCACAAATGCAGAAATGATCTAAAGAATGAACAATCAATAAGTAGAAATTATAAACCAAACATCAACAGGAGTTTAGAAAATGTTAATAGCTCTAATAATATCACAGGAATATGGTTAAACCCCGGAGGAGGTCAGGAGGCTTCAGCTTAAGGCTCTACTTAGATTCTCTGCCACTGGCCTTATCTTCACCTTTCATTTCCTGAAATTAATAGAGTATTCCACACCTCGAGCCCCTGGGATTGGGGCACGACAGGAACATTTTAGTGTTGATATAAGCAATTTGGAAGATAAAAGTATAGGAAAAAAACTAAAGAGAGGGAGAAAAAAGAAGTATAGTAGGTCTGAAAGTGAGGCTACAAGAATGGAGGAAGAGTTAAAAAGAGACAAAGAGAAAGGCAGATCAGGAAAAGAAGGGACAGAGAAGGATGGAGGGGGTGGAGGAGGGGTGTGTCAGCCTTCCTTCCCAGTGCAGTATCTCAACTCTGAGGCACCCGAGGAGTTTCTCATTCTTACAGGAAAATGTCTCGGAAATTCGTAGAATCCCTAAAAAGAATCCAATCGATCCAAACTGTGGAAAATTTATCCAGAGAATCCGAAGCTTCAGCAGCCAGCTCCTCATTCTGTAGATTTCTGTCAGCTTATTGTACCACTCAATGATAGAAGGCACTTAGGTGGACTTCCAAAATCTTAGAATTACAGAGTGAGCTGCTGACATGCAAAAACGGAGGATATCTTTCTTATGGTATTTAATTAATTGGGGGAAAATAGATAGCAAAGCTATCTCTGGGCTGCCCACCACCCTCTACCTGTGATCAAGTTGTAGTTAGCAAACACATGACCAGAATTTCTAGATCTCGACACAACTCCATCAAATGTGAAGCATTGTGCCTCTTGCCTTACCACAGCACCAAGCCAATCTCAGAAGCCGAGGGGAAGATAGCGTCTAGGTTAGTTGGACAGAGATACCACGCTGTGCGATTTTTTATTGCATCCATTGACTTGCGCCAATTCTCTGGAACGGACTAAAAGAACAATTCAATTAATTCCAAGTATCCATATTTTTAAGCGAGTGTTAAAAATACATCTCTTTAGATTAGCCTATCTCCAAACATCATCTATCAAATTTTTCCCATTCTGTCCTTCTCCAAATCTGGCCTCATGTGTCATCTTTCTACACCTCCCATGCAGTTTATCTGTACTTGTACAGATCCTGCCTGGTAACTGGTTGTGCAGCATTATGTGAATCCCCTATTTATTATATTGATGGCTGGACCATATATGATGGCAGGTTTTACCATTACCTTTAGTGC